>CM053399.1:17306744-17320241 GCA_028644305.1 Xerus rutilus
CTGTAATCCCAGCACTTAGGGAGGCTGAGACAGGAGAATTGCGAGTTCAAAGCCAGCCTCAGCAAGGGCGAGGCGCTAAGCAACTCAGTGAGACCCTGTTTCTACATAAAACACAAAATAGGGCTGGGGATGTGGCTCGGTGGTCAAGTGCCCCTGAGTTCAATCCCCAGTACCCAAAAAAAAAAAAAAAAAAAAAAAGGACAGGGGCCGTAGCTCAGTGGTATAGTACCTCTAGTTTCAGTCCTACTACAGAGACCACCACCACCACCACAACAAAGACATTTACTTAAATTTAAAAACATATTATTTGACCCAGCTCTTCTACTTCCAAGGATTTATTTTAGACATTCATGTCCATAAGTATGCAAAACTAAATTGTATATACATTGTATAAAAATTTGCACTGCCAACTAGGTGTGATAACATGTGCCTGTAATCCTAGATACTCAAGAGGAGGCAGGAGGATTTTAAATTCAAAGCTAGCCTGGGAAATTTAGGGAGACCCTGTGTCCAGATGAAAACTAAGCCAGACTCAGTGCCCCAAGCCTGTAATCCCAGCAGCTCTGGAGGCTGAAGCAGGAGGATTGCAAGTTCAAGGCCAACCTCAGCAATTTAGTGAAGCCTTAAGCAACTTAGACCCTCAAATCTATTTTATCTCAAAATAAAAGATAAAAAGGCCTGAGGATGTAGTTCAGTGGTAAAGCACCCCTAAGTGCAATTCCCAATACCAAACAAAACAAAACCCCAAATCCTTGATCCTGACAGCTTAGTTTTTAGTTTTTAATTTAGGGTAGAGGTGGGAGAGATGGATATTGCAATATTTAACAGGTCAGGTTTGGTGCCAGGCCACATCTAAGCAGGAAGAAACCTAGGAAAATATACCCGTGGAAATTGAAAAAGTGGAAACCGACTCCCTTAGTACTATCATTTGTACCACATACCCTTAGAAAGTCTCCATGAGCTGTAAACAGGAAAAATAGTTTGAGAACCCCTGATTTGTATAATGTTTCACAGATTTTCAAGATAAAAAGACTCATATAATTCAGGGTAGTAATGCTCACCTGTGATCCCACTGATTTGGGAGGCAGAGACAGGAGGATCAGAAGTTTGAGGCGCCAGCCTCAGCAACTTAGCGAGACCCTCAACAATTTAAGAGACTCTCTCAAAAAAAAAAAAAAAAAAAAAGGACTGGAGATACAGCTCAGTGGTAAAGTGTCATCCCTGGATTCAATTCTCAGTACTAAAATAAATAAATAAATCGTATGCTTGAGAATACATATACAGCTCAGTGGTAGAGCACTTGCCTACTCTAGTGAGAGAGGCTGGGTTCAATTCCCAGGCTAGAAAAAAAAAGCCAGATACCTCGGCTTACATCTGTAATCCCAGCATTTCGGGAGGCTGAGGCAAGAGGGTTGCAAGTTCGATGTCAGCCTTGGCAATTTAGCAAGTCCCTAAGCAACTTAACCAGACCCTATCTCAAAATAAAAAATGAAAAGGGAGCCGGGCATGGTGGTGCACGCCTGTAATCCTAGCACAGGGGAGGCGGAGACAGGAGAATCATGAGTTCAAAGCTAGCCTCAGCAACAGCAAGACGCTAAGCAACTCAGACCCTGTCTCTAAAAAAAACATAAAATAGGGCTGGAGATGTGGCTCAGTGGTCGAGTGCCCCTGAGTTCAACCCCCGGTACCAAAAAAAAAAAAAAAAAAGGGGGTTGGGGATGTGACTCAGTAATAGAGCACCCCTAAGTTTAATCTCCAGTACTGCAAAAAAACAAAACTCAGGAATGACAATTTTCAAGGATAGACCATAAACATCCACTTTTAACAAGTGTGTTAAATGATTTTTATGATTGGAAAATAGTGATCTCCAGAGGATATGTGGACAGTAGGATAAATAAAGTTTGTAGGGTTAGGAAGAAAAACAAGCTGTTCAAAAGAGGTATTTTAGTGAGAGCAACAGACATTAGAAAGCTGATTGTATCTTCACACCATCAGATTTGTGGGATAGTTCTAGATGTATCAAACTTAGAACAAGATTTGATTTCCTTTTGTTTCTTTAGCATATATTCACTTAGAGTGTCATCCCTTCCTGTCCTCATTCTCATCTATCCCTTCAGGGTGCATTACCTAAATTCTCCTCCTCTAAATATACCCACTCCTGGAAATGATTCAGCCTGAGTTCTTATTTTGTCAGTTCTTGGCCTGTTAAGCAGCTTTGGGTAAAATCTGCCAGAATGTCTTGTGGATGACTGAGCATATACGCAATTATAATCTGTTTAACAATTCTGATCCTAATCCCCGCCTAAGTGTCTGTTTTACAGTGGTGTTTGCATTATAACCAGTTAATGATGTTGGAGCATTTTAGGAAATTAACTGGGTGGCCTGTGTATCTCCCTCCATTTAAGGACCATACTGTTTCTTAGAGAAACCATAAAAAATATCATTTAACATCTTTGCTTTTAGGCATTCATCATAGATGTTTATCTTAGTCCCTTTTACAGCATTTACCATTATTTTAGTGATTCTGAATCTGAAATTAGCATTTAGTGACTAAGCTCTTCCCCTTGCCTGAGAATGGGTTACATATATTTTGATATTCTCATTTGTAAAATGATTTTAATGTCTAACCTGGTAGAGTTGGGATAGGATAATAAGAAATAATATTTAAAAGTATCTAGCACAGCCTAACACATGCCTGTAATCCCAGCTAATTGGGAAGCTGAAGCAAGAGGATGGCAAATTCAAGGCCAGATTGGGCAATTTAGCAAGACCCTGTTTCAAAATAAAAATTGAAAAGGGAGCCGGGCACGGTGGCTCAAGCCTGTAATCCCAGCACTTAGGGAGGCTGAGACAGGAGAATCGCGAGTTCAAAGCCAGCCTCAGCAATGACGAGGTGCTAAGCAACTCAGTGAGACCCTGTCTCTACATAAAACACAAAATAGGGCTGGGGATGTGGCTCAGTGGTCAAGTGCTCCTGAGTTCAATCCCCAGTACCAAAAAAAAAAAAAAAAATTGAAAAGGGCTGAGGATGTAGCTCAGTGGTAGAGTGGCCCTGGGTTCAATCCCTAGAACCACACAGAGGGAGGGAGGGAAAGAAGGAAGCAAGCAAGGAAGGAAGCTAATATCATAATGAAAAAAAAGTTTTTGTGGTACTGGGAATTGAACCCAGGGGTACTCCACCACTGAGCATCCATCCCAAGCCCTTTTTGTTGTTAGTCTTCCTAAGTTGTGGAGGCTGATCTGGAGCTTGTGATCCTCTCACCTCAGCCTCGGCAGTTACTGAGATTACAGGTGTGTGCCACTATGCTGGCACAACAATATCAGTTTCTTGAATTTGGTGTTTAGTAGGGGTGAGGTCAATTGAAAGAATAAGTCATACTAAGAAGGGAGAAGAAGTTAGCTAAGTATAAAATGTAAAAGTTTTGTGTGGCTTCTTAGTGATTTGCAGTTAATCCACTTAGAAATGTTAGCTCCTAAAAGAAACTAGTCCTCTGTTTTTGGAACAGTGCCCAGCACTAAACAGTCCAAACTATTTACTCTAATTGATGGTGGGTCAGGAGCATAGTGATTGTGCAAGTTGGTACTCTAGGGCCTATTGTTTGTCTCGGATTTCTAAGAGGATGTGCCTCTGTGTGAGACACTTCATCTGCCAGACATAGTGAGTCAGGACAATTAAACATTATAGAATCATTATGCTGTTAGGACATTACACCCCAGTTTTGTTTGTTTTTGTTGGCACTTCCCATGATCATTTGATAAGGAAGTCACTTAGGGGAATGCCTTGTGTGTGTGTTATTTTTTTTTTTTTTTTTTTTTTTTTTTAAATATTTTTTAGTTGTAGATGGACACAATATCTTTATTTTATTTATTTGTATGTGGTGCTGAGGTTCGAACCCAGTGCCTCACGCATGCGAGGCAAGCGCTCTACCGCTGAGCTACAATCCCAGCCCGTGTGTGTGTTATTTTAATTGACTTCAGATTTCATTTCCTTCTCACTATTTATGCATCATTATATTTATGTTCTCCTTGTTAATGTGAAATTCTTCCAGTTCCTCTGTGGCAAAACCATGTTCCAGTTCTATTGCATTTGCTAGGAAGGCAGAACACCTGAGTTCTGATCACTGCCACAGATGCTGGGACTTTTATCTTATCTTCCTCAGCACTAGAAGGATAAATTATTATTGTCCCATTGAATACTTTAAAATCCCTAGGTAATGCTTTCAGAGCTGAAAGTTTAATGATAAAGTTAGAAATTTTCCTCATAATTGTTTTGGAATCTCCTGGAAGAATTCTCCTTTTATTTCTTTTCTTTTCCTCTCTCTCCCTCTCCCTCCCTCTCCCTCCTGCTCTTTCTTCTTGATGCAGTACTGGGGATTGAACTCAAACTTGTTTTATCACAGAACTACATCCCCAGTCCTTTTTATTTTGAGATAGGGTATCCCTAGTTGCTGCCTTCAAACTTAGGATCCTCCTGTCTTGACCTCCTTCAGTAGGTGGGATTATAGGCACATGCCAGCATCCTGGGAGTATTCTTTTTCTCTATTTTATTCTTCTTGCTCTTTAGAGATTTTGAAGATTGGTATGCTTTTGATTGCTTTTTGTGGTATCAGGGTTTGAACTCCGGACTCTCTATCACTGAGCTACATCCTCAGCTCGTTTTTGCTGATGTTGTTGTTGTTACTGGGGATTGAACTGAGGGACACTTAACCACGGAGCTACATCCTCAGCCCTTTTTAAAAAATTTTTTGAGCCAGGCGTGGTGGCTCGAGCCTGTAATCCCAGCACTTAGGGAGGCTGAGACAGGAGAATCACGAGTTCAAAGCCAGCCTCAGCAACGGCGAGGCACTAAGCAAGCAACTCAGTGAGACCCTGTCTCTACATAAAACACAAAATAGGGCTGGGGATGTGGCCCAGTGGTCGAGTGCCCCTGAGTTCAATCAATGCCCAGTACCAAAAAAAAATCTTTTTGGTTTGAGATAGGGTCATGCTAACTTGCTTAGGGTCTCACTATGTTGCTGAGGCTGACCTCAAACACATGCTCCTCCTGAGTTGCTGGGATTATAAGCATGTGCCACTGGGACTGATGCTATTTGATAGTTTTTATTAAGCCTTTTATTAAGAAACAATATCTCCGAATTTGAAAACTCCATGGGTTTGGGGTGTAGCTCTAAGGTAGAATGCTTGACTTGAACAAGACCTGGGTTCAGTTCCTAGCCCTAAAAAACTAAAAAAATCCTGAAATTTTATTTCCTGCAGTTCCTTCACCTTCTTCCTATATTTTTTCAGATTTGGCTTTTGTTAACTCTCAGCTTTTTTTCTCTGTTGGTTTTAACCAAGGATATTCCCAGCCAAGACTCATGTCTTATGCTCGTGACTTTGGCATGCTTTCTTTTTACCACAACATTTTTTTCTTGTTTTTTTTTTCTGGTGTGCTTTGGTTCCAGAGGTATTTGTGTGTGTGTGTGTGTGTGTGTGTGTGTGTGTGTGTGTGTGAGTGATTGTGAATAGAGATTGAACCCAGGTGCTCTCTATCACTTAGCTATATCTCCGAACTTTTTTTTGTTTTACAGTCTTGGTGTTTCCCACTCTGGCCTTGAACTTGCCATCCTCCTGCCTTAGCCTCCGGAGTAGCTGGAATTACAAGAGTGCACCACCGCACCTGGCTCATTGTATTTTCTTGTCCATCCTCAATGTCTTTTAGAATTTCACTTCTTATTTGTAATACACTTATAATCACTTATGATTTCTTCGGACCTTCCGCACAGGTGACAGTTCCTTCTTTCTCCGCTCTTGGCTTATGACCCCACTTTCCATTCCTGAAACTCCAGCTGAAAATCGGTATAACATGGCCCATTCTGCAACTCACAGTGTGATCGGGAAGACTTTTCGAACCCTCTGCTCCCGTTTCCGCTGCCTGGATGGATCCAAGGGGGCCCTGCAGTACTCACCAGAGAAGTCCAGCCACATCATCTTGGCTTGTTGCGTCCTCCACAACATCTCCTTGGAGCATGGAATGGATATTTGGTCCTCTCCAATTACAGGACCCATGGAACAGCCCCCTGAGGAAGAGTATGAGCACATGGAGTCTCTGGACTTAGAGGCTGACCGTATCCGTCAGGAGCTGATGCTTACTCATTTTAGCTAATGTAGAAGATGGGGAGAAGACTTTCCAGAAGGAACTGTGACAAATGTTCCCCCTTACCACTCCCTACACAGTTCTATCATCCAGCATGACAGAGTGCAGACACTTGTCAAAAATTGACATTTAATCTGTGTGTTTTAGAAAGGTCGGAGCTATGCCAGAATATCTTGATTCATTTGCAAATGTGTCAATCAAACAGAAGCCAGGACAAGGGTTCCCTACTATCCAGTGAACTTCAGGTTGAGCACCACTCATTTGAAAGTGCAATGGTTGCAAACATGATTGGGCCTAAAAAGTTATAGTAAAGGGGAGAACCACATAGCAAAAGCAGTTTTTTATTTTTAATTATTTGGTGTTTCAAATGAAAACAATTAATAGTTGTCCCAAATTATATGGGTGATACTTCAGTTTTTCTTTGCTGCCTGTGTAGGCAAATGTGAGTAGTGAATTTAGTTGGGAATGGTCTTTTAAGATAAGTAAATGGCAACTGATCTGAGTTTGTGGCTTTATGTTTTCTTTGTTAGTACTAGTAATTAAACCCAGGGCCTCATGCATGCTAGGCAGGCACTCTATCACTGAGCTATACCCCTAGCCCTTTATATATATATATATTTATATTTTGTATTGGGGATTTAACCCAAGGATGCTTTACCACTGAACTATATCTCCAACCTTGTTTTTTTTTTTTTGAGGGGGGTTCTGGGGATTGAATTCAGGGGCACTCGACCACCAAGCCACATTTTGTATTTTTTTTACAGACAGGGTCTCACCGAGTTGCTTAGCACCTCACATTTGCTGAGGAGGCTGACTTTGAACTTGTGATCTTCCTGCCTCAGCTTCCCAAACCACTGAGATTATAGGTGTGCACCACTTTGCCAGCTTCCAACCCTGTTTATTGTTCTTTTTTTTTTTTTTTTTGGTACTGGGGATTGAACTCAGGGGCACTTGACCACTGAGCCACCTCCCCAGCCCTATTTTGTGTTTTATGTAGAGACAGGGTCTCACTGAGTTGCTTAGTGGCTCGCCATTGCTGAGGCTGGCTTTGAACTCGCAATTCTCCTGTCTCAGCCTCCCTAAGTGCTAGGATTACAAGCGTGAGCCACCACGCCCGGCTTATTGTTTATTTTGAGACAAAGTCTCACTTAGTTGCTTAGGGCCTTGCTAAATTGCTGAAGCTGGTCTTAAACTTGGAATCCTCCTCCATCAGTCTCCTGGGCTGCTGGGATTACAGGTACATACCACCATAGCCAGCCTCAGCCCTTTTTACAATTTTAAATTTTGAGATAGGGTCTTGCTAAATTGTCTAGGCTTGCCTTGAACTTGGAACATGCCTGCCTCAGCCTCCCAAGTAGCTTTGTGTTTTTTTTATTTTTTATTTTTATTTTTTGGTACTGGGGATTGAACTCAGGGGTACTTGACCACTGAGCCACATCCCCAGCCCTATTTTGTGTTTTATGTAGAGACAGGGTCTCACTGAGTTGCTTAGTGCCTCGCAGTTGCTGAGGCTGGCTTTGAACTCATGATTCTCCTGTTTCAGCCTCCCTAAGTACTGGGATTACAGGCGTGTGCCACCGCGCCCGGCTAGCTTTGTGTTTTTAAGAGGATATTAAAAACTATCTGAAGCCCCCATCTTTAGCATGTTTGCAGTAATTAGACTATGATTTGGACCTGGTTCCTGGAGGGACTTCTAAACTCCAATCTCTTATTCTATCCCTGAGTCAGAGTTAGAGGCTAACTGGGTTTAAAAACCCAGTCTGTTTATTTTATTATTATTATTATTATTATTATTGTTGTTGTTGTTATTTTTTGTGTGTGGTACTAGGGATTGAACCCAGAGGTGCTTGGTATTGGGTCTTTTTCATTTTTTATTTTGAGATGAGGTCTCTTTAAGCTGTTGAGGCTGGTCTGGAACTTGGAATCCTCCTGTTTCAGCTTCCCAAATCACTGGGATTACATGTATGCACAATGCACCAGGCTCTATGTTTCTTATGATCATAATGTTAGAATATCTTTTTGGTCATTCCATTTTTAAATTCCTCATACATAAAGAAGATTTAGGGAATAAAGAAGGCAGTAGAACATATTAAAAGGGAGATTAAAAGGAATATAGTAGCCGGGTGCAGTGGTGCATGCCTGTAATCTCAGCACTTTGGGAGGCTGAGACAGGAGGATCACAAGTTCAAAGCCAGCTTCAGCAACTGTGAGGCTGCTAAGCAACTCACTGAGACCCTGTCTCTAAATAAAATATAAAATAGGGCTGGGGATGTGGTTCAGTGGTTGAGTACCCCTGAGTTCAATTCCCATACCAAAAAAAAAAAATATATATATATATATATATATAAATAAATAAATATATATATATGTGTGTATATATATATATATTGGAGTTAGACTTTAGATATTTTGTCTGGAGAATGATGGACAGAATTTCTGAGGAAATAATCCCTAGCAAGTTTTATTCTAAAATTATACTGACATAAAAATAACTTGATTGGAATAATGAAAGTGTGAATTAGATTCACACATTGGTGCGTTTGCTAGGACAAAAAGATTTTCCTGAGGATTGTCTTGTTCCCAGTTTCTCAGTCACTCACCACGTGATACTTCTGAATTGTCCTCTTGGATCTTTTCCTACCTGCCTTTGGCAGTGTTAATCTGGTGATTTTTGAAGTCAAGAAATGAACAGCTGAAGACAGAAGAAATTTGGAAATAAATTGAAGACTCATCCTCAAGATTAAAAACAATTATGGATTATTATCTGCTGTTTATTTCCACTCCAAATGTTCTTTCCTGTCATTATCCTTCTCTATATAGAGTGGGTCTGTTTGGTTGTAGGTTGTACTCATATGTAAGGGGATGTCATTGAGGTGGGAGTAGACAATGAAGAGGTAACTGGAAACTTTAGTTCTATATTGTACAACAGAGGTGCTCTACTATGTATATTTTTTTCTTTGTAAAATTTACTTGTAAACTGGGTGCAGTAGCAGAGGCCTATAATCCTAACAACTCAGAACACTAGGCAAGAGAATTGCAAATTTAAGGCCAGCTCGGGCAACTCAGCTCTAAAAAAGAACTGGGTTGTAGCTTATTTGTAGAGTATCCCAGCATTCATTTCCTAGTACTGCAAAAAGAAAAAGAAAATGGGCTAGTCATTTAGCTCAGTGGTAGAGCACTTGCCTAACATGCCCAAGGACCTGGTTCAATCCGTAGTACTTACAAAATTGTGAGCCCCCGCCCCCAGCTTGCTTTGTCTTTTTTATAGGTAGTGTTTTAACTCTCACAGTCTTTCCTTAGTCTCCTGAAATGGATGTTTTTGCCATAAAGTTTTTGTTCTATTATGCATATGGCATCTAGGAAAGGGTTACTGCCAACCACATATTATAATCAGTAAGGTGGAGTATGATCAATGAGAATGCTCTGCATTTTAGCCTTACATAACTACATGTAAGCAGTACTGGGGTTTTTTACAATTTAACTCACTAGATTGTGGCATGAAGCCTGAGTGAGAGGGACAGTCTTGGAGAGATTTCAAAAGCAATTTCAAGTCTATTTTCTTGCACATCAAAGATAATCTCTGTGCATTGAACTGATTGAACTTGGCTGGCAGCGTTTTTTCCCCAGGAATCATTTTATTTCCTAACAATTCCACAAGATAATTCATCAAATGTACACCTTTAGCTGGGCGTGGTGGTGCATGCCTGTAATCCCAATGGCTCAGGATGTTGAGGCAGAGGATGGCAAAGCCAACCTCAGCAGCCTAGCAAGGCCTTAAGCAATTTAACAAGACCCTAGGCTGAATCAGTGGTTAAGCATCCCTGGGTTCAATCCCTGACACAAAAAAAATAAATAAGTGAAGTACACTTTTAATATCTGTTCAACTCAGATTTTTTTTTAATTACTGGGGATTGAACTCTGGCCCTCAACCACTGAGCCACATCCCCAGCCCTATTTTGTATTTTATTTAGAGACAGGGTCTCACTGAGTTGCTTAGCACCTTGCTGTTGCTGAGGCTGGCTTTGAACTCGCAATCCTCCTGCCTCAGCCTCCCAAGATGCTGGGATCACAGGCATATGACACCATGCCCAGCTCAACCTGGATTTTTATAGATTAGAATTTTTTTTCAGTTCATAGTTACACTGTCCCCAAAATGATCTATGGGAGGGGTTGGGGCCTGTGTTGTTTTTGTTTGTTTGTGTTTTGTACTGGGAATTTAAACCAGGAATACTCCCAAAGAGTGGGAGGTGTAGAGAGACGGGGTAGTGCTGGGGAGTGATATTGGCCAAATTGTTATGTTGTATATTGTGTGCATGTAGGAATATATAACAACAAATCCCATCACTGTGGACAACTATAATGCACCAATAAATACATGGAAAAAAAAAAAGGTGCAAAATTGTACCTTAGCTGAAAGCTGGGAACCTCAATTTCCTAATACCTAAAATTCAGTTGTTTTTTTTTGTGACTACATCCTAAGACTCACTTATCATCAAATTGGGGCGATGAGATCTCTCAGTAGTAAATAGAAAAGTAGACCTCAAAATCATAGTAACTAAGCAAATTTCAAAAAAGTATCTCCGTATTTGCATTGCAAAACGTGAAGGATCTTCCACTCTATCAAGATGTTAATTTTCGGGCTGGGATTGTGGCTCAGTGGTAGAGCGCTTGCCTCGCATGCGTGAGGCACTGGGTTTAATCCTCAGCACCACATAAAATAAATCAATAAAGATATTGTGTCCACCTACAACTAAAATAAAAAAAAAAGATGTTAATTTTCTCTAATCCTACCATCTACTGTTGTCTTTTATAGAAGGTCTGATTTCTTTGTCATTCTAGAGCCTTAAAAGGTTCACACATTTCAATTTGTATTGATAAATTCCATCGCTGGAAATTTATCCTATATAAATAATCTCAAAGAAGGAAGCACCTCATTCATATTATTCTTTTTTTTTAAATATTTATTTTTTAGTTGTAGGTGGACAGAATATCTTTATTTTATTTTTATGTGGTGCTGAGGATCGAACCCAGTGCCTCACGCGTGCCAGGCGAGCACGCTACCACTGCGCCATAACCGCAGCCCATCATTCATATTATTCTCTTGCCAATGATTTCCTGCCATTCTGGAATCTCTCCTCTTTCCTGGGTTGCTGTATGTCACTACACAGCTTCTACCTTTAGTATTCCAGCCCCACATGTGTACATTACCCCCACATAGCACAAGGAGAACAGGCTGCAAAAGAACCAAATGAACTGCAAAGATGAAATCTGTCATTGGGGCTGGGGTTATGGCTTAGTGGTGGAGTGCTTGCCTGGCACGTGTGGGGCACTGGGTTCACCAGGTATTGTGTCCATCTACAACTAAAAGTATTTTTTTTAAAAAAATCTATAATTGGCCGGGCGCGGTGGCTCAAGCCTGTAATCCCAGCATTTAGGGAGGCTGAGACAGGAGAATTGCGAGTTCAAAGCCACCATCAGCAATGGCGAGGTGCTAAAGCAACTCAGTGAGACCCTGTCTCTACATAAAACACAAAATAGGGAGGGCTGGGGTTATGGCGCAGTGGTAGCGTGCTCGCCTAGCATGCGTGAGGCACTGGGTTTGATCCTCAGCACCACATAAAAATAAAGATATTCTGTCCACCTACAACTAAAAAATAAATATTTAAAAAAAAAAAACAACTCAAAATAGGGCTGGGGATGTGGCTCAGTGGTCGAGTGCCCCCGAGTTCTATCTCCAGTACCAAAAAAAAAAAAAAAAAATCTATAATTGGCTCATTTTTGCTGCTCAGGGCCTACCCCCTCTTCCTGGATCTCCTTAGTAAGAGAATTCAAGAACCGTAACAGAGTTATCTCACCCTTGGCTCAAGCCTAATTTTACTACCCGGAGAATGGTAGAGGTAGTTTCTCAGAACCCAGAGCCAAGATAAGGAGCAAAATCTCCTCCTTAACCCTTAATTCAATTTTCTAGGCCAATATCCTCCAATCCTATTTTCCTCATATAGACTTTCCAAATTCATTCCATGTGAGTGACAGTGGCAAGTCACTGGTGGTGGTGGTACTGCGGTTAGAAACCAACGGCACTCTACCACTGAATTCATCCCCATCCCTTTTTATTTTTTTAGTTTGAAACAGGGTCTCATTAAATTGTCCAGTCTGGCCTCAAACTTGAGATCCTCCTGCCTCAACCTACTAAATCACTGAAATTACAGGTACATTTCATCATACCCGACTGGCAAAGTATGCATTATTATTGTTTTTTGTCCTGAGAATTGAACTCAGACATGCTCTACCACTAAGCTACATCTGCAGCCCTTTTTATTTAATTTAATTTAATTAATTAATTAATTTATTTATTTAGAATTTTAAGGCAGGGTCTCACTAAGTTCCTTAAAGCCTCACTAAATTGCTGAGGTTGGCCTTAAACTTGCGATCTACCTGCTTCAACCTGCTGAGTTGCTGGGATTACAGGTGTGCACCATCACCCAGCATCAGTGTACCTTTTAACTCTTACTTTTCTAGTATGGGTGTCAACTCCATGAGACTGAGAGCTAGCTTGGCTTTCTTATTTCCCCTGAAAGGTGTTTATCCCCTAATCCTAAATAGCGGGGTAGGGGAGGTCCTGTTTTTCATGGGGGTTCCTCAGTGTGTCTGCAGTAGTTTACTGTTACACTGAAGCTTAAATTCACACTTGAAAGAGCCAGGTGTGGTGGCACATGCCTGTAACCCCAGATACTTGAGAGGCTGAGGAAAGAGGAGCACAAGTTCAAAGCAAACCTCAGCAAACTTGGGGAGGCCCTAAGCAACTTAGCAAGATCCTGTCTCAAAATAAAAAGGGCTGGAGATGTGGCTCAGTGGTAAAGTGCCCCTGGGTTAAATCTCCAGTAACCACCCCCTCCAAAATAATACCTTGTCATAAATAACAAGGTTATAACTGACTCTTTTCAACAGCAGCAATATTTGTTACACAGGAAATGTTTAGAAGCAACATATAAGTCCAACTTATATATATATAGGGAGCATGGTCAGTATATCCCCTCAGTGGAATGTTGTGCAATCATTGAAAACTATTACAGCCTTTATTTTCTTTCCTTCTTGAACCTAGTGCCTCTCACATGTGAGGCAAGCACCCTACCACTGAACTACATGCCTAGCCCATTTAAAATTTTTTTTTTTTTTTTTTTTTTTGGTACTAGGGATTGAACTCAGGGGCACTCGACCACTGAGCCACATCCCCAGCCCTATTTTGTGTTTTATGTAGAGACAGGGTCTCACTGAGTTGCTTAGCGCCTCGCCGTTGCTGAGGCTGGCTTTGAACTCGCGATTCTCCTGTCTCAGCCTCCCTAAGTGCTGGGATTACAAGC
>CM053399.1:17320741-17446343 GCA_028644305.1 Xerus rutilus
GGCTCTATTATTATTATAACAAAGTAAAGATTGTGTTCTTCAAAAGGAAACATAATATTGATGCTTAGATTGAAATGTAGGTGCTTTTGAGATAACTGTAATAGAGAAGAGGAAGGTAAAACAAAATAGTTATCCTTCCTTTCCCTTAGTGCGCTTCACATTAAAATGATGAGTTTTTATTTTTTTATTTTTAAACAAGTCTTGTTAACTTGCAGAGGCTGTTCTTGAACTTGTTGTGATGCTCCTGCTTCAGCCTTGTGAGTTGTTGGGGTGACAGGCATGTACCACTGTGCCCAGCAGAAGGACGAGTCTTTACTGGGTATAAGAAGCCTCGAAAACAACAATCACTGAAACAGAGTTCCAAATATAAGATAGATAACACATTTTTGTAAGATATTTTAGCAAAACAGGCCAGAGTCATTTTAGGACTAGAAGAACATTTCTTTGCAAAACAGGTAGAAAATAGCTAACCATCTGATTTTGCCATCTTTTTGAACTGATTGGTGCTTAAGGGATTTGGAAGTTGATTAAATGAATGGAAAAGCATGATATTTAGGGAAAAAGTCAAGGCTAACAAATCTCCTTGGGTAAAATTCTGGAAGAATGAACAACTGGGCACCATGGCAGTGCTGGGGCATGGCTAATCCTAGCTGCTTGGAAGGCAGAGACAGGAGGATCACAAGATTTTCTTTTTTCTTTTTTTTGTACTAGTGATTTTTTAAAAAAAATTTTAGTTACCAATGGACCTTTATTTTATGTATTTATATGTGGTACTGAGAATTGAACCCAGGGCCTCACACATGCTAGGCAAGCACTCTACCACTGAGCCACAACCCCAACCCTGTACTAGGGATTTAACCCTGGGGTGCTTTACTACTGAGCTATATCCCCAGCTTTTTTTTTTTTTTTTAAAAACAACCTTTATTTTATTTATTTATGTATGTATTTTGTATGTGGTGCTGAGGATCGAACCCAGTGCCTCACGCATGCGAGGCAAGTGCTCTACCACTGAGCCACGACCCCAGCCCCCCCAGCTTTTTTTTTTTTTCTTTTAATTTTGAGGCAGGTTCTCACTAAGTTGCTGAGGGCCTCACTAAATTACTGAGGCTGGTCTCGAACTTGTGATCCTCTTGTCTCAGCTTTCCAAATCACTGGGATTACAGGCATGTGCCACCATGCCCAGTTAGTTGTTTTCAGATTGTGCTGGGAATTGGATCCAGGGCACTTTACTACTGAGTTAAGTCCCCAGCCCTTTTAAATTTTGAGACAGGGTCTCACAAAGTTGCTTAGGGCCTTGCTAAGGTGCTGAGGCTGGCCTTGAATTTGGGATTATTCTTCCTCAGTTTCCTGATTCTGGGATTACAGGCATGTGCCACCATGCCTGTTTTTTTTTTTTTAAATTATTTTATTGTTTGCAGTATTGCAGGGATGCTCTACAGCTGAGTTAGATCCACGACTCTTTTTATTTTTAGACAGGATCTTGCTAAGTTTGCCTAGAATGGCCTCAAATGTGGAATCTTCTGCCTTAGCCTCCAGAGTAGTAGGGTCACAGGTTTTTATAGACTTTAGGGTTGAAAGTCATGACCAATTTTTTTTTTTTTTTTTTTCCTTTTCTCCTCATACTACGGATTGAACCCAGGACCTCATACATGGTAGGTAAGCTCTCTACCACTGAGTTAAAGCCTAACTCTTTTAATTTTGAACTGGGCATGGTTGCATGTGGTTGCATATGCCTGTAACCCCAGCGACACAGGAGGCTGAGATAGGAACTCACAAGCTCAAGGACAGGCTCATCAATTTAGCAAGACCCTAAGCAACATAGTGAGATCCTCAAAATAAAAGAGCTGGGGTTGTAGCTCAGTGGTAAAATGCCTCTGGGTTAGATTTCCAGTATTTAAAAAAAAATTATGTTGAGATAGGGTCTCAATAAATTGCCCAGGCTATTTTTGAACTCTTGGGGTCAAGTATTTCTCTTACTTCAGGCTCCCAGTAGTTAGCTGGGTTACAGGTGTGCACTTCCATGCCCAGCCCTATTTTATGCTTTTAAAACATTACTCTGGCTTCATTGTGAGGAGTGGTGAAAGAGAAGAAATAGAGGAAGTTTAGTTTGGATGCATTTTAATTGTCCAGGTAAAAGATAATGATAGTTGGGATTAGGTTGTAGGCTGGTGAGATGGAGAGAAGTACAAAGATTCAGTGGATATTTTAGAATTCGGACAGGCAGGACTTAATGATGAATTGGTTGTGTGGGAAGAGGATGGTGTCAGAGTATGATTCCACATTTCTAGCATGAGCATCTGGATAGATGAAAGTGCCATTTCTGGGATGGAAACATTGGAGGAGTAGCAGATTTTGGTTAGAGTTGGGGAGTGGAATGAAGACCTCAGTTTTAGTCATGTGAAGTGTGAGATGCCTGTGAAAACATACAAGTGTAGACATCAAGGAAGCAGTCTGTCTGCTGATGCTGGAAAGTGGTGCTGGAGAGAAGTCTGGATGGTTTTGGTATATAGATGGTATTTACAGCTAAAGAAAATGGATGTGCTCATGTAGGATGAGAAGAGTGCCCCACAACAAATTCTAAAGAATTTAAGAGAACAATCTGAGAGATTATGTTGCAGAAACAGGTGTTATGTTTCTTTTAAGAAGGAAGTGATGGGGCTGGGGTTATGGCGCAGTGGTAGCGTGCTTGCCTAGCACGTGGGAGGCACTGGGTTCGATCCTCAGCACCACATAAAAATAAAATAAAGCTATTAAAAAAAAAAAAGAAGGAAGTGATGGCGGGCACGGTGGCACATGTTTGTAATCCCAGACTGAGGAGGCTGAGGGGCTGAGGCAGGAGGGTTGAAAGTTTGAGGCCGGCTTTAGCAACTTAGTGAGGCTGTAAGCAACTTAATGAGACCCTATCTCAAACTAAAAAATAAAAAGGGGTATAATATGGCTCAGTGATACTGTGCCTCCATGTTCAATCCTCAGTATCAAAAAAATATATATGATCTCTGAACATGGGGTACAATGGCAGTCTTTTTTTTTGGTACTGGGGATTGAACTCAGGGTTACTCGACCACTGAGCCACATCCTCAGCCCTATTTTGTGTTTTATTTAGAGACAAGGTCTCACTGAGTTGCTTAGCGCCTCACCATTGCTGAGGCTGGCTTTGAACTCGCGATTCTCCTGTCTCAGCCTCCCAAAGTGCTGAGATTATAGGCATGTGCCACTGCACCCAGCTGTTTTGTTTTTTTGTTTTTTTTTAAGGGAGTACTAAGGATATAACCCAGGGGTGCTGTACCCTATACCAGTGAACTGTATCTCCAGTCCTTTCTTACATTTATCTGTCAGACTGTCTTGTCTGTCTCTCTGTCTGTCTGTCTGTCTATTTTTGGTACCAGGGATTGAACTCAGGGGTACTTGACCACTGAGCCACATCCCCAGCCCTATTTTATGTTTTATTTAGGGTTTCAGGCTTTCACTGAGTTGCTTAGTGTCCTGCCATTGCTGAGGTTGGCTTTGAAGTTTGCAATTCTCCTGTCTCAGCCTCCCAAAGTGCTGAGATTACAGGTGTGCACCATTGCGTCTGACCTTTTTTATATTTTTTATTTTGATAAAAGGTTTCTCTAAATTGCTCATGCTGGTCTCCAGTTTGCAGTCCTCCTGCCTCAATTTTCCAAGTTGCTGAGATTATAGGCATGCATAACCTAGCATGCTTTTAAACTTTGTTATCTTTAGCTTTTCTTTTTTCATTTTTCTACTGAATAGATCTTTTTTTTTTTTGGTACTGGAGATTGAACTCAGGGGTACCTGACCACTGAGCTGCATCCCCAGCCCTATTTTGTGTTTTATGTAGAGACAGGGTCTCACTGAGTTGCTTAGCGCCTTGCCATCGCTGAGGCTGGCTTTGAACTCGCGATTCTCCTGTCTCAGCCTCCCTAAATGCTGGGATTACAGGCTTGCGCCACTGTTCCCCGCTTCTTTTTTTTAAAATACCTTTATTTTATTTATTTATTTTTATGTGGTGCTGAGGATCAAACCCAGTGCCTCATGCATGCAAGGCAAGCCCTCTACCACTGAGACACACCCCAGCCCCCTGAATAGGTCTTTGTGTCTTGGTTGTATTGGCTTTTATTTTTTCATCCCTTATCTTTATTATTTCTTATTGCTTTTCTTTTTTTTTTTTTTTTTTTTTTGGTACCGGGGATTGAACTCAGGGGCACTCGACCCCTGAGCCACATCCCCAGCCCTATTTTGTGTTTTATGTAGAGACAGGGTCTCACTGAGTTGCTTCGTGCCTCGCCATTGCTGAGGCTGGCTTTGAACTTGCGATTCTCCTGTCTCAGCCTCCCTAAGTGCTGGGATTACAAGCGTGAGCCACCACGCCCGGCTTCTTATTGCTTTTCTGTGGTCATTGTTAGTGTACTTAATTAGCTGAGGTTCTTGCTGAGGTTCTTAGTTAATCTTTGTATTCATTCACTGATTTATTGGCTCTTTTTACCTTTTGGCAAATTATATAATAGTGACAGTGCTCTATATTTTGTTTACTTATATTTTGGGGGTGCTGAGGATTGTACCCAGGGCATTTTACTACTGAACTATATCTCAGCCCTTTTTATTTTGAGACAGGGCCTTGCTACATTGTTGAAGCTGACCTTGAATTTGAGATCTTCCTGTCTCAGCCCTGGAGTTACTGGGGTTACAGTTGTGCGCCACTGAACCTGGCTTTGTTTGGTTTCTATTTTGTTTTCCATTTATTGCCCAGAGTCTGATTAGCTTCATTGAGATGATATTAAACATTTGGTCTTCAGTCCTATCTAAAATAAATTTTTTTTGGCACTTGGGATTGAACCCAGGGCTGCTTAACCATTGAACAACATCCCCAGCATCTCCCTTTAAAAAAGTTTAAAAAAATTTTTTTAATATCTTTTTTTCAAAATATTCTTTAGTTGTCATTGGACCTTTATTTTATTTATTTATATGTGGTGCTGAGACTCGAACCCAGTGCCTCACGCGTGCTAGGCAAGCGCTCTACCACTGAGCCACACCCCAGCCACCTTTTTAAAATTTTGAGACAGGGTCTCACTAAGTTACTTAGGGAATTGCTAAATTTCTTTTTCTTTCTTTCTTTCTTTCTTTCTTTTTTTTTTTTGGTACTGGAAATTGAACTCAGGCACTGGACCACTGAGCCACATCTCCAGCCCTATTTTGTGTTTTTATGTAGAGACAGGGTCTCACTGAGTTGCTTAGCGCCTCGCCCTTGCTGAGGCTGGCTTTGAACTCGCGATTCTCCTGTCTCAGCCTCCCTAAGTGCTGGGATTACAGGCTTGTGCCACCGCGCCGGGCCTGAATTGCTAAATTTCTGAGGCTGACTTTGGACTTGTGATTCACCTGATTAGGTGGGATTATAGTCATGTGCAATGATACCTGGCTTCCAAAATTTTATAAAAGTTTGCTGTGAAGTGCTAAGCATTTTGTGGATATGAACCTCATTAGTTCTAGTGTTTTCTAAAATACCTTTATTTTATTTTTATGTGGTGCTGAGGATCAAACCCAGTACCTCACATGTGCTAGGCAAGCACTCTACCACTGAGCTACAGCCCTAGTTCCCTATTATTTTTTTTTTAAATAACATATTGAGGTACTGTTAACTTCACACAATACTAACCATTTTAAAGTGAACAATTCAGTGGCCTTTGGTTAATTCTAAATGTACTACAGTCACCCCCTATTGTTTGAAGACATTTCTGTCATTCCAAAGTAAGAACCTTTGAAATAGAGCAGTTTCTCCTCATTCCTCCTTTCTACTAGTCCCTGACGACTACTAATCTTCATTCTGTCTCTGAATTTAACTATTCTGGATATTTCATATACATGGAATTATGTAATATTGTGATCTTTGTGTTTGGCTTCTTTGACTTAATATAATGTTTTAGAGGTGTGTTTATTCACATTGGAGTACATACCAGTATTTTGTTACTTTTTATGGCTGGATGATATTCTCTTTTAATATATATGTCATAATGTGTTTACCCATGTACCTATATTAATGGACATTTAGACTGTTTTCACTCTCGGCTCTTGTAAGTTGTGTTGCTATGAACATGCATGTACATGGACTTATATTCAATTATTTTGGGTATATACCAGAGTGGAATTACAGAGTTCTATGGTAATATGTTATTGATGTTATTGCTAAGATTCTTCCTAAATTGGAGATCAAAGCTAACATCTGCACCTTCCATAGAGTGTGTGATTTGAGAGTTATTGGGTGAACTTAGACTCAGTCTCATATATTTAACTTTAAAAAATTTTTTTAGTTGTAGGTGGACATAATACCTTTATTTTATTTATTTGTTTATTTTTATGTGATGCCGAGGATCGAACCAACTGCCCCACATGTGCTAGGCAATCCATCCACCACTGAGCTACAACCCCAGCCTGTATTTAACTTTTTTCAGGAACTAAGTTCTAACATTGGATTTTATTATTTGCATTTTACTGATGGGATAATTGAAGCACAGCATCTGCATGGTTTTAACTTCCTATCATCTTCAGAGTAAGTCAGTGATGGAATTAGGAATTTAAACTCTTAATCATATTCTTTGTCTAAGGTGACCTATATAAAGCCATGTTGCATTTACATGAAGCTGTTTCAAATGGGCTTCCTATATTTTATAATCTCTTGAAGGGGTATTGTTCAGGTGGTATTAAGCAGATGTTCTTCCATAAACAACAGGACAAGGGGGAATATGTTTTAATTGCAGCAGAAGGGATACAGATTACAGGTTAGAAAGAACTTCCTGACTACAAGATACTGGAATGTTACCAAGGGTGATTGTGAAATATCTTCCCTAAAGACTTAGTAACCGTCTTTTTGGTACAATGTAGGTGTGAGTTTGTTTAGAAGTGATGGAGATGACAAAGATGACTTAAACTAAGGTCACTAGTAGCCCTAGGACATAATAGATAGTTAATCAAAACAGTATCCCCCTGGCATTTTATATTATTTTATTTTTTGGTATTGGGGATTGAACCTAGACATGCTTAACCACTGAGCCACATCTCCAGTCTCTTTTTAAATTTTTATTTTGAGACAGGGCCTCACTAAGTTGCTGAGGCTGATCTCGAACTTGTGATCCTCCTGCCTCAGCCTCTTGAGTTGTTGAGATTACAGGTGTGTGCCACTGGGCCTGGCTCCCTGGCATTTAAAAAAAAAAATATATATATTTTTAGTTGTGATGAACACAGTGCCTTTATTTATTTATTTTATGTGGTACTGAGGATTGAACCTCTGTACTGTACCGCTAAGCCACAACCCTAGACCTCCCTGGCATTTTATTTTATTTTTTTAAAATATATTTATTTATTTTTATGTGGTGCTGAGGATCGAACCCATTGGCACATGCATGCGAGGCAAAGGCTCTACCACTGCGCCACAGTCCCAGCCCCTCTCCCTGGCATTTTAATGAGTATATTTTTTCTTTTTTTTCCTTCCTCCCTCCCTTCCTTCCTCTTGCTTCTTTTCTTTCTTTTTAAAAATCTTATTGGGTATTGAACCTAGGGTTGCTCTACCACTGAGCTACATATCTAGCCCTTTATATTTTTTATTTTGAGACAGGGTCTTGCTAAGTTGCCAAGGCTAGTGTCATACTTGTGATCTTCCTGCCTCAGATGCTGGCTGTAATACCTAGTTACTGGTATTACAGGTATGTGCCAGTATACCTGGCTGTATTTTCATTTTTCTTATAAAAATAATAAACAGAGTAGGTGAATTGGTCAAGGTCTTGTGCTGAAATTTTAGTATTTTGAATCTTCGTAACTCCTGTGTCCATGTTGAATACTCATCCCTGTGTTCTTTTTTTTTTCTTCTTTCAATTGTGGTCTTGCTGTGTTGCCCAGACTGGCCTCAATATAGATAATCCTCCAGCCTCTCCAGTAGCTGGGATTATAGGCCTGGGGGACCACACCTGGTTTACCTGTATTTTTTTTTTTTTTGGTCTTAAATGAGACTTTTCTTGGCTATGTGATACGTTGTTTGTCCATAGGAATCAAAGCCAATGCCTGCATCTTCCTTAGAGTGTTTGATTTGAGAATTACTGGATGAGTTTAAATGGGGATAGAGAATATCTTTCCCAAAAAATTGCTTTGGTATCTGATTATACATGTAGAAATGGGAACACATTAGCAGTAATAGACCAACGTAATAGATTGTTTATATTTTTAATTTTTGTGATGTAGGGATTGAACCCAGGGTGTTGTGCCTGCTAAGCAAATGCTCTACCCTCAGTCCTTTTTATTTATTTATTCATTTCTGATTTTGAGACAGGGTCTCACTAAATTATCTAGGCTGGCCTCAAATTTGCAATCCTTTTGCCTCATTCTCTCAAAGTATCTGGGATTACAGGTGTGTGCTCCACCCTCCCCAGTAATGGATTCTTTATGACTAGTTTAGACAAGGGCCAGGTTAAAATTGCTTAGGTGAAGGTGCACATAACATAGATTTTTTTTTTTTTGATTTGTGCTCTTTAGAGAAATAAAGGCTCAGAAAATAGGCAAATGAACATTAGTTTCTGTTATAGAACATGAACATAAAAATACATAATGCAGAATTAAATTACCTATTTAAATGCTCAGTTCAGGAAATGCCAACATTAGGGTACTCAAAACAATGTAACTTATCTACCTCACACTTAGTGGTGGTGCACGCCTGTGATCCAGCATGTGATCCAGCACTTTGGGAGGCTGAGACTGGAGAATCGCGAGTTCAAAGCCAGCCTCAGCAATGGCGAGGTGCTAAGCAACTCTGTGAGAACCTGTCTCTAAATAAAACCCAAAATAGGGCTGGGGATATGGCTTAGTAGTTGAGTACCCCTGGGTTCAATCCCTGGTACCAAAAAAAAATCATGTTTTGGGGTCTGTGGGTTAGTGACTTACTGGGAGGGTGCAGTGGTCTGAATGTTTATTTTATTTTATTTTTTTTTGGTACCAGGGATTGAACTCAGGGGCACTCGACCACTGAGCCACATCCCCAGCCTTATTTTGTGTTTTATTTAGAGACAGGGTCTCACTGAGTTGCTTAGCACCTCGCCGTTGCTGAGGCTGGCTTTGAACTCGCGATTCTCCTGTCTCAGCCTCCCTAAGTGCTGGGATTACAGGCTTGAGCCACCGCGCCCGGCTGAATGTTTATGTTGGGACAGAATTCATGTTGATATCCTGGCCCAGAAAGTGGTGGTATTAGGAGGTGTGGCATTTGGGAGGGTATTAAGTCAGGGGATGGAGCCTTTTTTCTTTTTGGTACTGGGGATTGAACCCAGGGTGTTTTACCACTGAGCTGCCCCAGCCCTTTTTATTTTCTATTTTGAGACAATGTCTTGCTAAGTTATTTAGGGCATTAGTTGCTGAGGCTGGTTTTGAACTTGTGATTCTCTTGCCTCAGTCTTCTGAGTCACTGGGATTACAGATGTGGACCACTTTGCTGCCCTTTGTTTTTCTGAAGTGCTGGGAATTGAATTGAGGGCCTGTGTATACGAGGCAAGCACTCTACCAACTGAGCTATAACCCCAGACCCCACCAGCCCTTTTTAAAAAATGTTCCTTTTTAAAAAAAATATTTTTAGTTATAGATGTACACAATACCTTTATTTATTTTTTTATGTGGTGCTGAGGATCGAACTCAGTGCCTCACATGTGCTAGGCAAGTGCTCTACCACTGAACCACAACCCCAGCCAAAAAATGCTCTTATTTTTAATTTGAGACAGTCTTGCTAAGTTGCCCAGACTGCTCTTGAACTTGTTATCCTCCTGCCTCAGCCTCTGGAATAGGTGGGATTACAGTTCCACCGTGGTGGGGAATAATTTTTTGAATATTTACTGTGTATAAGATTTTATTCTTGGGGCTGGGATTGTGGTAGAGCATTTGCCTTGCATGTGTGAGGCACTGGGTTTGATCAGCACCACATAAAAATAAATAAAGGTATTGTGTCCATCTACAACTAAAAAAAAAATTAAAAATTTTATTCTCATGTACTGACATAAATTTATAAAGTAGATGGTATTATCTTTATTGTAAAGGATAAGAAAAAAGTGAAACATTCTTTATTGTAATTAAATGACAACTAAAAGATGGCAGAGCAGAGATGGATAAAGCAGTCTTCTGTTTGACCCAGTGTTTTCCAAACTATTCCCTGGAGGCACCTAGGAGGTGGCCGTGAGAGTTAAGGAAAAGTTCTGGTTTTCCATTCTGCTTAAATTTTTGAGTAGCTCATCTTTGACCTGTTTTATATTTTAGTGTTTTTACATAATATTTTATTTGGAAAAAGGGGTTTGCTTCTTTTTAAAAAAGGAAACATGGGAAACTATCTAGAAAATCATAAAATAAAATTAAACAATATAAAGATTGAAAAAATGTCTAAATTATGTAACTGCCAGGCTAAATTTCAATTTGAAAATTGAAAAGATGGCCAGATTGAATCAAAGTTTGAAGTGACATGATTTCACAGCAACATAGTCAGTGCTGTTCTGTTCTTAGGAAATTTGTTATTATGGGAATAGATTGAATTCTAGCCCAGCCCTTGGGTAGCTGTGTGATTTGGGAATATTTGTCTCAACTTGGAGGCCACAAATAAATGTATAATGGGGATATACTCATCTTTAAATTTTTTTTTTCTTTTTCTTTTTTGTATTGGGGATTGAATCCAGGGGCCCTATACTACTGAACTACATCTTCTGTCCCATTTTTTTCTTTTGAAGCAGCATATTGCTAAGTTTCCCAGGCTGACATTGAACTTGTGATTCTTCTGCCTTAGCCACCTGAGTTGCTGCAATTACTGTGTCTGGTAATAAACCCACCTTTCAGGAATGGTTGTAAGGGTCAGAAATAACAGGTTCTTAGTTCAGAGTGATCACCTCCAGTACTAGTTATTGGTAAAATGTTGATAATGTTATTGATGGCAATTTTAAAAGGTATATCAACACTTCCCTTTCTAATGCCCAAAAGCTTCCAACATATCAAGAATAGAAAGTCCTTGCTGAGCACGGTGGTATGTGCCTGTAATCCTAGTTTCTTGGTGGGAGGCTGAGTCAGGAGGATTACAAATTTAAGACCAGCCTAGTGAGACCCTGTCTCAGTATAAAAATAAAAAATAAAAAAGGCTAGTGATGTAGCTCAAAGGTAGAGTGCTTTTCTAGCATGTGCAAGGCCCTGATTTCAGTCCCCAGCATAACAACAAAATGCAGTTCTTTACCTAGTGTATATGCCTTTTGGGTATATATACATATATGGTGGTACCTAGCTTTTTTTTTTAATATATATATTTTTAGTTGTAGATGGACACAATGTCTTTATTTTATTGCTTTGTATGTGGTGCTGAGGATCGAACCCAGGGCCTCATGCATACGAGGCAAGCGCTCTACTGCTGAGCTACAATCCCAGTCCTGGCATGTTTTTTTTTTTTTTTTTTGGTACTGGAGATTGAACTCAGGGGTACTTGACCACTGAGCCACATCCCCAGCCCTATTTTGTGTTTTTATGTAGAGACAGGGTCTCACTGAGTTGCTTAGCGCCTCGCCGTTGCTGAGTCTGGCTTTGAACTCGCGATTCTCCTGTCTCAGCCTCCCTGAGTGCTGGGATTACAAGCGTGAGCCACCACGCCCGGCTTCTGGCATGTTTTTTTTTTTTTATATGTATTTTTTAATTGTTGATAGATCTTTATTTTATTCATCTCTTATTTATATGTGGTGCTGAGGATCGAACCCAGTGCCTCACGCATGCTAGGCAAGCGCTCTACCACTGAGCTACAGCCCCAGCCCTGCATGTTTGTTTTTGATAGTTAATCTTTTTTTTTTTTTTTTGGTACCAGGGATTGAACTCAGGGGTACTCGACCACTGAGCCACATCCTCAGCCCTATTTTGTGTTTTATGTAGAGACAGGGTCTCACTGAGTTGCTTAGCGCCTCACCATCGCTGAGGCTGGCTTTGAACTCGCGATTCTTCTGTCTCAGCCTCCAGTTAATCTTTTTATTTATTTATTTGAGACAGAATCTTGCTAAGTTGATCAGCCTGACCTGTGATCCAATCTGTGATCCTTCTGCTTCAGTTTCTCAGCTAGCTGGGATTACAGGTGTGTGCCACTGGGCCTGTTTATTTTCAATTTTTTTTTGGTATTAGCGATTGAACCCCGGGGATCTCTACCCCTGAGATACATCCCCAGTTCTTTAAAAAAATTTTTTTTATTTTTAAATTTTGAGACAGTGTTGTGCTAAGTTGCTGAGGGTCTTGCTAAATTGCTGAGGCTTGCCTTCTGAATAGCTGGGATTACAGGGGCATGTTATACTGTGTCCGGCTTCAGAGCATCTTTAAACTGCTTTTTTTTTTTTTTTTTTAAATGCTGGGGAACCCAGAGGTGCTTTCCAATTCAACTACTTCCCCATCCCTAAGTTTTTTATTTTGAGACAGGGTATCCTAACTAGCAGAGTCTGGCCTCAAACTTCCAATCCTCCTCACTGAATCTCTTGAGTTGTTGGGATTACAGGCTTGAGCCACCATATTGAGAATGAATGATTTTTTATTCATGGGTGCAGCTTTTATTGATCAATGAGAAAACCTGAATTTCATTTTTGTGGGACTTAAAAGAAGCAGCAGTCCTGGAAAGGACCTGGATTTTTATGTCCCAGAGCTGCCTTTAGTGAGTCTTGTAATTATCAGGAAAGCAATTTCAAGATTTTGTGTTTAAATGATGTCTAAGTCACATATAATTGTAGCATATCCATGATTTGACCGAAAAAGTTAAAGAATTTTCAATGCCAGAGTTTAAAAAAAAATTATAGCATTGTTTTTTGGAAAGGCAGTTTATGCTGACTTGAAATGGCGGCTTACATGTATACTTTTTGAGCATGTCCAGAGCAGTGTTTTGTATAAAAGGACCTTGGGAACCTCATGCCCTGGAATCAAGAGGGGAAATTTGTTATTTATAAACTATCAGCAGAATTAAAACTAGAATAATGGTAGGAAACTAATGTGAGAGATTTGCTTTGGGGAGTACAAATTGATTTTTCCTATCATAATGCTGTACTTTCACAAAGGTAACACTTAACTGGGCACATAACTGTAATTTCAGAAACGCTGGAGGCTCAAGCAGGAGAATCCCAAGTTCGAGGTAAGACTACAAGTTAGTGAGACCCTGTGTCAAAATAAAAATATATCTGGGCCCCCAAGTTCAATCCTCAGTACCACAAAACCCCCCAAAATAAGCAAACTCAAAAAGTTAATTCTTGCCACTTCCCAATATAGTAGTTGTGGTTACAATGTGTTGCAGTTGTGGTTTCCTCAGTAGACTGAAAGGTCTTTGAGATTGGAATTCTTTTCTGTCTGTTTTTACTTCTTTGTCCCCATCACTTACAGTAGGTTTTGGCATATGGTTGGTGTAGCTCCCCCAAAATATGATAAATGGAAAAAAATCCAAATTTGAACCTAGGTCAGTAGACATATTTTGGAGAATGGTTTGTAACTAAATATACTTGTTAAATGTATTGAGTCTCTTTTGATGGTCTATGATAATACAGAAGAACCCGAGAAATGAAAAGAAGCTGTACATTTGTAGCTTTGAACCCCAGATTAATTCCTTACTGGCTGTTTGATGTGGACAAATAATTTCACATTGAGGTAGGTTTTTGTGTAAAGTGAGAGGGGGGTAGGAGGAGACTTTAGAAATGGTTATTCCTTCTTATGACTTTTGCGGGGGGTGCAAGGCCTTGCGCATGATAGGAAAGTGCTCTACAATGAAACTGCTATATCCTTGCCCCGCTCTTGTAGTTTTCTGCTGAAATCATTTAAGATCAATTCCTCTGTGGTCCTACAGGCTAGTTCCATGGCACAGAGTGGGGAAGGGATCCTTTGGAGACCTTGCATTTTTGCAGATCTCTTTGAAATGCTACTTCCATGTTGCACAGTCTCTTTTTCTGACTGACTCAGCTATCCTACATCAGCTTGGTAAACATATGCTAGATTTGCTCTAGCCAGTAAAAATCCTGTATTAGCCTTGTTTGGTGCTTAGAAAAGGTTAAACAAAATTATTTTTTTGAAGCTATGATTTAATGATAATCAATGAAAAAGGAGCTGAGCGCAGTGGCACCACACATGAGATCCCAGTGGTTCTGGAGGCTGAGACATGAGGATCGCAAGTTCCAGGCCACCCTCAGCAACATAGTGAGTCTCTGTGTCAAATAAATAATAAAAGGGCTGAGGGTATAGTTCAATGGCAAAGCACCCCTGGGCTCAATCCCCAGTGTCAATAAAGGAATAAAAAAAAAAAAAAATGAAGCCGAGTGTGGTACCTCACGCTTGTAATCCCAGCACTTAGGGAGGCTGAGACAGGAGAATCGTGAGTTCAAAGCCAGCCTCAGTAATGGCGAGGTGCTAAGCAACTCAGTGAGACCTTGTCTCTACATAAAACACAAAAAAATAGGGCTGGGGATGTGGCTCAGTGGTCGAGTGCCCCTGAGTTCAATCCCTGGTACCAAAAAAAAAGAAAAGAAAAAGGTAGGTTACAGGGTAATATGTGTTTATTGTGATCCCATTTTGAGTTTTTTTTTTTTGTATTGGGGATTGAAGGTACTTTTATCACTGAGCTACATCCCCAGCCCTTGGTATTTTTTTGAGACAGAGTCTAAGTTACTGAGGCTTGCCTGGAACCCTCAATCCTTGTGCCTAAATCTCTGGAGTCACTAGGATTATAGGGGCACATTGCTGTACCCAGCATTGTGTCTAAGTTTTTGTGTGAACATTAGTTTTCATTTTTCTGAGATGAAAATTGTTGGGTCATGTGGTATGTGTTAATTTTTCCAATTAAAATAATTAAAGGCAAAAATAGTTCCTTTTCAGTGTGTTCATTCTTCATATTCTTGGTGCACATAATTTATTTACCTTGATTTCTGGTGCTTTGCATTAGCATCAAAGCATTAATGTCACTGGAACCAAATGTCTTGGCTGCCTGCTGCTCCAGTATTAGTACCAGTATTTGGGAGGGGAGTGTTGGTAGGAAGGAATCAGGTTTATTCAAGGCCAGCTCAGAAGTAGATAAGGAGGCTAGTTCCTCAAAGCTCTATCCTTTTAGGCTCAGGGGATGAGAGGGCTTGGGGTGGGGGAGGTGGCAAAAAGATTCCAAGTTCAAGGCCAGCCTTTGCAACTTAACAAGACCCTGTCTCAAAATTTAAAAAAAAAAATTTTTTTTTTTTGAAGGATTAAAAAAGGACTGGGAATGTTGCTCAGTGATAAAGCACCCCTGGGCTCAATTTTCAGCACGAAAAGATAAAAAAGAAAAAGAAAAACTAAAGCCCTGTTATAAACTGCTAATAGAACCTGGATCTCAAGTAACAACATTTATGTTCAGAATTGCAAATACTCTAGTGTAACTGCTCTGCATCTAGAAATTCACAATAACAGGTAATGTTGAATCAACTACCTGGTAGAGAATTTGTCAACCTAAATGCACCAAAATGATAAACAAGCAATGCAACCTATTTCTGATCTCAAATTCACCTTCTCCCCCAGTAATTTTTATATACAGACTCATTATAAGGCAGACCTCTGTAGGGTATATCACAAATGGGCTAAAAACTCATAAAGCGCTTTGAAGATACATAATAATTCTAATTGCTGTTATAATAAAGCTGGGTGTGTGTGTGTGTGTGTGAAGCACCAGGTTTTCAGCTATAGACTGCTTACTAGAGCTTCCTGAAGTAACTCATAATGATGCCGCCTAATGCCTGAAACACAGGAAATCTTATGCTCAAAACAAAGTGTGATCAAAACTGGAAATAGAAAGCCATAAGACCCAAACTTGAGACTGACGATCTTCTTTACTCCCACTTACCTCAGAATGATGAAGAAAAAAGAAATGAAGTTTTATCTGGAAATTATTCTGGGGAAAACAGTGCATGGAGAACACAAAAACTCCTAGAAACTCAAAGAAGAACGGAAGAGGAAGTCAGTGAACCAACAAGAAATTAAAGCAGACTTTTTGACCTAGAGCTAACTAAAGAATCAATAAGACCAGGAAGTCTATCCTTAAGAAAACAAAAATAGCAAGAGATTTTTCTATTTGCAAGCAAAGAAAAAATAGTAGCTTTTGATGGAAGAATTTTGCAGAGATATAAACAGCTTAACCCCAGAAATGGGGACTGAAACCAGCTGCCTTAGACAAATAGGCCTAAGACTTTGGCAACAACATACTCTCATCCACCAATAATATTAGGAAGCTGAAGGATCACATCTTTCTGTCTTCTGCATAATCTTTGGCAAAGGCAAAGAATGTCCCTTTCCTGGAGCACCACATTGCCTCCAATTCTCCTTAGAAATCCCTGGAGCTACAGCAACGATATTATAAGAAGTTTGACACCAGCACGCTTGTAATTCCAGTGACTCTGGAGGCTGAGACAGGAGGATCACAAGTTCAAGGCCAGCCTCAGCAACTTGGCCAGAAAAACAAAAAAAATTTTAAAAAGCCAGGCACAGTGGCACACACCAGTAATCCTCAGGAGCCTAAGGCAGGAGAATTGCGTAGCTGGGCTTGAATAGCCCAGCTTCAGCAATTTAGCAAGGCAATAAGCAATTCAGTGAGACCCTTTCTCACAATTAAAATTAGCCAAGCCTGTCGAACATGCCTGTAATCCCAGCAGTTTGGGAGGTTGAGGCAGGAGGATTGCGAGTTCAAAGCCAGCCTCAGCAACGGTGAGGTGCTAAGCAACTCAGTGAGACCCTGTCTCTAAATAAAATACAAAATAGGGCTGGAGATATGGCTCAGTGGTAAAGCTCCCTGGGTTAGATCCTCAGCATCCATTAAAGAAAAAAAAAAAGCTTGACATTAGCCTAGACTAGGCAGCCCTACAAGCTTCAGGACAGATGGAATTACTCACCAAATGAATAAGAAAAACAAAGCTTAGAAGAGGATCCACCTAGGTTCACTGGATGAGTCAGTAGCCAAGGCAGGATCTGAATTCAGTTTCGCCTTCAGATAGTATCAGAATTTGACTTGGTGCAATAGAGATGGTGTTCCGTGTTTCCAGTCCTAAGAGTCAGCCCAGGTCAGGATCTTGGCTGACTATAATAGAGAAAGGAAAAATTTCCCTTAAGGCTTCAGGAAAAGGAGAAGTCAAATTATTAAATGCAGTTATGCTAAAAGGTTCACATGTCCCTCTACTCTGCAAATCACATTTCTCAGCCAGTCAAAACACCAGATTTAAGAACCTGGATTCCATTTCCCCAACTTTCTAAATAAGAATACTAAAAAATAAAAAATAATAAAAAATAAAAACACCCAGGAGGGAGAACTACACAAAACACAAGAGTAATCATAGCCAGCCAGTGGATGTTTATTGAATACATACTATAAACTCAAACTGTTCTAGGCACTAAGGGAATAACAGAGAATAACAATATACCTGCCTCAAGAAGCTTAAATGACTACTGATATATAATAATAATACTTTCATATATTTATACATGCTACAAAGGAAAAATGAAAATACAAAAAAAAAGCCTCTTTTAACCTAGGGTGAGCAGAAAAACTGACACATCTGAGACGAAACACCCTGTATCAAAATGAAATTTAAAAAAAGGCTCGGGACATGGTTTAATAGTAGATTGTTTGCTGAGCATGTGGATTGAACCCAGGTTCAGAGAACCCAGAAGTCCTTTTTAACACCCTTCCTTAGTAACTAGCCAAAGTCAGTCAAAATCCTCTGTGATGTTCTAGAGAAGACACACTTGCTGGCTGACAAAGGCCTTGCCCAGACTGCAGTTGTTGGAATTACAGGAATGTGCCATTATGCCAGGCAGCTTTGGCTTCTTCTTTTTTTTTTTTTAATTTATTTTTTTAGTTGTAGGTGGACAGAATATCTTTATTTTATTTTTATGTAGTGCTGAGGATCGAACCCAGTGCCTCACATGTGCTAGGTGAGCATGCTACCACTGTGCCATAACCCCAGGCCCCAGCTTTGGCTTCTTACGAAAGGAATGCATGGCCACACATGGGGGTGCACACCCACGTGATAAATAATCTCAGTGATTTGGGAGGCTGAGGGAGGAAGATAGCTAGTTTGAGGCTAGCCTCGGTAATTTAATGAGGTCTTTGCCAATTTAGGGAGACCTTTCTCAAAATAAAGAATTAACAGGGCTGGAGATATAGCTCAGTGGTAAAGAAGCCCTGAGTTTAATCCCCAGTACCAAAAACAAACAAAAATGACCCTGTGTATAATTTTGCATGTGTTCGTCTTGGTTCTATCAAGATGATTTCGGTCTGTAAGGTGATTACTTTGATGTATTCCTTGATTCTGCTTTATATAATCACTGTAGATTTCTTTACATTCATTCTTTCAGAACTGTAAGTCCCAAACTTCTTTGTATCAGCTCGTTTATTGTGTACTATATTAATAGTTGCTTTCTACTTTGGCTGTTACTTCAAAAACTAGTAATTCTGCCTTGAATTTTTGTGATCCATTTCTTCTGAAGATTTTCCAAGAACTTTATTCCTATAAGGTAGAAAATAGGATATTTTTGCATTAATTGACACGTGGAGGAAAAGTTGTAGTTCAGCAAGGTTTGAAATGTCCAAGAGTCTATAAAAACATAGTAATAAAAATCAGTCATTGAAACTTCTTACCTCTTTTTTTTGTACCAGGGATTGAACTCAGGGGCACTCGACCACTGAGCCACATCCCCAGCCCTATTTGTGTGTGTGTGCGTGTGTTTTATGTAGAGACAGAGTTGCTCACTGAGTTGCTTAGCACTTCACCATTGCTGAGGCTGGCTTTGAACTCGCAATCCTCCTATCTCAGTTTCCCAAAGTGCTGGGATTACAGCCTTGCGCCCAGGGAAGCTTCTTACCTCTTAATCTTATTTTTACCCATTAAAGCATATTGCTGTTATATTGACTTTGTCCATTGCAGGAACATCTTTTTCAGGGAATAAATTAGGATGAAATTTTTATATCTAGCATTCTCAAGTTTGAAATATTTATATCTAGCATTCTCAAGTTTGTGCTCTTAGACTGTCTACTGCCTCTACTTTTCTAAATATACTGTTTCAAACACAAGGATATTAAAAGTGTTGCTACCATCCTTTTTTTTGTACTGGGCATTGAACTAAGGGGCACTTAACCACTGAGCCATAGTCCTTAGTCTTTTTTATTTTTATTTTTATTTTTTTTGGTACTGGGGATTGAACTCAGGGGCACTCGACCACTGAGCCACATCCTCAGCCCTATTTTGTGTTTTATGTAGAGACAGGGTCTCACTGAGTTGCTTAGCACCTCACCCTTGCTGAGGCTGGCTTTGAACTCGTGATTCTCCTGTCTCAGCCTCCCTAAGTGCTGGGATTACAGGCTTGTGCCACCGTGCCCGGCTTCTTTTTTATTTTTGAGACAGGGTCTTGCTGCGTTGCTTAGGGCCTTGCCAAGTTGCTGAGGCTGTCCTTGAACCTGTAATCCTCTTCCTCTTGCCTCAGCCTTCTGAATCACTACATGAGTGCACCAATGTGCCTGTCCCATCTTTGAGTTCTGTGTGTGTGTGTGTGTGTGTGTGTGTGTGTGTGTGTATTTAATGTTTCCCATAGTAATGGGAGTTGATGGGTTGGATTTATTCTTTTATACCCTGTTACCTGGCTCTCTTGTGATTCATGACAGGGTCTAGCAGGTATATAATGGCTGATAGAGAACAAGTTGGTAATGGTACAGACTTTTGTCTTTTTTAAAGATATTTGGTAGAAACTGAATTTATGACCTTGAATCCATTTGTATCATCCTATAACTAACCACATTTTTTCCTAGATGTTGCTGTTTTTTGAGAATTTCTGGTTTTTCTGCCCCTCCCCCCATAACTTTGAATGTAAATCTATATACATATTAATTCCATTCTTTGCTAGGCACTATGTTAGATACTGGGACTGTTGCAGAAATAGTTTTGCCCTCATAGAGCTTGCAGTCTAGTAAGAAAGAGTGAGTTTAAAAAAGGATTTCAAGTGTGACAAAGTATAAAACAATTTTTAGATACCTTTGGTTACCTAAATTTATTTAATTTTCATATTTTTGGGACATTCAGAGCATTGAGCAGGTTTTTTTTTCTTTTTTTTTTTTATGGTACTAGGGATTGAATCCAGGGGCCATTCTATCACATTCTATATTTGAGCTATATCCCCAGCCCTTTTTGTTTTATTTTTCTAAATTTTGAGACAGGATCTCTCCAAGTTGCTGAGGCTAGCCTCAAACTCGTGGTCTTCTTGCCTTATGCTCTGAGCAGGTGGGATTATAGGTGTGAGCCACCACTACAATGTGATAGTAGATTTTCTATAGAAATTTTTGATAATTTGTCAGCACTGGAGGTAGGTGATGTTTTAGTTCTCTATTGCTGTATGGAAAACTACCTCAAAATTTGTGGCTTAAAACAATAGTGATGGTTATTTCTCAAAATTCTGTGGATTAAGATTCAGACAGATCTGGGCACAGTGGTGCAAGCCTGTAATCCCAGCACTTAGGGAGGCTGAGACAGGAGAATCGCGAGTTCAAAGCCAGCCTCAGCAACGGCGAGGCGCTAAGCAACTCATTGAGACCCTGTCTCTACATAAAACACAAAATAGGGCTGAGGATGTGGCTCAGGGGTCAGGTACCCCTGAGTTCAATCTCCAGTACCAAAAAAAAAAGAGAAAAGATTCAGACAGGGCTGGTCTGGATGGTTTTTCTGTCCTGTGTTATCAGTTGAGGATCATTCCTTTGCTTTTCAGCTGGTGATTGGGCTGGACTATAATGTCCATTTGTGTTGGACCTTGATAGTCTCCCATGTGGCCTCCCTCTTTCCATGTGGCCTCCCTCTTTCCATGTGGTGTCTTAATATCCAGGGCCTCTCTCTCTGGTTTTTCCTCCAGGGCATCTTGGATTTCCTTATAAACCTGGTGGCTAGTTTTCAAGAATGAAAGTGGAAGTTGGCTGCCAGGCCTGAAGCTAGCATATCATTCCTTCTGCTGCATTCTGTGGTCAAAGCAAGATAAAAAATTTAGCTTATATTCAAGGAAAGAAGAGTAGGTTCTTGGTTCTATATTTATTTATTTTTGGTACTAGGGTTTGAACCCAGAGGTTCTTTTCCATCGAGCCTTTTTATTTTTTATTTTGAGATAGGGTCTTTCTAAGTTGCTTAGGACCTCACTAAGTTACTGAGATTGGCCTCAAACTTGTGATCCTTCTGCCTCAGTCTTCTGAGTTGCTTGGATAACAAGAGTGCCCTACCATACCCTGCTGTTCTTGGTTCTTTATGAGCGTAGAGTAGCATATGAGTAAGAGTAGTAAGGAATTGGGGGTGTTGCCTGTTGGTAGAACATGTGTCTAGCATGTATAAGGAGTTTGTGTTGACTGTTTTGGGTAGAATCCACAGGCATATAAACTGAGGGTAGTTAAGAGAATACTTATTTGAATCCAACTCTGAAATTGCAAGGGAGTCACTAGCACATGTGTCTGTCATATGGATGAGAAAAAGATGGCATGAGGGTATTCATGAAAACTTCCTTTTTTCTGTTCTTAGTATATTTATGTTTTTCATGTTTATATAACCTGTGTGTGTGTGTGTGTGTTTATGGTGTGAGGCAAAGCAAGCACTCTACCTCTGATCTATACCCTGTGCCCTGTGTTTGAGGTTTGGCAAAAGGATATACATAGATTTGACAGTATGCACACATTTTCGATTGCTTTTATTTTTTGAGAGGTATGGCTTATTCCAGGTGCCAGACAAAAGTATATTTACTATGGCATCTGTCTGTATATCCTGATAGGTAATTTTTCTTATTTTGATGGAGTAAATACAGAGTAGCTGGATTTCATGACATATTTTTGTACCTCATTGATTTCAGAGTTTTTTCTTGTCAGAGGATTTGAAGTCCTTTTTGTCTCTTAAAAACTATGTAAATGAATTGTTAGAAAGGAAGGAGTGAAAGAATGATTTTCATTTTTCCTCAGCATCATTCCTTTATTTACTATCTAACAGTCTTTTTTTTTTATTTTTTAATATTTATTTTTTAGTTGTAGGTGGACAGAATATCTTTATTTTATTTTTATGTGGTGCTGAGGATCGAACCCAGTGCCTCCCGCGTGCTAGGCGAGCACGCTACCACTGCGCCACAACCCCAGCCCCCTAACAGTCTTTTTATTTATTTTTTATTACTGTACTGGGGATTGAACCTTGTGATACTCTACACTGAACTACATTCATAGCTCTTTTAGTTTTTTTATTTTCAACCAGGGTTTTACTAAGTTGCTTAGTTGCTAAATTGCTCCTGAATCTTGAGGACTACTGGTGTGTGCCACAGCATTGGACTGGTCGTCTTGACTGCTGAGGAAATGAATATCAAAAATAGAAAGCCACCTTTCAGTTGATACATTGGAACATGATTGAGGCCCTGATACATGTGGACCTTATACATGAAATATTGAGAGAGAAGTTGGAGATTTTATCTTTCTGTAGTAAGATAAGCATGTATTTAGACTCTGGAATCAGACTGTGTTCGAATTTTGAATCTACTGCTGACTGACTGATTGTCTCAGATCCTTTATGAGGATTCCAGATGAGTGAATTTATTTTTGGTGCTGGAGATTGTACCCACACACAGGTGCTTAACCATTGAGCCACATCCCCTGCCCTTTTTTTTTATTTTGAGACAAGGTCTGGCTAAATTGTAGAGGTTGACCTCAAAATTGTGATCCTTTTGCCTCAGCCTCCCAGGTAGCTGAGATTACAGGTGTGTACCACCGTGCCGGGTTCGAATGGTAAATCTTTTAATCCTCAGGGTAGCCCTAATATACATACTATCAGCAGTCATATTTTATGGATGAGGGAGCCAAGGTAAAGGGAGGCCCAATGACTGTTCTAAAAAAAAAAAAAAAATCAAGAAACATTTCATACACCAAAAAAAAAAAAAAGAGCTTTTTGTTTGATTTTAGGTGCTGGGACCAAGCCAGGACCTTGTGCATGGTAGGCAAGTACTCTATCACTCACTTCCATCCCCGTCCTGAGCTGCAATTTGATCAGCCAATCTGATTACCAGGTCCATACATATGTCTATACTATATTGTCTCTAATTTAGAAATTATGCATAAGAAAAAATAAAATAAACACTACTTTTAACTTGTCCATCTACATTTAGCCACAGCACGTTGGCATATAATAAAAAATGTTTTAGTGGTTTACACATTAGTAGAAAAACAGTTTGTGTAATAGTTGGAGTTTTTCTGCTTCTGGGTGTGTTTGTCTTCAGAATGTGTTACTTGTTTACAGTTCTGATTTGTGATGCGTGGCCCAAAATTCTGTGTCCTCCTGTAAGTTCTGTCTGTTCTTAAGAGTTAGGGAAAAGCTGTTTGGAGGTGTAGTATGGTTGGTAGTACTTGGATTTTGGACTTGGGTTTCTATGTGGTGTCATTTGAAGTATCCTGCAGTGCCCTGTTGGAAGGTTTTATTAATGAAAACAAACACTCCTGTAATCTCAGTGATTTAGGAGCCTGAGTCAAAAGGATTGCAAGTTCAAGATCAGCCTCTGCAATTAAGTGAGCCGCTGTCTCAAAATAAAAAATGTAAAGGACTGGAGGATGGGGGTTGTGGCTCAGTGGCAAAGGGCCTCTGGGATCAATCCCCAGTACCAAAAAAAAAGGAAAACTGCTCATTATAGGAAACTACCCACATTGAGTTTTTAGAGTACTGGACTATTTTTAGTCCTCTAATTAAAGACCTGACATTTTTATAGTTAATTTTCCAGTTGTTGGGAGAACTTTATGCAATTTTAGATTTAGTATGTTAAAAGTTTTTCCCCCAGTTCTGGAGATTGAACCCAGGTCCTTGTACATGATAATCACATGTTCTGCCACTGGTCTTCACCGCTCTGCCCCAGGGTTTTTTTGTTTTGTTTTGTTTTTTGTTTTTTGCTTTAAGAATTAAATCCTTGTCTAATTTCTGTATGGTACAGAATGTATGTTAGTATGTAGCTGATTTAATTCTTAGACTTTGCCTTCATAGATAAGTTGAAGTGGAGGAGAAATGCAGTTACTCAAATAAATGAGGGCATTGGACTCCATTTTAATAACACCTTGCAGGTCTTATAGTTTACTGAATTACTGTTCCCAGAGGCTTTTCAAAGGAAAGCTTAGGGTCTGAATTATTGGTTTGCAAATATAGCTCTAGTTGTTCTGGTATTTTTGTTCTTGGTGCTGGTACTCTAACCCAGGGTTTCCCTGTGTGCTAAACATATACTACCACTGAGCTATATACCTCAGCCTTGGTTCTGGTTTTTAGTAAAACCTTGGTTCATGGTTTTACCTATGCAGAGGTATCCCAAATCACATTTAATTACTGTTGCCACACAAATGTATTTTAATCCCTCCCAAGTACGTTTTACTTTGTTTGAAATGTTTCTTAAAAATCTGCTACTTTTCCTTGCTCAGTGGTACACACCTATAATCCCAGTGATTTAGGAGACTGAGGCAGGATCTCAAGTCTGAGGCTAGCTTTGGCAATTTAGTGAGATCCGATCTCAAAATTAAAAGGAATGGGGATGTAGATCAGTGGCCCTTGGGTTCAATCCTCAGTACCAGAGGAAAAACAAAATCTGCTACTTTGGGGAACCTCTGACATTCTGGACTCTGTGGTTTTAGTTACTATTATTTGGTGAGGGAAACCTTAATGAATCCTGAAGAGAATTCAGTTATGACAATAGCAGTAATGATATAAACACTTCCACGCTTCTGATCTTGTTGGAACCTTACCACAACTCTGTGAAAGAGGTATTGTAATTCTGGTTTTACAGAGGACGAAACCAAGTCTCAAAGAGGTTAAGTAACTTATCCAAAGTCATATAGCTAGAAGGTAGAGTAAAATTACCAGCAAATGATGGTCAAATTGCAAGGGGAACCTACAAATAAACTTAGTTCCCACTGCGTTGTAGTGTACTCCAGGTGATTTTTATGACTAGTGAATAAATATAATTTTGTCTTAGAATTAAGTAGAAAAAAATTTGTCAGGGCGTATTCTTGTTATTGGGTGGTGTGTGTTTGGAAATGGGGCAGAATCTTGGCATTTGTCTTTTGTACATATTCCAGTCATACCCTTTTGCTTCTATGTGCTTAACGCTTTTAATAATTGAGAATTGATTTGAGGACTATAATGGCATCACAGACTATTCTTGGCACCCTTTGTCTCAGTCTGCTTTCGCTTTAAGGGACAGATTGGGAAACTGCTTTCTTCCTTTTTAAAAAGAGGAATGAAAAACACCCTTGACTGGCACTTCTTCCTCAGCCACAGGCCTGTCTGACCTCAGTTCCTTTTGTTTATAGGGAATGCAGTAAAATCTGTTCTTAGGTAACTGTTAAGAGCATATCAGAGACGTTCCTTGTCCTTTTAAAGTAAAAGCAAATATCTGTCTTCAGACAAAAGAGTGTGCATTGTTTTAGTTCCTCTCAGTTCTGATCAGGCAGACTTTCTCTCCTTTGAACTTTTTTTTTTTTTTTTTTGGTGCTGGGGATTGAAACCAGAGCCTTGTGTATGCAAGGCAAGCACTCTACCAGCTGACCTATATCTCCAGCCCCTCTTTCCTTTGACCTTTGGTGTGTCTAGTTCCCTGGAATTGATAAGACATGCTCTTTGGTAATCTGAGCTTTAGTTTTTTAGTTGTCTCCATATTGATATTTGTAGCTGCTCTTTCCTCTTCCTTCTGATTCGTGTAGGAACTTAAGGTTGCATCACAATTTCTGAATCATGTAATGTTTATGACCTATATATGTTCTTCCTCTTGAGTTTCAAGAGGTCAGGTTTTTTTTTAAATTTTAAATGGGACTGCTACTGTTTTCAGCCTTCACTGTAACACTATAAATAGCTTAGATGTATTTCTTTTTTTTCTTTTGTTTTGGTACCAGGGATTGAACTCAGGGGCACTCAACCACTGAGCCACATCTCCAGCCCTATTTTGTGTTTTATTTAGAGGGAGGGTCTCACTGAGTTGCTTAGCGCCTCACCGTTGCTGAGGCTGGCTTTGAACTCGCGATTCTCCTGTCTCAGCCTCCCAAAGGGCTGGGATTACAGGTGAGTGCCACCGTGCCCTGCTTAGATGTATTTCTTTTTTTTTTTTTTTTTGGTACTGGGGATTGAACTCAGGAGTACTTGACCACTGAGCTACATCCTCAGCCCTATTTTGTGTTTTATGTAGAGACAGGGTCTCACTGAGTTGCTTAGCGCCTCGCCATTGCTGAGGCTGGCTTTGAACTCGCGATTCTCCTGTCTCAGCCTTCCTAAGTGCTGGGATTACAGACTTGAGCCACCATGCTCGGCTTAGATGTGTTTCTTTTTTTAAAAAATTTTTTTAGTTATACATCGACACAATATCTTTATAGTTGATTTATTTTTATGTGGTGCTAAGGATCGAACCCAGTGCCTCACATGTGTGAGGCAAGCACTCTGCCACTGAGCCACAACCTCAGCCCTTAGATGTATTTCTTCTAAGTACTTTTATGTTGCAGTATTAGAATAAGGAATCTTACAAAGTATTTCTTTTTTTTAAAAAAAGATGTATTTTAGTTGTCAATGAATCTTTTATTTCATTTATTTATTCATATGTGGTGCTGAGGATTGAACCCAGGGCCTCATACATACGTGCTCTGCCATTGAGCCACTACACCAGCCCTTCAAAGTGTTTCTTCTGAATGTCTCTATATTAGGTAAAACAAAATTACAGACTCAGTGGACCATTAAGGTGAAATATTAGGAACTGTATTTTTGGCACCTATCTGGTTAGTCATTATTCACTTATGTAGCAGTTTGATCAAAGGTTACATGTAGAATTTTTGTCCTAATTTGTGAGTTGTCAAGGTCACCAAGATTATTTCCTTTGATGTTTCATTCTTACCCTATTTGGGTGGTTGATGTTTTTATTATGTACATATTTATATTATGCAGTAATGATTGATGAAGGACTGGAGGTGTGGCTCAGAGGTAAAGTGCATGCTTAGCATAGGAGAGGGCCTAGGTTCAATCTCCAGCACAAAACAAAGAGTGATGGGGGATATCATGAGGATACACTCTAAAATTTGTTCCCTTGGCACTTTCTAGGGAACTGTGTGCTGTAGAGGGCTAAGAACTTGGGAGTCTTCTTATTGTGGAATATGACTACTACTATTACTGTAATTATTACTTATTTAGTTTTTTTTTTTTTTTTAATGTGGTGCTGGGGATTGAACCCAGTGCCTCATGCTACCACTGAGACACAACACCAGCCCGTAATTACTACTTATTTTCTTTTATCATCATCATAATCATCATCATCATCACTACCACCGCCATCATTATTAGGTACTGGAGATTGAGCCCAGGGGCCCCTAAACATTGAGCTACATCCTCAGTTCTTTTATTTTATTTATTTTTTTGGCATCAGGGATTGAACTAAGGGCCACTGGGCCACTGAGCCACATCCCCAGCCCTATTTTGTATTTTATTTAGAGACAGGCTCTCACTGAGTTGCTTAGCACCTCACTTTTGCTGAGGCTGGCTTTGAACTCATGCTCCTACTGCCTCAGCTTCCCAAGCTACTGGGATTACAGGAGTGTGCCATCACGCCTAGCCAGTCTTTTTAATTTTGAGACAGGGTCTTGCTAAGTTGCTGGGGCTGGCTTTGGACTTGCCTTCCTTTCCTGCCTCAGCCTTTCAAATAACAGACCTGAGCCACTGTGTCTGGCTTAACTTTTTACCTTTTAATACTCTGAGGAAAAAACTCCTTCAGACTGGGCACGGTGGTGCAAGCCTGTAATCCCAACACTTAGGGAGGCTGAGACAGGAGAATCGTGAGTTCAAAGCTAGCCTCAGCAACGGCGAGACACTAAGCAACTCAATGAGACCCTGTCTCTACATAAAACACAAAATAGGGCTGGGGATGTGGCTCAGTGGTCGAGTGCCCCTGAGTTCAATCTCCAGTACTAAAAAAAAAAACCTTCTTCAGCACAGGCTCTAACTATTTTTCCTTCTGTTTGTATTTGGCTGCATCTGATTGTGTACTTTTTAGATTGCAGCCTATTGAGAAATGTAAGGAACCAAATATATATATATATATATATATATATATGTAATTTTTTTTGGTACTAGGGATTAAACTCAGGGGTACTGGACCACTGAGCCACATCCCCAGCCCTATTTTTTGTTTTATGTAGAGACAGGGGTTTAGGCCTTTTTAGTAGAAGCAAAAGTTTTCCCTGCATGATGAAAGAAAAATAACAGCTAAGCTATTTTAGAGAATGACCTGTTCTTTAGTTATAAAGTAATGCTATGGAGGATATGACAGGATAAAAGAAAAATTCTGGGGAGAAGGGTCTTTTTAGAGAAGGTATGATTAAATGGGAAAGGAGTATTTTCCCCTTTGACCTAGGATCGTATTTGTAGTGGGAAACTTCCCTGATTGCAGAATGGGTGTATTTTTGATATTATTCTCCATTCCTTAGATTTCCATGAGGACAACTGACAAGGACCTGAATGGCCTCATTTTAGCTGATTCAGTGTGTGGAGCTATTACTTGCTCCTTTGTTTCTTGGGCCTGGTGTGACAGTGGCTACTGAGCACCATGAAGGTTGTCCCAGAGAAGAATGCTGTTCGGATACTCTGGGGCCGAGAACGGGGCACTCGGGCCATGGGAGCTCAGCGGCTTCTGCAGGAGTTGGTGGAAGATAAAACCCGATGGATGAAATGGGAGGGCAAGGTAGGAAAAATGGTTATTTTTGACATGGATTTGTAGAGATGACAGTAGAATGGGACCTTTGAATGGGTTAATGATAGAGAGTTGAGATATAATCTAGTTTGGAACAATCAGAATATGAGGAGATAGTTTACAAGTTTTGAAAGAATTTAAAGACTAGAAATGAGGTAGACATTTTTTCTAATGGCAATTTACACTTATCTCTCTCAGTTTGTAAATTGATTATTGTCTCCAGCTTTGTTTTTAACCTATACTTAGAGTGAATTCTACTATAGAATAGTTCATGTGTTTTTGAGATAAGTTAAGCCATAGTTTATAAATATTTTAACTATTGTTTGTTTGTTTTTGTCTCATAGAGAGTAGAACTTCCTGATAGTCCACGCTCTACCTTCTTACTGGCCTTCAGCCCAGACAGGTACCTAGTCCTTATGTGTAACTTTACCTTAAGATTTGTGATATCATCATTTTTGTATGTTTGGACAAGCTTGATCTTCCATGTTAATCCCTTGAGGTTTTCTGAAGGACTGTGTAAGTGGAACTTTGCCAGCTTAACATAAAAGAAAAGAAAGTAGATGAGCAGTGCTAACTAAAAAACGAATGAGATTATTAAAGGAAATTGTGAACATTAAAACTTGGAAAGATTCTCAGTAACAATCTTTTGCCTGGGCGATATTGGCCACCAATGGCATGATGGCTTTATCAGCTGGCAAAATATTTTATGAAAATAATAAGTGTCACTTGGGGACAGTGTGGAAAAGCCAGAGCTTTTAAAGAGTAGAGTGTTTCTGTTGTACATAGATATGCTGCTTAATGCACAAGTCTTAGTTTCTTTCATGCTGGCATGGGAATAGTATCAATTTTCTCTGTTTCCTAAAGCTAAAAAAGTTTATTACCCTCCCACATATTTCTTAATTTCACTCTTACTCTTTGATTCTCTAGGACTCTCTTGGCCTCCACTCACGTGAACCATAATATCTATATTACGGAGGTGAAGACTGGCAAATGTGTTCATTCTCTGATTGGACACCGCCGCACTCCATGGTGTGTTACTTTTCATCCTACCATCTCAGGCCTTATTGCTTCTGGCTGCCTGGATGGGGAGGTTAGGATTTGGGATTTACACGTAAGTATTTTCTCAGGCTGCCCTTTTCTTTGGTATTCTTATTTGCCATTGGGTTCTTAATTCTGGAAGAGGAGCTAGCCACGTTCTTAGGACTTTATCTGAGTGTGTGTAACCATTTCCCACTTAGTGGATAGGAAGTCTAATTCATAGTTTTCCATTCTGAGATGAAAGACTACTTGATTGTTCTTCTACCTGCCTATTGTGAGATGGAATAGGAGGTTTTAAGATGTGTTCATGATGGATTTCTAATGTCTTAGAGTAAATATAAGAGCAAGGATTGTACTGTACTCAGATCATGATTGTGAAAGCAAGATGCTCCTTGTCCTGTTGACGGCCAGTGGGTTGTTCTGTACCATGTTATGCACCTCGCTAGAGTTTTGCAGGCTTCGGAAACAGGAACTAGGGGAAAGCTTGTTGCTTGTAGATTGTAAATGACTTGAAGAACTGAGCTGACAGTAATATTTGTGTGATAAATTAGTGGCACTGCCAGATCACTGATCTTGGACATTGTTTTATGAAGGACTTATTTAAGGTCTGTCCTATTAAATAGTCATTTTATCGTAAATGGGTTGCCCTTTTTTTTTTTCTTTTGGCAGTGCTGGGAGTTGATCCCATTGCCTTGCACATGCTAGGCAAATGTTATACCTCTGAGCTACACCTCAGCCCCAAATAGACCGTTCTTGAAGTTGACTTCCCAGTCTATTAGCAGTTTATAACCTAAGTATATTTGGGCTTGGTTCATTTGCAGGGTGGTAGTGAAAGCTGGTTCACAGATAGCAACAATGCCATTGCCTCCCTGGCTTTCCACCCTACGGCTCAGCTCCTGCTGATTGCTACTGCCAATGAGATCCACTTCTGGGATTGGAGCCGACGGGAGCCCTTTGCTGTGGTGAAAACAGCTAGTGAGATGGAACGGGTCCGGTGAGTGCTCCACCCCACAAGAATGTCTGGCACAGGATTGACAGGACAGAGAACATTTACACCTCAGGAGACAGGTTGTTATCCTCTCTTAGGGCCATTGCTATCCCTCCTTGGGGCAGGTTATTATCCCCACAGCCTCTTCTACTTTTTTTTTTTTTTAAGTAGTACAGGGGATTGAATGTGGTGCCTGGTATATGCATGGTGAATGTCGTATCTCTGAGCTATATCCCCAGCCCTTATTAAAATATTTATTTTGAAAGGTTCTCACTAAGTTGCTGAAACTGGCCCCAAATTTGAGATCCTCTTACCTCAGCCTCTTAAGTGCTGGGATTACAGATATGCACCACTGTGCTAGGGTTATGTCTGCTTTTAATATCTGGTTAATCAGCCAGGAAGCAGTTTATTTTTTCATTCTAAATATCATAATTTTATTAGTTTCATCTTCTGGTCTTTGTAGACAAGGGTCATCAGAACCTTTTTTAGATTCAAAGTTATCTGTGTTGATATCGTCCTCCTCGGAAACCTGAAAGAGATTTGGGTGGTCTTTTAGATAGCTTGTTGACCGATCTCTTATACTTTGTTGTCTATGGAACTGGACAATAGGGATATCAATTTGCTGAGTGTTGTTTATAAAGCATTTAAGATCAAAACACATGGAGGGCTGAGGTTGTGGCTCTCAGTGGTTGAGCACTCGCCTGACATGTGTGAGGCACTGGATTTGATCCTCAGCACCACATAAAAATAAATAAATAAGCCAGGCATGGTGGCTCTTGTAATCCCAGCACTTTGGGAGGCTGAGACAGGAGAATCACAAGTTCCAAGCCAGCCTCAGTAATGGCGAAGTGCTAAGCAACTCAGTGAGACTCTGTCTCTAAATAAAACACAAAATAGGGCTGGGGATGTGGCTCAGCAGTCGAGTGCCCCTGAGTTCAATGCCTGGTACCCAAAATAAATAAATAAATGGATGAATGAATGAACCAAAAATAAATGAATGAATAAATGAATGAAAGAACGAATGAATAAATAAATAAAGGTGTTGTGTTCATCTACAACTAAAACAACAACAACACATACATGGTAGGGTAAAGATGAAGCTCAGTAACAGAGTACTTGCCTAGCATGCATGAGGCCCTGGGTTCTATCCCCAGCATTGCAAAAAGTAAAAGTAAAATAAAATAAAAGACATAGAAACAAAACAGAAAATCCTAATTATTTTGATGTATGTTTTCTTTTGATTCTTTTGATATTGTAGTTGGATATATTCTGATTTTCTAGTTTCAATTATGTGGCTTGATACTGTACTCTTTATTGCCACCAGAGTGCATACTTCTTGCCAGAGTAGCTGCTATATGAGGGAAGAACTGGACTTTTGTTTGGGTACAGGAGCATTCGATGCTTTACTATGTGGTGGGCTCTTAGATATGTGTACTTAATGTAGCTGCCTCCTCAGATGCAAACCTAGGTGTTTTTCAGAAGTAAAATTGTTATTTTTATACTATGTATTTCTTTACTTTGGCAAGAAATATTTAGCCTTATTATTTTAATGTCTTCAAATATTTAAGTGTATATCTAGGTAATCCCACAATTATTGGTAGCAATTGTTGTAAATTAGAAGACAGTTTCTCTTCTCAGTTAACATAATCTCTCTATGTATGTCTTTCTTTCTTCTGTGATTCCAGTCTGGTGAGATTTGATCCACTTGGACACTATTTACTCACAGCAATTGTTAACCCCTCTAATCAGCAGGTAAGAGTCCGGCAGTTTCAATTCCATCTGAACTGTGAGTTAGTTTCTAAATGAGAACTCTAATTCTGATTGGATTAGATTTCAATTCTCAATATCTGAGTCTTTTTTTCTAGTCAGGACTCCAGTTAATTTTGGATTATATAATCAGAGTTACAGCCATAATCTTGACAGTAGAGTCAATTCTTTTTTTTTTTTTTTGGTACAGGGGATTGAACTCAGGGTCACTCAACCACTGAGCCACATCCCCAGCCCTATTTTTTGTATTTTATGCAGAGACAGGGTCTCACTGAGTTACTTAGCACCTCACTGTTGCTGAGGCTGGCTTTGAACTCGCGACCCTCCTGTCTCAGCCTCCCAAAGTGCTGGGATTACAAGCATGAGCCACCACGCCCAGCTTAGAGTCAATTCTTAAAACCCTGAATGATTGCCTCATTAAAAGTAACACTTGTTGTCAACAGGGAGTGTTGGATAGCTTGGCACTCGTGCCTCTGGCTGCTTTACATTGAGTTTCCCTTCACTGCTTTTATGTCATAGAGATGCCTTTGATCAGAGAATTGGTTTGCCGTCTGTACTTGTTCAGACATGTTGCTAATTACAAGTGAATAATTTACCGTCATATGGTGATTCTGAATCTGAAGGCTATTAGTCCTCAGTACTTCAAGGGTAGAGAGTTGTTGCTTATCTAAGAAGATGATTCTCCTTGGATGATTATTGGTCGTTTTTCTTAATTTACTTGAAATTTCTACCTAACTGCCTTGCTCTACCCCTGGCCCATGCTGGTCCATGTTGCAGGGTGATGACGAACCAGAAATTCCCATAGATGGAACAGAATTATCCCACTACCGTCAGCGTGCTCTCCTGCAATCACAGCCAGTTCGCCGGACGCCTCTTCTCCATAATTTCCTGCACATGCTGTCCTCCCGCTCCTCTGGCATCCAGGTGGGAGAGCAAAGCACAGTGCAAGATTCTGCTACCCCCTCACCCCCACCGCCTCCCCCTCAGCCCTCCATGGAGCGCCCCAGGACTTCCGCTTACATCAGGCTCCGACAGCGGGTCAGTTACCCCAACACAGTTGAGTGCTGCCAGCACCCTGGGATCTTGTGCCTTTGCAGCCGCTGCTCTGGCACTCGAGTTCCTTCCCACTTGCCACACCAGGACAGTGTCCCCCCTGCTTCTGCCAGAGCTACTACCCCTTCCTTTTCTTTTGTACAGACCGAGCCCTTCCATCCCCCGGAGCAGGCCTCGTCAACGCAGCAGGACCAGGGCCTCCTGAACCGGCCGTCTGCCTTCAGTACAGTCCAGAGCAGCACTGCCGGCAACACGCTCCGCAACCTCAGTCTGGGTCCCACCCGTCGCTCTTTGGGAGGCCCTCTGTCTAGCCACCCTTCTAGGTATCACCGAGAAATAGCCCCCGGGCTGACAGGATCTGAGTGGACCCGGACAGTACTCAGTCTGAACTCACGCTCTGAGGCGGAATCCATGCCTCCGCCCAGAACCAGTGCCTCCTCAGTGAGTTTGCTGTCTGTGCTGAGACAGCAGGAAGGTGGCTCTCAGGCGTCTGTGTATACTTCAGCTACAGAAGGGAGGGGTTTTCCAGCATCAGGGTTGGCAACTGAGTCAGATGGAGGGAATGGCTCCAGCCAAAACAACTCGGGCAGCATTCGCCATGAGCTTCAATGTGATCTGAGGCGCTTCTTTTTGGAATATGACCGGTTGCAGGAGCTGGACCAGAGCCTGAGTGGGGAAGCTCCTCAGGCCCAACAGGCCCAGGAAATGCTCAACAATAACATTGAATCTGAGAGGCCAGGCCCTTCCCACCAGCCCACCCCACACAGCAGTGAGAACAACTCCAACCTGTCCCGTGGCCACCTGAATCGCTGCCGGGCTTGCCACAATCTCTTGACATTCAACAATGATACCCTGCGTTGGGAAAGAACCACATCTAACTACTCGTCTAGTGAGGCTAGCCCCTCCTGGCAGGTCCCCACCTCCTTTGAGGGCATGCCATCAAGTGGCAACCAGTTACCACCTCTTGAGCGGACTGAAGGCCAGACGCCCAGCTCCAGCAGGCTAGAGTTGAGCAACTCTACTAGTCCACAGGAGGAGAGGACTGTGGGGGTGGCCTTTAACCAGGAGACAGGCCACTGGGAAAGAATTTACACCCAGTCCAGCAGATCTGGAACTGTATCACAGGAAGCCTTACATCAAGACATGCCTGAGGAAAGCTCTGAGGAAGATTCCCTCAGGAGGTAAGCAGTTGTTTTCCTGTTTTCTTCTGCATCCCTGCCTCTTCTCCTCATATCTCTTCCTTCAGTCCTGTAGATGGTGTGGCTCTAGCTGAAGCGTCTTGGACCCACGCATCTGGTTCTGATCTCCTCATTGCATCATCTTAGAAAATTTTTCTCTGGTGGCAAAGATAGGATGCTAGGATGAGTCATTTGGCAGTACTAGATCTATTTCTGGCTATATCCAAGGCCCTGGCTTTGGCCTTGAAAAAGGAGTGTAGATGAGGTTAGAGAGGCATGAGGAGATAGAACCATTGACCTCTGCCCTGCGTTTTGACCTTCTTGAAGGATTGTATATGTAGGAGTAGTTACTATGAGATAAGAAAGTGTCCTAGAGTGTCTAGGAATAAGTAGCAAAAGACAACTCCTCTTGGTTTAGATTAGTATATTGTACTGGCTCTTGTGTTGCTTTAGACAACCTCCTAATCATTACCTTTTGGAATACTGAAGCTTGACAAAGGGCAAAGGCACACACACACACACACACACACACACACACACACAGATATTTGTGTAAAGTAAGTAAAATTCAAAAATAATTTCCAGGTATGTATTTGTGTGGGGGGTGGTACTGGGGTTTGAACTCAGGGGTGCTTTACCACTAAGCTAATCCCTGGTCCTTTTTAATGTTTTATTTTGAGGCAGGGTCTTGCTAAACTGACCCTGAATTTGCATCCCTCTTGCCTTGGCCTTCTGAGTTGCTGGGATTACAGGCATGTGCCATCATACCTGGCCAGATATGGCTTTAGATAACACCTTAGTTGCTCAGTTAAGATTTTTTTGTTGTGTTTTGTTTCATTTGTTTGTTGCTGGGAATTTTTATTTATTTTTTTTTAAGATAAGGCCTCACTATGTTGCTCAGGCTGTTCTTGAACTCTGGGCTCAAATGATCTTCCCACCTCAGCATCCTGGATAACTGAGATGATAGGTATGTACCACCATGCCTGGGTTGGTGCTGGGGATTGAACCCAGGGCCTCCTATATGCTCAGCACACTCTCTACCACTTAGCTATGACCTAAGCCCCCAAATTCTTTGAATGGATCTTTCAGATGGATATTCACCCTAGCGTGGGAAAAAAGAATTCATGGAAGGAAGGCTTCTCCATACATGGATTGGCATCCTGGCCAACTCTCATGAAAGAAACAGAGTGGGCGTAGTTGATCGCCCACCACATGTTCCATGTATGGCTTGTGTGCATCTATCTTGATTTATTAGGGACTTCTTTCTGTAATTTTGTAAAGGTCAAATCTAGCGCAATCACCAGCTCCCAGAATATGCCTGTTGGATCCAAACAGCATATTTTTCTGCATTATATCCTCTGCTGAAGCAACTGAAATTTCTTTGCCATAAGGGAAAGGAATAAGTAGCAAGGGGAGGAATATGGATTGTGCACATAATGTACTTTTTATTTTGGGAGGTTGCTTTAGAAAGACAGTCAATAAGCATTAGTTGAATGGTTATAATATCCAGCACTGTGTTAGACACTGGGAGGCACTGTGCCCGCTGGGGTATACAGTGTTACTATGCATGCACAACTTATTTATGTGAAATTTATCAAAACTTTTTTTTTTTTGGTACTGGGGATTGAACTCAGGGGTACTTGACCACTGAGCCATATTTTGTTTTGTGTAGAGACAGGGTCTTACTGAGTTGCTTAGCACCTCACCATTGCTGAGGCTGGCTTTAAACTCGTGATTCTCCTATCTCAGCCTCCCACACTGCTGGGAAATTTATCAAAACTTTAAATGATCAGCCAGGTGTTGTAGCACAGGCCCATAATTCTAGCTACTCAGGAGGCTGAGGCAAGAGGATCACAAATTCCAGGGCAGCCCAGGTAAACTTAATGAGACACTGTTTCAAAATTCAAAAAGGGTGGGGATGTAGCTCAGTCCATGTGGTCCTGTGTTCAATCCACAGTTCCACCAAAAAAGGAAAATGTATAGATGATTAAGTGCTTCCTTGTGTGGTACTGAGATTAAATGTAGTCTAAACAAACAAACAACAATAATAAAGGTAATCATTTCAGAGAAAGTGAGGTAACATCAAACAATGATTAACAGAATCCATCTTGAAAGATGGTAGGATTTAGACAAAGACCTTTGTATTAGTATTAGGGGCTCAGCACATACTATAGGAGTAAAGTGCATGGTGTATGTAGGCAGTTACTAAGGGCTTAGAGTGGGGGACAGAGGGAAGCTTGGCTGGATGTGAAGGGTAGGCAAAAGTAATGGAGAATTGTTACTGTGTCCAAATGAGTGAGAACAGCCCTGGATGAACAGCTTCTCAGTTCCTGGTTTTGGAATATTTTGCCTTGCATAATGGCCCACATGAAAAGTTTAGGATTCTGTTCTCCTCTTTGTCAAGAGAGATGAGAAGGCATCCAGCATAGTGCTGACATGTAGTAGACTCTCAAAGTTTATTAAAGGCAGCCATGAAAGGACTGTCTTGTTACTGGTGTGAGAAACCTAGCAGTTCTTGCCTCCATAGTAGCATTGGGCTTCTGGTCAGCTTTTGTCCATTTTGTTCTGACAGTACTTCATGTGGTGTTCTTGTGAGCAATCCTCAAGTGGTTAAAATAAACTCTACTGTGTGATGATAATTTCAGATACCAATTACTGAGTGCCTACTATGTGTTAGGAACTGATCTTTCTTTTTTTGTTTTTGTACTGGGGTTTGAACCCAGGGGTGCTTAACCACTGAACCACATCCTCAGCCCTTTTTTATATTTTTAGAGACAGTCTTGCTAAGTTGCTGAAGCTGGCTTCGAATTTGCGATCCTCCTACCTCAGCCTCCAGAGCCACTGGGATTACAGGCAATCATCATTGTGCCTGGCAGGAACTGATCTTTCTTTGAAGTAATTTTGGGGGATTGATGGGGTGAAGTAATTATTTCTAATTTCCACAACTCTATTCAAGGCAGGTGTTACATTTCCCATTTTGCTATAGAAAAGCAAGACTCTTAGTGGAGTCAGAATTTCTTGTAAAATCTTATATAGTAGGTCTCTGGTAATTGGAACTCTGTTCTACATGACAGGACTTTGACCAAACTGCCACCTAACATTCTTTACTAGGATAACTTCTTCTTCTTCTTCTTTTTTTTTTTAAACTCGGGCACTTGACCACTGAGCCACATCCCCAGCCCTGTTTTGTGTTTTATTTAGAGACAGGGTCTCACTGAGTTGCTTAGCACCTCGCCATTGCTGAGGCTGGCTTTGAACTTGAGATTCTCTTGTCTCAGCCTCCCAAAGTGCTGGGATGGGATAACCTCATTTTTATTTATTTTTATTTTTTTATTTTTTATTTTATTTTTTTGGTACTGGAGATTGAACTCAAGGGCACTTGACCACCGAGCCACATCCCCAGCCCTATTTTTTGTGTTTTATGTAAAGACAGGGTCTCACTGAGTTGCTCAGCACCTCGCCATTGCTGAGGCTGGCTTTGAACTCGCAATTCTCCTGTCTCAGCCTCCCAAAGTGCTGGGATTACAGGCTTGAGCCACCTCGCCCGGCTATAACCTCATTTTTAAATGAGCCTCCTTTTTTTTCCTTCCTTGTAACTTTTTTATTATGGAACTCTTCAAACATTTAAAAATGAAGAGAAAAGTATAATATATGAACTCTCATGTACTTATCACTTGACCTCAGAAATCATCAGTGCTTGCCAACTTTCTTTCATCTATATTTCCTACCAACTACCCCAACCCAGACATCATATAATTTTATCTGTAACTGTTTCACTGTTTCTCTAGAATAAGACTGTCCAATAAATCTTTGTGCAGTGATGGAAATGCATGATAATCATTAGCCACATGTGGTTATGGAGTAGTTGAAATGCTGCTAGTAGGATCTAACTAAATTTTTTAAAATATTAACTAATTTAAATATAAATAGCCACATGTGACTAGTGGCTACTTTCTGCACCTAAAATATCGATCATCATAAAGTAGGTCATTTCAAATCTAGAAACAATTAAGGATATGCCAGAGGTTTTGTTTACATCTTTTTTTTTTTTCTGGTGGTGAAAATAGTTTATGTTATGGTTTAAATAAAGTTTAAACATTTAAAATTGTATGTTGTAGAAAAGTACTTTTTTCATCTTATAAAAATTTTATATTTGTTTTTTGTTTTTAATAATGCATATTTCTCATTGTAAAATAGTGAATTAATATATTAGTTCCCCATTATTTATGGAGTCACTTTTAAATGAGCTAGGTTATAGTATACCATGTGATGCCTACTGGCTGACTCAAAAATGAGGTATATTGTAAAATATTCTAAATGCATACATGTTAAAGAAGGGCCATGGCTTCCTCATACACTGGATGGCTGTATTCTGGTATAAATCACTAGTATAAACAGGTGCTCATCAGCATCTTTTTGTCTTCTAAAGGTCTGGGGGCCAGCCCTTGCTTCTATTTCTCCAGCAGGTGTCACTGTTGGGTCATTACTGTGTCTGCTGCTGCTGCTGGGCTAGGTTGGCAGGCAAGAAGAGGTGTCCTTACTATTTGTGTAGGAGGTTGGATCTTACAACAAAGCAGTTTTGTAGGTGCTATTATTATTAAGTGAGTAGAGTTCTCAAAAAATGATCATACATGGGCCTGGGATTGTAGCTCAGTGGTAGAGCACTTGCCTTGCATGTGTGAGGCACTGGGTTCAATCCTTAGCACCACATAAAAATGAATAAATAAAGATATTGTGTCCATCTACAACTAAAAAATATTTTTAAAAAAGTGATTACACACGAAGAGAAAGGGTTTTGTTATTTGGTCTTGTAGTGGGAGATAGGCCAAGGAGGTGTGTTATGATCCTTGGTACTACAGGGGTAATTAATAGTGCGTTCAAATACTGAGAGTATTGGAGCTGAGGTTGTGGCTCAGTGGCAGAGTGCTTGCTTCCCATGTGTGAGGCACTGGGTTCTATCCTCAGCACCACATAAAAATAAATAAACAAAATAAAGACACTGTGTTCATGCATAACTAAAAAGTATTTAAAAAAAAACAAATACTGAGAGTACTAATAAGTACACAGTGTGTATTTCAATGTAACTCTTTGCTGCTGCATGGTAAAAAATCACTACACAGTTTCTCTCCTTTAGCCTATGGGCAGTGGAGGGCAAGCTGTCTATGTAGTCTGATTCCACTTTACAAGTTGGGTGTCAGGCTCTTTCCTTCACTACCAGAAACTTCCTATTTGGTCTAAGAGCACAGACTTAAGAAAGAAAGATCAGAGTAATGTGGCTTCTTGCAGTAAGAGTCCTTGGCTTTTAAAGGCTACCAAGAAACAAAGTGCTGACATGGCATCTTAAAACTAGAGGGAAACTAGAGGGAACCTAGAACTTATTTAGTCCAGTCTCACTGTCTATCTGTCTTTCAATGCTGAAGATCACTCTTGGGGATTCATGCTAGGGAAGCTCTCTACCATTGAACTATACACCTAGCCCAAATGTGTCTCTCTCTTTTTTTGGTTCTGGGGATTGAACCCAAGGTTTCTTTACTACTGACTCACACCCCCAGCCTTTTTGGTTTTGAGACAGGGTCTCAGAAGTTGCCCAGGCTGGCCTCAGACTTGAGATCTTCTTGCCTCAGTCTCCCAAGTCTTTGGGGATTACAGCTGTGTGCCACTGCTTGCAGCATCAGCTTCCTCTTTCTGGTGATGAAATAAAACCTTGTGGGTCTTATGCTTGGCATCTCAGTAACTTTATTATCCTGGTTGGTCAAAGCTATTGACTTTTTTTTTCTCCTTAAAGATATGTCTGCAGTTTTTTAAAAAATATTTTTAAAATTATTGATGCATCTTTATTTATTTATTATTTATATGTGGTGCCTCACGCATGCTAGGCAAGGGCTCTACCACTGAGCTACAGCCTCAGCCCTATGTCTGCAGTTTCGATAAAGGTATACTTGATTTTTTTTCTCCTTCAGTGCAAGGGATCATCTCAGGGCCTCACACATGCTAGGTGGATGCTCTACCATTAAACTGCTTACCCACCTGCTTTCGTTTTTAATTTTCAGTCAAGATCTCATTATGTTGCCCAGGCTGGCCTCAAATTTATGATCCTCCTTCCTCAGCCTCTCAAGTCACTGGGATTATTGTTGTGTACCAGCAGGCCCAGCACTTGATTTTTATGTAGTCCAAATTAGATGTGAATAATTGAAATTAAGTGTGAAGGTTCTGTTTCCCATTGATATTTTATTTTGCTTTTTGTTTCTTTGAAAGGCTTTTCGTTGAATTTGCTTAGAAGCAAGATGATCAACATTTAAGAAAGTGTTAAATGTCCTCTTTTGACAGAAGGGTCTGATCATGATCAACATTTAAGAAAGTGTTAACTGTCCTCTTTTGACAGAAGGGTCTGATCATCATTAGAATGAATGTGTTTTTTGTTTGTTTGTTTTATTCTGTTTTTTGGTATGTGGTATTGAACCCAGGGGTGTTTAACCACTGAACCACATCCCCAACCCGTGTGTGTGTGTGTGTGTGTGTGTGTGTGTGTGTGTGTGTGTGTGTGGTGGTTTTTTTGTTTTGTATTTTATTTAAAAACAGGGTCTCACTGAGTTGCTTAGGGCCTTGCTAAGTTGCTGAGGCTGGCTTTGAACTTGTGATCCTCCTTCCTTAGTCTCCTGAGCCACTGGGATTATAGGCATGTGCTAGTGCAGCCTCCTGGCAGGATAGGATTCTTATATGAAGATGATATTTTGCTTTATCTTTAGGAATTTTTCCCCCCAAGAAAGGTTCTAAGTTGCTGAGGCTAGCTTTGAGCTTGTGATCCTTCTGCCTCAGCCTTCCAAGTAGCTTGAATTATAGGCATGTGCTACCATGCCTGCTTCTAATTATGTAGAATATGAATAGTTGCCCCTACAAAGCCTGGTAGAATTGTTGTCTTTGTATTCAGGATACAATAAACTGTATAACCTTTTGAGTTCTTACGCAGAAGTTTGGCATTTAGGGACAATGAATAGGAAAGAATCCTCAATCAAGAGAATTCCGTTTGTGATATGGACAAATCATGTTCTTTCTAGGAAAAGAGAGAACCAGGTATTGGGAAGTCAAAAAGGTGGAATGGTGGAATCAAACAACTTGGTTTGTAAGAGGTAATAGGAGCTGGGGGAAGGTAAGCCCAGGCCTCTGAGAAAGGAGCTGAGGAGTACATATAGGGCTGCCCCAAATGTGAGCTTGGCTTTTAATATAACCCCCAAGACTTGGGCTTGGAAAATGACTACTCTGATCAATCTATTCACACACTCAGTTAACAGATATTTATTAAGCACCTGTGGCATACTAGGAATTATTTAAATATTAGCCTTAATCTGTTATTCTAGTGGGAGAATGACAATAAACAAATACATGAAATATTTAGTATAGTAGGTGGTAACAAATTATATGTAGAAAAAGAAAGCCTATTAAAAATAATAGGATGCACTGGGGTGAAAGCTTGCAGTTTGAAATAAGATGATTAGATGAGGTTTGGTAAGTGACATTGGGGCAGAGACCTCATGGAAGTGTGAGAGCAAACCCTGCCCCTATCAAGGGCAAGGGTATTCCACACAGAGAAGGGCAAATGCAACACCCTGGAGGTGCTTGCCATAGTCAGCTGTGTTCTTGAGCAGAAGAAGGAATGGAATGATTAGGTAGGTAGAGTCTGTTATGCCATTTAAGGGCTTTTGCCTGTTCTTCTGAGTGATCTGAGATGCCATCAGATTGGCATGATATTTTCTATTAAAGATCTTCTGTTATTTAAAAGGATCACTGTGGCTGCTGGTTAAGAATAGACTGAGGAGGCTCTGCTAAGTGGGGTAAATCAAAGTTATGCCAACCTCACACACTTTTAGATTAATTTGTGTCTTTAACTGTGGTAAAAACTAGGTGGTAAGAGTCACTATGTGTCAGAATAAGAAAAACCTTAAATATTAAACATATTAAAAATATAAATATGTGAAAATATTAAATATGTGGATGAAGAGCTGCAGAATCAATGAAAGAATCAATCAGTCCTGTTAGTAGGCATGTTACCTACAATGCCCCTCCACTCCCCTACAACCCTAGTCAGGAATGTGTTACTAAAACTGTGAGGAAGGGAGAATCTGAAAAATTTATAGTGAACAGGGATTAAAAATAGAAATTAAAATCTTGGGTTTTGCTTCTTGCAAAACTAATGCAAATTTATTTGTAAAAATTAAACATTTCAGAAATGTGTGATAGTAGTAAATATATGTCCTCTGCACAGCCACTGCTCAGAGATAACTACTGTTAACAATTTGTATGTGTTAACTCCAGAATTTTTTCTATGCAAATAAAAAAAAAATTCCCTTGATTTATATATCATGGTTATTTTTTCATGTTTAATATTCTTTTTTATAATAGCACAGAATTCCAACAATTGAATGCATTATAATGAATTTAAGCAGTCCCTTGCTGATAGAATTTGGATGTTTTTTGGTCTTACAATGCCATGGTATGTTTGCATACTTGTGTGTTTGTAGAGGATGAATTTCTAGAAGTGGAGTTGTTAGAGCCAAAGAGTATGAATTTTAATGGTAAATTAAAATTAATTATAGAGTATTTATTATTATTTTTAAATAAGATGAACAAAATAATGCCTATATCCTGTTTTATTTTACTGAATGTAAATTTATAGATGTCATAATTTCAGAGATTGGGATTTCCAGTCCTGTTTGGTTTTTTTGCCCCATAAATATGTCTTAAGTTTCTCAGTAGTAAGTTCTTTTACCATTCTGTTTTTAAGAACCCCCTGTTCAAGGTTGAGAAAGACTTGTTTTATTAATTCTAAATATCTGCCACTTGGAGGTGTTACTATACTCTCCAACATACTTGTATAAGTAAAATATACTCCCCTCTCCATCTCTGACATTCACTTACACATAGGCTTTGAACCACTTAGTCTTAGGTGTCTTGTTAAATGACTGGAAGAATCCAGTTGGCTCATTGCTTATCATAAGGCAATAACACTTGTGTATCTGTCGTCCTGGGTGGTTAGGCAACCCACTTCTCTCTTTGGCAATATAAGGGTGAGGATAGGGTGGAGGAGAGGTCCTGTTGCCATTAATCTTTCTCACTGTTGCTGCTCACCTGCCCAGTCATTCTGGGTGTGTGTGTGTGCGTGTTGGGTATCAAAGCCATATCCTTCCACTGAGCTACATCTTCAGCTCTCATTTGCTTTGTTTTGACCCTCTTTGAATTCTGAACCTGGCTTTTGCTCTGTCTTCTACATTAGGGGTTGGCAAACTTTTTCTGTAAATTTACAAGACAAGATAGATTTCTTTAAACTTAATTTTTTCTTACTCTTTTAAAAATATTTTTATTAGTGTATTATAATCAAACATGATATTGGGATTCATTTTGATGTAACCATACATGCATGGAATATAATTTGCTTCACTTCAGTCCTTAGTACTTCTCTTTTCCTCCCCTTCTCTCTCTCCCTATTCCCTTTCCTCTACTCTGGTTTTCCTTCTATTTATTTATAGTCTTTTAAAATTGGTGCTTTATGGATATACAAGGATAAATATTTGCAAGTTAAATATTTGTAGGCTTTGCAGGCAATATAGTTTCTGTTGCAACTGCTCCAAAGCAGCCATAGACCAATATGTAAATGAGTGTGGCTATGTCCCAGTAAAACTTTGGATATGGAAGCAAATTTGATTTTATATAATTTTCACATGTCATAAAAATCTTTGATGTTTTTCAACCATTTAAAAATATAAAAACCATTCTTGTGTGCTATACAAAAAGAGACAGTGGGCCTGAATTGGCATACAAGTTGTCGTTTGTCAATTCCTCCTTTATATGAAAATGATTTGGAAGAGTCAGGTCCTGTAGTAATAGAAGATTTCGTGACAGCGTGGGCCCAGAAAAGGTCAGTAGGGGACACCTGCACTTGTTCTTGTTCTCTTTGTACTTTGGACTAGATGCAGGCGTAAAGTGCATAAAGAACTTGTTTCCTGTACTGTCTGCCTTGAAGCAAGGTTCTTCAGCCTCACTTTAGTATATCTTGAGAATTGCGTGCAAGTGAGGCAGCTGCCCAGGCTGGGAGGAGGGTATGGCCCTCCAGGTCCTCAGGCAGCCCTTTCCCCAATGCAGGTCAAATTAACACCTGTTAGGCTGAACTAAATTATTCCTCCTCATCCCTCTCTGGAGAGGTGTGCTTTGTGTACACACTGAAACATGAAAAGATGTAATCACTTGTGTCAGCTCAGTAGGTTGGAACACCATGGGGACTATAGTGAAATCTATATGTTTGCTGCAAGTACATTGAGGGCCATTTCCCATGTACTCGCCTTTCTCACTTTGGATCCCCTTCTTTACTGTGTCTGTCAGAGTAGAGCTCTAAAGAGTGTGTTGGAGGTTATTTCAGACAATAACACAAGGTGTAGGGAGTTCTGTTTGCATAATATATTTTGCTTACTGTAATCAGTACCAGCCTAATAGAGCTAAGCAGTAGCTTCCCCTCTGCTTCCTGGGTTTATTACATATTTGTAGGGTTGTGGGAAAGGTCCAGTACATCTTTTTTCTGCCCTTTCTTTCTCTTTCTTTCTTTCTTTCTTTCTTTCTTTCTTTCTTTCTTTCTCTCTCTCTCTCTCTCTCTCTCTCTCTCTCTCTCTCTCTCTCTCTCTCCCCCTCTCTCCCTCTCCCTCCCTCTCTCTCTCTCTCTCTTTCTTTCTTTCTTTCTTTCTTTTTTGTTATTGGGGATTGAACCCTGAGGCACTTTACCACTGAACTGTATCTCCAGCCCTATCTATCTATCTATCTATCTATCTATCTATCTATCTATCTATCTATTCTGGATTGTCTTTGTAAGTTTATTCTCAAAGGCAATTTTAAAACACTTGTGAAATCAAAAGGGAGGGAAGAGTGAGGGCATGGGGAAGTACTGGGGAGTAAAATCTACCAAATTATGCTATGTCCAAGTACAGATATACCACAGTGAATACAGCTTTTCTGTATAATTACAATGTACTAGTCAAATAGAGTAGAGCAAGCAGATGGAGGAGGGAGGAGAGAAAGGGGAAAGTACAGTGGAATGAAACTGATCAAATTATGTTATGTGTATGTACAAATATGGCATAATGATTCCCACTATTATGTAAAACTATAATGCACCAATAAAAATAAATTTGAAAAATTCCTTCAGAAGAAGCATGCATATTTTATTAACCGTATTTCTACTAATAACTTTGCGTAGTGATGTTAGAATACTCATAGTAGATAAAAATAAATGGTAGCCTTTAATATCTCAAAAGGAAGATAGAAGAAATAATTTCTCTAAATAAAAATGTCAAGTCCAGGATTAATAAATACACATTCTAACATATGAAAAGACATTTTATTATTATTATTTTACTATATAACATATTAGTAAATACACCAGATTGCATTTTCTCAATAGGCAAATGAGACATTGGTTAACATTTTTCTTTGATTCTTCCAAGAGTCTCAATATCATCTGTCTTTTGGAGGATTCGAATTCTTATGATGTCTGTAATACTGTCCATAAGGATACCAACGAGGCTTAGTAGTAAAAAACATATTGCTAAGTTTTTCTATCATAGGTCCTTGCTCAAGGTATTCATCTTTTTCTTCTAATATGGTTTTTAGCACTTGATCATGTGTCTCTTCATTATTGTGCACAGGATCTGGTTGAAGGAGAGGTTGTGTGTGTACATATGGGATACCCACAGAAGGGTGGTAGCATACTATTGTCCTGCCATCAAATGTCAAAGCAAGCTCTGCTTTGCAATTATAGTCATCTGAAAGAGAAGAAAATGTAGATTTATAACAAACACCAGATAAAGCTCCATTTTCAACTGGAAATAAATGCTTCAAGAAAATTCTCTTTGATATCACCCATTTTAATGCTATTGCTGCCATGGTGTTACAAGATGATCAGATGATATGATGAAAGATGTTCTGAAGAGCAATCACCTTTAAAATCTGCTTCTAGGCACACCACATTTTATTCCTGCAGGAGTCTGCCATGTTCCCTCCCAGCCCTTTTTATTTTGAGACAGGCTCTCACTAAGTTGCTTAGGGCTTCGCTAAATTGCTGAGGCTGGTCTTGAACTTGCGATCCCCCAGTGTCGGCCTTTCGAGTTGCCGGGATTACAGGTGTGTGCCAGCACGCCCGGCTTGCTCCTTCTTGAGAGTACTCTTGACAACACGTTTGTGTGAGCAAATTCTGCTTTCGTGAGTAGGCCTGGTAAATTACTCAGAGATGACAAAGTATCTTCAGTTATGTATGGCTCTTATGTTTCAAAAAATTAAAAATTTCCAACATAAATCCAGCTTTCTGGGCTTCATTGAATAAAAAACCATAAATCAGGCAGCACCACTGATTTGCATTTCCACATAACAGCAGGAGTTGAACAGTTGCCCCTTGAGTCAAGGCATGGACCTCCTTGATGCCTTACTTTTCACTAGCACTGACATCATATTTCCAACACGAAACTGATTTTCTGCATGTAACCATTACTTTAGCTCAAGTGAAATGTGTTGATGGTTAGGTATAGAATACTTCCCAAGTGCCCTTCTATGGGGCTTCACCCTGGGGGGCACTGGATATTGTAGTGCCCTCCTTTTCACCCCACCTAATCTGTTTAGTTCACCCATAGAAACTCCCCTCTTGGATAGGCTGACATGCTGACAGCCCCCTCACCTGAGAAAGTGCCTAATTTTTTAAAATAGCTGCAATTAACAAACTCCTCCTCTGTTTCCAAAGGGGGAAAAAAGAGGTTCTCAGCTAATTTGTTGGATGAGGCTCACTTTAGAGAGTAGATCTCTGTTAGGTTAGGTTACCCAGCACAAAACAACCTTCTTTTGGAATATGTAAATGGACCACTTAAAACCTTTCTTGTCCCTGTGAACAGAGCACATTGGACAGTGCTTGACTTGGGTGTCACCTGCCAGGAAATTAAAATCCAGTTATGAACAGAAGTAGAAAATTGTAATAATAAAGTAATCAAAGGCAGGTAGTATGACCTTGTCATAGAGAATTGCAGCTTGTTGACGTTGTGGTCCTTTCCTTTGCTGCCTTAGAGGGTATAAGTGTGACTCTGTCTCTCCTACTTGCCCCCTCTCCTACACATGTTCACATAGTTACCCCACCTTCTTTTACTTATTTCTCCCTGCTGCCCTCTTAGATCACTTCGCCTTGGTAAGATGGTTTTTATTGTTTTCTTTCTTTCTTTTAGCTACAGATTTAACACTGCCCCCTCCCCTCTTTTTTTTTTTTTTTTTTTTAGTTGTTGATGGATCTTTATTTTATTCATTTATTATTGGTATGTGGTGCTGAGGATCAAACCCAGTGCCTCACGCATGCTAGGCAAACGCTCTAACACTGAGCCACAGCCACAGCCCCCTCCCCTCTTTTGGTACGTGTAACATCCATTTGCCCACAACAAGTTGTCAAGTAAACACAACAGTATTGTTAACTGTCTGCACATTGTTGTACAAGAGATCTTGAGAAGTTTTCCATCCTACACACGTGATTGAAACTCTGTATCCCTTGAACAACTTAATAAGCCCCTGGCAACCACCATTCTACTTGTGTGTCTATGAGTTTGATTACATTAGATAATTTTTTCCCTAATACACACTATCACTGAACTATATCCTCAGATTGTCTTGTTTTTTATTTTGAAACAGGGTCTCACCAAGTTTTCCAGGCTGGCCTAGAATTTGTTATTCTCCCTGAGTAGCTGGGATTAGAGGCATGTACCACCGCACCTGGTAATAGTTGTGTTTTTATTTTTATTTATGTATTTTAAAAAATTTTTTAGTTGTAGATGGACACAAATATCTTTATTTTATTTATTTATTTGTATGTGGTGCTGAGGCTCGAACCCAGTGCCTCCTGAATGCAAGGCAAGTGCTCTACCACTGAGCTACAATCCCAGTCTGTGTTTTTATTTTTTATTTTTTATTTTTATTTTTCTGGTATGAGAAATTGAACATAGAGTCACTTAATCAGAGAGCTACATCCCTGACCATTTTTTATTTTTTATTTTGAGATAGTCTTGCTTGGTTGCTGAGGCTGGCTTTGAATTTGCAACCCTCTTTCCTCGGCCTCCCAAACCGCTGAGATTACAGATGTGCGCCACCATACCCAGCTAATAGTTTTTTTAATTTACATTTCCCTGATGGTTGGTGGTATTGAGTATCTTTTCTTAAGCTCATTGGCTGTTTGTGGAATATTGTTGGAGAAGTGTGTTCTACTTGTTAAAATGGTTGATTTTTTTTTTAATGTTTCTGTATTGACCTTTTTTTTTTTTTAGTTATAGATGGATACAATATCTTTATTTTATTTTTTTTAATGTGGTGCTGAGGATCGAACTCAGTGCCTCATGCATGCGAGGCAAGCGCTCTACCACTAAGCCACAATCCCAGCCCTGTTATTGAGTTTTTAATGTATTTTTTATATATTTTGGATATTAAACCCTCATGTGTTATTTGGTTAGCAAATTATTCACCCATTCCATAGGGTGCCTTTTTAGTCTATTGATTATTTCCTTCGCTACACTGAAGTGTTAAAGTTTGATGTTGTCCCACTTGTCCTTTTTTTATTTTGTTGCTTGTACTTTTGATATTATATGTGAGAAATCATTGCTCATTCCAATGTCAGGAAGTGTTTCTCCATTGTTTTCTTCAGGAGTTTTATATTTTCTGGTCTTCTCTTTAGTTTTAAATTTATTTTTGAGTTAATTTTTTTACGTGGTATAAGATAAAGGTCCAGGTTGATCTTCATTTTTTTTGTTTGTGGATATCCAATTTTACTAGCATTGTTTGTTGAAGATAATGTCCTTTCTTTATTAGGTAATCATAGCACCCTGTGGTACTTGATATTGAACACAAGGGCACTTTACCACTGAGTGTACTCCCAGCTTTTTTTAGTTTTTATTTTGAGGTAGGGTCTTGCTGAGTTGCTGAGGCTGGTCTTGGACTTGGAATCCTCCTGTCTCAGCCTCCCAAGTAGCTGGGATTACAGGTGTGTTTCACTATGCCTGGTTCTCTCTCTCTGTGTACACACACACACACACACACACACACACACACACACACACACTGAGCTATATCCCTAACCCTTTTTATTTATTTTTTGGTACCAGGGATTGAACTCAGGGGAGCTCCACCATTGAGCCACATCCCCAGCCCTATTTTGTGTTTTATTTAGAGACAGGGTCTCATTGAGTTACTTAGCGCCTCGCTTTTGCTGAGGCTGGCTCTGAACTTGGAATTGTTCTGCTTCAGCTTCCCCAAGTGCTGGGATTACAGGTGTGTGCCATGGCGCCTGGCTCCTTTTTATTTTTTAAATTTATTTAAAAAAATTTTTTTTTAGTTGTAGATGGACACAATGTCTTTATTTTATTGCTTTATATGTGGTGCTGAGGATCAAACCCAGGGCCTCACGTGTGCGAGGCAAGCGCTCTACCGCCACAATCCCAGCCCCTCCTTTTTAATTTTATTTTGGGTCAGGGCCTTGCTAAGTTACTGAGGCTGGCCTCAAACTTGTGATCTTCCTGCCTCAGTCTCCTGAGTTGTGGGGATTATAGGTGTATGTGTATCATTCTTTGCTGTCCACTAGTATCAATTTGTGAAGCAAAGGCTTCCTGGAGTATATATGAAATCCCACCATTATGGTTTGGATCTTTTGTGTCTTCCCCAAAAGCTCATGTGTCAGTGCTGGAATGTTCAGTGGTAAAATGATCAGATCATGAGCGCTGTGATCTCATTAGTGGATTAATCCATTTGATGGATTAATAACTTGAGTGGACTACTAGGTTATAAATGTGGGCATTTGGGGGCATGGCTGAGGGAAGTAGGTCACTGGGGGCATGGCCTTTGCTTTCTCTCTATCGTTTCCTGGCTACCATGAGCTGAGCAGCTTTCCTCCTTCATGCCCTTCTGCCATGATGTTCTGCCTTTACCTTGGGCCCAGAGCAATGGAGTCAGCTGACTATAGACTGAGACTTCTGAAACTACGAGCCCAAAATAAACTCTTCATCTTAAATTGTTCTCATCAAGTATTTTGGTCACAGCAACAGAAAGCTAATATACCCACTATTTAAAATTGGAGTAAACTGAGTAGAAAGTGAGGTTCCTTTTTAAAGGGAGCATAAGGCCTGGCTGTTGTGATAGGGCTGAGGCTGGTTACTGTCATTAGTTACTTGCAGGAGACACAGAATGGATCTATTTTATTTATTTATTTATTTTTTTAAACTTTTTTTTTTTTTTTTAAACATATTTTTAGTTGTAGATGGACACAATGTCTTTATTTTTATTGCTTTGTATGTGGTGCTGAGGATCGAACCCAGGGCCTCACGCATGCGAGGCAAGCGCTCTTCCGCTGAGCTACAATCCCAGCCCCAGAATGGATCTATTTTAGAAAGTTCCATAATATAGAACATAGCATAGCAAGGGAATGGGATATTATCCTAATTATCCTGCCCCCCACCTCCTTTTTTCTTCTTCTTTTTAAGGAGGCTGGGTGCAGTTCTGTATGCCTATAATCTCAGGTGCTCAGGAGGCTGAGGCGGGGATTACAAGTTCAAGGCTAGCATGGGCAACTTAGACCCTGCTTCAAAATAAAATTTTTAAAACAGTTGGGAGCCGGGCGTGGTGGTACACGCCTGTAATCCCAGCACTTTGGGAGGCTGAGACAGGAGAATTGGGAGTTCAAAGCCAGCCTAAGCAACAGTGAGGCCCTAAGCAACTCAGTGAGACTCTGTCTCTACACAAAACACAAAATAGGGCTGGGGTTGTGGCTCAGTGGTCAAGTATCCCTGAGTTCAATCCCCGGTACCAAAAAGAAAAAAAACAGTTGGGGGTGTAGCTCAGTGGTGGAGCACTTGCCCTAGTGTTATCTGTAGAAATCGGGATTGAGTTTGTGTTCACAGAATTGAAGAATGAACATGCCGAACACCGAGGTAAGTAAGTGAGCAGAAATTTATTAAACAGGAAGTTAATGTTCAGAAGTGTAAGAAATTGGGGCTGGGGTGTGGCTCAATGGTAGAGCATTTGCCTAGCATGCGTGAGGCACTGGGTTCAATTCTTAGCACCACATATAAATAAATGAATAAAATAAAGGTCCATTGACAACTAAAAAATATTTAAAAAAAAAGTGTAAGAAATTTCCCAAAGGAGAGTATGGGAGGAGCAAGAGTGTGGCCATAGTCTCTTGGCATTGCTTCTTTTAAAGGCATATGAGGGGAAGTTGACTAACCTCCTGTAACCTGTCCTTGAAATTTTAATTGTTGCGTGCACCAAGCTATTGTATAATTATCTTTTTGTTAGAATGGAGTCTTTTGTCCCTTTTGGGAAACAGATGTTAGAGTCTATCTCAAATTGCAGAGCATACCTCAAACGGTGGTCCTGATATATGTCCTCCTTATTGAACCTTACTGTTCTTTCCTGCTCTGACTGCCTATTTTCCCTGCCTCACTAGCATGTGCGGGGTACTGGATTCAATCCTTCAGCATCACACTTAATCAATCAGTGTCTTTCTGTGTGGTCGATGCTGCTGTCCTTAATTTTGAGCCATCTTCCTGCTTTTACCTCCTGAGGAGCTGGGACCACATGTACACAACATCTTGCCTCGCTTCCTACACTTTATTTTAGTGATTTGTCCTTCCTTTTGTGAGGAAGCCCCAAAAGCCTTAATTTTCCAAATTCTAGAATTACTTCTAGACATGGAGAAGTAGCTATCTAGGGCTGAAGTGTTTCTTCAGATTGGGAACCTTATAGAGGGAGGTAGGAAAGAACAGTGAGTCTTTCATTCTCACTTTAATTTGATCCTTCTGACCAATACCAGGACTTTGTGCTTTACACACCCAGTGAGCAAATTTACACTGAGTCTTACTGTTGCCTTCTGTTTTCAATGTCCATCTGTTTTTCCTCCTTCCCTCTATCACTCTTTCCTTTCTTTGGTTTCTTTGAGTTGAGATGTGGTTTCTTTAAGGCTGTAAGCTAACTTAATGGACTTAGTTCTAATGCTGCTATTGTGACTAGATTGAAAGCTGTATAAAGTAAAAAAACATCATTTTTTTCATATATTGATGCATAACAAGGCACAGACCAAAATTTAGTGACTTAATTAAAGCAATTATTGTATTATATTTCCTGCTTCTTTGGATAGACTTGGCTTAGAGGGTAAGTTCTTTTCCTGGTCTTCCTTGGTTCTCTCTAGAGCCAACTGGAGGCTCACTTGAGACAACTGGGTCCCTCTCCCTTCCATGTCATCTCAGGGGCTCCTCTCTCTTCATGGCCTCTGTAAGAGTAGCTGAACTTCTTACTTAGGACTTCCAAAAGTGGTGGTTTTAAGAGAAAGAAAATAGAAACTGCCAATTATCTTAAAAAGGTAGGCCCAGAACTAGCATTGGTACCACAGTCTCTTGGTTGAATCAAGTCATAGACCAGTCTAGGTTCAGTATGTGAGGGTACTACAGACAGGCAAGAATACGGGAGTGTTGGGTTCCATCTTAAGGATTTCTACATGGACCATATATATTTCTAATTTTTTTTGTAAAGATAAAGGCTTATTTTATTTCAATAACTGATCTATATAATCACCAAGAGCACCGTGTAAATGCACACAAGGGGAACTGTTTTTCTTGTTCTCTTTCTGCTTGGACAGACGCTTGGTGATCTTTTCCATCTTAAAATATATGGAACACGAATTTGTGTGTCATCCTTAGGCAGGGGCCATGTTAATCTTCTTTGTATTGTGACAATTTAAGTATGTGTGCTGCCAAAATGAGCATAACCATATCTATTTATATACAGATCATGTATCCCTAATCCCAAATCCAAAAGGCTCCCAACTCTGGAACTCTTTGAGCACCTATGAGTAATTTTGGGATAAGGGAATGCTTTTATTGATTGATTGATTGATTTTGGGTAGGGAATACTCAACCTATACTAATAGATAACTAGTAGTGGGCAGTTAATATTTGTAGTTTGAATCAAAGGTTGCATGGATTGCCATACAGATTGGTGGTTAGAGGCAACTTAAGTGTAAACATTTTTTTTTGTGGTGGTACTAGAGATTGAACCCAGATGTTCTTTACCACTGAGCTATAATCCATCCCCTTTTTATTTTTTATGTAGAGACAGAATCTCACTAAGTCATCAAGACGGTCCTGGAACTTGTGGTCCTCCCACCTCAGCCTCCTAAGTCACTGGGATTATCGCCATGTGCCACCACACGTAATGATAAAAATCTTATGACATAGGAATTTCCCCTCAAATGTGGAACCTGCATAGTGAACTTGCCTGTGGCCATACAGCTAATAAGTGATACAGGATGGAATTTAAACAGCAATCTGCCTGATTCTAAAGCTGACTTCATATTTTAATTATTTAGTTTCTATTGAATAGACTCAAGGACCCTTAAGACATATCAGAAGGTTTCTCAGTGGCAGCTTTTATTGTGTGTGTTGGGGGTGGGTACCAGGGATTGAACTCAGGGGTACTTGACCACTGAGCCACATCCCCAACACTATTTTTTGTTTTATTTAGAGACAGGGTCTCACTAAGTTGCTTAGCGCCTCGCTTTTGCTGAGACTGGCTTTGAACTCTTGATTCTCTTGTCTCAGCCTCCCAAAGTGTTGGGATTACAGGCGTGCGCCACTGAGCCCAGCTAGCATTTTTAAAATAATTGTTTTAACATTTTGGTTCTCTTTTATTTTTTAATTTTTTGTTGTTGTTGATGGACCTTTATTTTATTTATATGTAGTGCTGAGATCGAACCCAGTATGTCACACATGCTAGGCAAGTGCTCTACCACTGACCTACAACTTCAGCCCTCAAGAATAGCACTTTTGACATTTGCGGATTGATAATTTCTTATTGTGGGAGGCTGTCCCATGCATTGTAGGATTGTAGTAGTAGTCCTGCCTTACTTGATAGATGGTAGTAGCACTGCACAACACAGTTGCAATAAGCAAAAATGTCTCCAGAAATTACCAAATACCCTCCAGGGAAACTCTCCTTCCATTGAAAACCACTGATAAATCATTTGGTGATTAGTGCTTTCCTTTGATCTTTCTGTTGTTTTAATATGTGTCACAAGGAACTGGCAGCAACTTCAAACCATTATTCTTGTAACAGTTATAATAGTACTGCCTGGTTTTCATGGTCTTGAGTCATGCCTTTCATTACCTCTCCCCTTTTTTGCCTTTTTTTCCCCCTTTGTCTATGATTCCCCTAAATAAAATGCAGCTGGGTAAAGTGGTATTTGCAAGGACTTTTTACACAGGTACGATTCAGTAGGCATTCAGATCTCTGTGATAATAGCCATTAGTGCTAGTAAAAGAAGGCAATTTACATGTTTTCTAATTATAGTAGAGGGGAGAAATGCCTAATTTTTAGCAAGCTGGGAGTTAAATGGCTTCCAGACTCCACAGAGTTAATCTTCATAAGGATAGTATTGATTGACATGCTGGAGGACGATAATGTGTGATTCTTTTGGGGAACGGGGGAGGAGAGTGGAAATTGCCGTTTCGCTACTAATTGTACTTTAGGTGTCATTTATGACAATTTCATGTTGTCTAGACAGAGGGAAATGATGGAGAAATTATTCCGGTGAAGTCTCAGATGCTGAGTCCAAAAGGAATCAGGGTGGTTGCTGAAGTCAGGATCAGGGTAGAAGGGCAAGTTGTATATCCCCAGAGGTAAATCAGTACAAATCAAGTATTACTAAGAAAAGCAGTTCAGAATGAACCTTGGTTATAAGAAAAGTGAATGTACTCTGAGCTTTGTGTTAGCTCAAGGGATAACAGTAGATTGGGGCCAAGCTGGAGGTTTTGCCCTCCTATTTCTTAAGAGTCCAAAAACCTCATTATATGAATTGATTTGAGCCAGGAAAGTTGCCTCTTTGCTTCTGGTTAATGAATGTCCCAGCTCACTCACTGTGCTTTCCTTTTTCCATATTCTCTAGTAAGGCTGCATTTACTTACTCACTGTCTTCCTGATGCTAGCCCTACGTTTTTACTTTCTAAACCTGGTGGTAGTGGTGCTCGCCTATAATTCCTGCTACTCAGTAGGCTGAGGCAGAAGAATCTCAGGTTTTAGGCCAGCTTGGGCAAGACAGTGTCATAAACAAACAAACTAAATAAATAGGGCTCGAGATGTAGGTTAGTGGTAGAGTTTCCCTGGGTTTAATCTCCAGCATCTCCCCCCTCAAAAAAAGATTTTACTTCCTCTTATAGAGTGCTGTTTGTAATATGCTAATATGTCAGGTCAAAGGGCTTGTCACTTTTTTTTTTTTTTTTTTTTGGTACTGGGGATTGAACTCAGGAGTACTTGACCACTGAGCCACATCCCCAGCCCTATTTTGTGTTTTATGTAGAGACAGGGTCTCACTGAGTTGCTTAGCACCTCGCCATTGCTGAGGCTGGCTTTGAACTCGCGATTCTCCTGTCTCAGCCTCCCTAAGTGCTGGGATTACAGGCTTGAGCCACCGCGCCCGGCTGGGCTTGTCACTTTTTAATGAATGGCCTTAGTCAAGGCTTTTTAACATTTCAGGTAGGAGCCTGGTGCGGTGGCTCCCAGTATTTAGGGAGGCTGAGACAGGAGACTCGCCAGTTCAAAGCCAGCCTCAGCAATGGCGAGGTGCTAAGCAACTCAGTGAGACCCTGTCTCTACATAAAACACAAAATGGGGCTGGGGATGTGGCTCAGTGGTCGAGTGCCCCTGAGTTCAATCTCCAGTACCAAAAAAAAAAAAAACCATTTCAGGTAGGGAATATGAAAAATCATCTTAGAGGACTGTACTTAGAGGATTGTTTGTATTGAAGTAGTAAAAGATTCTACCAACATACCCTTTGTAGAATTAGTAAACCCAGAGTTAGACTTTTTAGGATTTATGTTATTTCGAATAAAGTTAACTGATGCTGGGTGTGGTGACACACGCCTGTATCCCAGAAGCTAGGCAGGCTGAGGCAGGAGGATTGCAAGTTCAAAGCCAGTCTTAGTAACTTAGTGAGGCCCTAAGCAACTCAATGAGACCTTGTCTCTACATAAAACACAAAATAGCTGGGGATGTAGCTCAATGGTTGAGTACTCTGAGTGCAATCCTTGGTACCAAAAAAAAAAAAAAAAAGGCCAGGCGTGGTGGCACATGCCTTTAATACCAGCACTTTGGGAGGCTGAGACAGGACTCATGAGTTCAAAGCCAGCCTCAGCAATGGTGAGGCACTGAGCAACTCAGTGAGACTCTGTCTCTAAACAAAACACAAAATAGGGCTGGGGATATGACTCAGTGGTCGAGTGCCCCTCAGTTCAATCCCCAGTACCTCCTGCCCCAAATTAACTGAGAAGTCATGGTTATGGAATTGTGTCTCGTCTTGATTTTTTTTTAATCTAGTTGATTAGGATGCACTGCCTCTTAATTAAAGTTCAAACCTATATATACCAGCTCTTGCTTGTGGAACGTGTGTGCATGTGAGTATCAGAACTAGCTGTGGGACATTTTATTCATAGATCTGCTCTTGCTCATCCTTTGGTTAAAAGACTCTGATCTAAATTCTTGATCTGAAAAAAAGTTGGGTCTGTGAGGAGACTTCCCAAGCCTGCCAGCAAAAATGGATTTGAGTATAGACATCTTTGTAGATCATTTTGGGCTTTTGAGTTACATGTAGACAAAAGTGACTTTTTTATTATAAATAAAGTTTCAAACCATATTGTAATGAGTTGAGGGTGTGTAAGAACTAAGCATAGTGCCAAGCAATTATTTTACGAATGTATGGAAAATAACCACTCACCAAACAGCAGAGAGTCATTTGTCCTTAGAGGAGCATGGCTGACTTTTCAAGCAAGACTTGTATATAGCTAGATTCATGATTGCACACCATATATAATTTCCATTGCCAGCTTCTTCCCTTTTGGTGTCTATGTGATTATGTTTTACCATTGATTGCTCACTGTCTAGAGACATAATGGAGTACATTAATGTTTGGTATAAACGTTTTTGAGGTTTTTCTGGTAAAGGCAGTGTTTTGAGCCTTGTGAGTTGTTTATTCTTTTTTTAAAATATTTTTTTAGTTGTCAGTGAACTTTATTTCTTTATATGTGGTGCTGAGAATCGAACCCAGGTCCTCACACATGTTAGGCAAGTGCTCTATCATTGAGCCACAATCCCAGCCCCAAATTTTAATTTTTTTATTTTTATTTTTGTACTGGGGATTGAAGTCATGGGTACTCAACCACTGAGCCACGTCCCCGGACAGCGCTATTTTGTGTTTTATGTAGAGACTAGGTCTTGCTGAGTTGCTTAGTGCCTCGCCATTCTCCTGTCTCAGCCTCCCAAAGTACTGGGATTATGGGCGTACACCACCGCACCCGGCGAATTGTTTATTCTTGATGATAGTAAAACCCGGCTGAGCTACACCATAGGCACTATGAGTCCTTTCTGTAGTGTGTCTGTTTTTGTCCCTGAGGTTAGTCTTTAGCAGTGCCGCCTTGCCTTGGTCCACTCCACAGCAGGAGCAGGAATTGCGTGCCAGGCTCTGCAGGCAACTGCACCACATGCTATAAATGCACCCTTAGAACTAGGGGGCCCTGCAGTTATCAGATGAGTACCTATCATTGGATAACTTAAACGATAATTGCTAGTGTGTGAAATGGGGAGGCTTGGAAGCCTCTGCTTTAAAGCAGAGATGTCAATTCAGAAATCATAATAGAGGTGTCGTTTCAGAACACACAATTATTTTTTACAAAGAATAAGGGCTTGTCATCTCCCAGCCCAGGCATGCGCCTAAGGCACAGATCTAGGGCTTGAAGAGCAAGATTCAGAAATGATAGCAATAGTGCAACTGAATTTCTTTGACCTCCTGCCTCTTCATTCCCACTTTCATTGCTCTCTTTCCCCTATAAGGTCTCTTTTGGCAACATACAGTCTAGAGCATCAGTGGTAGTTTCCTGGGCAAATAGTCAGCCTCTAACTCTATGATTTAATGAGCCTCCTAGGGACCAGGCAGCACTGCATTTATCAGGACAACTATGTCAGCACTTTAACCTGTGTGGCTTAAGTGACCAGAATGATGAGTGATAACAAGCAGTTTCTGAAAACTTTGTTCCTTTAGGAATTTTGGTGTGAGTTTTTGGACACCTGGCAACCTTGCTAAGACTCACCAGGTCACTGAGGGACAAACAGATAAATTGTCTTGTGTCTTCTTCCTAGTTAGAGCTACTGATTGATCCACTTAGATATTTATTGGTCTGTTACATGTTAGTTAGGATGTGAGTTTTGGTGGGGATAAAAAGATGCCTTGGAACCAGTACTTGGTTTCATTCACATAGTTTGTAGTCCAGTAACAGAGATGATATATATATATGTATATTTCTAAGCAACTGCAAAACAGGATGGCTTGGGAGAAGGCCTCTTAAGAAAGGTACAAAATGCTATGGGGTATTGAGTAGGGTGAACTTCTGGCTGGAGGAGTAAGGCATTTGAACTTTGAAAGATTTTTACAGGCAGTGATGAGGGAGAAGAACTTTCCAAGAAGAAGAAATGGTCAAGATAAATACAAGGTCAGGATAGTGAGGGTTTGTATAGTTTAGCTAGGGCAGTAGTTTTCAAAGTGTGGTCTGGAATCACCAAAGTCAAGCTATTTTTATAATAATGCAAAGATATTCTTTGTGCTTTTCACTCTCATTCTTTCACAGATATGCAGTGAGGTTACACGATGTGTAATGACTTCATACTGATGGCTAATTGAACGTGTCCTTGTGTATTACCTCCTCAGTTCTGCTGGGTGCAATGGTACCACGCCAGTAATCCCAGCAATTTGGAAGGCTGAGGCAGGAGAATCGTAAGTTCAAGACCAGCCTGAGCAATTTAGTGAGACCATGTCTAAAAATAAAATTTAAAAGGTCTGGGGATATAGCTCAGTGGTAGAGCTCCCCTGGGTTAATTCCCTAGTACTACAAAACACAATGAAACAAAAACATAGAAAAAGAAAGAAAACCACTTGGCTAGAATATATAGTATATTCAAAAGGAATGAGGAGTTCTGCTGCAAAGCTTTGGATACCAGGCTGAGGAATTTGTATTTTATTTCCTAGGCAGAAGGGAGCTGTTAGTTTGGGTTGGCTCTGCTTAAGTGAAATAGCAGATGCCACCCTGACTTGAAACCAGACATGGAAATAACTCCTTAGGCATGGGGACCCGTGGCATCTTAGCTTCTGGTAGTAGGCTTTCCCTAACTGAAGAGGCCACATTCTTGGTGATTGATTGATTGTAATGGCTAGAGAAGGTCTAAACATGTTTGTTTGCTTTAGAATATTGATTTCCTCTGAGATCTGACAACTGGTTAAAAGAATGACTTCGGGGCATAATTGTTTAGCTGGGAGGAGTTGTCACTGACTTGTTCATTCTGTCTAGACTAGTACCCAGACTTTCTGCTTCTCAAACTAATGTCCACTGAATCTGAAATGAAAACTTAAAAAAAAAAAAAAAAAAAAAGATGGCCCATCTCATCTACTCTCATCATTTTTTCTGTTCAGGAGTTTTCTTCCACTATTTTTATTGTCTTCCAAGTCATTAATAGTCATCAGAAGAGCTGATATAGGTGACCTCTTACAAATATTTAAAATATTAATTGAAAGGAACAGATAGTCATGTTCATTTACAATGTTAGGAGTTTTACAGCTTAAATCGTGTGCCTCTTGAGGGCTTCAGCAGAGCTTAATATCCTCCCTCCCTTACTTCTTTCCTTCCTTCCTTCCTCCTCTCTTTCTCTCTCTTTCCTCTCTTATGCTAGGTCTCTCTCGTGCCAGGTGAGCATTCTAACACTTAGCTATACTCCTAGCTCAGTAACCTTTTTTTTTTTTTACACCAGGGATTGAACTCAGGGTTACTTGACCACTGAGTCACATCCTCAGCCCCAGTTTGTATTTTATTTAGATACAGGGTCTCACTGAGTTGCTTAGTGCCTCAGTGTTGCTGAGGCTGGCTTTGAACTCGTGATTCTCCTGTCTCTGCCTCCCAAAGTATTGGGATTACAGGTGCACACCACTGTGCCTGGCCCCAGTAATCATTTTTGATTGCATTCACTAATGCATAAAAGTTTGATTTCATGTTTTGTTGTTATTCTTGCTCTGTTTCTTACTAATTACCTTGTCTTTCAAGGAATTTTACATAAGCACATATTTTAGAGCAGGAGTGGGCATACATTTATACATGTATAAATACATACATACATACATACATGTAAAGGCCTAAGTGTTATTTTAGGCATTGTCTCTTAACTTTGCTTTGCTAGCTCCAAAGCAGCCAAGGATAATACATAAATGAATGGATGTGACTGTTCAGACAGATTTATTTACCAAAAAAGCTATCTTACACAGAGTTGTATGTAGTTCACCAAACCTGCTTTAGAGCATTAGAGTAAGTTGCTATTTGAAGGAATTTTATTTATTTGTTTATTGTTTGTTTATTCTAATTAGTTATACATGATAGTAGAATGAATTTTAACACATCATACATAAATGAGGTATAACTTCTCATTCTTCTGGTTGTATGTGATGTGAAGGAATATTTTTTAGAAGTGAATAACTGAAAATGAATGACTACCTCTTTAACTTCAGTATTTTACTTTTAGATTTTTGTGCATTGTATGCTTTTATTTTCTTATTTTCATGTAATTTCAGACTTGCAGGAAAGTTACAAAGACTTCAGTCATCCTGTACCAACCCCTCGCCCTGTAAAACACACACACACACACACACACACACACACACACACACACACACACAACCCACGGATGAACCAGGCACCTGAAGGAGAAAAGAAAGGAGTTTTAAATGGTTTTTGTTTCATTCTATAAGGCTTCAGTGACTTTATTTGGGCGGGGCGGTACTGGAGATTGGACTCAGGGACATTTTACCACTGAACTACATCCCTAGCCCTTTTTATTTTTTATTTTGGGACAATGTCTCCTTAAATTACTAAGGCTGGCCTCCAACTTGTGATCCTCCTTCCTCAGCCTCCTGAGTTGGTGGGATGACAGATGTGCACCATCATGCCCCACTTTAGTGACTTATGTGGTTTTTTTTGTACCACGGATTGAACCCAGGGCCACTTAACCACTGAGCCACATTCCCAGTCCTTTTTGTATTTTGTTGTTTTTTTTTAAACATTTATTTTTTAGTTGTAGGTGGACAGAATATCTTTATTTTATTTTATTTTATTTTTATGTGGTGCTGAGAATCGAACCCAGTGCCGCACACGTGCTAGGCAAGTACGCTACTACTATGCCATAACTCCATCCCCCTTTTTGTATTTTGTTTAGAGACAGGGTCTCACTGAGTTGCTTAGGGTCTTGCTAAGTTGCTGAGGCTGGCTTTGAACTCACAATCCTCTTGCCTCAGTCTCCTGAGACACCACACTCAGCTGACTCTTAAAATATTTCTAAATTGAGATTATAAGTCAGATTGAAACAGCCGCTTCAAGACTGAACAACCGTAACTGACCCCTCCCTCACTCTTTCCCAATTTTGTATTATCAGATTGCATGATAGATTAAGTCAAGTCAAATTTGTGGGGGCCAGAGCAGAAGGTTTTTAGGAGTGGCGGTGGTGATGTTTACCTATCCGGTAGCTCTTTTTCTTTCTTCATTCCAAACTGATTGAAAAGCTCTAGTTTTACCTCCAGATAGTACTTGTGGAGAATTTGTTTCATCACTGATTTGTGTATATGTGGAAGTACTATTCCTTCTGATTTGCTCTCTGGATTTTGTGCATTGGCAGCTAAAATGCCATGTGTGTGTGAGTATGTGTATATATACATTTTTTTTTTTTCCTGCGGGTCCTTCTATATTGTCTGGGTAGTGATTAGTGCCGAAAGATTATGTAAGTAGGCACAGGGAATGCATCTTCCCAAAGAACCTTATCAGAGACTTCCCAAGGACAAAGCTTAACATTTTGATTCTACTCTGATTTAAAGAATTCTTCCTAATTAAGATAGGAAGTTGGGATGGGAAGTACACTGCAGGGCTCTCAAATCATTAAAATCAAAATTATTTAGTCCAAAATCTTCCAATTCAGGAATCTCTTTTACAGCATCCCTGATAAGTTATCTCATCTCTCTCAGTACTGTCATTGCCTTGACACTGTAGGGGGCAATATTTACCTTATAATTTACCAGGCTAATTTTCCAGGCCTAAGCACTGGATATATTTTGGTCACACTGGAGGATGCTCCTCACCAAAGTTCCTCTGCTTTACTAAGTGGCTGTTTGGAGGATGATACAGCAGGGGTTGGGGGGACTCAGGACTAACTCTAAAGCACTTAAGAGTGGAACAGTCATCTGGGTTTTCTAGGGCAGCCAGCTCCCAGACCTTCCTTTCATTCTTTGACCTATTCTTTGATCCTAAAGAACTAGTTTTAGTTAATATAATAGTACTATTATAAGGTGACATTTTGATCAATAAGTACAGTTAAGATAGAAGCAGGAAGTTCTGATGTGCTATTGCACAGTAGAGTGATTATAGGTGATAATAATGTTCTGTACATTTCAAAACCTAAAAGAAAGGATTTTGACAGTTTTTACCATAAAGAATGAAAAATATTTGAGGAAACAGATGTTTAACCTGACTTAAACATTATACACTATATCTATGTATTGAAACATTACATAGTACCCTACCAATATCTACAATTTATATTTTATGTATCAGTTAAAAAATAAAGTTTTGGAAAGAGAACTTAAATGTTCTAGGTTGGTACTCTTCTCAGGATTTATGCTTTTTTCTTCTTCTCCAATCTATGCACCTCTCACTTCCCCTACTACACACAAGCATTTTTGTATTTCAAAAACTCAAAGACATGGGGCTGGGGTTGTAGCTCAGTGGTAGAGCTCTTGACTAGCGTGTGTGAGGCACTGGGTTCAATTCTCAGCACCATATATAAATAAATAAAGGTCCATCAACAACTTAAAGCACACACACATGTATATATATTTTAAAAATATATATGTATAAATTTTTTAAAAAAATTGACATGCCAATTTTTATGTGTCCTGATTGGGAAAAAAAAAATTCTGACACCTTAGAATGAAAGGAGGAAAAAGTGTTTTGGAATTAACGAAGTACATCATTTCTGTTACTGTGAGCATTATGATATCCCTGAAGAGTTGGTTGTTCAACCAGAGAGGTGTGTTTTATTATTTTCCTCTTTTTCTCACTGGTTATATTGTGTTTTCTCCATTCAGTGGTGTTCAACTGTGGGCATATAGTCCTTGTCTATATTAAAAAAAAAATTATTTAACAGGTGGTTGTCAGGCCAGAAAAGTTGTAAGCCAGATTGATGGGGCCTTGTCTTTATCTCTTCCCCAGGATGCTATGGGAAATGTTGCAGTAGGCCAGTTGCTGGAATAAAGTGACTGCACATTACTATACCCAAAGCCAGCTGGTTTTAATAACACTGAATTTAATTAAATCAATTGGAAAAGATTGGTAGCTGCTGTCTTTATCCTGCAGATCTGCTTTAAAGAAGAATCTGGCAGGGAACTGGAGACTCTAGGAGTCTTAGGCAAAATGCTGCTGGAAAGGCACAATATACATTTCTTTTTGTTTCTTTTGTTTCTTGTTGTGGTACTTGAGATTGAGCGTAGGCGTGTTGTACCACTGAGCTGTATCCCCCAACCCTTAAAGTTGCGACCCTCCTGCCTGTGCCTCCCCAGTCATTTGGATTATAGGCGCGCCCCATTGAGCTCAGCTTCTCCCAAGTTATTGGGATTGTAGGTGTGCACCAACGAGCTCAGCTCTGAGACCACTTTCTTTAGAATGTGTTCTATGGCAGGAGCTTTACTGGGTGCCAAGGCATATATGAATTAAGAAGTAGAGTGCCAGTTATGGTAGACCATATTAACTGGCTCATGTTGTATGAGAAGAAGAAAAAAAAACCCATTATATATGTTCTAGCTAAAAATTTAAGAATCAGAACATTTCATGTAAAAGCCCAAACTTTTGGCTTTCCTAAAGAATGGGAAGAGTCGGGCTGGGGTTGTAGCTCAGCGGTAGAGCGCTTGCCTTGCATGCGTGAGGCCCTGGGTTCGATCCTCAGCACCACATACAAAACAATAAAATAAAGACATTGTGTCCATCAACAACTAAAAAAAAAAAAAAAAAAAGAATGGGAAGAGTCAGCAATACTGAGCCCACATTATAGCTTCGTAAGAGTTTGCTGATGTGGAGTGATGGGATATATACCTTCCTGTTTGCCAGTGTCCCTTGCTCATGAGAAATGCATGCGATAGGCACTTGTTTCCCTTATGCGCTTGTTTGAAGGGTGGGCCCTGGAAGGTCCTGCAGTACAGCATACACTTGAAGTATTTTGGATTTAATACAGGCCTTCACTGGAGTTCTGATACTTAATAGCTGTGTGCCATGGGGCCACATACTTTAATTTCTAGGCTCAGTGTTCTCATGTGTTTAGTAATACCTGTCTCTAGGTTGTGTTGAGGTTTAAATACATGTGAAGTTCTTAGTACACTGCCTGGTACTCAGAAAGTGCTCACTAAAGTATTTATCACATATGATCAGTTGTACTTTTGGTTAGGCTAGATCATATAAGGTTTTTGTCAGTTGTTAATGGAGTCCCAAGAATACTTTTTCTCACAAAAAGAATATGGGCAGAGCAGAATGAGTAGAAGATAAAGGGATGTAGATTATAATGGCATAAAGGAACTGAACGCCAAGAAAAATGTTGGCACTACATAGTGATCTCTGAGTGCACCTAATTTTTCCCTCCTGTGTTGATCCCAGCCTTCTGTTTGTCTATTGGCGGTACTACAGATAGAAATAAGATCATGTTTCCGAGGTACTTATTCATTATTAACTGAAGAGCAATATTCAGCATAATACAGTGGCCGCATCCAGTGTGGGAGCTCTGTAGTTCTTCTTTTATTTATGTCTTTACATACTTAGCTTGTTGGAAATGTATACTCCCAGATAACAGGTGTTAGCAGGCTGCAATGGGGGATGTTATTTATCTCTCCCCCATTTTCCCTAATGAATGACCTCTGAGTTGGTAATTGACAGGGATTATTGCCATTTTTTTAATCTCTGCTAGGAGGCTGCTGGAGTCTTCCCTCATTTCATTATCCCGTTATGATGGAGCAGGATCCAGAGAGCACCCAATTTACCCAGACCCAGCGAGGTAAGGCCAAAGTGAGACATGGCACTAGGTGGGGGGAGGGGCGGCCCTTGGGGTTGCCAAGCTGTTGGAAGCCCCGTCCTGTGCCTCTCTGGTCCTGGTGCTCTTTTATTCTTCAGTTACAGTTTTTGAGACAGGTGGTTCAGGTGATTGGGATGTATTGCAGGTAAGTGAAAAGCACCTCTGGAGACTGAGCTCTTGTCCTTTGCGGCTCTCTTCTGTCACTGGGGCACTAGAAAAGAGACCTGTGAAGGCCACAGGCCATCAGAGGATATTCTTTCCTGCTAGCCCATGAGGCTATTGCCCATCAGATGGACAACCAAAAGGGGAAGAGTTGTTTATTACAATAATGAAAATAATTATTATTAATAGGAAAAATACTTATAAATCAAACAAATAAAAACGCTGTTTGCTATCATGAAAATATCAAAGAGCAGAAGCTAAGTTCCTTTAGTTACTGAATATTTGGAGACTACCTAAAGGAAAAGATAAACTGAATAAAATAAGTGCTTGCTTTATATTTTTTAGAAGATATTTGAAAAATTCTTAAAGAGATTAAAAAGAAAATTCCAGTTAGCTCAGGGTTCATCCTTCCTGTAGTGTGAACCAAGTATGAAACATTGAGCTCTTGTATAACATTTATTTGTAGAGAGCAGTGCCTTGGGGTGCTCACAGCAGGATGTACTGATTCTTTTAATCATCTAAAAAGGGGTATCCTGCACATTGTTGGAGCAGAGCACATTGTGAGGCTTTGCTAAAAGAATAGCGTAATTTATAACGGTGGGGTTGGCGAGTTAGCCATATAGGTAAAATAAAGCTAAATTAGTTTTGCTCAAAATTGAGACTTCTAAGTCCACCTGGAAGCATCTTTAGACCATGTTGATTTCAGGGATACTAAATGATTTTGTTATTGGTGCAGTTATGTCATGATAGCTGCACGTTCTTTTTGAGATACTAGTGAAAGCGTTCTCAGTTATCCTCTTACTTTTGTTTCCACACCCCAAAAATGGCAAATCTAAGAATCAGGGAACATAGGAATTGATGACTCCTAAAACAGGCAGAGCTGGGCATGGTGGTGCGCAATTTTAATCCCAGCCATTCAGAAGGTTGAGGAAGGGGGGTCACAAGTTTAGGCCAGTCTCAGCAACTTAGCAAGAGCATGTCTCACAATTAATAAATTAAAAAAGGGTCAAGGATGTAACTCCATAATAGAGCACTTCTGGGTTCTATCCCCAGTACTGGAAAACAACAAAAAATAGGTTAGACTTAGAAGATGACTGAAGCCTGGAAATTTATGTTAGCCTCTAATTATGTTTGCAAGTTATAGTTACAAGCTCTTGACAGAGGAAGGACATTTTTTTGGTGAATCAAAAACTTCGAAACAGGTAGAAAATTTGTTGCTATACAACAGTTTCTTTTAGAACAGCAGTGGAAGTCTCATCCCCAGAAATTTTAGCCTGGCAGAGTTTAACTGTGGTTCTTAAAGACTGTTATTTGTCCTTCTTTCATGTGATCTGTTATTCCTACTCTGATTTCTTTATTACCAACAGTATCATGCTTTGTGGTGTTGTATTTTTACATTTTCTCTTTGAACACAAAATATATCTTTTGGAGGGAAAATTGTTTCTTCGTGGAAGAAAACTTGAGGGTTTATTTAAACACTTAAAATTTCACTTGAAACACTTTAGGTTGTTTAGTTTTCCAGCTTTTCCATAAGAGGATGGTTGTCATTACCTCATCACCTGTTGTTTAATTTCTTTTTCTTCTTAGGTACTACCCTATATTCTGAGTAACAGGTCAAAGCCTTTGCAAGATATCTCCTTAGCACGAAACTCAACTTCCTTTTGTATACATAAAAGAACAAGGCTAGGATGTCAGGAATGTTTTTCTTTGTTTCCTTTTTTACCCATTGATATATAACATCATAGTTTTAGGAAATTTCTGTTCTAGAAGAATTAAACAAATGGGCTTACCTAGTGCTGAATGATTGTGTCCCCAAATAATAGAGCAGTGTTTATTATCGTCACTGTCAATATTCTTTTTACCATCATCACCAATAATATTATAATTTTATCATTATTCAATGTAAGCTATAAACTGAGGAAATGAGTATAAATATGGTCACTTTTCAGGATTTGTTCCATAAAATGAATCTTTCTCCTTGAAACTTTTCTCCTGTTACATTCTTTTCTAGTTTGATTGACTTGAAAATTTAACTAGTACTTGATTTCTGCTAGAATGTATCTGTATGTTTGGTAAATATAAGAACAACTCAAGAGCATTGACTTATGTCTGTTGAAATTTTCATATTCTGTGATTCATCCTTGTAAAATGGATGGGAACAAGGACCCAAATAGATGATGAAAATTCCATCAGTTGAGGCTTTTAGGAAATAATTCTCATGCTCTGATTATCTTGGCCAAAGCATTTGTGCATCTTATGCCTACTTATTACTCAAACATAAATTGTATTCAGTGTTGCTCAGTGCAGCCTGTTATTCTGTATCACAGATTTTTCAGTTCCAAAAATTGTGACCCACCTCCCTGGGAATTCCATTTGATGGTTGGCCAGAGGACACCACCTCTGATGACAGGCATTTCAAACACAGCTTCAGTTCCTATAGCTGCTGACTGCAGGATCTCTTTTGGTCTGGGTTGGTAGACTTATTGAGGACAAAGTCTCAGAGTACTGAAAAGTCAGGTCGCAAGATGTTCACAAATAATTTGTTTGGCTTTTTTGGGGGGACAGGGGTACCTGGGGTTGAACCTGGGGGCACTTAACCACTGAGCCACAACCCCAGCCCTATTTTGTATTTATTTAGAGACAGAACTCCTAAGTTGCTGAGGCTGGCTTTGAACTTGCAATTCTCTTATCTCAGCCTCCTGAGCTTCTGGGATTACAGGCGTGTGCTACCGCATTCAACCTGTTTGTTTTGTTTTTGAGATGGAGTCTTACTCTAAATTGTCTGGGCTGGCCTCTAATTTGCTCTGAGATTATAGGTACAAGCCACTGTACCTGGTAACAAAGATTTTTTTGTATCCTTTGGAAACAACTTTCTATTTTCTATCAGATTCCCATTTAAGGAAACAAAAAATGGAAAACAGATAGTTTCTTTTCCTTTTTATATTGAAACATTATATAAGTATGTAAAATATAAAAGTCCCCAAGAATCCTCATGAGGATTGCTGTGTCTCTTTTTAATTTTTTTCCTAATTGGAGAAGTACATATTTTTGTATACATATTAGTATATATATATCATTCTTTAACTGTTCTCCCTACTTAAAATTTTATCTTAGAGACCTTTCCGTGTAAGCATATAGGTATAACATTCTTTTTATAGCTCCATAGTATTTCTTTGTGTGGATATATTTTATTTTGTTGCTGGGCATTTGGGATATTTCCTGGTTTTTTACTAATTATGACAATGTTGCAAATGAACTTCCTTGTGTGTATTCTTATGTTTTCTGTAGGATAAAATTCCTAGTGGCATTATTGAATCATAGTGTGTGCCTCAGATTTTAAGTCTTGAAATTGCTTAGCAATCCGCTTAATATTATCATATAAAACATTTTTGTTATTGTTCCTCATATTCTTTGTTCATAGCCTCAAATTATATAATAGTGTTGTAAAAGATGTAGGAAGAACTTGGGAAAGGAGGGAATGCAATGTGGGGAATTGTGTGGTACACTAAAAGTTGTCAGGCAATATCAAGATATTATTTAAACCTTGGTTTGAAGAATGTAAGTCTAGACTGATTATTTATTGGAATAGCCCTAGTAAGGGAGATGTGCTGCAGTAGCCTCTAATGTGCTAATTTGTAAGAATAGAAAAATTTCTGTTAGATCTTTTGTTCTCCCGAGTCTATGTTACTCCCAGCCCCTGTCTTGAATATTTTCTCCAGGTTACAAATATCTATGATTAATGTGTAAGGAAGCAATAAGAAGTTCACAGAGATCATTTTAAGGAGCTAGGTCAAATCTGAAGCTCTGTATGTTTGTTGGAGAAGAACGAAGTCCTAGTGAAATGATGCCTGTGAATGCCTTTTTTAAACATCTAAGGGTTACCATCTCCTGGCCTATTTTCTCATCTATAAAATGAAAGAGAAGATGATTGCTAAGGTACCTTTCATTTCTTACATTTTGCATATGGATGATGATCAAGGAAAAGCTGTGAATCTGTTTAGGGGCACCCTGAGAAGCTAAGACAAGTCCCTTGAGAAAAAAGAGAGGCCCATTATTAATCCTCTTGAGAATGGGCAGCTTTGATTAGAATATGACTGATTAAACTGCCTGTTGGCCTTATCTCAGAACAGAAACACTGGTGATAGTCTGATAAACATAGTCTGCAGAACAAACCTCCTGGTGAGTTAAATGCCCTGTATTTTTCATGTATCCGGAGTTTGTCTCAGCAGGGAGATACCATGGGTGAGCTGAATTTACTGTCTTTCACAGTATTCTCCACATTAGTGCTAGTTTGTGTTTGTCCATCTCTGTCTCACTTAGATTATCTCCTGCTGCATACTACGCCCAGAGGATGATCCAGTATCTCTCACGGAGAGACAGTATTCGCCAGCGCTCCATGCGCTACCAACAGAACCGTCTCCGTTCTTCCACCTCCTCTTCCTCAGACAACCAGGGTCCATCAGTAGAGGGAACCGACTTGGAATTTGAGGACTTTGAGTAAGTACATACTCAGCTTGATTTCTTCCCCTTCTCCCAAGCTGTGAGTGCTTCCAAGGTGGCCACTGAGCAACAATGTTGAACATTTTTGCTTCCAACCCCTGAATTATTATTTATGAGTAACAAGATGGAGTGAAGGACAGAGGGCTCAGATGCCTAGAGCACTCCCACCTCTGGCGGTTTGCTTATTCACTAGAGCCTGTGGGAAGAGACAGCCCATTGGGCCTCAGGCCAGAGTGGGAGAGGATAGCTGCTACTTGCCAGGCAACATGTGTATTTCCCTTTTGCATGAACAGTGGAAATGCTTTTCCTCTGTCCACTTACGGGCAAGTTTGGATGCATATGCCAGCAGTGAAGCGAACAGAACTCCTCCATTCCCTTAGCCAGGCAGACACTTGTATTGACATGTTCTCCAGTAGATATTATGATTTTTCTAGCACTAAGGTCCATTCAGAAAAGCAGTATGAACATACATGCCAAGGGGACAGGGTATAACTTGGTAGTAGAATGCCTGCTTAGCATGCATGAGGCCCTGGCGATCCTCACCACAGCAAACAACAATGGAAATTAAACAAAACCAAACAAACAAAAAACCCCAAGACCATTTATGCGAGGCTACTGGCACTTAGTGCTGCTGAAAATGTCTTTCAGCTGAAAATCCTGTGGTGCCCTGGGAGTCAGGGCTGTGGATCACCTAGCCCTCTTTCCATGCATGCTTGGAAAGCTATGTTATCTCTTAGCAGTGGTGAAATGTGGGGCTCATGCCTTTGAGCTGTATCCTGCCTCGTGACTTGTCCTTCACAATGGAGTTCTGGGTTAGTTTAAAATGTTCTGTTCTCATCTTACCTTCCCTTTCTTCTGCTACCACCTCCTCGCTCTCCCTTTCCTTCCCCCTCGATTTTCCTGTGTCAGACTGCCTCCTTCCTGAGCTCCCCCAGCCCACCTGTGCTCTCACCTCCCCGCTGGCTTCAGCACGACCTGATTTCACATTCCCTTCACCTTTCATGCACTGGCTCACCATTGTTTTTTACCTAGAGACCTTGTGTCATTTTCTGGTTAGTAATAATGGGCTATTTCTTTAATACCCCTCTGAAAGTCCCTCCCCTGACTGTTTGCCTTTCTTCTGGTGCTGATGCACACTTTAATCTTGTTTTTAATAGCAGCTGTGGATTAGTCACCTCAACGTTATTAGTCCAGGTCTTCTATTGAAGGTGCTTACTGGCTGGTTGGTACTGTTGTACCGTCTGTTCATTCTTTTTTCACCTCCTTCCCTGCCTTCCTTCCCTACTGTAAACTGAGTACGACTTGTAGTTGCTTCTCTTCTCTTAATTTCTAGTACTGAGGAGGGAGAGAGTGATAAATTAGGGAATGTACTAGCCTATTTTAATATTTCTACCCTAATTATCTTCCTTAGTTTTGATAACTAGAAGGGAAGTTAGAGGATTATACAGTTACAATTTATAGTTCTTTCAGGTACAGAGAAGCAGGTAAGGTAGATACAGCTTGGAATCCTTTTAACACATGGGACACCATTAAGAGACACTGTTCTTCTATTGGTTTTCCTTGCCCTCACAGCATATGATGCTCCTGATTGACCTTTCTATTCTTTTCATTTGCTAAGTCATAGACTGTTTTGGCATTCTTGAGCTCTTCCCATCAAAGTGCAGAGAGTCCCCAGAAAAACCAAGGAAGCCATTACTCAGATGCCAAGTTTGGTTTCCTTCTATCATCCACTGAATGAAAAATGTCTGTTATAGGATTGTGTTTTATATGTGTACTAATTGATAACTTATAAAACATTTGTATAATATACAGTATCCATTTACTAATTATACATCTATAGTTAAAGATACACATTTGAAAACCTTGTTTAGCTGAGCAAGAAGGTATGTGCCTATAATCCCAGCTACCTGGGAGGCAGAGGCAGAAGTATCACAAAATCAAGGGAGGTTCTTGTCAACTTAGCAAGATCCTGTTTCATTTTTATTTTTATTAAAAATAAAATGGGTGGGTATGCATCACCCACTACCACCAAAACAAAATCAAACACAACAACCCACCACACACACACACACACACACACACACACACACTTGTTCAATCCTTACAGTAACCAAATGAGGTAGTTATTTACTGTTGTATTTTTCTAAATGATGATACTGAGACTTGACCAAATCAGATATGTTCCAGATGAGAGAGAACAGAAACAAGCATATTTAGTGTCCTGTACTTTTATTGTCTTGCAGATCTAAATCTTTTAAAAATTATATAAAATTACATTTGAGCTCTTTCATAAGCTTGTTGTGGAATAAGACCATTAAGATGTATCTCTGGGGGGCTGGGATTGTGGCGCAGCGGTAGAGCGCTTGCCTCGCATGCGTGAGGCCCTGGGTTCGATCCTCAGCACCACATACAAAGCAATAAAATAAAGACATTGTGTCCATCTACAACTAAGAAAAAAATTTAAAAAAAAAAAAAAAAAAAAAAAAAAAAAAAAAAAAAAGATGTATCTCTGGGGAAAATAGCCTTGAAGATTGGTCAGCATTATGTTAAAATTTCTGTTCTCTTATGGTCTGGATTAATGACCATCTTCCCAGGCAGGCATCTTCTGCCATTTATCTCTGTCTGTGGTGAAGATTGAGATGGTAGGATTCTTGTGTTTATCAAAATACACAAACAGGGCATCCAGAAACCTGCTGTCAGCAAGTCTCTCCTGAAGCCCTCAGCAGTTGTCTTTGCATAAAGATATTCATAAGTGGAGTAAAGGTGTGGCTGCCTGTGATATTGTTGTCTACCTGTTTGTGAGCCCAGACCACCTACTGGAATGTCTATGGCACCTAAGCACAAGGCAAACTTCTGCTTTAATTTTCATCATCCTTTGGAAAGAGAAGAGGGCAAGTAGCTCTTATAAAGCTCAGGTTAAGTGCTGTGTTCCTAGTAGTTGGTAAAGCCTGCCAAAGAGGTAGTATGTGTGCCTTTATGACTGTTGTTCCAGTTATCATTGTACCTTTCTTTTTTATCTGTAATTCTGAATCTATTTGTCCCCGAATCATCCCCAGCTCATATCCTTGCCCTTCTTGCCTTTTTCTGGAGCTGCCTTGTCTTCTAAGGCAAAGGATATCTCGAGCAAAGTCCTTGCTAATGATAGCCAGTACTAGAGATGCTTCAGATTAAATCAACCACAATTATCTTCACCGTACACACCAGGCACTGGGTAATTATATTCAGCTTCTTCAAAATTGTTGCTAGCACAGAAGAGAACAAACCCTTTATTCCCAGTTGTGACACTGGACTATACTTTGGACTTTTGCCTGAGAAAAACATCTCAGAATTCTAGTCTTTTAGCCCTAAAATGAAGTCCCTTTAGGTTAATTTAATTTATTTTCTTTACTTTTTAAATTTATCTGGTTCTCATATGGGTCTGCTTTACCCAGAAATCCATACTGTCATCAAATACACAATGATGTATAGTGGTGAGTATGCAGTCTCTCTGGGTGCCAGAGTGAATTCTAGTCTCTTCGTTTGGCATAATGTTTTAGCAGTAACATGAATGTACAGAGGAACCTCCAAATCAGGAGCTTCTTTCTCGCTCTTTTTGTTTCTGAGATGGGGTCTTGCACTATTGCTAAGGCTGTTGTGAAATTCATGGGCTTATCTACAGCCACACCACCCTGAATGTGCCTGATCTTGTCTGAAACTCATGGTTCAAGTGATCTGCCTTCCTCAGCCTCCTGATAGCTGGCACCACAGGTTTGTGCCACATTGGTGAGCTTCTCCTGTGGTGCCCTTGCTAGACATGTTCTTACAAGGAAGTCGTTAACAGGTCTGCTTGGTGCATGATGTCACTGAGGAGAGCTTTGAAGACTGTCAGCTTTGACATCTGATTGTGTGTGGCATAGGGGGAGTTGCTTGCCTTTAATTTATTAATTTTTTCATCTTTCTTATTGGTATAACTGAAATTTAGTTTAGCCATGGCAAAGAAAACATGTTAGAAACCAGATAACACTCCTCTTATTATCAGGCAATAATCCTGATGGCTTTGTGAGATAGATTCATATATTTACTTCATGTTCTCCTGGCTAGAAATTGAGCAAAGTGAAGCTGTATGTCCTTTGTAGTACTTGCTTATACCCTCTGTTCAGAGCCTGGGATTTCTGGGACTTCTGTAGGAGTTAGTGACTGGTTTCTAATAAATATATAACCGATAGCCAAGAAATGGCTATTTGCATTTAATCTTCAGAGGGAGATGTTGTGTACTTCATTTTTAAAGGGCGTTGCCTTTGTCTTTTCCTTTGACCTATAAACTACAGACTGCAAAATTAGAAGTTTAAGAGAAGCTCAGAACTGTATAATTATTATTCTTTTTGCAGACTAGAACCTGATCAGTCAGCCAGGGTGCTGCCAATTATCTACATTTGTTGAGTAGTGGTTTTAATACCTTTTTTTTTTTTTTTTGTAACTGTGCTGGGATGCAACCCAGGGCTTCACACATGCTGTACTGCACTTCATCCTCAGTGCTTTTCAATTTTTATTTTGAGACAGGGTCTTGCTGAGTTGGCTAGGCTGGCTTTTGATCTTCCTGCCTTAGCCTTCCGAGTAGCTGGAATTATAGGCATATGCCACCACACCCAGCTTTAGAATTAATTTTTTAAAAAATCTTTTTAGTTATACATTACAGTAGATACAGTATATGTTGACATATTTATACAAACATGGAGTACATCTAATTCCATTTAGGATCCCAGTCTTGTGGTTGTACAAAATTAATTCTTAATGTGAGATGAGATTAAAAGAAAAACTTTTTTCTATTTACCAAAGATTTTAACTAATTTCATTTACTTGAGTTTTGTAGTGGTTGATTATTTTTGTAAAGTAGGCTTATAAAAGAGAAAGATGTAAGTCTTAAAATAGGCCCTTTCTGTAGCTATGCTTAGGAGAAGGGCAAGTAGATGCATAGTTAAAGAAATGTGTAATGGAGTAGAATGTTTTGGGAATCTTCTTATTGATAGGTATGGCTAGTGTAAAGGCTTAGATCTTCACAGGAGGCGAGCCCTGAGAGTTGACATGGCACAGATCTTAACAAGTCTGTGACTTGCAAAGAAGGTGAACTTTATCCTATAGATAGAGGGAGTCGTTGAAGTGTTTAAGCTGTGAAATAACATGGTCAGAAATATCCGAAAAGTTAGACTGTAATAAGTTACTACTGAAGCACTGGATACCTTTGCATGAGGAAGAGAGAATTTCTAGAAACATGAGAAGGCTTCATGGATTTGAGCTGGACATTTAAGACTATAGGACTTTGGAAGATGGAGTGGTGAGGAGAATGGTTGTAGGCAAGGAGTTTCTAGATAAAGGGAGCAACTCATGAAAAAGGCCAGAGACTGAAGATTTATAGAATTTATTCAGGGACCTTAAATAGATCTGTGACAAGAACGTGAGTATTGGTGGTAGAAGAGAGATCAGAGGGCATGGGCTGGGAGGTTTGGTCTTTCTGTTTACTGCATGGGGCAGGGGAGGGGCGGCATTGATTGATAGCACTGGTTTAGGTGGGCTGTCAGGCAAGTGTAGTGATGCAGGAGAGCCAGAAAGAGAGCAACTGCCCTCAGACATTTGAGGGTTGAATTTTAAGTATTGGGTCCAAGAATCCTTGTGTTTTCTCAGAGTGGGGGCCTGTTTGTGGATGTTCTGAGAGCTCAGCCATCTCACTTCCTACTTCTTTAAATGACATTCTACCCAAGTCCTTTTTCACTCTTGCTGGAGCCAGTTTTGAACTAAGTTTGTAAATTCACAATTAACTCCCAGAACAGCAGATTGGACGTAGGATCTCTTGTCAGTGCCTGCTGGCCTTATTGTCTGGGTTCTAGTCTTGGCTTAGCCTGTATCTTCTCCTTGGATTTTGAGCAAGTCCCTTTCCTACATAGGCCTCATTGTCTGATCTGTTAAATGAGATTAAATATCATCCGAGGTTTCTTTCAGTCCTAAGGTTCTTGGATCTTTGTTGGTGTTAACTACTATAGGAGATTTTCCCTTATGTTCAGAAAGATGGATAAAAATGAAAAGACTTAGGAAAAAGATATTCTAAGGATTAGGAAATAGGCCATCAGATACTTTTTAAGCCTCAATGTTTGTAAAGTATGTACCCAGGCCAGTGCAGTGGTGCATGCCTATAATCCTGGCAAGGATTGGAAGGCTGAGGCAGGAGGATCACAAGTTGAGGCTAGCATCAAAATAAAAATTAAAAAGGACTAAAGATGTAGCTCAGTGGCAAAGACCCCTGGGTTCAATCCCCAGTACCAAAAAAAAAGTACCTACTTGAATGTTATTATAGGTCTTTACCAGGGATTTTGACCTATTGATTAGAAATGTATAGTATTGCTTAACAGCTTTAGAATTAGTACTCTTTCTGGACAAATAAAATATATATAAATATTTGTTTGGGGGCATGTAGAAAAAGAGAAGCGAAAGAAACTGGAATATGTCTGGGTTGTGCCTGGGCTTAAAATGGGAAAATACAGAAGGAAAAAATTAAACAGCCAGAGGGTGTGGGGAAGAATACATAACCACTTAGATTTATGTGTTTTTTTATCATAAAATGCATAATATGAATATGGATTTGCATAACGTAGGCGACGAAATTAAAAGGTAGAAAGAATAAGGAAGGAGAGGAATTTGTAACTGATGATTATCATTTATATTACTATTCCTTGGAGGAAAATGAAGACTCTGCATGCAGTTCCAGGTCTGTTGTTAAGTATCCTCTGAATAATTTCCACTGGGAGTCTGCCTTTCTTCCAGAAATCGAAGCTCTTGCTTAAGTGTACAGTCCTTGTATAGAGACTGGGGCCGGGACTTCAGTTTCTAACAGCACCAAGTAAGAAAGGGACTTGACCGAGAGCATTGTGCCCCCCCCCCCCAACGCAGGAATACTGCCTAGAGATTGAGTAGAAACAGAAGCAGAGGGAAAACAAGTGTTTTTTAAATGGTCTAATTTTCAGCAACATCAACTGTGTGCTGTCAAGAAAAGAATGGCCTTTTGAGCTTCTTGACGCAAGAGATTCATTTATAAAAGCTCAAGTCAGAGCCATTTGTCACTGAGAAGCAATGACAACTTGACTGTCTGGTCAGGACTCAGACAGCAGTCTGTAGGTGTATTTTTTTATTCCTTTAAATTAACAGCCTCTCTCTGAGGCAATTAATCCTGGTCATTTAGCAAAGAAGTGCTGTTGTGTTTCTCCGTTTTTCTGAAGATGCCTCTTCTTATATTCAACACTTGTCTTGGAAACTTGATTGTTTGAAGGGTGTTTTTTCCTTGTAAAATCATTTACAAAAAGATTTTAGTTTTTTTTCCCTAGTCTTTCCCAGATATCCCTCTGAGAGTTAATCAGAGATGCACAGAGTTCAACAACTGGGAAAGCCATTAATAACCCAGCCAGCTTCTATCCTGCTGACTTTAAGGCAGTTTCTGGCTTTAAAATTGATGAGGATTTCTCTGGTGTTTCCCTGAAAGTATTCCTCTTGTGTTGGACGAGCTTTGCACAATCTGTTCTTCACTTTTTTAAAGCCCCCCATTTTTCCACAAAAAAGGTATTGGCTGTACTGTTGGAGCCCATTATTTAGCACTGTCCTCTGTTTCTAAGATAAACTCTCTCTCAGGATCCACCTTTCCCCAACTACCCACCTGGCAAACATCTTCCCATCCATTTACATTCAGTACATTCCATCTGACTTATTTTGCATCATTCTGCCTGTGGAGCCTTGCTTTATGTTGACCTTGTATCAGCACTGAAGTGAGTGGCAGACTCTTAGTTTTCTGACTGCATCATTATTTTAAGAACTTTCAATTCATTTGGTCTTTTCTTGAGACTCTTAACCATTATCCTTTTCCCCTTTCTTTAGCTCTCTTCCCAAATCTCCTGTTCGTTTAAATTTAAGTCTCAACTTCTTGTTTTTGATTCCATCTTTTCTTGTAGACAGTTAGAATCTAAAAAGTCTTTAGTTATCTTTTTCATTTCTAGGTTATTAGGAGCTGTGCCTTTGGCCTGGGATTTTGCCCTACTTTTTTTACTTCTTGTTTTCTGCCTTGTCCTTTGCTTGAGCATTCTGACCTTTGCCACCTTACTCCATTGTTTGTAAGGTTTTCCTGGGCAGGAAGTAGGTGAGCTGTTTGATGGGCTGTTTTCTCCCAGAAGCTGTTTCCTTCTCATTTATGTGTTTACAGCATTTCCTAATAAGTCTGGTTCCTGTCCTGTCATTTCTCCTTCTTTGCTAGAGTCTTAACACTTGAATGTGAAGACTTCTCTACATTACTGCAGTGTCACTTAACTCTTACTTTCCTATCCTTAGCCAGAATGTTAAGCTGTGTACCAGCACAGGCACTGGTCTTTTGCACTTTTTATTTTTTAAGGTTTCTTGTAGTGCTGAGGATGGAACCTAGGGCCTCACACATGCTAAGCAAGTGTTCGACCACTGAGCTACACCTCCAGCCTCTACTGTATTATATTGTTCTTTCATGGTGCCTTCCATCTGAGAATTTGGTTGTGTCTGAGCCAGAGCCAGCTGATCTTTCTGATTTTTGTTTTATGTCCTCTGGTAATTATGAACACTTTAAAAGCGTTACCTCTAGCCATATTTCAGTCCTCTTTCCCTTTTGTCTAATTTTTTATTGTGGTAAAATACATATAATATAAACTATTATTTTAATCCCTTCTCTTTTTTAAAAAAAGTGGACAAAGAAGCCAGACAGTGGTGCATCCCTGTAATCCCAGCAACTAAGGCTGAGTATCTTGTAATCAGGAGGATCACAAGTTTCATGCCAGCCTGGGCAATTTAGTGAGACCTTGTCTCAAAAAATAAAAAGGGCTGGGGATGTAGCCCAGTGGTAGAGCTCATCTGGTTAAGTTTCTAGTAGTGCACCACCCTTGCCACCCACCACCCCCAACCTTCCACCAAATAAGTGGAGGAAGAAAATGAATCAGAAAGAAGTTGATTATTTTTAGGTTTTGGGTTTTTGTTTTTGTTTTGTCTTTTTGTGGTGCTGGAAATTGAACCCAAGGCCTTGTGCACGCAAGTCAAGCACTCTACCAACTGGATCCCCAGCCCTTGTGTTTAGGTTTTAATAACAACAAAAAGAGATTTGTGATGCATATTATAGGTGTTCACATTTCCCTTCAGCCCTCGTGTCTGTCCACTGTTCTAAGTTGCCTTCCCAGGTCCTCTCACCAAGCTCTGTCACCTTTGGTGGCTGACAACTCTTCAGTCCTGTCGGGTGCACTGGCGTCTTCTTCCTTGTTTGCCCTTCATGTCTACTAATACCAGATAAAGTGTTCTTTGCTGCCCAGATGGAGGTGGAACTTGGACTTGCAGGAGCAAATTGTCAGCTCCATAATGTGATTCTGTGAAAGCCAGCTCTTTCCCAGAGCTGTAGAGTAATTGGATTTGCTTCATGATGCTTCTTTCTAGTTTAGTTTTTATCTTCTTTAGGCTTGGGGCCTCTGCCTTTTTTCCTCCTTAGGACCCCTTTCCCCCCACATTTTTTATTGATGCATTATAGCCCTACGTAATCATGGGATTTATTTTTACATATACATGGGCACAATGTAACAATATAATTTGGTCAATATCACTGCCTTGTAGTTCTCCCCTCCCTCCCCTCCTTCCACCCTTACTTCCTTTTCTCTATAGGGAGTCTCCCTTTGATTTTCTTAAGACTCTATCCCTTCTAGCCTTTCTTTTTTATCTCTTGCTTCCACGTATGAGACAAAATGTAATGATCTTTGACCTGAGTTTGACTTATTTTGCTTAATATAATGGTCTCTAGTTTCATCCATTTTCCTACACATGACATAATTTGATTTTTCTTTAGGCTGAATAAAACTCCACTGTTTTATAAATATATACCACAGTTTATTTATCCATTCATGGACACCTAGGCTGGTTTTATAGTTTGCTGTTGTGAATTGTGCAGCTATAAACATGGTTATTCATGTATCACTATAGCATGATGATGACTTCAATTCTTTCGAGTAAATTCCGAAGAGTAGTATAGCTGAGTCATATGGTTCCATGCCTAGTCTTTTGAGGAACCTCCATATTGAGATCCATAGCAATTGTACTACTTGGTAATCCCACCAACAGTGTAAAAGTGTTCCTTTATCTCCATATCCTCTCCAGCATTTATTATTGTTTGTATTCTTTTTGGGGGAGGAGGTACCAGGGGTTAAACTCAGGGGCACCTGACCACTGAGGGGCACCTGACCCCAGTCCTATTTTATATTGTATTTAGAGACAAAGTCTAGCTGAGTTGCTTAGGGCCTCACTTTTGCTGAGGCTGGCTTTGAACTCATGATCCTTGATCCTCCTGCCTCAGCCCCTTGAGCTGCTGGGATTACAGGCGTGTGCCACTGTGCCCGGCTATTGTTTATATTCTTGATGTCTGCTATTTTGACTGGTATGAGATGAAATCTCAGTGTAGTTTTTTTGTTGTTGTTTGTTTGTTTGTTTGTTTTTAACTGTGGAGTGAATCCAGGGGTGCTTAACCATTGAGCCACATCCCCAGGTCGTCCCCCCCACCGCCCCCTTTTGTATTTTATTTAGAAACAAGGTCTCACTGAGTTACTTAGGGCCTCAGCCTCCTGAGCTGCCAGGATTACAGGAGTGCACCACCACTGGTTCAGTGTAGTTTTTGATTTGCATTTCTTAGGATACTTTTTTTAACTTCAAAATGTTTCCTAATTCCTCTCATGATAATTGATTATGCCCATTGGTAAGTTAAATATACAATAATAAAAAACCATCATGAATTCAGTTGTACTTCTAAATGAATTGGTGTTTTAATTGATCATAACTGGATGCTGCATATCTTTGAAAAACAATAGTATATTTAATTTGGGAGCTATCATATTTGTTTGATATTCAGGTACTTCATTGTGTACGTGTGTAATAATTTTAGGGCTCTGCAACAATTGCATTCTGTTGGTCAGAGACTTCTGATCTCATTATTTTTTATACATCTTGTTTACTTTCTATATAGTCTTATCTCTCCTTATCTCCTTTTGTTTACAGAGTCTCAAGTAACAACTTAACAAAAACAATAGTGTGCTTTCTCTTTGGGGAAAATAAAAACCAAATACTTTTAATGGTTCAGATTCCAATATCCTTGGTATTGATTCCTCTTAATGCTCAGCAGCCAATTCTACCAAGATGTAAAAACCTTCCTAGGCGTTTGTTTCCAGCTTGTACATCTCCCAGTGGTGCACTTAAAAGTCAAAGTGTTGCCTTCGCTTTGGTTCCAGGACCAATTTGAAGATTATCTCATTGATTTGAAGATAATCCAAAGGGAGAATTCAAAAAATGTTCCAGATCAAGCTCTCAGAGGGTCAGTTATTTTGTAGAGTTGTTTAAGCAGCTAATTAAGTGCTCTGTCCAGCCAGTGCCCTTTGGCTTATTGTTCCTTTGATGCATTGGAAACTAAGCCACGTGAAGTTCCTTTTCACTCTTTTCTTGTAGGAAGCAGTGAAATGTAGCAGAAAGATTCAGATCTTCCTAGAATCTTGCCTCACCCTCTTAGTAGCTGTGTAAACTTGGGTATTCGACTGTCTGGTTCTTAGTTTTCTTATCTGTAAAACAGAACTAATGATATCTCATGGGATAGCTAGAAAGATTAAGTGGAATAACATTTTAATAACCATAGTGTAGAAACTTAGTAGACAATAAATGGTGGTTATTACTATTGTTTTAATAGTCCATAAAGAAAACAGATTGCATGTACTCAAATGACTTGGCTTAGGATTTCATTTTCTGATAGTCTCCATTATTAATCATATTTTTCAGTCTTTCAAAGAAACGACTAACTAGTTTTGTTATTGTGCTATTTTTTTCCTTCCACTTGTCACTAATTTTTCTATACAGGGATCTGAACAGATTAATTTGAAGATGACCATTTGCCAAATGATATTGGTGGGAGGAATTTTTCTTCCTTCAGGATCCCCCAAAGCCAGTTTTTCTTTGTGTCTTTCAATTCAGAAAAACAAATTTTTACACACACACACACACACACACACACACATATAGTCATTCCAGATCCCAAGACCTAAACTTGGCTTTAATTTCAAATGCTGTAGTGTTCAGAGACCACGTTAACTCATGAAAAATTCTCTTCTTCCTGAACTGTTGGTAAATTCGCATGGAGCTTTTATTGAGATGGTTCAGAAATGCAGTATAGTAATGTGCCACCCAAATTAATGAACCACCAGATCATTGATTTCTGTGGGCTCATCTCCTTTAAAAATAGGAATTTAGTTTTGAGGATTCTTGTCTTTTTGGGCTGGCGGATAATTCTGCCTTAGTGACTCTCTTATATGTCTTAGTGACTCTCTTTTTTCTTTCTCCAGGGACAATGGTGACAGATCTAGGCACCGAGCACCCAGAAATGCCCGGATGTCTGCACCTTCACTTGGACGCTTTGTCCCAAGGTAAGAATTAGGTTGTCAAGAATAGAGGGAGCCTTTATAAGAGCCTAGGATTTAGTTTTAAACCTACTTTGGGGTCTTTGGATTATCTCTATCTTTAATTATTTCCTAGTGAGCCTATACTCTAGCCATGTCACCTAAAGACTTGATAGATTGTTAGCTACAATGAAAATAGAAAAATGGCATCGAAGTTGGGCACAGTGGTGCACACCTTGCAATTTCAACTACTTAGCAGGCTGAGGCAAGAAGATCCTTGTTTCAAGGCGAGCCTGCGAAACTTAAGTGAGACCCTGTCTTGAAATAAAAAGGACTGTTGATGTAGTTCAGTGGTAGAAAGTCCCTCCTTTCTACCACTGAACTACATCAACAGTCCTTTTTATTCTACCACTGAACTACATCAAGACCCAAGGGGGATCCCTGGGTTCATTCTCCAGTACCAGAAAAGAAGAATTAAAAAAAAAAAAAAAAGGCATTGGAAGTGTTCTGCTCAAAGATAGAAGCTTTGGGGCAGGGGCGGCTTTACTTTAGAGGGGCAGGAAGGACATGGAATTTGTCCAAGGACAGATCCTGGGACTTTTGTTTTGTTTTTGTAGTACTGGGGATTGAGCTCAGGGTCTTAGCCCTGCTAGGCAAGCTCTCTACCATGAGCAACATCCCCATCCCATTTTAAAAAATTTTTTGAGACAGTATCTCACTAAGTTGCCCAGGCTGACCTCGAATGTGTAATCCTCCTGCTTAAGCCTTTTGAGTCGGTAGAATTACAGGCATGCACCATCATACCTGATGATCCTTGGAATTCTTGCACATTTCTGGGCTTCTGTGGAATCTTTAGGATCAGTATATCCCTTAGCCTAGACTTTTGAGGGTCGATAGTATTTCCTTTGTTTCATTCTAGTCTTTAATTGGCTTTTCACACATGATTTCTTCTTACAGACGTTTTTTGTTGCCCGAGTACCTGCCTTATGCTGGGATTTTTCATGAACGTGGACAGCCTGGTTTGGCTACTCACTCTTCTGTTAACAGGGTCCTGGCAGGTAAGGAAATGTATCTTTGGATTTTGAAATTGTGAGAGGCAGGGAGCCAGATGAAGCTGCTGCTTTTTTTTCCTGTGTTGGTATGATGGTATCTTGGCATCTGACTGAAAACTCTGTGTTGGGTCCTATACTCAGTTTCTTACTTTCAGGCAGGACACAGGGTTGAGGAAAACCATTTCTCTAGCCTATTCCTACCTTCTTCAGACCTTTTCGTTATTAAAAAAAGAAAGAAATTGTTTAAACCACTTAGTTTTTAATCCAGCAATTAAATCCTGGCTCTGCTTTTAATTGAATGATGAAGGTATCTTGTTCATATTTCAGTTGGTGAGATCCTCATGATCCAGACCCTGTGATTTAATTAGGAGCTTAATGTACACCTCTCCAACCCTTTGCTATTGCCAGCACATGGAGTTTCCAGGCACTGTGGAATCTTCTGAGGAGGGAGGAGGGAAACAGATCCATGAAGCTGACTCAGAACTCTCCACAGAATAGAAAATGGGCTGGGTAAGCCCCGATGAGGCAGTTTTATGATGACTAAATTGCTTAGTGACCAATGTTTTCAGCTCTGAGGTATGATGTGACCAGGCTCTGGAATATGGTGAGAGCAGCAGCTTGTAAGAAAGTCTCTAAAGAAGGAAACAAAGCAGAATTCTATTTTTTGTGTGTGACAAAGGTGGTTTTCCCATCACACTCTTTACCTCGACGCCCATCTCCACTACCAGCTTATAAATTTATGTATGCAAAAGCAAAAGGGAATAAAAATCAAGCTCCATTTAGGGATATCTTTAATAAGCATCTTTATTAGAAATTTTGAAATGACAGTCTGGTGTGGAAACCTAGGCCATGTGGTGGTTCTCTCCTAGGCAAGGAGAGACGGTGGCACTCTCAGGCTGGGAAAGCATTGTAGGCTTTTTTTTTTTAAAGGGATTTCTACCAAGCTGCTGTGACAGCTGGCAGGCAGCCGTGGGATCTGGACTCCCTGAAGTAGTACCCTTGACCCAACATCAAGGCCAAGAAATCCGAGAAACCTTAGGGGCTTCTCTGCTGAACATCAGTACTTCATAGGCCTGGCCCAGCAGGGGAGCATACTATACTACAATCTCCGAAAGCCTTGTCTGAGGAGGGCTCTGGCCCTAGTTGTTAAACAGACCCTGTGGCCTTGTGCCTCTCCTTGCCTGGCACTGCTTTGTGGCTTGGCTAAAGGCATATGGAAGCTCCTCACTGGCAGATAATCACTTGCTGCCAGACAGTAATACTACAGAGATCTTCTCCACCCTTCTTTGTTTCAGACATCTGCCTCCACCACCCCCTACAGCACCTCCTGCTCCTCTACTGCCAGCAAATCTCTGTTTTCTTGGCATTTAGCTTTTTTGGAACAGCTGTATGTTGTTTTTTTCCTCCTTGCCCGCAATAACTCTTACCTCCATTTCCTATTCCCTGCTTTATGACCAGTGGTCTGACCCCAAGTGGCCTAATTGCTATTATGGATTTCTTTGAAAATATAGGCTGTGTTCTAGCAGCAGTTGTTTATAGATGTGGAATTTACTGAGAACAGTTCTCTATCAAATGATGCTAAATGCCACTAGCAAAAGGAAATCATTCTTGAGTTAGATTAGCATATGATTTTCATTCACAATTAAACAGGTTTCTTTTATTTTCTCAAGATACATGAAGAAGTATTGGTCTTTCCTTTAAAACTGCCATTATTTGTAAATTTTGGGACCTAACATGTTTGAGCACTTGACTTTGTACTCAGGAGTGTTTTTAAGTGCTTCACACATACTTCGTTTTTTGTTTATTTTAAAAATGAATATTATTCTTTTTTGTGATGAGGGTCTCACTGTGTTGCTCCATCTGGCCCAGAACTTGCTATCCTCCTTCCTTAACTTCCAAAGTAGCTGAGACTACAGACATGTGCCACCACACCTAGCTCACATATTTCATTTCTATGAAAGGAGTGCTGTTTCCTGATTAACAGTGGAGGAAACTTTTAACTTGTCCACAGTGATGCTGCTGGGAAGTAGAGGAGTCAGAAATGGGCCCAGCAGTAGACTTCAGGGCTTGCAGTCTAAGCCACTTTCCTGGTCTGCCTGACCACAGTTGGTTTAAAGGATAAAGCATCAAAGTAGAGTTCCTTTTCTAGGACCTTTATTAAAACAAAGAAAGAGCTTCCAGGGAACTTATCTGATCTTCAGAGTTTTTCTTATTTAATTCCTCCATTTTATGTGGTTCCAGACTTTTTACAACCCAATAGTGCTTACTGAAGAAAATTTTATACTGTAACAGCCCTTTCCCCAACCTTCTTGTCCTCCTGAATACAGATGTTTTGCTTTTTATTAAACTTACTTGTGATCATGTATTTGAGCTGTTGTAATAATGGCTTTCAGAGTGAAAGAGAAATTGGCCTTTTAGCAGTAAGCACTCCCATTTTCCTGGAAAGGCACTTTCTCTTGTATGATTGGAATGAGATTGTGATGGTCCCAGAACAATTACATTCAGCAGGTATTTATTCTGCAGCTGTTATGTGCCAGGCCCTGTTCTGGGCTAGCATGGTAAATAAGATGGACATGATCCCTGCCCTCTGTAGCTCCAAGTCTCTATGGCAGGCCATCCCTTAATTTTGCTGTTTAGTTCTTGGCTGCAGATATTAGTGGAACTTTTATATGGTGAGTGGCTTTTTGCAGGGGTGAAACATGAAATTTGACAGATCTGGAAGGACAAAGCAAACATTCACCTACAGTTTTAGGAGGTCTGACTGTTACTTTGGTGGCTAATGAGTCTCCTGTGGACCCTAACCAAAGCTATTCAGAAACATCAACAAAAATAGACATGCAGAAAATTAAGATCCTTTCAATCTACTTTCTCCCTCAAGAGCCTGGGAATGACAACAGAAGCTCACTGCATAGGAATTCTGATAGTGTGTTAATCTCCATCCCTTCTCCTTTATTGTAGTGCCTTCCCCACAGTTCTGTAGATTCCTGGTCGCCTCCAGCCACCCATCAACCCATCTGAATCTATACTTGAAGAAGTATAAATACATTTAAAGCTATTGCCACTCTGCCAGGTAGATTTTTGGGGAAACAGGCAGAAGTCTAGGGAGCTCCCTCTGCTGACTTTAGCAGATAAGTCTAATTCTGTATAGTGACAGCAACTGAAATGAAGGAAATGAAGCTAAGGCCGACCGAAAGTGGACCAGGTATTGTCCTGAGTGCTCTTCTTTAATCATTGCATCAACCTTATGAGGTAGGTGGTGGTGTTTCCATTTTGTAGGGAAGAAAACAGGTTCACAGAAGTTATGTCACTTGCCCGTTGTAATACTGTGAGAGGTTATCTTGGATTCCTTCTTTCCTTCTCTTTTTCCCCCCAGTATTGGGGGTTGAACAGAAGAGCTGTGTCAAGCAAGTGCTCTACCGCTGAGCTATATCTCTGTCTCAGATTTGGAATTTAAACCATGTCTGCCTGACTCAGAAAACCTCTTATTCTATCTTCTATGCTGTTTTACTTATTCAAGTATAGTGTATCTGCCAAAAGGTTCTTAATCTTACAGTATTTTTCTGCATATTTGAGGCTTCATAAAAGTGAAATGAGAAGTTCTGACATTTGACAGCCTCCTGATAATTACTGAAAGAACAAAAATCTTCTGAGGGATAGTGACCTGGGTAATTAGGATATTAGTTATCTATCCTGCATAATTTTTTTGACTTTCATCCTAATGAGCATCTGTTCCTGGCAGATGTGGTCCTGATGTACTTAATTTACTATTTTGATTAAAATCAATGGGAAGTGTCAGAAGTTTCCTGCTCCTACCTATAGGTCATTGGAGCCTGGTCAAGTGTCTTAGGCTAGAGATGGCTTTCTGCCTGGTCATCCTAATATCTGATATAATTTCTTCTTTGACCCATTAGTTGTTTAGGAATGTGTTGTTCAGTATTCACATATTTGTGAATTTCACCAGTTTTCTTCTGTTGTTGATTTCTTCTTTAATTTCACTGTGGTCTCTACCACTGAGCTGTATATCCCCAGTCCTTTTTTTTTTCTTCTTTTAATTCTGACAGAGTCTTCTTGCTAAGTTGCTGAGGCTGGCCTGGAAGTTGCCATCGTCCTGCCTCAGCCTCTCAAGTCACTGGGATTACAGGCATATGTCACCATGCTCAGCGCTTTTTTTTATTCTGCCAGACAGTCTCAACCTTTGTGTTACTTAGTCTTCTCACCTTTGATGTTGTTATTAATGTTGTAATTTTTGTCTGCCCCCTCCCCCCCTTTTTGGTACTGGAGATTGAAATTGGGGGCACTCGACCACTGAGCCACATCCCCAGCCCTATTTTGTGTTTTATGTAGAGACAAGGTCTCAGTTGCTTAGCGCCTCGCTATTCTGAGGCTGGCCTGGCTTTGAACTCACGATTCTCCTGTCTCAGCCTCCCTAAGTGCTGGGATTGCAGGCGTGCGCCACCATGCCTGGCTTGTGTGCCATTTTGTTTTCCATATTTTTAATATCTTTTTTTAGTCCTCAGTTTTTCCTATACTGACGTTGTATTAAATGAATATCCTCTAATATACCATTTTAATTCCTTTATTGATTTTGTTTGTTTGTTTTTGTGGGGAGATACTGAGGATTGAAGCCAGGTCTTATTGCTGAGCTATGTCCCTAGATCTTTAACCCCCCCCCCCCCCCAATTACTGGGGATTGAACCCAGGGGCACTTTATAACTGAGCTACATCCCCAGCCCTTTTAAAATTTTAGTTTTGTGACAAGGTCTTGCTTAGTTACCAAGGACTGGCCTCAAATTTATGATCCTCCTGGCTCAGTCTCCCAAGACACTGGGATTATAGGCTAAAATTGTTTTTACTTATTTTTTTTTTTTTTTTTAATATTTTTTTTTTTAGTTGTAGATGGACACCATGTCTTTATTTTATTGCTTTGTACGTGGTGCTGAGGATCGAACCCAGGGCCTCATGCATGCGAGGCAAGCGCTCTACCGCTGAGCCACAATCCCAGCCCAGATTGTTTTTACTTATGAGACAGATCTTTATTACATTGCCCAAGCTGGCCTTGAATTTGCAGTCCTCCTGCCTCAGCCTCCTGGAAAGCTGGGATCATAGGCGTGTGCCACTGTGCCTAGCGCTTTATTGAATTTTGAAGTATATTTTATTAGGATCTACTTCAGATTAATATAGGCTTGATTCTGGTAAGAAACAAATATTCTCCACTACAACACCATTCCCTTCCCCCTCCTTTGTGCTACTGTTGTCATGTATATTACAAATATATATTAACAAACCCAACAATTATATTGCTTTATGTAACTTTATGCCCCAGGCATCCTTCTGTTTGTTGACTGGTGTGGGTAAGAGAGCTACCCCTTTGACAACAATTTAGTTATCTTTCCCTTGTTAACTTTATTTTTGGTTGTCGTTTCCCCTCCTATTGCTCTGTGTTAGATGGTCCTCACTTGCTTGGTTCCTTAAGGAATACTTTCAAGAGGCTTTCTAGTCTAGTTTGACTACTTAGTGGGCATCTGGAACCTCGGGCTTATTGACTTTTGGGAATTAGCCTGATTTTGCAACCTGATAGCACAGTTGTTCAGTACAGCAAATTGCTTAATCCCTCACTATCAGATCTTCACTTGAAGTTACAAATCTGGGAAAGACAGGTAATAGTTAATGTAGTCGAGTGCCTTCGTGTTATTATTGAAGTGAGTGTAAGTAGAAATGAACAATCTCCTTATCTCCTTGGCTGAACTCTTTCTTTTTCTGCTCTATACCCCTCTGATACTCAGTAGCCATGCAAATAAAGTGAGTGGCACATTCCAACTCAACATCAATTAGGATGACTGTTTATAAACTTCAGATAAATGGACAATTAGTGGTGGTGGTGGTACTAACTAGTGCTGCTTTAATAATTAACCCAAGTACCTTTCCTTCTGCTCCAGTGATAGAAGTAAAATGATAAGGGGCTGGCCTGGTTGCTTGGGAAACAAGTAAATGTAGCACTCCTCCCAGAGAACACAGCCTTCCCAGCTGCCTGACAGCACCCAAGGCCTTTTACTTATTTGGTGTGCACTGATTTGGTGTTCATGTGCTTTCTGTCTAGCTCTTTACCACATCTCCTTATATCACTAGTGTGGGCATGCTTTATTGGGAACCTGGCTTTCAGTTTCTATGTTGAATTGCTTGTGTTTCTTTAGGCTTTTCTAGGGAAATTATTGGGCCTTGTCAGTGAATTTTTTCAACTCCTGTGTCTGACTCAGTTTTCCTGTACTTCTGTCTTTCCCCAGGAAATTTCCTCTTGATCTTTTCCCATTGCTGCTTTCTGTGCTGCTTTCCCCACTTACTCCTTTCTGTGCCCTTTCTGTGTTGTCACTTAGAAATGTGCACAGCACTTTCTAAAAGCTTAACATTTTCCAGGGCACTTTGGGTATTACAAGAGAATTAAATGCCCTCATGGAGTTTATAGTCAAGCCAGGAAATAGTATGAATTTGCGTTTTTGTGTTGGGGTGTGTGTGTATGTGTGTTACTGGGGTATCTATCCTATTCTGTTCTGAGAGAGTCTTAATAAGTTGGCAATTCCTCTGCCTTGGCCTCCCCAGTAGCTCGGATTTCAAGCATGTGCCACCAAGCCCAGCTTGGCTTTTGTTTGTTTTATTTGTTTGTTTTTAGCCTTGCCACTAAAAATTTAATAAGTTGCTCTATGATTTTAACTACCAATCCTCAGAGTTTCGTTAAGGGATCAAGGTTTGACCTTGGATCAAGGTTATCTGTATTTGAATATGGTTCATAAAAAATCTTTATGTCCCCATTCATCTTTTGATGAGGCACAGGAAAGATAGTTGCCAAAGAGAGAGGGCTTTGGAGTTAAATTGTTTAAGTTCAAATATTCATTCTGGCACTTCCTAGCAGTGTGTGTGTGTGTGTGTACGTGTGTGTGTGTGTACGCGCACGTGCGTGTGTGCTACTGGGGCTTAAACCCATGGGTGCTCTACCACTAAGCTGCATCACCAGCGTTTTTTATTTTTTATTTTGATTTGGGTTTTGCTAAGTTGCCAAGGCTGGCCTTGAACTCGCGTTCCTCCTGCCTTATCCTCCGCATTAGCTGGAATTACAGGCATATACCACATCACCCAACTCCTAGCATTCTAATGTTTGGTGATTTATTTTACCTTTTGGGCCTCTGTTTCTCCATCTGTACAATGGTCTAAGAATAATACTTAGCACATAGGATTGTGTAAAGGAAAAAAATGAGTTTAGTATAGGTTGAACATTCCTAATTCCAAAATCTGAAATGCTCAAAAATCCAAAACTTTTCAAGCAAATATATGACACCACAAGTGGAAAATTCCATACCATGGAGCTTTGTTTCATGTACAATATTATATAAATTATTGTATAAAATTTTCTTCAGGTTATATGTATGTGGAACACAGATGAATTTCATGTTTGAGTTGAGTCCCATCCCCCCAAAAGTTCCTCATTTATGCAAATGTTCCAAAATGGGGGGAGGGGATATGAAATCCTATCACTTCTAGACCCAAGCATTTTGAATATGGGATACTCAACTTGTATATTTGAAATACTTACGAGTAATATTGTATGGCACAATTTGAATTACTTATGAGTTAGCTATTATCATTATACGATTTTTATTATAAGTTTTGGGGCCAATATGAATTAGAATTATAGCAGTCCCCTTACTGATAGAACTATACTAATCTCTCATAGCTTTGGCTTTTCTCCCCAGAAGTGTACTCTCTGGGTCTTGAGCAGAGCTTTGTCCCCTTTGGTATAATGAGTTGAAAAGACTGGGAGTTTGGGCTCTAGGGTACCAACAGATGGTGAACTGAGGATCTGTGTTTTGACAGTTTGACATCTCTGTGTCCACTGTTGCCTATAGCTATGTTACCCAAAGAGGAAAGAGTAATCACAAAGTTTGCATTTGAAAAACCCTTTTCTTTTCTGATGAAATAAACATTTACTCTGTAGATCAGGTACTTGCTGTTATGTAGCCATGGCAGCATGGGATTCCGAAAATGTGGTTCCTGGATAGTTAGTATCAGAATCACGTGGGAACTTGTTGCAAATGCAAATTCTTGTGGTGTACCCCAGACCTCTGAGTCAGAAACTCTGGTTTTAGGACTCAGGAATTTGTATTTTAAAATGTCTTCCAGGTGATTCTGGTATACTTTAAAATTTGAGAACCACTGCCTAGATTAATTCTTCAAGCCAAAAACTAAGAGGCATGGGAAGAGATGATTTGGTACCACATTAAGGGGTATACACACCAGGAACCCAAGATGTGTTCATGCTGGTGAACTCCTGAGGTATGACTCTTGGTCTGGAGCTATTAATAGTGTGAAGAAATGAATTGATTAATAGCCTGCAGAGTGCTTAGCTGGTGTATTAGCCATTTTGACCCAATAAGCATTTATTGAACTTTTTAATAATATAGTGTAAGGTATTTGATGATATTCAGATGAACAAGATGCTATCTCTGTCTTCTATAAGTATATTATCTGCTGAATATTGTGCTCATAAAGAGCTACAGGACAGTGGGCGTTATGCTAAATGCTAAAGTAAAGTATAAACACAGGACTGGCTGTGAGAGCTCAGGGAATCTTACAACATTTCTGCAGCAGAAAATAAAAGATCATTTATCTTTTGTGCTGGGACAATAGGTTCTCATCATGTCGGTTAGGCATTTCATTCCCAGGAGAAATTACCTTATAACCTTTGTACCAACTTTATAACTTAACTTTGCACCTGTTCCTTTCCTCTTTCATAAAAGAAAATGTTATAATATGTGTGGATTGGGGACCAGCCCCCACAACTGTTCACTTGTATTTTAAGTTCTCTGTCCTCTGAGGTCTCTGTTAATCTTGTGTGATCTAAAACTTATTAAGGCTCACAGTTGTGTACTTTAGATTACTGCTCATTTTGAAGATGCTGGATAAAGATGCTTTCTAACCTGTAATGCCAGAATCTTTTACTTCTCTGTTTAGGTGATGATTGATATGCACTTTGAGGTGTTTACAATCCCTTAGGACAAATGATATGATGATCTAGAAATATGCAGAGAAGATGTAAGGGAAGAAAAAGCCAAATGTGAGGTCAAAGCCCATTTTTTCCAGTGGATGCAACAGCAGCTTTCTTTAGAAATTTCTCAAGTGTAAAGCTTGGTTAGGATTAGTCCTGGAAAGACTTGGAACAACTCTTTTATTTGCCCCTAGTATTCCATCAGTTTTTACCTAAGTGATCAGTGTAAGTGCTGGAAGCTAATAACCCAAGCTGCTCCTGCTCCACTTCTTTTTAAAACTCTGCGCTCACATTAGTTTTTCTTTCTCTTTCCCTTTTCATTCCCCAAGCAGCCTCATTTATTCCAAACTGGCTAGAAATGCCATGGGAGCTGGCAGACAGCACCTCTCACCCTCTCTACCAAAGAGAGCCAACCTGTGGGTGTTAATTTTCTCTCTTTAACACCTGCTGATCCACAAGGCCAGCTTGTCCCCTGGGTTGTTGTGTCTGTCAACTGTAACATCATCATTGGATGTCTTGGTTTAAGCCATAACCTGCAGTTGGGTGACTGGGGGCCTTTGGAACCCTGGGGGTATTCCTCCCCCACCTTTGGTATTGGGGATTGAACCCATGGGCCCTACCACTAAGCTATGTTGTTTTGGTTTTTTTAGGGGGAAGAAGGGAGTACCAGGGATTGAACTCGGGGTACTCGACCACTAAGCCACATCCCCAGCCCTATTTTGTACTTTTTATTTAGAGACAGGATCTCACTGAGTTGCTTAGCATCTCATTTTTGCTGAGGCTGGCTTTGAGCTCCAGATCTTCCTGCCTCAGCTTCCTGAGCTGCTGGGATTACAGGTGTGTACCACTGTGCCCGGCTTGAGCTTTGTTTTATTTTGAGACAGGTTCCCACACTAAGTTGCCAAGAACTTGTTATTCTATTGCCTCAGGATCCTAGTGCCTCTAGTTCTGCCACTGGACTACACTGCAGTGGGGGAGCAGTGTTTTTGGGTGGCATCTGTTGAGTGTCACTCCAGAATCAGGTAGTCGTCCCTTAACCACTTCATCCTATAAAGACAGTCTCTCATTTTACAGAGCTGTCAGAGTAAGTGCCTGGGTTTATTATAACCCAGTCTACTGCAGCTGTGTGCCATGCGGGAAGGAACCAGCTTCACTGCCCTGTCTTGAGCTATGGGCTGTTTTCTTCTGGGCTGCCTGTCAAACAAACTCGTAATTCTTTCTTTTGTGGCTCGTGGCTGGTAAAACAGAATCTAAAAATATTTCTTTACCGGTTTAGGCCAAAAGAGAAAGAGAAAAAGCTGCACAGGAGGTAAAGACTTTAAATTCCAGATGGGAATTTAAAGAGAAGTGAGGTGCACAGTAGACCCATGGAGAAAATATAGCATTTATTTTCATAAATGAAAATTATTAGAAAGGTGAATTGTTTCTAGAATCTGCCATATTGATATATTGCCATCGACTGCTTTTTGAATTGTTTTTGATTTTCCCCAATAGCAAGATTTCACAACACTGTCTTTATTGTGGTTTCTCTTGGAGTAGTAACATGTATGAAAACAATGACATGGAAATATCCACAGTCACCTTTATTTATTAGAATGAAGTTTCACTCATGCAGATAATTCTGATACTGTGACAGTTTTGTGGCAACCTTTGAAATTATCCAAAACATTGCTCATTATACTGAACTGGCAGAGGGGTTGTAGAAACATAGAATTTAGTAATTGCAGCTTAGATTTAGCCATGAGCTAGTATTAAGTCACACTTCTAAACTGTGGTGATTATGGAATATGGTGCTTCAAAGGTATACAGAAATAAAACCAAACCACAAGAGCACTTATTCTACACCAAGTACTATTCTAAGCACTTCTCATATCTTAATTTACTCAATCTTCACAATATTCCTATGATATACTCTTGTTACTGATTTTTACAGATAAGGAAACTGAGGCTAAATAGATGAAGTAAGACCATAGCTAGTACTTGAAAAAGTTAGAATTAGAACTCTGCCCATCCAGCTATAGATGGGGATTTTTTACCTGGAATCATTGAGAGGTATAGGTGGTTCGTCATTGGTAGAAAAGTAGGCTGACATCTGAACTTGGTTTTAGAAAGAAGAAAAATAATTTGTTGAGCTTGCAAGAGTGCCATAGGGCAGGGGGTTACAGATTTTCTTACATTCTTGTTGTAGTTCCTTTCTGCTAGAAAGAGGGCCCTGTAGCAGAATTATATTCCCAAATAATGGATCCTGAAGAGGTAATTACACTGTTGCCATCCCATTGGGAAGAAGGCTCTGCAGGCGATTACATTCCAAAACAAAGCTGTTTTGGTATAATTGCACTGTGCTGCTCTTATCAGTCTGGGGAAGGCAGGCCTCTGGTCTCCATCCTCATTTGTTTTTGAGATGGAATCTGAATAGCATTCAATTAATAGTCAAGACTCAGTCACAGGGAAGTCGGCCAAAAGAGCCAAGGGGACATTAACTTACTATTGGCATTTTCCTTCTGCTGAAGCTTTCCAGACCTTTAAACACCAGAGAACTTAAGAGGGAGCCTGTTTGAGAAAATGTATTTGCCTAATGAAAGGTTAGAGACCCCTGCTTTGAGACTGCTCTAACGTCCTCCTTGCTGTTTATACATAGAGTGATGGTTGGGTGACAGTGAAATTTTCCTCTTCCATCAGCTTTCACACTATCAAAAGATGGTCCTTCCTTCAAATCTTTCTCAGAGACTCCCAGCATGTGTATTTTTCATGTATACATTTTCTAGTCGTATAGCAAAACGCCCCTCTTAGGGCTCTATTGAGATAATGAGGCTAACTTTGGTTTAATTTCAAAAATAATCTTCAGATCTAAACTAGAAGAAGAAATCTTATGATTCAGAAAACAAGGCTGCCAGTGACCTCCTAGTCAGTGCTGGTTGAACTAGTGCAGAGAAGGAAAGACATATGTTACAGGGCTGAGGGTTGTGCAGCCCTCAGGAGTGGTATAGCTTTTTGCTGCCCAAGAAACCACCCCAATATTAAGTGACTTAAAACACCATTTTTTGTTCCTCACAATACTTTGGGTGCTCATCTGGTCTGGGCCACTTGGCTTCTCTTGACTGGATATGGGTAGTCTTAGATGGCATGGTGGGTAGAGTAATATTCTGCCAAAGACGAACACATCCTAATACCCAGGACCTGTGAATATATAACTTTCTATGGCAAAATGGTCTTCACAGATGCCATGAGGGTTACAGATCTTGAAATGTAGCAATTGTCCTAAATTATCTGTGTAGACCCAATGTAATTACATGAGCTCACTCATTTAGAAGAGGAAGGTAGAAAGGTCAAAGAGGTATAGCCATAGAAGAGGGGAATGGTTTCAGCTGCAGACAGCAAGGAAATGGGGACCTCAGACCTACAAGGAACAGAATTGTACCAACGACTCAAATGAGCTTGAAAACAACCTATTCTCCCCTTGACCTCCTGGAAAGGAATGCAGCCTTGTCAGTGTCTTGTGTCTAGCCCAGTGAAACCCTCAGACCCACAGATCTGAAACATGATAAAATTTGTGTTGTTTAAGGCACTAAATTTCTGATAATTTGTTTTGGTAACAATAGAAAACTAATTTGGATGGCTTTGTATATGTATCTGGCTTTGGGCAGGAGGATTGGCTTCAACTGGGATGTCTTGTCAGTTTTTCTTCACCAATAAATTAAACCATTTTTCTTTACAAAGCATCTCAAGGCTCTAAAAAGAAGAAAGAGATATTGGGGTCCCAAGGAAGCCCCGGAGGCTTTTCAAGTGTTTGTGCCTTTTTTGCTATTGTCTGCATAGCTAAAGCAAGCCTGTGGCTAAACCCAGATTCAGGGAAGGGACTCTAAAGGCAAGGGTACTAGAAAGCTTAAATCATTAGAGACCATTACTATAACATTCTGCCCTGAGTAGATCTGAGGTAGTCTAGTAGCTCACTCCAAACACATTTCTTTTTTAAAGCGTCCTTACATATGCGGAGGACACATTCAGCATGCCAAGGGATACAGGGGTACAGAATTGGAACTTGTGGATCATTATTGGGGTTATTTGGAGAGAAATGAATTTATAAATGACATTCAAATAAGAATCTAGGCTCTAGTTTTCTAGATGTTACATTTCAGAGAAACTACGTTTTCTCTTTCTCTGGGTGTTCACTGGGCTGTAGCCCTCTATTTCTGTGTGCTGGAGGGTAAAAAGATGTGCAAAAGAGCTCTGTGGGTGGTTAGACCCCTTGGGGCCACGTGTATTTCTGTGTAGGAGGAAGACTGACAGAATTAACTATGCGAGCACTTACTAAATTGGCTGTAAGTGAACCTGTACCCATGGTATCATTTATAATCCACAGCTCCTTTAACAGAAGCAACTTGGAAGAAAAGTTCTTGAAAACTAAGGCAAGAGATCTATGTGTGTCCAATCATTGGCACATGATGCTTTCTTGGAGCGATCGTTGGGAGGAGCTGGAGCTGAATTCTTCTCAAGTATGAAACTTAGGCTTTTGGGTGACATTAGTTAAACACTACTTTATGGTTTCCAAATGTGAATGCTTGGATTGAGCCTCAGGTCACATATAGACAGATTCGATATTCACCAGTCATCCTTTTCAGATATCCTTGTTCTTTCAGACCCTCCCATGATGGGTGGGATGGAGGTGCTGCTGTTGGTAAGACCTGGATTTTGCACTTGTAGTTGCATTTTAAATAGTATATTCTGTGTATAAGAAAAACGTCGTCTTGGATATTTAAGCTGCCTGTGACAAGAGCTTCATGAAGCTCAACAGAGCATCCCATGGGTTAGCTTGTTTGTTAAACATCTCTTTGCCTTGCCTCAAAGCTTAGCAAAGGCTCACAAAATGATTGTGAGGCACAAAGGAGGCCACTGCCACAGCTGGAAATGTGTGTGTGGCTATGTACGCTCCCAGAAAGGGAAGTGAAGTGACATTGCAGTTTAGCTTGGGAAGGGAGAAATGGAGATTCCACTCCCAAGAGGGGATGGAGCCGTGATGCACTCTGGAAAGGAAGAGCAGTGCCGAGAGTGGAAATGGACAGACTGTAATCTAAAGAGCAGAGACTCTCCCCAGAGAAAATAGACCGTATCTCCTCCTGCCTGATAGGAGTGGGAGATGAGATTCAGCCAGTGTCCTTTCTTCTGCCTTTGCTGTGTGGCTCTCTTTTCTCCTTCTCCCTTTCCCTTTCTCTCTTGTGGGTCTCAGTATTTAAACAACTTGAACTTGATTTTCTTTAAATCAGAACTAATACAGCTACCATAGGAACTAATTGAGAGCTAATAAAAGCCACAAAAAAAATTCTGGATCTGAATTTTTTCATTGATTGTGCTAGAGTGAGGTGACTGAGGGACAGTAGTAAAATGGTGTATTACTTGTTAGGTAAACTAATTTAACCTGAAAATATCAATGCAAAACTGAAGTTAGTTATTTTAAATGCCCAGTTTCTTCACTCGCATTTTGTAGGTAGAGAAACCTCAGGGACAACTTAGGAACTCCTACTGCTAAAAAGTTTACGGCCATTCTAATTTTTGGCTTAGCTAAGAAGAATTTCAAAGTCCTATGGGTTAGAAATAGCCTTAGCACCAAGGGTTGCTGTGGGATACTTTAGTTATCTCCCCAGCACTATCATCAACACCAAAGCCAACCCCAAGAATATTCCATCTAAATGAAAAATGGTGTGCTCGCTCTGCTGGCAGCTTCAAGATAAATCACCTGACCTGTTCCCGCCCTGCCCACTCAGCTGCCAACTCCAAGACTCATTTATAAAATTTCTTAAACTGCCACTGGGTGGAAGTAACAGAGAAATTGGCTATAGAATTGGAGATTATAGTGCTGAAGGAAAGGCTGACTGGTTATTTTTTTCCTTCAGCTGCATGCATACTTTTTGTCCCTGTCCATCATTGTTTCTAGGTACTCGGTGTTTTAGGTTTGGTTAATGTGAATTTATCAGTCTTATGTTTTCAGGTACCAAGTGGAGCCCATTCCCCCATCACCCATCCTTTACTTTGTGATGTTATTGTCTCTCTGGTGTGGGATAAGGACTTTTTTCTGAACAACCAATGTAGCTATATAGAGAGGCAGTGTTCCCTTTTTTGGGGAAGCGAGGAGGGGTCGTTTACCAGGGATTGAACCCAGGGATGTTCTACCACTGAGCCACATCCCCAGCCCTATTTTGTATTTTATTTAGAGACAGGGTCTCACTGAGTTGCTTAGTGCCATGCCATTGCTGAGGCTGGCTTTTTTTTAAAGTTGTAGTTGCACATAATAACTTCATTTATTTATTTTTCTACACGGTGCTGAGGATCGAACCCAGTGCCTCACACATGCTAGGCAAGCACTCTACACTGAGCCACAACCCCAGCCCCATGAGGCGGGCTTTGAACTCGTAATCTTCCTGCTTCAGCCTCCGGAGCCACTGGGATTACAGGCGTGCACAACTGCACCTGTCAGCGGCAGTATTCTTTTCTGACATCTGGAGAAAAGTTGTGAGAGTTTTAAAATTCTGGAAAAATATCTTCGTTTTGATATTTGGAGATGGCTTTTATCTCCATCTGCCTGCTTTCTTCCCCCTCCTTATTATGAATGCCACAGTTCCCTGTTCCACCTTTCTTTTAATCTGAAACCTTAAAGTGAAAGTGGAAAGTATGTATCAATAAATTATGCACATTTGTGCCAGGCTCAGTGGCACAGGCCTATAATCCCAGCAGCTCATGAGGCTGAGGCTGGAGGATCATGAGTTCAAAGCCAGCCTCAGTGAAAGCGAGATGCTAAGCAACTCAGTGAAACTCTGTCTCTAAAATACAAAATAGGGCTGGGGATGTGGCTCAGTGGTTGAGTGCTCCTGAGTTCAATCCCCAGTACCCCCCACATAAATAAATGAATAAATTATGCACGTATGGACCTTGGTACTTTGGTCTGCTTCTAACTCACAGGACCTTAAAATTCTTTCTAGCTACGAAAAGATGAGAATAACAGAAACTTCTTTATAGCAGGTGCTCGTAAACTGTCCCTGTGGCCTCTCCAGCTACGATAGAAAGAAACTGGATATTTAAAACAACTCATTTCAGCTGTGAATTTTGGCTTTAATTTTGAGCTTTAATTAGTTTACCTTAAAAGCAAGAAATTATATGATAGTGGCAAGTACCTATAATCCCAGCCACTTAGGAAGCTGAAGCAGGAGGATCACAAGTTCTAGGCCAGTCTCAGCAACTTAGTGAGATCCTGTCTCTAAATAAAAAAATTTAAAAGGCTGGAGATGTAGCTCAGTGGTAGAGCACTGAGTTCAGTCCCCAGTACCACCAAAAAAGAAAGGAAGGAAGGAATAGATTGTGAGATTCTCATATGAAGAAATAAGCAGTATTGGTTGCAACTTGACTATGTGACATTTTTATAATTTTATATGACTCATAACTTGTGTATTGGGAGTATTGCTGAAATAAATTATCAAACTGGGAATGGCCTCAGGGCCCCTGTTACTAAAGGAAAAGGTTGAAATTTTGAGTCTTTAGGCCTTCTAATTTTGACAAATTATACTTCAGGCTTCTATTAGATCATTTCCCTTTCTTGGTTGAGTAGTCTCTGATGGAAGGGGTACTTTGTATGCAGAGGAATAGACTCAATCAAAGAATATTGAAAACTGATACAGGTGGGATTAAGGGCCAATTTGCTCCCCAAAGATATACAAGTCTGTCCACTTTTAAAGTAAGGACCTGCTCATTAACTTATTGAATATTTCACTTTGGCTTTGATGTTCTTAAATGTAGAACACTAGGAAATGTCAGGGAAACACACCATACCTGCCTTCTTTTAAGAAACCTAAGATGAAGTTTTCTCAGTTGTGATTAATATTTTGTATTCCAAATTATTCATAGCATTAGGCCCTGGAGGCTGCCTACCAGATAGATTGGCTAGGATTCGACGTTAGTTGTTATTCTGCTTTGCCCAAGGACCTAAAATGAACCTATCCATCTTTCCTTCTTCCCTCCCCTCCTTCCCTTTTCTCCTTGGCTTTTTTACCATTTAAAATATACCCTAATCTGCCCCACTCATGTTCTTTTCTCATCTCTCCAAGTGCTCAGGTTGATCTTGTGGGAACTTCATGTGGTCATCCTCTCCATGGTATAGATAGCTATGAACCTTCTCAAGCTGAACCTTAAAATTCTCATTTCTTAACTGTACACTTTGCTCCTTCTCTTTTGACTTCCTTGATTTTTGCCATTTTTCACCATTCTGTCTTTAAACACCATGTCCAGCATCTCTTTGGCAGGTGTTCTATACAGATGAGATGTGTTTGGTGAACCAGTACTGTATTTCTATCCTTGAGCCGAATCTTAATCTGTGAGCCCAGGGAAAAATCTAAAATGAGTCCTAGTCCTTTGTGGATTTCTCCTCCTTTGTCCATCAAATAATATAAGTACTTTAGAAAAAAGGTTAGAATTATATATATATATATATTTGAGAAGTGCATATTGATCATATACAATCACTTGTTCATTTTTTCCCTTATTCCTTGGAAAGTATTTCCTTCCAGTGGTTCTAATGTTTAGTAACTTTATAAAATTATTCAACCAGGAAAAATAACAAAACTGATAGATTTTGCTACTGCATTCATTGCTATCCAACTTTATGTATAATGTATCCATTGGGTGGTTCTTCTTGAGTGCTACTAGGTGCCCTCCCTACCCCCACTTTTTCTTTTTGAAGGACTGGGTATTGAACCCAGGGGCGCTTTACTACTAAGCTACATCCCCAGTCATTTTCATTTTTATTTTGAGACAGAGTCTCCTAGCTGAGGGCCTCAAAGTTGCTGAGGCTGGTCTTGAACTTGCAGTCTTCCTGCCTCAGCCTCCCAAGTTGCTGGGATTACAGGTGTGTAATCACTGTGCCTGGTTTCTCCTCTCTTTTTAAAAATCTTTAAAATTTTTGTGGTGCTAGGGATTGAACCCAGGGCCTTGTACATGGATTCGAAGTACACTCTACCACTAAGCCACATTCCCAGCCCCTTTCTATGTTTTTTTTTTTTTTTTAAAGAGTTGGGGAAGAGGGTCTCACTGTGTTGCTTAGACTATCCTCTGACTCTTGGGCTCAAGTCATCCTCTTCCTAGGCCTCCTAAATAGCTAGGGCTACAGATGCACACTACTGCACCTGGCTATATGCATTTTTTAAAAAATATTTTTTGGTTATAGATGGACACGATACCTTTATTTATTTATTTTTATGTGGTGCTGAGGATCAAACCCAGTGCCTCACATATGCTAGGCAAGCGTTCTACCACTGAGTTACAACCCCAGCTTCTATATGCACTTTTTTTTTAAAACATTTTTTTTAGTTGTAGATGGACACAATATCTTTGTTTTTATGTGGTGCTGAGTATCGAACCCAGTGCCTCACGCATGCAAGGCAAGCGCTCTATCACTGAGCCACAATCCCAGCCCCTCTATATGTACTTTTTAGCAAAGAAAATTGTTAACTTTACTAAAAGGTCTCCCAGGTTTGATAATTATTTTCCTGCCTTTTCAGTCCCTTAATTACTATTGTCATTCTGCACTCAAAAATCCTGAATTTTGCCAGGCTCACACTTGTAACCCTAATACTTTGGGGGGCTGAGACAGGAGAATCATGAGTTCAAGGCCACCCTCAGCAATGGCGAGGCGCTAAGCAACTCGGTGAGACCCTGTCTCTACATAAAACACAAAATAGGGCTGGGGATATGGCTCAGTGGTCGAGTACCCCCGAGTTCAATCCCCAGTACCAAAAATAAAAAATAAAAAATCCTACGTTTTATATGATTCCTTACCCCCTACATTATATCATTCTGTCACAGTTTTATCAAGTAATAGTAACACTTTGTTCTTTTCTTCATTGCTGGCAGTTGAACCCAGGGCCTTGCCTATACATGGGACGCAGTTTACCACTGAACACCCCCGGTTTCTAACTTTGTTATATTATAGGGCTTTACTTGTCAGAGAAATGTGACAAAAATATAAATTATTGCTTCTCTAGGCAGATCATCTCTCTGGTTTTCCCTGTGTCTCTTAATCACACCTAAGGTTCCTGCCACTCAAACTACACTTAAACAGCTGTTTTGACCTCAATAAGCATTTTGGGGGAATTACAGTGTCTTTCCAGTTTTGGCTTCCTGAGACAAGGTCAGTTGTCTCTTCCTGGCTATCATTGTGAATGACACTTGTCTCTTCCTGGCTGTCATTCTGATGTGATACAGGAGGATATAGTCCTTAATGAGTGCCTTTGGCATCACTTGTCAATTGCTTATTTCCTGGCGATGCTGCATTGAAACATTAACTACTAAATTTGAGTTGACCTCTTAGCTGATGAGGCTGTTCTTTCCTGAAGGTAGACGGACACTTTTTTTGTATGACCTAGCACATTGATATGCCACCAACTCCTTGATCAGTGCACTTTTACTGAAACTCTTACTGCAATGTCAGGTTGACTTTGAGGTCAGAAGTCACATACTGTGTACTAGAGTGAGGTACAGATTGTTCAGAATAAGAGTCTTATGCCAAAAAATGAACTTGTGTTTACTGGAGCATGAGAGAAGTCTGCCTCGTGAGCAGATGACTGGATACAGGGCAGACAGAACAGTTCTGCCCAATGACACACTGCTAAAGGCCACCAGATAGAGACTCTTAGATATTGCCTCATTATAATAGTGATTGTTTTATTATTGTTGTTGATTTTATTGTTGTTTTGAGTCTTTCCTGACTTCAGATGAACTGCCTGTCTGTAATCCAAATATATGTCATGAACACAAAAATGTTGAGAACTACTTATCACGTGTTTTAGAAAATGACTTAGTTGACAGCTGACTTGTTCTTACTCTGGTTCATTCATTAGTTTGCTAAATAATTTGAGTGAGTTACTTTATCTCTGTCCACTTGGCAAGTAAAGGGGTGGTGCCTACCTCCATGTTTTTTCTAGGATTAAGAAGGAAAAATTGGTAAAGTTCTCTGCCTACCTTTGAAAAAGTTATTGTCTGAATTCAGAAGGAATCAAAGTAGATGTATGCCTTAGCACTTAAGGTTATTTGCAGTACCTGAGCTACTTGAGAGAAGTTGGGACTGCCAACTATAGATGTTTCAGTGACAGGAACACCTTAGTACTAAGAAGCAGGCTCAAGTGGCTGAAAAGGATCCATATCAGTTTAATAAAAAGAGTTACTAAGAAACATCTGAATTGTGCTAGACACCATTGGGACATGAAATAGAAACTTCTTGTTGAACTAAATAAAGGTGGCCACAGCAGCAATAAGGAAGAGATAGGACTTGTCCAGGATTTGTACATAATCTCACAGCCTAAATGTAGCTCAAGATGTATCCTTTGACTATCCCTGGCTAATTGTTATTTTGATCTCTTCTCAGCTTTTACAAGAATATAATGTCAACCAAAGATCTTAGGCTACTTGTGACTTCTTTGAAAAAGTTAATTTGTGAAACAAAACATTAAATACTAAAATAGAAAGTTATTCCTTAATTCTTTGAGGGGATTAAAAATGCCAAAATAGGGTCTGGGGTTGTGGCCCAGTGGTAGAGCACTTGCCTGAAGTATGGAGGCACTGGGCTTGATTCTCAGCACAATAGATAGATAGATAGATAGATAGATAGATAGATAGATAGATAGATAGATAAACAAACCATCAACAACTAAAAAAAATTAGAAAAAAGAAAATGCCAACATAGTCTTAAAGAAATACCCAGTAAAGCATCATTTCTGAATTTATTACTGACTTAGGGAGAGACCCAATTAAGAGAGCTCAATAATTATTATTAATAAATCTTAAAAATTATTAAGAGAGCTTAATAATAAGGGCAGCTGAATTTAGATTTTACTTTACCTCTTACTATGTGACCATGGGCAACTTGTCTGGTTCTTATTTTCCCCTTCATCTGTAAAATCAGGATTCAGCAAAACCTTGCAAAAACTATCCCATCTAAAATTGTCACTCCTCCACATTTTTCATTCCTCTTTTCTGTTTCATAATTCTCATGATACTTAACATTATTTAACATGCTATATAGCAAACACTTTAATCTTTGATCTCTTTCCCCTAGAATGTAATTTCCATGAAAATAGGAATTTTTGTCTACTTTGGTTATTATATTGCATGTAATAAATAGGCAGTCATTAAATCATTTGCTTAATGAGTACACAGACTTGATTTAGGGCAAAGGTTGAGAGCTTTAAAGCACTTGCCATGAGCCGGGCGCGGTGGCACATGCCTATAATCCCAGCACTTTGGGAGACTGAGACAGGAGAATGGAAGTTCAAAGCCAGCCTCAGCAACGACGAGGTGCTAAGCAACTCAGTGAGACCCTGTCTCTAAATAAAACACAAAATAGGGCTGAGGATGTGGCTCAGTGGTTGAGTACCCCTGAGTTCAATCCCCGGTACCAAAAAAATAAATAAAATAAAGCACTTGCCATGGCACTTGGCACATCATACTCATTTTAAAAAATGGTAGCAAATGGCAAGTTTTACCTGGCTCTGAGGAAGATAATACAGATCTTATTTGTATAACTGATTAAATATCCTGATACATACTTTTTAAAAATGATCATAAATCATAATACTCAGTTACATCAGAATGCAATATATGGATATTAGATGATTATAACTTTAAATAATGATCTGGGCATGGTGATACTTATCTGTTGTAATCCCTAGGATTTGGGAAGCTGAGGCAGGAGGATTGCAAGTTCCAGGCCAGCCCCAGCAATGTGGGGAGACCCAGTCTCAAAATAAAATGAAAAGGGCTAGGGATATTGTTCAGTGATTGAGGGCCCCTGGATTCAGTCCATAGTACCGTAAAAATAAGCAGGTGGGTAGTTAAGTAGGTAGATAGATATTGTTGTCTTATTCTTAGGTTCATTTTAGTCACCACACAAATACATTCAGAGAGGAAGAATAAGTTCTAGTGTTTTTATAGCATAATAAGGTGATTGTAGTTTATAACAATTTATTATACATCTCAAAATAACTTGAAGAGAGGAGTTCAAAGTTTTCCAGCACAAAGAAATGCTAATTACTCTGATTTGATCATTATACATTATATAAATGTGTCAAATTATCACAGTGTACTTCATAACTATGTATAATTGTCAGTTTTTTATAACATATTCAGATTGTGTCTAGTTTGGGCAATGTATTTGTACTTTTACTTGCATTCTGATACTTGTGTACTTATTTTTCTCTCCTTCTGTATTAGTTTTCTCTAGTAAAGAGCCTTGTCTTTTCTTCATATTTCTATTCCCCAATATTTCTGTTCTAGCCTGTTTTCCCAAGGTTGCTAAGACATTGAGAGAAAATTTTTTAAAGAAAAATCCTCATAAAAACAATGATTTCATTTTAGAAGTGGAGAAAGGTTAGGGCTAGAGAGTTTGGCATACAACACCACATTTTACCTAGGGCAGTTTCTATTAAAATAAATTAGATATGAATGTTCAAATTGCTGTTCCCTAATTGAGATCCAATTCAGGTTATAAAAATTTGCATTTTGGATAAGTTCCTATGCTCATGCACTATAATCAGTGCATATTTATTGGATTAATTAATCAAGAGCTGATAAAATCTTTTCTTCACTCCCTCCTGTGATTTTAGAGCTTATTCAAACACTTGGGACAGACAGTTGGAAAAAACAGAATTAGGCTGAGTGGATCTTTTTCTTGTTTTCTTATTTTTATTTTTTTGGTACTGGGGATTAAATCTTGGGCTTTTTGCATATGCTAATAAGCAAGTGGTCCACCACTAAGCTGTATCTTAAGCTCTTTTTAATTTTATTTTGAAACAATGTCTCAATAAGTTGCCCAAGCTGGCTTTGAATTTGCCTCAGACTCTGGAGTGGCTGAGATTGCATTGTGTGCTACCACACCTGGTTTACACTGAGTGTTTTAAGCAATTTAGCCTTTAGAGCATTTCTCCTTCAGAGGAAGTAAAGTTGCATATGAAAGGAAATATAAACATAGTATGCTAAGGGCAACAGATAAGGAGATGACTGCTACTGAAAATATAATTTATTTTTTACATTTCCCAGGAGAAGGGGTGTACATTTATTTATATATATATTATATATTTTTAAAAATTTTTAATTTATTTTTAAATTTTTATTTATTTTTGGTACTGGGGATTGAATCTAGGGGCACTTAACTACTGGGGCACATCTCCAGCCCTTTTTTGTATTTTATTTAGAGGCAGGCACTCACTGAGTTGCTTAGTGCCTCACGAGGCACTGGGATTACAGGCATGCACCAATGCACCCAGTGCATTTATATTTTGAGATAGCCACAATACTGTAAGTAACTAAAAATTTGACAGAACTCTTTTGGATGAGCCGGGCGCAGCGATGCACACCTGTAATTCCAGCACTTTGGGAGGCTGAGACAGGAGAATCGCGAGTTCAAAGCCAGCCTCAGCAACCACGAGGTGCCAGGCAACTCAGTGAGACCCTGTCTCTACATAAAACACAAAATAGTGCTGGGGATGTGGCTCAGTGGTCGAGTACCCCTGAGTTTAATCCCAGTACCAAAACAAAAAAAGAATTCTTTTGGATGGATGGGGGAGGAATGAGGGAAAAAGTCATTTCCTCTCAGAGGAAGCCAGTAGTCAGCAGCTCAAATAGAAAAATCAGTAATAGAACTATGATGGTTAATTATCAGAAGAAAAACAGCAAAAAGATTTGAAAAGAAATTGCCTCTAGAAAGCAGAAATAAGGGAATGGGTCATGGGTCTTTAACATTGTTAGCCTTGTAAATACTCCTTACCTTTTAAAATGAAAGTATATGTAGTACTTTGACTTTAAGGCAAAGAAGGAAGGGAGGGAGGGAAGGTGGGGGAAAAAAGAAAAGGTGTCCACTGTGTAATTCCCTTATTCAGAAAAATTCCGAGTATTTCTGTTTCTTGCCACACAGATGACAAATTTCATGTCTTTTTTCAACTTCATTTTTTTTGTTGTTCTTTATGTGAGCCTTTGCTTCTCACCAAACCAGTATTAGCACTTGAACCTGGAACACACTTTGAGCAGTAGCCTGTTTCTCTGCTGAGATGTTTTCTAAACCATCAGTATTCCTTCAAGCCCTAGCTCCTCTTTTCTCAGTAAGCTTTCCTGATCTTTCTCACGTGCCTGCCTGTTCCCAGTGACTCCCTCTTAAAAGGCTCTAGTTGTCCGTCCCCTCTTTAGATTCCCTTTTCTTATTTATAATGTTTTTGATGAAAGTCTTAGCTCCCCAACTGGATAGTGTGCTCCAACCAAGCAAGAAGCACATGTTATTACCATTTTATATACATCTTCCACAGTGCTATGTTTGATAAATATCTGTTTAATATTCAGTTCTCACTCAGCCATCAAAAAGCTTTCTGTTTTGAGATCACTCCTCTCTATTCTGGACATGTCTCAAGACTTTGCACTCTGGTCTACATCGGGAATCTCTATCTTTGTTAGTCTTTGTGCGGCTGAAGGTCAAGGCTTTCTCTCTTCCCTGGCGATACTGTCATTGGTTGCCTCCGTTGTTTTTACAGAACATAACATGGACAACTCCTATCTTTCAAACCCTGTGACTGTTTAAACAAAATCATATCTATATATTTCAGAAGTTTTCTATTTGGGAGAAATGCTAATCTGTCATTACTATCACTAGATATTTATGAACCTTCCTTTATACTCCCTAATCTCATGATCCCCTCTGTTGCAAAGAACCAAGAAATGCCAAAAGTAAACAAAGCCCTCTGCAGTCTCCACTATTTCTCTTTGTTCTGAGAATAACCACTTGGCTTTGCATGTACCCTAGAGGGGCTTCATCTGAGATGTGCCCTTTCCCACTGAGATGAATCACCAATGTGACCTGAAACATGTGGATCACTAGTTCTTAATCTTTTACAGCACAGTGAACTCTCTGAAATATTGCAGTCAAAGCTTGGGCCCTCTGCTTAGGAAAAAAGGGTGTTACATATAATTATATTAAAGTGTACCTAGGATTTAGTTTTACTCAGTTATGGTAAAGGCAATGGATAAGGAGATGATCATCACTGGGCAAAGTATCACACCACACCAAACCATGTAACACAAAGTCACATGAAAAAGTACTCGGAAGCCAGGAGGCAGAACAAGGTGAGGGGAAAGCATGGGTCACAGCCTTTATTGGTGCTTTCAGGAGAAAGAATGGGTAAGGTAGGGGTAGGTGTGCTGAGGAAGTTTAGAATTAAGATTAGTTTGAAGCCGGACACGGTGGCACATGCCTGTAATCCCAGCACTTTGGGAGGCTGAGACAGGAGAATCACGAGTTCAAAGCCAGCCTCAGCAATGGCGAGGTGCTAAGCAACTCAGTGAGACCCTGTCTCTACATAAAACACAAAATAGGGCTGGGGATGTGCCTCAGTGGTTGAGTGCCCCTGAGTTCAATCCCCAGTACCAAAAAAAAAAAAAAAAGTATAGAATTAGATTAGTTTGAATAATTTTGTCTCAGATCTCTGGGCTATAGGAGTAGTTGCTAGTTGTCCATGCCTTGTCCTGGGAATTTAGGGCTTGGTGTGTTTCAGTCTATTAGAGGAGATTGTTAGGTTATGGGCTCTGAATTGATTAGTTTGCAAGTTATTTGCTATCTTTAGAAATTAATCCTTGGGAAGGCAGTCCTTTGTCTGCAGAGCCTCCAAGATGTCAATGCATCATAAAATGCAGTTTTAAAACATTAGTATAACAACACATACCTGTGCACAAATGCACAAGGTTATTTGCTATTGCAGTGTTTCTTGAGCCTTCTGAAGTCCTTCTATAGACCCAAAGTTCAAAACCCAGCTTGAGTCCTGCAAGCTCTGTGTCTTTTTAATATACTGTTTGAGTTTATCTAATCTCAGAAAGGTTTCTAGCTAATTACTGGTAAAGCAGGAAAATGTAGCAACTGCTCAACTTAGGGTAAAGCTTTTCTGTCTACTTTCTTTCGATTAGAAACTTATTTGTGGGTATTTTGTGCCAAAAGGATAAGCCTGTATCCCCTAATTGCTGCATCAGTCTCTGCTCACAGGGCGTCCTGATGACATTTTAAATACATGGAAATTTTTGAATGCATGAAAAAGTCTAGTGCTGATTCTCTGCTGCATTTTTGCTCTGGCACCTGCTCCTCTCTTCTTGGAGTTTATTCCATTGCTTAATTCTGTACATTGTTTCCAAACCTTTCATTAACCATTGTTGGAAATTTTGCTTTTTAACCTCAGCTTCCCTGCTTATCTTTTGAACAGAAACAGAACCACTCTGACTGGTAGGCATTTCCTAAAATGAAAAGCTCCCCATCTCGCCTTTTCTGACTTTTCAGAGCATGAAATGGCTGTGCTAATCCTCTTGGCCTCAAGGCAAAAGCCTTGCAAAGCCCAACAAAGGAGAAGGCCTGCTCTCTGCTTGGATCCTCATAGGCCAGAGGGGGGAGCTTTTTTACATTTTACCAACTTGCAGTGGGAAACCTGCCCACCCTCGCTTTGTTTTGGCTGCAGTTATGAAAGAAGTAAAACCTTGGACTATTTTTCCTGCATGAAACCATCAATTTCTTAGTGCCCTGAGAACTGCACCAGATACGTTTTCAGAAGTCGTGTGCTTTCGTGGAGCTGCAAAAATCAAACAAAAGTGTTTTTAGGAATCCTGGAAGTGTTCTTCTGCTGGATGAGTATTGCTCAAAGCCAGAGGTTCTCTGAGTCCCAGGCAACAAATTGAGTCGCAACTCTGCTTTGTTCAGGGTGCTTTTTAATTGGGTGCAAGGACTCAGAGGTACTTAGATATCTCAGGGGAATTTAAGATTGTTCTTGCTCTGTGTGTGTGGTGCTGGGGATTGAACCCAGGGCTTTGTGCATGTGAGGCAAGCACTCTACCAACTGAGCTATATATCCAGCCCAAAATTGTTCTTACTATTAAGGAGCTCACAGTCTGATATAATCAAGTGACAGTCAGACATACTCAAGTGATACTTTGTTTTGTATTTAATGTGGAGTTCTGTGTTCTGGCATACTTTCTGTGTCAGAGCATTAAGGTATTTCATACAAAGATGAGGAAATTGTATGTGTCCTCGTTAGCAAAACAACCTATTTCTAAGGTGATGCAGGTGTGGGGATAGTGTTGCGGGGAAACCAAGTGAGTTCATTTGGCTTGTAGATTTTGAGTAGGCCCTCAGTGGTTGAAGTTTTAGACTTGTCTTCGGGCAGAATGAATGACAATAGAGCATACTGCTGGAACAGAAGGGTAGGAAATTGAGCAGAAGGAAAGTGACAGAATGAGAGAGAAAATATTATGGGGCTTCTAAGAGGACATCATATCAGGTTAGTGAGATCAGAAAAAACTTAAAAGCGGTCTGGAACAGAAGCTAAGGGATCAGGGAATTTCAATAAGCATATACTAGGGGAGAAGGGGAGGAGTCTCGGTAGTGGGCAATATGAACAAAAATATAAATATGAGGATATGTTTAAAATACATTTACAAAATGATGTGAATGACTGGCAGTGGAAGATAAGCACAGAAAGGTAGAGCACAGGCAAATTGTTAAAGGGCCTTGAGTAGCAGACTAGGGAGCCTACCTTAATTTAGGCATTGTAGAGCCATTAGAGCTTTTTGAGTAGGTGATACAATCAAAAGTCTGCTTTTAAAAACAGTCTGGCATTGAAAGATGGAGTGAGAACAATAAAGAGAAACATAGATGGTTTTGTAAGGGAAGAGGATCCATTGTTTAGAGTTAACTGCTAGGTGACTTCATGATGTTTCCTACACTCCAAAGGGTGTTTCTAGAGAAGTGTGCAGGTCCTTATGCATTCTTTGTGATGTCCAGCAACAGAGTTGGTCTTAAAAAGGTGTGTGCTATGAAACATGCTAGTTGTTTCACTGTATCCTTGAGATTTGATTGCAGGTTCAGTATTTCTGAGGGGTGTAGGCAAGCAGCTTTTGCAGAAAGGAAGACATCAAAACTCAACATCTTAATCTCCTTTTGCTGTTCTTTGTAAAAAATTTTAAAGGGTCTAGCTAAATTGCCCAGGCTGGCCTTGAACTTGCAATCCTCCTGCACTTATAGGTGTGCACTATTGTGTTTGGCTACTTTCTAGCATTTAAAAAATTTCTCACAATAAGAAGGAAGGAAGCAAACAGAAAACAAGCAACTGGGAACACACAGGAAAGAAGAACGTTGACATGCTTTCTCACAGTTTTAAGCCTTGCCCATTAAGGTATAAAGGAGGTAGTAATTGGCTATCATGAAATATTTTTGGATTTCTGAGTTCCACTAAATTCCAAAGTGGATAGGGAGGCTACATTCTGTTTGCTTGGAATTCCTGACATAATTGATTACACCCACAGAAACATGTCCTGTGTGTTGAAGAATCAAGTTTATACCTCATGAAGCTTGTGCTACTGCATTAGTATGCTATGAATGACACATGGTCACACAAACTTTGTACCCCATCAAAATGAAGACTCGCAGGCTTCTGTGTTCAAACTAGGAAAAGTTATCTGTACAGATAACACACACACACACACACACACACGCCAGCCCCCATGTTTTCTCTCCAATTCTCTCTGATATCATATACCATTTTACCTTGAAGACAAGAGCTTATTTTTAACATCAGGGTAGGTACATTTCTAAGAAAGGCCAATGGCAACTTGTGGCACATGACTGTAATCTCAGCACTTTGAGAGGCTGAGACAGAATAGCAAGTTCAAAGCCAGCCTCAGCAATGGCAAGGCGCTAAGCACTCAATAGGACCCTGTTTCTACATAAAACACAAAATAGGGCTGGGGATGTGGCTCAGTGGTCAAGTACCCCTGAGTTCAATCCCAGGTACAAAAAATAAAAACTTTTTTAAATTTTAAAATTTAACAAATTCACAAAGGAAAGTAAAAGGAGATAAAGATATGTTTTAGTATCTTTCTTTCTGCCAGAGATTTATAGATGGAGCCTTTGGGAGGTGACTGGAATTAAAGTTATTAGGGTTGAGCTCCCATGATTGAAAGCTGGTGACTTAAGAAGAGGAAGAGAGACCAGCAGCGTGCTTCCTGACTCTTGCTATGTGATGTCCTACACCACCTCAGCACTCTGCCAACAAGGTCATCACCAGATGTGGCCCCTCAACCTTGAACTTCAGACTGAGCCAAAATAAACCTCTTTTTCTTCTTACTCTGTGGTATTGTATTGTTGGCAATAGAAAATATGTTAATACAAGTAGTAAAGTCTGTGTAGGACAAATCATCTCACTTATAAGACAAACAGTTTAAAAGACCACCAGTTTTTCTTATCCTCGTGTATTTCATGTTTACTGTATGAATGACAACATTCTTAAGTCCCATGATGGTACAATACTTAAAATTAGAGGGGAAAGCAGACCCTTCTTTCATGTAGCTCACTAGAAGGAAAAACCATGCAGTACTAACTGAAAATTGATAGCTGAGTGCAGAAACAGAAACACTTGAGTTCAGAACAACTGTGTATTGGTAGTCAGGTAACCCAACAGATGACAGGCATTTTGTGTTATGAAAATAGCTAATACTGTGTGGGCAGGAATTTCTCTGTGATTGAGGAAAGCTTCTGGGAGGAGATAAGATTTTATTTGGGTTTTAAGACCAGAAAGACTAATCTGGATTGTCATCTTCCAGTTGCATCCTTTTAGCAGTATCTCAGAAATGGCTTGTTAATATTGTTTTTCTGTTGTGTACCTGGTATTAATGTCTTATCAGTGGATTTTTTTTTTAATATTTTGTTTTGTTGTAGATGAACACAATATCTTTATTTATTTTATGTGGTGCTGAGGATCGAACCCAGTGCCTCACGTATGCGAGGCAAGCGCTCAACCGCTGAGCCATAGCCTCAGCCCCTTAACAGTGGATTTTAATTAGAAACTCTTCCACATTAGCTATCTATATGGTAAGTGCAGTGCTTCCCAGGATTCCACAGCATTTTGCCTGGTTCTGAGGACTAAAGTATCTGAGCAGGTTGTGGTGTAACAGGCCCATTCAGCATGCTCTCTCCACTTACTTTGCTCCTGATTTTCTATTGGGCTCCTGCACTTTAAGGTTTGGAATTTTTTTTCCCACCTCAGAATATAAGGGAAAACAGCATGTCTGGCCCACCAGTGCAGAATGTCTTTTTTTTTTTTTTTTAAGTTATAAAGGGACATATCTTTATTTTTTTACGTGGTGCTGAGAATCGAATCCAGTGCCTCACATGTGCAAGGCAAGCGCTCTGCCACTGAGCCACAACCCCAGCCCTCAGAATGTCTTTCTTTTTGGTACTGGAGATTGAACTCAGGGGCACTTGACCACTAAGCCACATCCCCAGCCCTATTTTGTGTTTTATGTACAGACAGAGTCTCACTGAGTTGCTTAGCGCCTCGCCATTGCTGAGGGTGGCTTTGAACTCGTGATTCTCCTGTCTCAGCCTCCCTAAGCGCTGGGATTACAAGCTTGTGCTACCGCGCCCGGCTCCTCAGAATGTCTTTTAAAGTATCTACATACTAACGTTTTTGTCAGGCCTACTTTTAGTAGAATTAGTATGCAGTTTTTACAAAATACCAGCCATCTTAGAAGCAGCTGCTACCACTTGGATTACAAATAGCTAATCTTTTGACCATACTAAAAAAACTGTAGTCCCGGCCTGGGAATGTAGCTCAGTAGTAGAGTGCTTGCCTAGCATGGGTGAAGCTGTGGCTTAATCCCCAGTACCTAAACAAAACAAACAAACAAACTCTAGTCTTTTGCTTAATGCAGTGGCATAGGCTTGTAATTCCAGCTACTCAGGAGGCTGAGGCAGGAGGATTGCAAGTTCAAGGCCAGCCTGGGTAACATAGCCAGACACTGTCTCAAAACAAAAACCAGTCCCTTCTAAACTCTTTATCTCAGTGTCACACATCCCAAAGTAAACACTTCCCTTAACCCATAAGATCATTGGCCTGTTTTTCCTTCATTCCAATGTGAATGTGAAATTGATAGGCAAGACTGAGTGTTGGATTCTAGAGTCTGCTTTCTGATCTAACATCACCCCCGCCCCTTTTTTTGTTATTACCTTGAGTCTCTAGGGGTTTCTTTCTTAGCCCTTGGAGCTTAATCTTTCTGTCCCTGCATAAATGGTAACGAGGCAGCAATAGCAGTAAAGTAACACCATGTTGTCTGTGGAGCCTGAGCACGCCAGGCTTTGAATTAGTCTTGGACAGACTTGAGGAATCAGTGCCCTTTCTCTGCAAGGCCAGGCCTCGGTTCTTGCTTGTTGGCCCCAGCTGACTTTACTGTGTGATGCTGTACCCTGAAATGTACAGGTGCTCTTTTGACAGGAGCTTTTCACCCTTTAGAAGCTAGGCCCCCTAATGAGAATGTAGGCTCATAGAGCAGTAATTCACGTGTAGGTGGCCTGTAAGGAAAGTTTTAACAAAAGAGTTGGTTAAGAAGCTGATTTATTTTCTTGCTTTAACTCTCTTGTCATGTGCTGAGTGGGGGCGGAAGAGGAGGGGAAGGTGGGGAATGGTGCTGCTGAAAGCATTTATCTTCATTTCTGCCATCTCCCAGTGTTTATTACCCTGTGATCGACAGATGAGGAAAGCTGCCAGTCAAACCCACGTTCAGCACATTTCCATTTTTCTTCATTGCAGATTTTAGGCTTTTGAAATCTGCATCCTTTTTGCAGCAATAAAGGTTGTTTCCCTCCTGCTGCTGACAAGCCCAAGACCCTCTGGTCCAATTTCACTCACTTGTGCTTCCACCAAACAATAAAAACCACAGGAGTCTCGGCAATTTAAGACAAGTGACCGGTGAGAGCTGTTCAGTGTTTGAGTCAGTCAATGGCTCTCTCTCTCTCACCTTTCCCCCTCAGTCCTCCTCACCATCTTCCCCTCTCTGCCTGTCCTTATATTGCTGAAGCACTGGAGAATCTAGCTTCCCTGGCTTCACCAAGGGATCTGGTCAAGCCAGCATTCTCCCAGCCAATGCAGGTTGTTAGGACCTAAATAGAGGAAACACCGGATTATAGGGCATGCATAAGTGGAGACAGAATAATTCTTAATAGTTTCATCCACCTGCATGTCTTCTGGCACAGATAAAGGCTTTGAGGAAATCCCTGCCTGGTGGGAGTGAATGCTAGATGTTTTGGTTTAGGGATTTTTTTGTAAAGTTTTGCTCTCCGCTCTTCCCTAAATGCTATGATTTTTGGAATGCTGTTCCTAGGAATCTTTCCGTACATGTGTTCTTGTGAGCTTATTTGTTTTTGTCTTAAATAATGTTTGTGGGTGGAAGAAAGGTAATGATATTCATTTCTTTGAAAATGGATGTTCTGCTTTCATAATTACTTGTCCCAATTACATCATTAGTGTAAGTGCAGGTAATTGCTTCATTAGGACATATGTATTGAGGAAGGGCAGGACTCCACAGCGGTGATGAAGATGGGCTTCAGCCTTTTCATCTACCCACACAGGAGCCTCTTAGCTTGACTTCGGAGATCTAGGAGCTACCATTTGCCTTGACAGTAGCCAAGATTAATCCTGGGTTTTGATATCATGGGAAGAAGGAGGAAGGGCTCAAGAAGGAGAGCTTACTTCTTTTGGGGGACTGGGGGTGTCGACACATTGTTGAGCTCCAGATAACACCGGTGCATTTAAGGCAATGTGACTGAATCATTAGGAAACGCTGAATTAGGAATCAAAGTAGTCTGATGGCAGTCCTGCTACTCTCAGTCTTTCCAAGGATCACTAGTACTGATGGCATGGGCTCTGTCCTCTGTTTGACCTTTTGCCTGGTTTTTAAAGGAGAATGGTTGTGCTAGGTCTAGAGGTTGCATTCTCTAGTTTGACCTAACCACTTCCCTCTAGATTTTAGTATCACTCTGATTTCATGCCATGTCTATGGACAACTTTGTGTGCATGCTACCCTAGTTAGGCATCTCTTCTTTCAAGGCATATGTTAAAAGCCAATACCAAAACACCAATACCATGTGATTCTGCTTGGTAGTCAAATTCACAGAAACAGAAAATAAAATGGTAGTTACAGGAGTGTGGTGAGAGGGGAATGTGAGGTGTTTAATGCACATAGAACTTCAGATTTGCAAGGTGAAAAAGTTCTGGAGATCTGTTTCATGACACTGTAAATATAGTTAACTCTAGCAAACTGTACAATTAAATATGACTAAGATGGTAAATTTTGTGTTAGGTGCTTTTTGCCACAATTTGAAAAAAAAAAAAAAAAACCAAATTCTTCATATTGCTTACACTTACTTTGAATAGGAAGACACTAACCACTGCTGTGGCCACAGTGAACATCAGACTGTTTTCTCTTGCTTCTCTTTCTTGGCCTGTTGTAAACTTTACTCTGCTATAGCCAAACAGTCTGTTTGAACTGAGAAAAAAATTTTATGAAGCTTGTGATGTATAGAAATATTTCATGGCTATTTCTGTTCCTTTTCCTGTCTACTACTCATATTCTGGGCTTTACTAACTTCTGTGTCGAGCTCTGCAACCGTCATTTGTTTTATTGGCCTTCTGCAACGCCTTCAGTCTCGATCATATCTTTCTTGGTTCTGCCCCTAAGCTCATGATTTGTCTGTGCACTAATATTACTCCTGTCATTCAGAGCAGGAGCTTTTGGTCTTTTAGCAATTGAGCAATAAAATTTTGTTGGTTTATGGGCCACACTCTTGCAAAGAGCACATGTCATTATTGAAGTTTATATTTACAAAATACTCACCTTTTAATTCATATTAAATATATTTCAGACTTATGATGATTAATCTCAATATCAGATTAGGATTGAAGATGTAGTTCAGTGGTAGAGTGCTTGCCTAGCATGCAGGAGGCCCTAGGTTCAAAAAAAGAAAGTTGGCATTAGAGCCAGATGCCAGTGACACACACTTGTAATCCCAGCATCTAGGGAGGCTGAGACAGGAAGATCATGAGTTCAAAGTCAGCCTCAGAACTTAGTGAGGCCCTAAGCAACTCAGCGCAACGACCTTGTCTCAAAATAAAAAAGGGCTGGGGATGTGGCTCAGTGGTTAAGCACCTCTGGGTTTAATCCCCAGTACCAAAAAAACAAAAAAAGGAAGTTCCATCATTGAGACCACATGATATCTTTTTTGGTTTTGGGTTGGGGTGTGTGTGTGTGTGTATATGTGGTGTTTACAGAAAACGATATCTCTCTAATATTACTCTTATCTTTAATTTTGGCCTCAAGCAAAGAATCATTTTCAACTATAGGTAATATACTTAGAATTGGTCTTTGATACTCTACCTTTTCCTTCCAAAGGAAATTATTGGTTCCCTTGAGAAGTTTGTTGTTATTGTTGTTGTTTGGGGCTTGTGTGTTTGTGTGTGGTGGTAGTGGTGGAGGCTCTGGGGATCAAACCCAGATCATTGAGTAATTTTATGTATTTCCTTGCAGTTTTCTATCAAATAAAAAAACTCTATTATCTAATTCTCATATAAACCTGTGCCTCAGTTATAAACGTACAATGGGATATTATTCACTCATAAAAAGAAGGAAATATTGATACATTCTGTAGCATAGTTGAACCTTAAAAACATTATGCTACGTGAAAGAATCATCCAGTTCAGTAGGTGTACTGTATGATTCTATTGCATGCATGTTCCTGAGGAACAAAACTATGAGAGAAAGTAGATTAATGATTGTGGAGAGCTAGGGAGGGAGTGTGGCAGAGTGAAGGATTCTCACAGATTATGATGAAAATGTCCTGCGATTACATAGTAGTGGTGATTGTGCAATTGATGATGTGATGGTTACACAACTGTGTGAATATACTAACAGCTCTTGAATCGAATTCTTTAAATAGGCAGACCGTAAGGTATGTGAATTATATCTTGATAAAGCTGTAATTTTAAAGAAATATACACGTTTGACCCATTTTACTCAATGAGAACCATAAATGGGAACAAAGAGAAACTTGGGGTACTTCTCCCATGGGAGGAAATCTTGTTATTTGCCATCAGGCACTCTTTCCAGGCCCCTAGGCTACAGAATAATTGACTATGATTTTTAGACGAGATTGTTAAGTGGTGACGAAATGAGTGGGACTGAGTGCTTAGTTATGGCTTGTTCTTAGGACACATTTAAAGGCTGTATTGGAATGAAACTTTCTGAAAATATTAAGTGATTCTTCCTAGGATTACATTCAATATTCACTTAGGAAGGATGGTATGGCTAAATATTTGTTACACTGCTCTGAGAAGAATTACCTTTCATAAACAGAAGCCAGTTCATTCACTTGAAAAGAGCTTGAACAAATCCATAGAAAAAGTCAAAATTACAAACATAAAAATGTGCGTAAGATTTGGGTAGGTGCACATTAAAAGAAATACATCAAGGGCTGGGGTTGTGGCTCAGCAGTTGAGCCCTTGCCTCACATGTGTGAGGCACTGGGTTCGATCCTCAGCATCACATAAAATAAATAAAGATATTGTGTTCATCTACAACTAAAAAAATATATTAAAAAAAAAAGAAATACATCGAGCCCCAGTATACAAATGAAAATATGCTCACCAATATTCTAAGTTATTATTAAGAAGTGCCAAATGGAATCCAAAAATAGAAGTACCATTTTTTACTTAACAAATTGACCGAAATTTATATTAAAGAATGTTTAATAAACAGCCTTATTGAGTAATTCACCTACCATATGGTCTACCTATTTACTGGTTTGCAGTCCCATGATTTTTAGTATATACAGAATTGTACAGCCGTCACTATTATTAATCTATTTTAGAACTTTTTTGGAGGGGCCAGTGAACTTAGAGGTATTCTACATCCCCAGCCCTTTTTATTATTTTGAGACAGAGTCTTGCTAAGTTGCCAAGGCTGGCCTTGAACTTGGGATCTTCCCTCAGCCTCCCACCACGCTTCACACAACACATTTCAAAACAATTTTATTACCTTCTAAAAACCTCCATAGGCTTTAGCAGTTATTTTCCTTTTCCCCCTCCCTCTGGCCCTAGGCCACCACTAATCTACATTTTATCTCTGCAGCTTTGCCTTTTCTAGACATTTCATGTAAATGGGATCCCGCACAATGTGGCTTTCTAAGAAGAATTTTGAAAAATTGTTCAGTTGGAACTGCCCTGAGATTTTTAGGCTCAGCTTTACTGACCAGTTAGCAAGCTGATTCTTACCTCAGTTTACCAAGCAGAAAGAGTCATTTTGTCTTTTACTTCAACGAATGCTTATACCCCCAGCCCTGTTCTTATTCCATCTTCCCAGCAGCAACACGATCAGACATGGCCATTCTGAATTATGCAGCCTGAAATGAAACAGATTTTATAGGACTGAAATGTAATTTAATTATTTCCTTCTTTGCAATTTGCCCTTTTTTACCCTCCCCAAATTAGCTTTTCTGATAGATTTGCTAATGATTCCCATTGTTCTGTATTCTCACTGAACCGTTGAATCATACTCATCATTTTCCTGCTTCTAGAACAGATCTTGGAGAGAGGCTAAGAAACTGTTTTGACAAAAGATTCCAAATTCTTTTTTCCAAGCAACAGAAGAGAGAATCCGAGACAATCAGAGGCAAAGAGATGCATTCAGGCCATTAGACTTGGTAGACCAATCAGGTGACTGTCATGAGTATTATGATTTTATCCCTAAACACTTTTTTTTTTTTGTGGTGCTAGGGATTGAACCCAGGACCTCACGCATAATAGGTAAGCTCTTTACCACTGAGCTACATCCCCAACCCCACAGAACACATTTCTGAAGCTTCTAGCCAACAGATTGAAGACGTGACTCTGAGGACTGGGGTTGTAGCTCAGTGGTAGAGCACTTGTCTAGCATGTGCCAGGCTCCAGGTTGAACCCTAGTACCTACAAAGAATAAATGAAGTAATCAAATTAAAATTAGAAGCTTATTTTTTTAAAAAAAGTCCTGGAACTTGAATAAAAGTGTTCGGCTTTTTTTTTTTTTTCTAATAGACTTTTTAAAAAAAATTCTCTCCCTGCCCTTATCCCCCCTTTTCTTATGCGCCTGGGGATGGTATCCAAGGACTTGAACACCCCAAGTATGAGCTCTACCATTGATCTACACAGCCAATCCCTAAAAGAAGGCTTTTGGATTTATAGAAAAATTGAATGGAAAGCCCAGAAAATTCCCATATACCCCTTCTCCCCACACTTACAGTCTCCCCCATCATCAGTATTCTACACCAGAGTGGTACATTTGCTGCAATTGAAGGACCAGCATGGCTTTTATCATGGTAGACACATGGTAGGTTTCACTCTTGATGTTTTAAGTTCTATGGATTTTGGCAAATGCATGATAACATATATCCACCACTGTAGTACCATACAGAGTAACTTTACTCCCCCCCCCCCCCGTGCGCCCCCCAGGCTCTTCATGTTCCACCTATTCATCTCTCTCTTACACCAAAGCCTTGCCTACCAACCACCAACCTTTTTCTGTCTCCGGAGTTTTGCCTTTTTCATAATGTCATATACAGATTAGGTATCCTTCATTTGAAATGCTTGAAACCAGAAGTATTTCAGATTCTGGAATATTTGCATAGGCTTACAGTTTCGTATTTCAGATTTTGGTTTTCTGGGTTTCAGATTAGAAATGTTCAGCTTGTAGTTGGAATCATATAGTATATAGACTTTTTGGCTTATCTCACTTGGTTAATAATGCATGTAAGATTCTTCCATGTCTTTTCATAGCTTGATAGTGTTTTTAAAGCAGTTAACAATGTTCCATTGTAACCACAGTTTATTCATTTCTCCTATTGAAGGATATCAGTTGTTTGCTTGTTTGCCTCCAAGGTTAGACAGTTGTAAATAAAGCTACTATAAACATCGATGCTTAGGTTTTTATGTGGAAATAAGTTTGCAACTCATTTGGATAAATATCAAGGAGTAGGACTGCTGGATCACATGGTAAGAGTGTGTTCAGTTTTGGAAGGACTGCCGTACTGTCTTCCAAGTAGATATGCCATTTTGCATTCCTACTAGCAGTGAATGTTACTCCAGAATCTTGCCAGAATTTGGTATTATCAGTGTTTTGGATTTTAGCCATTCTGATATGTGGCTAGTATTTTTTTATTTTAATTAAATTTGGAATTTTCTGATGAATGTGGTTTTGAACATCTTTTCATAAACATATTTGCCATCTATGTATCTTCTTTGGTGAGCTGTCTATTCAGGTCCTTTGCCCATTGCAGAAATAAGATTGTTCATTTTTTTGCTAAGTTTTAAGAGGTTTTTTTTTTTATTTTAAATACATTTTAGGTACCAATTCTTTATCACATAAGTGTGTTGGACAGATTTTTCCCTCAGTCTATGGCTCATCTTTTTATTCTCTTAATAATCTCTTTCATAACAGAAATTAATTTTAAGGAGATCAAATTTAATTTTTCATTTGCTGTGGTGTGCTTTCGGTGTTATATCTCAAATATCATCAGTAAACTCAAAGTCACCTAGATTTTTCTCTTACGTTTTCTAGGGATTAGATCTTCTAGTGTTTTACATCTAGAGTCTATGATCCAATTAGAGTTGATTTTTGTGAAGAGTATAAGATTTGTGTCTGGATGCTTTTTTGTTTTTTCAGTTTTGCATGTGGATATCTAGTTGTTCTATAAGCATCATTTGTTAAAAAGACTTATCTTTTCTCCATTAAATTGCTTTTGATTCTTTGTCAAAGATCAGCTGACTAGATTTATGCAGATCTATTTCTAGGCTTTCTGCTTCATTCCTCTTTGTGTCTATTCTTTTGCCAGTGCCATTCTATCTTGTTTGTTTGTTTTGTTTTGTTTTGTTTTGTTACCAGAGATTGAACTCAGAAGCACTCAACCACTGAGCCACATTCTCAGCCCTATTTTATATTTTGTTTAAAGATAGGGTCTCAGCCAGGCGCGGTGGCTCACGCTTGTAATCCCAGCACTTAGGGAGGCTGAGACAGGAGAATCGCGAGTTCAAAGCCAGCCTCAGTAATGGCGAGGTGCTAAGCAACTCAGTGAGACCCTGTCTCTACATAAAACACAAAAAAATAGGGCTGGGGATGTGGCTCAGTGGTCGAGTGCCCCTGAATTCAATCCCTGGTACCAAAAAAAAAAGATTGGGTCTCACAGCGTTGCTTCGCACCTTGCTTTTGCTAAGGCTGGCTTTGAACTTGTGATCCTCCTGCCTCAGTCTCCCAAAGTGCTAGGATTATAGGCATGCACCACTGCACCTGGCAGCAATTGACTTTTGTGTATAAGCTTGCTGTAATCAATGGTTCCAGGTTTTTTGTTTGATGATTCCTTGGGATTTTCTACATCAATAGTTACATCATTTGGTTTTTAGTATTCAGTTCTATGAATTTCTTTCCATGCACTGTTTTTACTGCATTCCACAAGTTTTAATAAGCTGTTTTTTCATTTAACTCCATTTTAATTAATTAATTAGTTTGGCAGTGCTGGGAGTCAGACTCAAGGCCTTGAGCGTGCTAGGCAAGTACTCTACTACTGAGCTATACTTCCAGCTCTAATTCATAATATTTTAAAGTTTCTCTTGAGATGTCTTCTTTAAGAAGAAACAGAATACCAAAGTTTGCTAAGAAACATTTTATAATTCTGTGCCTTTGATTAGTTTCTATGATCAGTGTTACTAACAGTTTTGATGCCATTGACAGCAAACATTCCAATAGTGGTGCTTTTTTTTTTTTTTTTTTGGTACCGGGGATTGAACTCACGGGCACTCAACCCCTGAGCCACATCCCCAGCCCTATTTTGTGTTTTTATGTAGAGACAGGGTCTCACTGAGTTGCTTAGTGCCTCGCCATTGCTAAGGCTGGCTTTGAACTCGCGATTCTCCTGTCTCAGCCTCCCTAAGTGCTGGGATTACAAGCGTGAGCCACCGCGCCCGGCTCAATAGTGGTGCTTTTACAAGTACCTTTTTTGGAGGTAAAATGTAGGCTGTGTTTGTCTAGTGTTGAGTTTTTCAACCAAGAATGATTTTTATTCCTAGGGAATATTTGGCAATGTCTGGAGACATTTTTGGTTGTCACAACTAGGTGGAAATGGTTTTATTGGCAACTAGTGGGTGAAGTTCAGGGATGCTGTTAAATGTCCTACAATGCATGAGAATCCTCTCATCCCCCCGCCCCCCAAGAATTGTCTGGCCCAAAACATCAGTAGAGTGAAGCTTGAGAAATCCTGAGTCTAGCTTGTTACGTTCTGTTATTCACGGGAGAACCTTGAAGCCTTAGAAATCCCTGGGCAGTCTCTCAGGATCTGTTTTCTGAGGCTAAGTGCCTCCTCTGTAAATACTTCATGGTTTGGTCCATTAACTTGCTCTGGCACATTTTCTATACCTTGAACTTAGAAGCTAGAGGTCTACTAAATTTTTGTTTTGTTTTGTTTAAACAGTAATACTTACTCTTCCTGATGTTTCCAAGAGACAGGCTTAGTTGGCTTGCAGTTCTTATAGAAGAGAACCTGGTGATAATATTCTAATCTGTTGCTGGCATCTTTAGTTCCCTAATCTGTGTTTACATGGCACTGAAAATCAATTCTCCCTGGTGCCAGGCTCTGTTCCTCCTCAGCACTCTGGCACCATTAGCAGAAAACACCTCCCTAGTCTCTTCACAGTGCCACCCTACTCGTTTATTTTATTGCACAGCTGTTCTCCAGAAAACGTTTCGTGAGGCATAGATTATACAGGATGCCTTTGGAGCAGGGGGTTGGAGTCTCCATCATTTGTCTTCCCAGTTGCAGATCCACAGCACTTGGAAAGCATCTGGTTATTCCTGAACTGTTTTTCTGTGTGTAGCTACCATCCCCTCCCCCAGAATATGAAGTTTATTTCCTCCATTTGTTTTCTTTCCTCTCTTAGCAACTAGCATTTCGTTCATCACAGACTAAAAAAGTAATTTAACTTCTTTTCTTTTGGGTTATATGCTCTTCTAGTAATGGAGAAAATCGTAAGGTACTAAAATAATTTGTGAGACTGCTAGTCAAGGGGAGATGTCAACCATCTAGATTATAGATAAGCAAGCATGGGGAACAGTTAAGAAGCTCAGTGGAGTGGAGCCTGGGTCAGAATGAAACTGAGTAAATCTTTAAAAGGAAATGGTAGAAGCTGGGCGCGGTGGCGCATGCCTGTAAAAATCTTGGGACTATCTTTGAATTTGCAAGATTTAACAAATTAGGAGTATTGGTTTTTCTAGAACAGTATTATTCAACCTTTATTTCATTATTATCCTCCTAAGAAACCTTTTTAGAGCCGGGCGCGGTGGCTCACGCTTGTAATCCCAGCACTTAGGGAGGCTGAGACAGGAGAATCGCGAGTTCAAAGCCAGCCTCAGCAATGGCGAGGCACTAAACAACTCAGTGAGACCTTGTCTCTACATAAAACACAAAATAGGGCTGGGGATGTGGCTCAGTGGTCGAGTGCCTCTGAGTTCAATCCCCGGTACCA
>CM053399.1:17446443-17587482 GCA_028644305.1 Xerus rutilus
AACCTTTTTAGACATTTTTCCCCCAGCACTGTGGGAGGCTGAGATAGGAGAATCGTGAGTTCAAAGCTAGTCTCAGAATTGGCAAGGTGCTAAGCGACTCAGTGAGACCCTGTCTCTAACTAAAACACAAAATAGGGCTGGGGATGTGGCTCAATGGTTGAGTACTCCTGAGTTCAATTCCCAGTACAAAAAAAAAAAGGAAATGGTAGAACTTCTAACTAAAAAATTACTCGCATTATTATATCGTTTAGGAAAAACAAGAAAGTTTATTTTAAGAAAACTCTATGAACTCATTGTTTTGTGGAATGAAGTGTTACCTGATTCCAGAGTCATAAAAAAATATAAAGCCAATTAAAATATTTAAAAAGAAAGTCCTGCTGGTATCTGACCCTCCTTATGACCAAAGGTTCCACAAATTCTCATATTAGATGTAATTATTGAAGAAGCATTTTATGTTCAGGTTAAAGGAAGGGGTATGCATTAACCTCATCTGAACAGTATGCCACAGAGTCCTCAATAAGGGTTTGAGGTTAGTGAGTGTGTTGACAGAACTCCTAAATGCTATCTTGTCTTTCTCAGGTTTTCATGTAGATCATGATTGTTTGGGACTATCTTTGAATTTGCAAGATTTAACAAATTAGGAGTATTGGTTTTTCTAGAACAGTATTATTCAACCTTTATTTCATTATTATCCTCCTAAGAAACCTTTTTAGACATTTTTCCCCCAGTCATCCTCCCTTGAAATTTTAATGTCATAGATAAAATTATTTATATACTCTGGCATTTGGGAGGGGAACAAATGATTGCAGTGTCTTTTGGGGATGGTTATCCCGCTTCCCCTGGTCCTCATGCACCAGTTTTAAACCCCATGAAGGCAATATCACCAATGCTGAGACCTCAAAAATCTCGAAGTATCATCATCTTGGAAATGAACTGTTACTTGTACCTTTCCTTACAAATTAAAACTAGGACAAGGACTGTTAATAAACTAATGTTGAAAAGTATCTTCTGATGGCCTGCAGCAGTTGGATAAAAGTAAGAATATGTTTTCTTATCTCATGCCTTGTATGGAGGACATTTTCTTTCTGAACAACCTCATGATCATTTGAGGAAAGGATAGGCAAACATCAGGATTAGCAGAGCAATAAATGCAGCTCTCTAAAAGGAAAAAAAAATTATAGATCACAAGGTGCTTTTGCAATGATATGCAGAGAGGAAAGAGTAGGTTAATACTGAAGAATCCAGGTATAAAATTGTCCATTGTTCCAAAGCTGGTATGCTCTAACAAGTTCAGTTTCTGAAGACAGGAATTGATTTGTAGCAGAAAATACCATTTAGCTTATTTAGCACCTCAGAATGTTCTATTCTTCCAAGAGGGTTTGGCTCTGTCTGATCAGAAGGGTGGTTGTGTATGAAATGCACCTCAGAAGGAGGAGGAGGAAATGACATGTTCGTGTAAATGAAATACAACTGCAAATTAAAGTGTCACCCTGTTTAAAAAAAATCCATTTTTTATTTAATTGGTTACCAAGGGAAAAATGTCATACAGAAGTATATGTCTCAGGGAAAGTTAAACTGCGAAATATTACAAGCAAATCTGGATTCAAGGAAGTTCTTGGGGGGGATTATAAAAAATTGTTTTAATAAAAATATTCTGATGCTGCAAAACTAGCTCATAAATTTCTGCTGTGTTACATGCCAGGGTTCCAAAAGAGATTAACAAGTACTACCTCATTTGTTCTTTCATCTCTCCATGCAGTCAGCTGTGTGCTAGCTGCCTCTTCCCTGAAGGGAGCCTTCTTTTGAGATGTATTATGAGGAAGAAGGTCATCTGCAAAGGAGATGCTTTCTCCCAAAGATTGCTGCTTACCATCAAAACATCCAAGAACTAAAATGCGTCTGGCTTTTCTGTGTTTGTGGTGTCCTCCCACTTTTTCCTTGTCTTTCTCTACATTTTAATGGAAACACATGTGTCTCTCTGGATCGTGAGCCTTCTACTAGATGGTATACATAGAGGACCCACCACAGTATTGACACAAAATAAATGTTAAGTAATAATGGGAAGAGTTGATGAATGGAATTATATTTCCACAAAGAATTGTACCTTAGGATATAATGTGTTTCCTCTTTGAGACGAGAACTTGCCATATGGGACTCCACAGGGTTTTTTTCAACTTTAGTTGTGGTTCTTTCTCTTTTCTCCCTCCTACTAATCTCACTATTATTTTCTGTTCTACAATGGAAACATGCAAATAAATAATGTAATGTTCTGTCTTTGTCTTCTCTCCCATCAGGGGCAGTGATTGGTGATGGACAGTCTGCTGTGGCCAGTAACATTGCTAATACCACCTACCGGCTCCAGTGGTGGGACTTCACTAAGTTTGACCTTCCAGAGATAAGTAATGGTAAGCCAATATAGCACTGGAATCCTAGTGGAAGGGGGTATATTTCTGGTGAGCCAAAACTCAAAGCCTCACGTAGCACTGGATTTTCAGTCATCTCATTGAGTAGTTGATGCATATGGGCTATTTCTACAGCTCCTCTGCTCAGCTCAGGACTCTAGCTAACATGTCTTGAGCATATGCCCTGAGGAGTTCACAGTCTAGTAGTTCACTGGCCAAAGCCTAGAAATTAGATGGAACTAAAAGGAAGAGAAATAGAAGGTAGTGTCAGGACTGAAAGGTACACCTTTTGACCCTTGAAGAGGAGTATAGCAATGTTAAGTTCATCTTATAAATCCAGCTCTGAATGGACTGAAGTGAATGGTATGGTTGATTTCTTTTTTATAGATGTATCTGTCAAAAATTCTCTTTTCCTTGCTTCTGGAGAAGTTCATAGTCCCACGTACTTATTATTCATCACAACATTGTAGACATTTCATGTCTAAGGAAAGACCTTCTCACATTCCTGAGAAATGGTGGTTCAGCCCTTGCTTGTGTTCTTCTGATGGTAGGCCACATCTGACCAGAGAGCCTAACCATCACTGCAAAGTTTCTACTCAACTGTTCTTTATTGTACTGAGCCACTATTCCCCTTGTCCCTTCTTCCTGTTGGGTTTTTCCACTAAATCTCCATAGAATGATGCCTTCCAAGTAACATTCCACCAGCTATTTGAAGGTAAATTGCCCCTTCCCTTAAAGTCTTTCTTTTCAGGCCTCACTGCCTTAGATTGCTTTATCTGGTGTCGCTTCCAAATTCTTGGCAGTTCTGCTCATCTTGCATTTTAACTTTGGCAGGATTTGGAGGTGGGGTGGGGGGTGACACAGTACAGAAGACTCGAGTCTTGACAGGAGCTTATACATAGTACTTTGGACAGTATTCATTCTGCATAAGATTCCAGTACCTTTTTCTGAAGCCACTATTGAGTTTATAGTCACTTAAAATTTCTTGATAATTGTTATTAAACCAGAACTCAAACATTCTGTACTTAACTTGTGTGGTTGGAAATTTTTAAAAACCAAAGCAGGTTTGTGTTTGTTTCCATGAAATTTTATCATAGTGTTACTGATTCCTCGCTCCTGCTTCTCAATATCTTGTTGAATTTTGATGAGTTTTCTCTCAGTCTTACACCATCTACTAATCTGATAAACATCCTTCCTCTGTCTTCCTTCAGATTAGTAGCAAAAATGATAAATCATTATCATTATTGCAGGCCTGTAATCCCAGCAGTTCAGGAGGCTGAGGCAGGAGGTTTGCAAGTTCAAGATCAGCCTCAGCAACTTAGGGAGGTCCTAAGCAACTTCGCAAGATCCTGTCTCAAAATAAAAAATAAAAAGGGCTGGAGATGTGGCTCAGTGGTTAAGCACCCTGGATTCAATCCCCAGTTCCAAAAAAAGAAAAAAGGAAAAAAAATTGGTGAACCAGACAGGATACTACACCAAGCTTTGTTGTATTGTGGGTTTTGTCTATTGATTTGGCTTCATAAATGAGCACTTTAGGGCTTAGTTGTTCACATCCAAAGTCTGTTTCCTGTCTCATCTGTAAAAAGGATTTGTCAGATGCCTTAAAATAATTGATATCATCTATATGTGGCATTTCCCTGTATGCTAGTCTTTTTGGGGGTGGAGGATACTGGGGATTGAACTTTGGGGCATTTAACCACTGAACCACATCCCCAGCCCTTTTTTGTATTTTATTTAGAGATAGGATCACACTGCGTTGCTTAAGGGCTTGCTAAGTTACTGAGGCTGACTTTGAACTTGTGATCCCTCCATCTCAGCATCCTGAGCCACTGGGATTATAGGTGTGCGCCTCTGCCCCTAGCTGTGGGCCAGTCTTGATATCTTTATCAGACAAGGGAAATGAAGTTGATTTTTCATGTTCTGTTCTTAGTGAAACCTCATCCATTTCTTTCTAAGTGCTTATAACCAGGTATGTCCAATAATCTCGTCTTTAATCCTACTGGGAATCCATAGCAGTCCACCTTCCCTTACTGAAAGTCAAAATGTGCCAGGTGTGGTGGCGCACGCCTGTAATCCCATCAGCTCAGGAGGCTGAGGCAGGAGGATCATGAGTTCAAAGCCAGTCTCAGCAAAAGTGAGACGCTAAACAACTCAGTGAGATCCTGTCTCTAAATAAAATACAAAATAGGGCTGGGCATGTGGTCCGGTGGTCAGATGCCCTGAATTCAATCCCTGGTAACCCCCACCCTCAAAAAAAAAGAAAAAATGGAAAGAAAGAAAAATAATATGAGCTAGGTGCGGTGGCGCAAGCCTGTAATCCCAGCACTTAGGGAGGTTGAGACAGGAGAATCGCAAGTTCAAAGCCAGCCTCAGCAATGGCAACTCAGTGAGACCCTGTCTCTACATTAAAACACAACATAGGGCTGGGGATATGGCTCAGTGGTCGAGTGCCCCTGAGTTCAATCCCTAGTACCAAAAGAAAAAAAAGAAAAAGAAAAACAATGTTTGTTCATCTCTAGTTTTCTGGCCCAGATCTTACTGGCTGTAATTTATTTACAGTTAATTGCTTTCCTTTATTTGTCACTTTCTGTTGATATAATATAAATTAGGTAATACATTCACTGTTCAAAAATTTTAGAAATACAAAAAGATGTACAATATGAAACCTCCCAATCCTATTCCCTCCCACCTACCACTCCTTACCATAGACAACTAGTATTAACAGTTTTTTGTCTGTCTTTTCAAGGATATTATGTGTATATAAAAGCAAATGCAAACTAATGTTTTCCCACTTTTTTTTTTTTTGGTACCGGGGTTGAACTCAGGGGTACTCTCCCACTGAGCCACATCCCCAGCCCTATTTTGTGTTTTATGTAGAGACAGGGTCTCACCGAGTTGCTTAGTGACTGGCCATTGCGAGGCTAGCTTTGAACTCGTGATTCTCCTGTCTCAGCCTCCCAAAGTGCTGGGATTACAAGCATGAGCCACTGCACCCGGCTTGTTTTCCCATTTTTTATGTAATTTGAATGGCAGCATGCTGTACATATTTTTCTGTATGTTTTTTCTTTAATGGTATATCTTAGTGACCTTTACATATTGGTGTAGAAAAGTTTATTCAGAGCTGAGGGTGTGAAGCTCAGTGGTAGAACTTTTGCCTAGCATGCAGGAGGCTATAAACTCAATCTCTAATACTACATTCAGTTAATCAGTCAGTAAGTTTACTCATTTTTTTTATAGCTGCCTAGTATTTCATTGTATAAATGCTCCATTATTTTTTGGTGTCCTATTAGGTTGTTTTCAACCTTTTGTTACTCAAACTATATTGCAGTTTGTCATCTTGCACATGTATAAGCATATTGATAAGATAAATACCTAGAAATGGAAATCGTAGGGAGGAAAAGAGTATGTGCATTGGTAATTTTGGTAGATATTACCATTTTGTCCTTTGTGCAGATTAAGCCACCTTATATTCCTATCTGAAGTTCATGAGAGTACTTGGTTCCCTAAACTTTTTGATAAAATATTATCAAATTTTTTTATGTATTTGCAAATATGATAGATAAAAAGTAGTATGAGCACATTTTAAATTGGTCCCAAACAAGGTTGTGTGCCTCTTTGTATACATCCATTTGCTGCTTTGTCTTGACCTGCCCACATGCTTTACCTCTTTTTCTATTGTGTTAATGGTCTTTTCCTCAGCTATTCTACAGAAGCTCTTTATAAATCAGAAAATTAACTTAGAATGAGAGTTTCCTGTCATTTATCTTTTGACTTTGCTGAAGGTTATTTTTGTCATAGAACTTATTTTAAATCAAAATTATACAACTTTCCTTTTATGGTTTCTAGTTTTTGTGTCATCATTAAGATCATTTAGTTTAGAAACTTAGCCTCCCGTAAGCAAACTATGATCCAACTTTCTCCCCATAATGGCTCCTTATTTGTCCCAGCCCATTAATATTTCATTTGTTTCCACTGATAGAAACAAATCATTTTTTCCATTATTGATAATTTCCAACAAATTATCATTTTTCATCATACTGTTAATTTCCTGTGTGTATTTAAATATATTTCTGGCTATTCTATTATAGTGAGCTGATTGTTCAGGCGAGAATTCCACATGGATTTTGTTGTTTTTTGTGTTTTGTGGTACTGGGAGTTGAACCCAGGATGCTCTACACAGAGCTGCCTACCCAGCCCCTTTTTTAATTTTTAATTTTGAGACAGGGACTTGCTAGGTTGCAGAGGCTGGCCTAGAACTTGTGACCCTCCTGCCTGAGTCTCTCAAGTTTCTGCAAGTACAAGCATATGCCACTTTTTCCAGTGCAGGTTTCATTTTAGAAGATTTTTTTTAAATAATTTTTTTAGATGTTGATAGACCTTTGTTTTATTCATTTATTTATATGCAGTGCTGAGAATCGAACCCAGTGCCTTGCACATGGTAGGCAAATGCTCTACCATTGAGCCCCAACTCCAGCCCTATTTTTGTCTCTCTTTTTTTTTTTTTCTTGGTACTAGGAACTCAGGGGCACTGGACCACTGAGCCACATCCCCAGCCCTATTTTGTGTTTTATGTAGAGACAGGGTCTCACTGAGTTGCTTAGCACCTCGCCATTGCTGAGGCTGGCTTTGAACTCGCGATTCTCCTATCTCAGCCTCCCTAAGTGTATTTTTGTCTCTTGATAAGAACATTAAAACCGCCTTTTAGCCAGGCATGGTGGCACACGCCTATAATCCCAGTGGCTTGGGATGCTGAGGCAGAAGGATCATGAGTTCAAAGCCAGCCTCAGCAACAGCAAGGCGCTAAGCAAATCAGTGAGACCCTGTCTCTAAATAAAATACGAAACAGGGCTGGGGGTATGGCTAAGTGGTGAAGCATCCCTGGGTTCAATCCCCGGTACCAAAAAAAGCAAAAATCAATTTTTTATGCCCTCTCAAAATCTGGTAGTGTAGGGCTAGGCATAGTGGTGCACACCTGTAATGCCAGCAGCTTGGGAGGCTGAGGCAGGAGGATCACGAGTTCAAAGCCAACCTCAGCAATTTAGCAAGGTCCTAAGCAACTCAGCTAGACCCTGTCTACATAAAATATAAAAAGAGCTAGGGATGTGGCTAAGTGCTTAAATGCCCCTGGGAGCCGGCGCGGTGGCGCACGCCTATAATCCCAGCACTTAGGCTGAGACAGGAAAATCGTAAATTCAAAGCCAGCCTTGGCAATGGCGAGGTGCTAAGCAACTCAGCGAGACCCTGTCTCTACATAAAACACAAAATAGGGCTGGGGATGTGGCTCGGTGGTCAAGTGCCCCTGAGTTCAATCTCCAGTACCAAAAAAAAAGAAAAAAAAAAGCCCCTGGGTTCAATCCTCATACCAAAAAATAATAATAAATAAATAATTTAATTTAAAAAAAATCTAGTAGGTGTAGTTTTTATAATTACACTTAATTTATATAAATACTTAAGGAAAGTGTCTTTTTTGTGTGTGTGTGCTGGGGATTGAACCCAGAGCCTTATACATGCAAGGCAAGCACTCTATCAACTGAGCTATATCCCCAGTCCTGAGATTAAATGTCTTTATTTTATCTTACAACATGATATAATTTTCAGTTTATCCAAATCTCTCTTGTATTCTTAGGAATGTTTTAAAGTCTTCATATAAATCCTATACATTTCTTAAGTGTATTGGTGTATGGTAATCTTAAAAAAATCTTAACTGTCAAACTGCATTTATTTACTGATTATAGTATTTACTTTGTTAAATCTCACGGATTATCTAAGTGTGCTTCCTGGAGATGATAATAATTTTACCCTCTCCATTTCAATTTTTTACACTTGTGATTTTGTTGTTGCAATACTGGGGGTTAACCCAGGGACACACTACCATTGAGCCACATTTCATTGGTTGATCGATACTAGGAATTGAATCCAGGGGTGCTTTACCAGTAGGCCATGTTCGCAGCCCTTTTTATTTTTTATTTCGAGACAGGGTCTCACGAAGTTGTTTGAGATTTCCCTAAGTTGCTGAGGTTGCCTTGAACTTGAGATCCTCCTGACAGCCTCCTAAATTGCAGGGATTACAGATGTGTGCCAGGGTGCCTGGCTTGTGATTTCTTTTCTCTAAGTACATTAGTGTTAACCCTAATAATATTGATATTGTGTATATCTCCGCCCCCCCCAATTAAGCATGTTACTAGCTTTTGGATTGAACTAGAACTACTTTTATTATTTTAAAAAAGCATCCAAATAATCCTATTTTATTAGTAGTTTTTATCAAGAATGGTATTGAACATATTCATGCCTTTTCAGCATTTATGAAAATTATTAATTTTTTTCTCTAATATCTAATATAATCCAGTTAGGTTAATTACATAGCCATGTGTGGTGGCACACACTTGTAATCCCACTGACTCGGGAGGCTGAGGCAGGAGAATCACAAGTTCAAAGCCAGCTTTAGCAACTTAACAAAGCTCTAAGCAACTTAGTGAGATCCTGTCTCAAAATAAAAAATAAAAAGGGCTAGTGATGGGGCTTAGTGGGTAAACTCCCTTGGGTTCAATCCCCAGTGCAAAAAAAAAAAAAAAAAATTACATAACATGTAACCCATTCTTGTATTAGTTGGTTAAGCCCTATCCTGGTTTTAATGTATTTATTAATGTTAAATTCCTTTAGTTTGCCTGCTAATAATTTATTTAGGATTTTTTCATTGATATTCGTAAGTAAAATGCATATGCATGGTTATTTTTTTTAATGAGATTTTTGTGGGTTTGGTGTCAGTGTTATGTTTGTGTTACAAATGTAAATTTTTCCCCCTATTTTGTCTGGAGCAATTTAAATAGAAATTGGAAGAGCTTCATAGTAGTGTTGGAGTTACTTGCCTTTTTTTTTTTTTTTTTTTTAAATATGGAACACTGCATGTCATCCTTACACAAGGGCCATGCTAATCTTCTCTGTATTATTCTAATTTTTTTAGTATATGTGCTGCCAAAGTGAACCCTTACTTACCCTTCTTTGCCCTTTAAAGATCTGGGTCTGATTCCCTCCTGCAGCCAAACATAAAGACAGGTGACTGCTTTGATAACCTTCTGTCAGCTGAGATATTTGAGACTGGATCTCACCAAGTTACCAAAGCTGGCCTAGAACCTGTGATTCTCTTCAGCCTCCTGAGTCACTGGGATTTCAGGCATATGCCACTACTCCTGGCTTTAAGTACATAATTCTTGAGCTAACACTAATTCAAATCTCACTCAAATACCATCTAGCAGTGTGACTTTGGGTAGTTAATCTCTCTACCCTTAATTTCCCTTATCTATAAATAAAGATTGTAATAATGCAAAGCTCATAGGATTGTTATGAGAATCAAATGAATTAATGTGTATCAAGTACTTTGAACTGAGTATAATAAACGATCAATGTATTAGCTATTCCCTCATGTCTTTTCCTTGGAAATTGCACAGTGATTGTGTGAGACTATATATGGTCATAATTCTTTTTTTTTTAAGTTTTATTTTTCCATATTTTTGTTGGTACATTATAATTATACATAATAGTGGAATCTGTTGTTACATATTTGTATATGCATGTGATATAACATTATATATAACATTAGTTTGGCCAATATCATTCCCAATATTTCCCTTTTTTCTCTCTCTCCCCCTGCCCTTGGTCCTTTTCCTTTACACTACTGATCTCCCTTCAATGTTCGTGAGATTTCCCCCCCAATGACCACCTTCTCCCCACCCCCATCTTCCGCATGAGAGAAAAGGTATGACCCCTGACTGTCTGCATTTGGCTTATTTCACTTAACATAATGTGCTCAAGTTCCATTCATTTTCTTGCAAATGACATGATTTTATTCTTCTTTATGACTGCATGAAACTCCATTGTGCATATATACATTTTTTCTCCATTCATCCATTGACAGATACTACCTAGATTATTTCCATAGTTTGGCTATTGTGAATTGTACTGCTAAAAATATGGGTGTACAGGTATCCATATAATATGCTGATTTTAATTCTTTTTTTTTTAAATTCTGGAGGATGACTTTAATTCTTTAGGATGATACCCGCTCATCTGGTGGTTCCATTTCTAGTCTTTTGAGGAACCACCATGTGGATTTCCATAGTGTTCATGCTAAATCAACAATCCCACCAACAGTGTGAAAGTCTGTTTTTCTCCTCATCTTGTCCAGCATTTATTATTGTTTGTATCCCACCCCCTTCCCCGGCAGCAAGGATTAAACTCAGGGGCACTCAACCACTGAGCCACATCCCCAGGCCTATTTTGTGTTTTATGTAGAGACAGGGTCTCACTGAGCTGCTTAGTGCCTCGCCGTTGCTGAGGCTGGCTTTGAATTTGCGATTCTCCGGGCTCAGCCTCCCAAAGTGTTGTTTTTTTTTAAATATTGTTTTAGTTGTCAGTGGACTTTATTTGTTTATATGTGGTGCTGAGAATCGAACCCAGTGCCTCACACGTGCTAGGCAAGCACTGTACCACTAAGCCACAACCCCAGCCCCAGCGTTTGTATTCTTGATGGTTGCCATTCTTACTGGAATGAAATGAAATTTCAGTGTAGTTTTGATTTGCATTTCTCTAATTGTTAATGATGTTGAAAAGTTTTTCATATATTTGTTGACTATTTGCATTTTTTTCTTTTGAGGAGTGTCTGTGTAGTTCTTTTGCCCATTTAAAATTTTTATTTGTTTATTTATTTATTTATTTATTGGTACCAGGGATTGAACCCAGAGGCCGCTTTACCACTGAGCCATGTCCTCGAACCTTTTTATATTTTTTATTTAGAGACAGAGTCTCACTAAGTGGTTAAAGCTGGTTTTGAACTTGTGATCCTCCTGCCTCAGCCTCCCAAGCCACTGGGATTATAGGCATGCACCACCACACCCAGCTTGCCCATTTATTAATTGCGTCTTTTTTTGTTTTTGTTTTTTCGTGTTAACTGTTTTTAGCTCTTTATATATTCTGGGCACTAATCCTCTGTCAGAACAGTAGCTAGCAAAATTTTTCTCCCAGTTTTGTTTTTTTTTTGGGGGGTGGGGGGTGGTTTACTGGAGATTTAACTCAAGGGCACTTGACCACTGAGCCACATCCCCAGCTATATTTTGTATTTTATTTAGAGACAGGGTCTCAGTGAGTTGCTTAGCAGCTTGCTTTTGCTGAGGCTGGCTTTGAACTTGTGATCCTCCTGCCTCAGCCTCCCAAGCTGCTGAGATTACAGGTGTGCACCACTGTGCCTGGCCAGAAGCTTTTAAATATGATGCCATCTCATTTGTTAATCTTAGTATTATTTCTTGAGCTTTAGGAGTCCTATTGAGAAAGTTATCTTTGTTGGAGTGTTAACCCTACATTTTCTTCTAGGAGTTGCATAGTTTCTGATCTGATTTCTACGTCTTTAATCCATTTTAAGATGACTTGTGCGGGATAAGAGATAAAGATATAGTTTTATTCTTTTACATATGGACAACCATTTTTTCTCCAGCACTATTTGTTAATAAATATTGCCTTTTCTCCAGTGTATGTGTAAGGTCAGATCGGCAGTAAAGACCATGACCACTAGCTGAAAGAATAAAGGCACGGCTTTATTGGGGCCAGTGTGGGCTGGGGAAATCGCGCCCAAAACTGGGAGAGGCCATTTTTATGGGTAGGTTGAGGGAGGAGGATTCTCATGAAGAGGCGTCTCTTCTTGGTTAGCTGAGGCCCAGTGACAAGTATGGGCCGATTTCAGAGGTCATGGCGTTCATTGATGATTGGTTGATGTCAGAGCAGTGAGCAGTAGACCGTTTGGCTTGGTGCGCATGGGTAACTTTAGATTGCCCAGGCCCCCTTTGTCTAGCCGCTATCTCTCTGCCCAACAGTATGTTTTTGACACTTTTGTCAAGAATCAGATGACTGTATGTGTAGGTTTGTCTCTGAGTCTTCTATTCTGTACCACGGGTGTATATATTTTTATGCCAGTATCATGCAGTTTTTGTTACTATAGCTCTATAGTGTAATTTACAGTCAGATATTGTGGTGTTTCCAGTATTGCTTTTTTGGCTTAGAATTGCTTTTGCTGTTCTTGGCCTTTTATTCTTCCAAATGAATTTTAGGACTGTTTTTGGTTTGTTTTTTTTTTTAATTCTGTGAAGAATGTCATTGGTATTTTGATGGGTTTTGCATTGCCTCTGTATATTGTTTTTGGTAATATGGCCATTTTAACAATATTAATTCAGCTAATACATTAACATGGGAGGTGTTTCCACCTTCTTGTGTCTTCTTTAATTTCTTTCTTTGATGTTCTGTAGTTCTCATTGAAGATGTCCTTTACCTCCTTGGTTAGATTTATTCTTAGGTTTTGTTTTTTGAGGGTATCATGGATGGAATTGTTTTTCTGATTTCTTTCTTAGCAGTATTCATTATTTAAATGAATACTATCATTTAATAATGATATCAATATAATTATCAGTATATCGTAAAGCTATTGATTTCTGTATATTGATTTGGTAACCTGCTCCTTTGCTGAGTTTATTAGCTTTAGCAGTCTTCTCAGGGAGCTTTTGCATCTTCTAAGTATAGGATCATATCATCTGCAGTGATGATTTGACTACTTCTTTTCCTATTTTTATCCCTTTCATTTCCTTCTCTTGCCTAATTGCTCTGGCTAGAATTTCTAGCAGTGGTGAAGAATGGACGTTCTTGTCTTCTTCTGTATTTTAACAGAAAGGCTTTTAGTTTTTCCCTATTCTCCCCCCCGCCACCCCCCGCCGCTGTCTTTTCTTTTCTTTTTTTTAAAAATATTTAGTTTTTACTTGTAGATGGACACAATATCTTTATTTTATTTATTTTTATGTGGTGCTGAGGATCGAACCCGGTTCCTCACGCATGCGAGGCAAGCGCTCCACCACTGAGCCACAATCCTAGCCCCTTTTCTTTTATTTTTTTAACACAGCAGAATGCATTTCAATTCACAGTACACATATGGAGCACAAATTTTCATTTCTCTGGTTGTACACAAGGTAGAATCACACCATTCATGTCTTTATACCTAGGGTAATGATGTCCGTCTCATTCCACCATCTCTCCTACCCTGACTCCCCCTCTCATTCCCTATTCTCTTTGATGCTGGTTTTGGGTTTGTCATATATAGCTTTTATGATATTGAAGTAAGTTCCTACTGTCCCTAGTTTCTTGAGTGTTTTTATCATGAATGAGTGCTGGATTTTGTTGAAGGCTTACCTCTGCAACTATTGAAATGACTATGTGATTTTTGTCCTTAATTTTATTTGTGTGGTAAATCATTTATTGATTTGTGTATGTTAAATCATCCTTGCAACCCTTAGGATAAAAGCAACAAGAGCTCGGGATGTAGGTCAATGAGAGTGGCCCTCTGTTCAATCCCTAGTACTATAAATAAATAAATAGTTTTTGCAAGCCTCAATTCAATCACACCACACTTTCCTATCATTTTCTTTTTTATTTGTCATTGATTTTGTGTTGCCTCTTCCATCTTTGAAATTGATTTATAAAACCTGAGCTGATCACAGAGCATCATGTACAACCAAATAGGCTCATTTAGTTATAATTCTCCTTTCTGTCTTATTTAAATCACTTGAATTGTTAGAATTTTGCATTTTAAAAGTGTTCTAGTTGGGTGGGAGTGGTGGCTGCTAGCCTGTAATCCCAGAAGCTTGAGAGACTGAGTCAGGAGGATTACAAATTCAAAGCCAGTCTTGGCAACTTGGTGAGGCCCTGAGCAACCTTAGTGAGTCCTATCTCAAAATAAAAAATAAAAAGGGCTGGGGATGTGGCTTAGTGGTTAAGCACCCCTGAGTTTTTAGATAAAGCCAGAATATTAGTTCTAGTTCTAGTTAATAATTTCCAGTTCCAGTCTTTTTTTAGAGTTTGATCCTTGAGAAAATCCTGAATTCTAGGAGTTTAGGACACATGTATCTCATAATAGCCAATGTTCCTTTCTATGGTATTATTCTCTAGAATGAAATCACTTTTACCTGAGATTTGTATCATTCACTTTCTCTCTCTTGGTACTGAGGATGCTTTACCACCGAGGTCCATCCCCAGCCCTTTTTATTTTTTATTTTGAGATAGGGTCTCACTAAGTTGCTTAGGGCCTCCCAAGTTGCTGGAATTATACGTATGTACCACTGTGCCGAGCTCAGTCACTCTTAGCTATTTCCTTGTTGGTCCAAATAAGGTATATTTGCAGTTGAGTTCTTCATCTTGATAGATTCGGTGGTTAGTAGCATAAGTTGAGAATTACTTTTACGGCAGAATTTATTTCTCATAGTCGCCTGCTTCCCTGCGGAGGGTAACCTTTGACTTTGGGACAGCCTGGACCTGGGAACTGTGATTCTGAATTTTACTCATGGGTTCAGTGACCACCACATTGCTGGTCATCTGACAAAATCTGAATTGCATTTCACCCTTTTCTGCTAAAGAGTCTTACCACCTATTTCTCTCACTTAACATTAGGGGGTTTATGAATTTGCAAAGAGTGCAGAAGTTTATGAATAAGGCCTCACAGGCATAATTTGGAAACTGCTTTTGCAGAAAGTAAAATAGCACATTAAATTCCTTCTTTTTCTTTTTTTTGGTAGTGAGGATTGAACACCAGGGTGCTTTTCCCCAGTCCTTTTTATTTTTTATTTTGAGAAATAAGTTGCGTAGGCTAGCCTCAAACTTGTGATCCTTCTCCTCAGCCTTCCGAGTCTCTGCAATTACAAGCATGTGCCACAATTCTGCTCAATGTAAGTTTTAAGAGTAAAGTGTGTGTGCGCGCGCACGTGCGCACACATGCATGCATGTATATGCAAAGGATTGAACCTAGGGATGCTTAACCACTGAACCACATACTCAGCCCTGTTTTTGTTTTGAGACAGGGTCTTACTCAGTTGCCAAGGCTAGCTTTGAACTTGGAATTTTCCTGTCTCAGCTTCCCTAGCTGCTGGGATTACAGGCACGCACCACTGCACCTGGCAAGAGTCAACTTTTATTAGGTGGCTGTCTTTGGTTGTTAAGGTTCCTGGAAGAATAGGCCTTAAGAAATCCAGTGGATAAGAAATGTGGGGCAAGCCAGGCGCGGTGGCTCAAGCCTGTAATCCCAGCACTTAGGGAGGCTGAGACAGGAGAATCGCGAGTTCAAAGCCAGCCTCAGCAATGGCGAGGCACTAAGCAACTCAGTGAGACCCTGTCTCTACATAAAACACAAAATAGGGCTGGGGATGTGGCTCAGTAGTCGAAATCCCCAGTACAAAAAAAAAAAAAAAGAAATGTGGGGCAGATACCACAAAGAATGTAGTAACTGGTGCCTTTGAGGATGCTTAGTGTCATCTGGAACACTGGTCTTCTGCCAAAATCAAAGGGGTTCAGAGATAGCCAAGAGGAAAATTTCCTGCTGATTTCAACCCCCTTGGGTTTTCCAAATCAGTATATAATGCATTTGCAAAGGCACTGCAACTGCTAATCACCCCCATGGCCTCATCTGGCCAGCCAGCAACAGGCTACCCATTGATCTTTGTACAAGGTACTTGTTTATAATTTATGGCGCTGATAGGAAGGCAGAGCCATCTGCTCCTCCGGGCATCAGTATTTCTAACCCCTCTCATTCCCTTCTAGGGCATTTTCACTTGGAAATCATTTCTAATTGGGAGGAGATTACATTGCAGAGTCTGGAACATGGCTTCCTTCTGTCTCCTACATCCTTTTTTCCTCCCTCTGGAATTGCCCCCTGAAGCTCTAAAGCAGTTTTGATTTGAGCAATGTTTTGTTTCCTAACCTTTATTCATCTTAGCTACGTAGCTAACTGCCTCATCATCCTTTCCAGAATGATTTTGCATGAAAATGAAAGCCATTTGCTAAGTTCGCAAGTGTAGTTCCAGACCAGAGCATCAGGGACCTCAGAATTTGTTGGAAATGCAAATTCTCAGGCCCTGCTCTAACATTCAGTATTTTGATATCACCTCCAAGTTACTGTGATACTTGTTTCAGTTTATGAACCACCACAGCTAAATAAGGCATGGAGCACAAAAAGATTTCCAGTGACATGTGAACTACTTTACTTTTTTCCACCAGCACATATTATTGATGAATTCAAAAAGGATGAGTTGTCCTTTATCATTAGTACATTCACTTTGTGGCTCAAGAAAGCAAATAATAGAGATTCAACAAATCTCTCCTTGTATAAATTAACTAATCAAAATTTCAGCTTTATGAGAGGAAGCTGCATAAGTGGTGAAGCAGTGACCATTCACCTTTGTAACTGACCATTTCCATTTTCACATGGGAAATTAATAGACAACAAGCAGTGAGTTAAGTTGCTAAATGGAGCTTTAAAATAAAAATGAAACTGTAAATACACAGCCCGGTGCTTGCTGTAATGCAGCTACCAGATCACTTTGTGCCTCTCACAGCCCCTTCATTATTATAGAAGTACAGCTGTGGACCACTAGCTGCAAAATTCCTGAAACCGAATATACCACTAGAGAATCTGTTGTCACTTTCAGGATTCTCTTTTTATTTGTCATTTGTATGTCTCTCAGCTTACCACAATAACCTGGAACATATGTGAAATTGGTAGCATTGGAGGAGCAGGCAAAATTTAGGAGATAGCCCTCAGCTTGGAATCGTAGTAATAGAAACTCAAGCACAATGCCTGGAATTGAGGCTGACAAAATGCTTTTGTCCATCTACCCAATTTTTAGGAGTTTCAAGCCAAACTTTCCAGAAGGAAAAGCTTACATACACTTTCCTCCTCACCTCTCATCCCAGTAAACAGTTAGATGCTCTTTTTTTTTTTTTTATGTTGGAGAATTTTGAGGGTCGTTATAGGCTTCTGCATTTGACCAAAATACATATTAACACCTAGTGAGGTAGATCAATGTAACAGCAGGATAGAAGAGCAAAAAATACCCACTGAACATTATCTACATTAAGGGTAGGTAAAATGGTAGCTGCAAAGCTGTCTTAGAATCTGAAGAGGCTCTTCTCCTTCTCTATTTATTGTCATGTCTTGATTAATATTTTCCGTTACTTTTCTCTCTCCCCCTGCCTTTGGTGGTAGAGTCTAAATGTTAATTTCTTTTTATCTTTTTGAGGGTTGCATCAACCTCAAGAGTAGAAAACCAAAATGAACTCACTCCTGAAGCTTCCCACAATTCTTTCCGTTCTATGTCCCCAACTGGCATCATGTGTTGATACATAGGAGGAGAAGGAGATCATCATGTTTTTGGCAAAAGGCTTGGGATCCTGTGTCAGGAGCAGACAGTCCTAGTGCTGGCTAGATAAATCTAGTCGTACAGGCTAAAGCAGATGGTGGGCTGGGAGTTGAGCAATAGAGGCCTAATGATGATGGCATGAGTATTTGGATGTCATTCTCTTATTAGTTAGCAAACAGAGCCATCCTTGTGGTCCCTCCTCAGTTTTATGTGTAATGGTGCTGTAGGTGTCAGCCCCCAAGAGTTGGCACAACAGCCTAATCAATGTGTTCTCATGTGTTTTTTGATTTACTGTCATCTCTGTAGCTTCATAAGCAACACACAGGGAAAGAGGAACAAATGCAGAGTTTTCCAGATTATTCTGAGTCTCTGATCTCATGAGCCCTGGAAAATCAATTCTTTGTCTAATTTTCCTTGGGCTGATTAGGGACACTTGCTCTAGACTTCCTCATCTTGTCTGTTTGCTTACTGGAATAGATCACCTAGAACCTGTTGAGGGCAGCTAAGCTTGGCTTTTTTTTTTTTTTTAACTCTGACAATTGATATCTCCATCAAATAGGAGAAAGAGTAAAAACTCACTTTGCATGCAGTAGATCTAAGTGAGACAAAGTCCGGAGGAGCTTTGAATGTGTTGTTCTGTTCTACCTGTATCTGTGATGTGTCATGGTCCATCTCACATCACTGATGAGATAGTACATCCTGGCAGGAAATCACACAGTAGGACTTGCAGAGGGATTCAAATGCAGACCAATACCAGGCATGCAGGTGCATTCCCCATGCTGGCTAACATCTCAATAGTCCTGTCATGTGGAGTGGATTCTCACAGAGATGCCCACAGCCCTCATCCTGCTATCTTAGCAGCCTGAGCCTGCTGTTTGGCCGGTACTGTGCTTTAGTCTGAGTAACTGCTAAGTGCAGACTAGTTCTGCCTGTGTGCATTTGTTCATGATAGTAAGAAAACAGAGCATAATGAGAAACAAAAAGATCCACAGCTATCCAGTCAGGACTGGGCTTTCTCTTTATCCCTTTTGTGGAATTAGGGATTAGTGTTAGCAAAGAGAAAATATGAGCAAGTTTGAGACCACTTCCCTCCCCGAAATCACACAGCAGGTGTTGAATAGGATTCCCACCCTGGAAAGTTCTACCTCTTTTCTGCTTTTTCTTGGAGTCACTGGGTTTGTGTTTTCTTTTTTTTTTTTTTTTTTTTTAAATATTTTTTTAGTTGTGGATGGACACAATGTCTTTATTTTATTGCTTTGTACGTGGTGCTGAGGATCGAACCCAGGGCCTCACGCATGCGAGGCAAGCGCTCTACCGCTGAGCCACAATCCCAGCCCCTGGGTTTGTGTTTTCATTTGTCTTGGTTTTGATCTTCTGGACAATAACAGTTTGGAAAAGCTCTCTTCTCTGGTAAAGTTTTTAGTAAGTTTTTCCTTGATTGATCTTCAAGTGATGTTTCCTAAGTGTGAACTAAAAAGACTCAGTAGGTGACTGTGATGTGGACATCCTGTAGTGTCTACTAAAGTGGTAGGAAAGACGTCTTTACTGCCTCTTGTGTATCCTGTTCCCTGACATTTTAGTTTGAATAACAAGTCATCCTGTATAATAGCATTTTTAGAGAAGGTTCAGGCCCTTAGGAAGGCCTCAGATTTTCTTGGTCTCAGAATTTTTCACAGCATAAACTCAGAGTTCCTTATCCTCTTCTCTTTCTTTCTGTGATACAGCTTCCGTGAATGTGCTGGTGCAGAACTGCAAGATCTACAATGATGCCAGCTGTGATATATCTGCAGATGGCCAGCTGCTGGCAGCTTTCATCCCTAGCAGCCAGAGGGGCTTTCCTGATGAAGGCATCCTGGCAGTGTACTCCCTGGCCCCCCATAACCTGGGTGAAATGCTCTACACCAAGCGATTTGGTAAGGGATAGGAAGCCCAACCTAATGACAGAGGGACGCTGGTGCCTTGGCATAGGCATTCCTAGGTGAGGCATGGCTTGGGTGAGAGTAATGGTCACACACTGCCCCTGCCTTCACTGGGGCGTAAGCCAGAGAAAGCTTGCTTTGCAGGAGTCTTGGCTACTAGCATTGCAGAAGAATCTCAGAATAAGAGTCCTCTGCTGCAGTAGCATTACAGGCAGAGGAGTGCTGGGAGCAGAGGAGTGTTTTGGTCATACAGCAAGGCAGTTTGGCTTTAAAAGCCCCCCAGAGGCCAGGCATGGTGGTGCACACCTGTAATCCCAGACTCAGGAGGCTAAAGCAGGCGGATTGGAGTTCAAAGCCTCAGCAATTTAGCAAGGTTTTAAAGCAACTCAGTGAGACCTTGTCTCTGAATAAAATATAAAAAATGGCTGAGGATGTGACAGGCTCACTGGTTAAGCGGTTAAGCACCCCAGGGTTCAACCCCTGGTACCACTCCCCACCCCAAATATGTGTGCTTTTTGATCCAGAAATCCTACTTCCAGGGAATTAAAATCCTGTGCAAAGATTTATATACAAGGATGTTCACAGCAATATTTTTTAAAAATACATTTTAGTTATATATGGGCACAGTGTCTTTATTTTGATGTGGTGCTGAGGATCGAACACAGTGCCTCACACGTGCGAGGCAAGCACTCTGCCACTGAGCCACAACCTCAGCCTAGCAATATTTTTTGTCATACAGCAAAATGTCAGATTATTGCTTTAAGAGATTTTTTTAAAGAGTTGCTTAAACAGCTGAGCACGGTGACGCACACCTATAATCCCAGCACTTTGGGAGGCTAAGACAGGATAATCATGAGTTCAAAGCCAGCCTAAGCAATGGCGAGACGCTAAGCAACTCAGTGAGACCCTGTCTCTACATAAAACACAAAATAGGGCTGGGGATGTGGCTCAGTGGTCAAGTGCCCCTGAGTTCAATCTGCCATGCCAAAAAAAAAAAAAAAAAAACACGAATTGCTTAAACAAATGATGATGCAATAATAGGATGGAATACAATTAGCCTTAAAAATGGTCTCAGAGGATTGCAAGTTCTGGGCCAGCCTCAGCAAGGCCCTAAGCAACATAGTGAGAAACTTTCTCAAAATAAAAAGGTCTGGGGATGTGACTCAGTGATTAAATGCTCCTGGGTTAAATCCACAGTAAAAACAACAACCAAAACAACCTCTCAGAGGCTGAAGCAGAAAGATCACAAGTTCAAGGCTAGCTTCAGCAACTGAGCAAAACCCTGTCTCAAATTAAATGGCTATGGATGTGGCTCAGTGATAAAGTGCCCCTGGGCTTAATCCCCAGTACCAAGGCAAACAAAGTACTCTCAGAAGAATATTTAATGATAAAGAAACATAATGTATTAAGTGAAAAGATAGATTTCAAAACAGTATTTATAGAATGATATCAATTTTTTTTTAAGTAGTTACATGGTAACAATGGTTAGTATTTATTAAGAACTTTCTATGTGTCAGACACTGTACTCAGAACATGCATGCCTTCTCATTTTACTATTCACTACAATTCTATGAGCAAACCATTAGGAAGATTGGAGAAAAGACTGGGAGTGTGTTTCCTTGGAATGGCAAGAACTCTGGGAAATGTCTCTCTGTTCTGTTGGCCCTCAGGTCCCAATGCCATTTCGGTGAGCCTATCCCCGATGGGCCGGTACGTAATGGTGGGCTTGGCCTCCCGAAGAATCCTGCTGCACCCCTCCACAGAGCACATGGTAGCCCAGGTCTTCAGGCTGCAACAGGCCCATGGTGGCGAGACCTCCATGAGGGTGAGTGCCATTGCATGTGTCTGCATTGTGTACAGCTTTCCTAGGCTAGGCAGGGTAGTGAAGGACAAGTGGTGTGATCTCCCAGCCCGAAGCAGAGCTGTCATGGTCAAAAGTAGTAAAGAAGGGCCCTCAGTCCAGTCCATCCAGGACCAGCAGGCCTTACTTTGGGGAGCTCTGGACTGTTGAGAGACATGGGTTTTTTTACACCCTAGATAATGAGGTAGGTCCCCCAGTGGCCTGAAAGTATCCTCAGAGAAAGAATAAATTTTAAAAGTTCTTACCTCAACTCCAGACTTTAAGTACCAAGATCCATAATGGACTCAATGTAATATTTATGCTTATTTTTTTAAAAATTTCTTTGAGAAAAAGCATACTTTAAAATGTGATGATATACCCTGAAATCATAATTGTGATGAAAGATAAGGACCGTAGTCAGCTTCTATGCTTAATTGTCCCATGCATTTCACCAGTGGAGAAAAGACCCTGCTTAGGGCCCTCTCTTGTGTTGCCATAAAAGCTTTCTGGGCATTGTGTAGTTAGTAGCCTTTGCATTCAGCCAAACTAATGTACCTGATTGAGCTTCCCATATCCCATGGGGGCTCATTTGGCTAGGGTTTTGTGCAGGGGAGTCAAGCATTTGAACAGTTCTCTAATTAGATAGTATTTAAGCTCTGCTTCAGTCTTAGGAACCTGTGAATTAATTCCCTTAGTATTTTGTGTAGTCTGTGCCATTTGTAGTTTGATGCACTTGTTGGTGTATTTTTTTTGTTTTTCTTCAGTCCTGTGCTGTGTATGTTTAATCTGCCCAATTTGGTTTAGTGTAAACTCCTTAGGGGAAGATCCCCCAGGGTCCCTTGCTAAGTGCTGTGCATGTAGATGCTTGTTGAATGCCTGGAATGGGAAGTTTGATTGATTGATTGATTGATTGATTTGATACCAGGGATTGAACTCAGGGACACTCAACCACTGAGCCACATCCCCAGCCCTATTTTTTTTGGTGTTTTATGTAGAGACAGGGTCTCATGAGTTGCTTAGCGCCTCGCCATTGCTGTGACTGGCTTTGAACTCGTGATTCTCCTGTCTCAGCCTCCCAAAGTGCTGGGATTACAGGTGTGCACCACCGCACCCAGCTGATCATGGAAGTTTGTCAAGCTTTTTTTCTTCTCTGGATATTGGGGGATGGAAATTGAGTTTTAGTTAATTATTTTTTGGCTTATTTTAAGCAGTCTTGGAGAGTAAAAAGCACCTGATATCTACATTTCACCACCTAGAATCCTGGCCCTGACAGCTACTCTTCTACCCCTTTCTGTCCAATTGTGAAAAAGTTGTTTATGGATTTAATTTCAGTAATGCTAATAGACATCTCTAGCCTTTCCTGAAAGCCAGGCCTCTTGCCCAACTACTAGGCATAACCTTCCAGTCCTCCATCCTAACAAGGTTTCTCTTTTTCATAAGGAGCCAAAAACATCTGGCTAAGGGCAATAGCTATAAAGTAGAAGCCAGGATGGTGGGATCTTTGGTCATGTATTGGCTGGCAATTGAGGGAATGCTGTTGGAGGACTCTGCTGAGGAGAGGTGGTAAACTACTCAGTCCACTGCTGTCCTGCTTAGGGGCTCATGGCAACCAGCCAGCTGTATGGCTCATGAAAAGAGCTATTTCTGAGGCCATCCAGTAAGAATATTTGTTTCTCAGTAGGTACCATCTACCTCTAGGCAAGGGAGCCGAACTAGCTAGAAAAAGTTTCTGTTTGAGAAATGTTCCTCTCATAAGAGACAGGATCAAGGCATCTCAAGAAGGCAAAGCCTACCTGATATCTACCCAGTCTGACTAAACCCATGTCACAGAAAAGCTTCTAGTTTTCCAGATCTTGGCTGCCCTCATGCCCAGGGGCACCAAAGCACCAACAGATATTCCTGAATTTACTCTTTGATGGGCAGGAAGTCAGCAGCTTGTGTGTATCTGTGCTGTACCACTGGTTAAGGCACAAGTGAACTTTTGTCTAGAACAGAAAGCAAGAGTTTAATGGACTGCAGAGCATCTCCCTCTGCACAGCTAAGGGCTGGTGGTGTCTGCATCCCTAATGTCAATTCTGGCCTTGAGGGAATACTTGTGTGGGTAAGGGACTTGTCCTAGATCTTCTCTTCCCAGCTTTCCCTTCTCTTTGGTGTTAACTCTTGGAAGTCACTGTGGTAATGTTCAGAAAGGCAAACTTGTTGGACCAACATTCATTCCCAGGAGAACATCCTCCAGGGTATTTATTGATTTATTTTAATTCCCACTAAGTGACATCTCTTCCTAAGAATATCACTTACACAATCCCATGTGAAACTCTTACAAAACGAATTACTAATTGCAGTTAATTAACCTCAGTGCACTTATTCTAAGCATTTCTTCAGACTTTTGGATGAGTGCTTCTCAAACTGGGGTCCTTAAAATACAGATCCACCTCAGGCCTCAAGTCAGAATAAGAATAAGAGCAGTACTTGTATTTTTAAAACAAGTTTCCTAGATGATTTTGGTACACATTTAAGTTTGAGAGCTATTCTTAGTATCTTCTTTCCTTTGTTTTAAGTTTTTGCCTTCAGCCCTATCAGCAAGGTAGAGATACCATGTCAGGGTCTCAGGGTTACTTAGCTTGGGGTTTTGTGCATGTGGTGCTTTGATCCATGCTGATTTTATTGCAGGCATGGTGTTGTGTTTCCTACCAGACTCAGCTTTTGGATTGTCGGTGCCTTGTGTCCCATCTTTACCCAGTTGTTGCTGCTTTCCAGGATTCTCCTTCAGCTATCTCTGTGCAGGAGTCTTCTTTCTCATGTTTTATCATTTTAATTTTTGTCCTTATTTCTACAAGCTAGGGTCCTTTTGATCTTCCCCTTCTCTTTCCTGAGACCAGCCTTAATCCTCACTATCTGAATATTGGCAAACAAGGAAAAATCAACCCAGCATTTATTTTCTCTCTCCCCCTTCTCTCTGTCCTTTGACGATTCCCCCAGTCTAGATATGCCGCTTTCTGTGACTCAGAGTCTTCTGTTTGACTCCCTTTCACTTGAGCCAGTGAGGGCTTTTTGTTAATTTCTGTTTTGTTTTCAAGTTAGGCTTTAGAGACTGCTGAGCTGAAGTTCTGCTGAATTCTCAAAACACTAAACTGCCTGTGTTCCTCTCAGCTTTCATTTTCTAATTGGAACAGGCATAATATTGTAACAGAAAACTGCAATTAATTTTCTAAAATACTGGCAACTTGCACATTATAATAACTTTGGTTGTAACCAAGTGAAAGCATAATAAAAATACAAAATTACTAATGGAGCCAGAAATAGTTATATACCCACCTGTTCCAGTTTGTATTGCAGTAAGTACTATGTTATGTAGGGATGGGGCAAAAGTCAGAAACCGGGCCAGGATAAGGTGGGCAATGTTAGCAACATGTTGAGCTAGAAAGGAAGAATAAGGATTAGTGTTTTCATCACAGGAATCAACAGGTAGGTACTCTTTGTTATCAACAGGTAGGTACTCTTTGTTCCAGATATATGGACCACCCCTCCCCAGCAAGTGGGGATCCTTGGCATAAAAATGATTTGTTAAGAGTTGGAGGGGCTAGGGTTATGGCTCAGTCAGTGGTAGGGCAGTACCTGCCTAGTCTGTGTGAGGCACTGGGTTCGATCCCCAGCACCACATAAAAATAAGTGAATGAAATAAAGGTATTGTGTCCATCTACAAGTAAAATTAAAAAAAAAAAAAGAATTGGAAAAGGAGAGGCTGGGGTTGTGGCTCAGTCGTAGAGCGTTTGCCTAGCACATGTGAGGCACTGGGTTGGATCCTCAACACCATATGATAAAGTAATTATTTTAAGAAAACACACAGTTAAAAAAATTGGAAAGAGATCCTCATTATAGAAACCCTGCAGACCCTAGAGGCACTAGGAACTCAACTCACATGTTCTGGTTTCCTTTTTTCTGGTCATTTTGTTGGGAGAAGAAGCTCTAGGACAAAAAGCAGTCTAGCTCCCCCTTCTCTGTGGAACAGCATTGTGTTCTTAAACGCAAAGCCTCAAATACATAAAGGTCAATTTTATTGAAAACTTTGTGGCTATGTGATAAAAATGTATTCAAGGGCTGAGTAATACCCAACAGATCGATAGTTGGGAGGGAGTGTTAAAGAATCCATTTCTTTCCCCCTCTCCCTTCCTCTTCCTTTCTCCTCCCTTGTTGGCCTTAAGAGTTCTGCTTTTCAGCAGTAGACTATCATCTGGTTTACTTTTCTGGGTCTAACTCACCAGATTTTTCAGATATTTCTGGACAATTAAGAAATGGAGCCGGGTGCAGTGGCTCACGCCTGTAATCCCAGCACTTAGGGAGGCTGAGACAGGAGGATCACGAGTTCAAAGCCAGCCTCAGCAACAGCGAGGTGCTAAGCAACTCAATGAGACCCTGTCTACATAAAACACAAAAATAGGGCTGGGGATGTGGCTCAGTGGTCGAGTGCCCCTGAGTTCAGTCCCTGGTGCCAAAAAAAAAAAAAAAAAAAGAAATGGATAGGTATCTCCTGTTCTGAACTTCTTATGCCAGCATTTCATTGATGAGACCTTGAGTGTAAGGACTAGTGCTGTGAGGCCTTTTCCCAGTTCCGGTTAACATTCTTACCTGCCCACAGTTGACTTTACTCATACTCTGAACTGGAAGCCCATGTCTGTTTGCTTCCATGCAGGCATGCAGAACTCTATTGGCCTGAAGTATAAGCAGTAATATCTTCATTTCTCTGCAATCCCTTCCCTGTCTGAAAGAGTATTTCTTTCTTTTTTTAATACAAGTTTTAAATTTTTTTTTTTGGTACCAAGGATTAAACCCATGAGTACCTCACCACTAAACTACATCCGTAGCCCTTTTTATTTTTCATTTTGAGGCAGGTTACTGAGGCTGGCCTTGAACTTGTGATCCTCCAGCCTCAGCCTCCCAAAACTGCTGGGATTATAGGCATGTACCACCACATCTAGCAGACCTGGCTTCTTAAAGAATTATTTCTTCCTGGTGTTCAGCTCACTACTATCATTGAATGGGCTATCCTATCAGATGCCTATTAATGAATATTTAGTGTTACTTGGCCATAAGGAAATATGCATTGGCTTGCTTTTAATTATACCATTTCACAGCCATCTTCACATAGCCTGGTTATGCCATTAAAAGTTCATTAAAGGGCTGGGGTTGTGGCTTAGTGGTAGAGCACTTGCCTAGCATGTGTGAGGCACTGGGTTCGATTCTCAGTACCACATAAAACATAAACAAATAAAATAAAGTCATTGTGTCCATCTATAACTAATAAAAATATTTTTTTAAAAGTTCATTAAAATGAACCATAGGAAAGTATTGACATCCAGAGTGCTCAAATTACCACAACTATAGATCCTAGGGCAGGATGGTTGCCTGATGCCATCAGCCCTGACCAGCATTTATATAACTTCACATATATAAACTGTTTTGACCTATCCTATCTTTTCTCTTCAATATCTAATCTTCAGTATGACTCCTTCCTGCCCTGACCTTAAATTTAGCCTGTGATATAATCCTAATCATCCCTAGACTTTAAGAGTTTAATTTTCAAAAGTGACCCAGAACTCTAGTTGAATCCAGAGTAGTCAGAAATCTAAGGGAACTAAGCTGCCTCTTAAAATTGTCTTGAGAGAAGCAAAGACCAAAAATAAAGATGTTTTATTTTTGTATCCTGGAAGGGTACTATTTCTTCAAGGAGAGATTGGGATAAAAGAGAGACAGTTTTGTTATCAGAAATGATTTACTCCTTCCTAAGATTCTGTGCTCGTTAATTTTCTTAAAGCTGCCTGTCAGTTGATTAAAAGCTGCTTCCGCTGCAATTATCTTAAAGTTGACTTCTGAGATGCGGTACAAAGCATCTATCCTCAAAAAGTTCCTTTCTTCAGAACATTGTAGGGAAAGGGGGAGGAAGGAATGGGAGAAGTCAGAGGTGTCTGGGGTGCGATTTGTCAGAGAAGGGAGGGGATAAGATACAAAATTAAAAATAACATTCCAACTGCAGTCAAAGCCATTAGTTTAGGCGAATTTTTCCATGATAGATTCATACGGCTCTGACAATTTCTTTTTCCCGTGTCCTCTTAATAGAATGGAGTCCATACTGCATTTTATTCTTTTTACTCAAGAAAATTTTATTTCACCCCTACCATGGATGTTAAACCAACAACACTCTTGAGACCTAGGCAGCTCTGAAATAAAATTGTTTGTTTATTGAGCCGTTATAGATGGTACCCAGAAAAACCAGGTTCTGGGACAAGTTCCTTCCACTACCAGCAACCAGGCGAGATAGCAGTTTGAAAAATACCCACAAGACCTAGAGCCAAGTATTATTATTAACAAGCAGAAATGATTTACAGTGCACAGTGGCGCACACTTATAATCCTAGTGACTCAGAAGTCTGAGGCAGAAGGTTCAAGGCCCGCTTGAGCAATTTAATGAGACCCTCGTCTTGAAAAATAAAAAGGGCTCAGGATGTAGTTCAGTGGTAGAGCACCCCTGGTTTCCAACCCCAGAATTGAACAGAAGGGAGGGAGGGAGGAAAGAAAGAAGGAAAGATAGAAGAGATCTTTGTCCTCAGAATCTTTTTGAGGAACACATGAACTAAGACAAAGCTTATAGGTCTCCACAAATCACAGGAGATTGGCTAGAAATTACTTTAAAGTAGTAGGTTGTCAATAGCAACAAAATACAAAGAATTGAGAAAAGGAGCTGTTTGCTCTACCATTCTGTTGGGATAGCTTTGGTTTTATAAGCATGATCTGAGCAGATTTGTTCCTGTTTCAACTGAATGAAAGAGGAGAATTAGGTGACTTGTTTTCAAATAACCACTTTAAAAGCCAGACCAGACTGGAGTATAGTTCATTGGTAGAGTGCCTGCCTCGCATGTGCAAGGCCCTGGGTTCCATCCCCAGCAACACCAAAAACAAAAACAAGCAAAATATTGGACTTACATTCTGCGAGTTCTAAACCCCAAATAGAATATAAGGAAGGCTTGCTGGGTGTGGTGGTATGCGCCTCTAATCCCAGTGACTTAGGAGGCGGAGGCAGGAGGATCACAAGTTCAAGGCCCACCTCAGCAATTTAGCAAAATCCTGTCTGGGGCTGTAGCTCAATGATAAAGTGCCCCTGAGTTCAATCCCCGGCACCACACAAAAAAGGAAGGCTTGGAGATAGTAAATGAAATTAATTTTTAAAAGACATTTTTAAAAATCGGTTTTCCTAGGATGAAGAATTCATGAATCTAAACAGATCAACAGCTCAAAAGGAAGAAAAAAATGACTTTAGTGTCTCTTCCTCTGCCTCCCCTGGGATATGTGCATTTCTTAGCCTATGAGTAGCCATCCATTTCCACTGAAAAGGTTAGCTGTCCTGTATCTGATTTTTTTTTTTTAACCCCTCTTCCGTGAGAGCTGATTCTCTTTTAGTTATCCCCTCTTGAAAACTTAAAGCTCCAATAATTCCCAGCATTACCTGAGAGACTTTTTTTAAAATAACTTTATTTATTAATTTGTATGTGCTCCTGAGGATTGAACCCAGTGCCTCACCCGCACTAGGCGAGCACTGTACTGCTGAGTCACAACCCCAGCCCCACCTGAGAGATGTTTGATCTCTTCACAGTTCCTAGTTCCCTCCTTCGTCAAAGCCCCCTTGACTTTCACCTTCTCCCATGGCCCTTCCAGCCTCCATTTCTAGTCAGTTTCCTCCAACCAGTTTCCATTGTCTTAAGGTGAATGAGATATGCCAATTACCATAGACCTCTTTCCACCCCTGCGAGGTTCTACCTTCACAAATGATGGGATTCGCAAATGTAAATTAAATAACCACATAGTGTTTTCTTCTGGTTTCTTATCTGATCTAAGCAGTGCAGTTTGCTACTTGGACTAATGGTTTGAGTTTTATTGGCATGCAGTAGAAGAGAAAGCATCTTGTTGAGAGCTGAAATTCATTTTTCCTCTGAATTTTAAAGGGATAGAGAGAAAGATTTCCCACTGACCTCTCATTCTTTTCCAGCCTTTTTTTTTTTTTTAAGTATTTTTTAGTTGTCAATGGGCCTTTATTTTATTTATTTATATGTGGTGCTGAGAATCGAGCCCAGTGCCTCACGCATGCTAGGCAAGCGCTCTACCACTGAGCCACACCCCAGCCTTCCAGCCTGTCTTTGAACAAGAGCCAAGCCCTCTTTAGTTTTTTTGATCTTGTTTTGTTTTTGAACTGTCTTCTTTTGCTTCTACTTCCTATTAGTTAAAGTTTAAGGAATGAAGAGGCAAGTGATACAGAGATTATGTTGGGCCCCAGAAGAGAAGGGATCATTATCTTTTTCCTCTCCCTCAAAACCATAAAGATTTGGTGACCTGATTCATTCCTTATTGATGTGCTGAGACTGCACTGACTCCAAAAAATCTGTTCTTCTTAGCATATTGATTCTAATTTCCTTCATAGCTGTTAGACAGAAATGAGAACAATCTACTTGGGACAGGAGGGAGGTTGCTGTCAGCATGTCACATACCAGGGTAAAGCTGAAGCTGAGGCAGGTGAAACCAGGACTCTTCAAACATGAATCAGCAGTTGTTTCGTATCCAGCCCCACAGAGGGTCCCCAGGTCCTAATAACCCTCCTCTAGAGTAATAGAACTTGATTTTGAACCTCATGGGATGTCAGATTTGTCAGGGCAACTGGGAGAGTGGTTCTGGCAAGCCACCCAGTTTTGTTCTTAATATCCTCTGAAGGCCTTCAGGGCACCTGACTTGTATTAAGGAAACCTTTACTTGAGCTGTATTTGGGGAGCCTTTGGGTGAAGGTCAGGGCCATCCTTAACACTGTCTTGGATCTTCTTTTTTGTTAGTATTGATGAATTTTGAATTTATAGAGCCAGTCCCCATTGAAATCTGGGAGGAAAATCACAGCTCACTCTGTCTCTTGGTTGGAAAGACTAGTGGCTGAAACCATAAATGGTTTGTAGTAGCTGGAGCTACTTCTCCATCTGTCTGTGTCAGGAAGGTGTTAACAGGATAGCCTCTCATCTCCAGGGCTGACTAATTGTGAGATCTTTTTCCTCTTGGTGAGATATAGTGAGAACTGTTCAGTTCTGACCAGGGAAAAGATCCAAACCACGCTTCAGGGTGCCCAGGTGGTTTTCAGAATGAGCTAGATTCTTATTGCTCTAGGGCCCTTACATTGCAGACATGTATGGAATGAAGACTGGCCTCCGGGACCTAGAAATCAGTAATTCCTACCCATCGTCCTACACCCTCTGGGCTCCCGCTTCCCCACTGTCTGTTTTACCTTCATTTTCCTCCTTTCTACCCACACTGGAGCAAGAGCTTATCAGGAATCCTGGAGGCAGCTGATCTTCACAGGGCATTTTCTGGCTTACTGCCACAAAGCAGGATTTACCCTAATACCCGAACATTGCAGGAGGTGGGCCCTTGGGAGCTGCCCTTTCAGCACTGTTTAAGAACTTAAATTGGACCGGGAAGGGGAGCAGGCAGGGCAGAGCCCAAGGACAACAAATCTGATGTCCCCAACTTCTATAGCCATAGAAGTTGTCAACTGGCTAGCAAATTGGTGGGAGGGGGGGGGTTCTTAACCCTTAATTACTTCTTTCAAATCCCTCTGCAACCTTGTCTCTCCTAAGCTGAGTTTAATCTGTCTTATTGACCTCTTGGGAAGTTTTGTCCCCAAAGCAAGTTCCTAAAGTAAGAAGCAAAATGATAGTATTTGTTTATTACTCCCTCTGCAGCAACAATGAAACGTAACTTTGTGACATATGAGAGACTTGTTTACTTCTGTTTTTTTTTTTTTAAATATTTTTTTAGTTGTAGATGGACATAATGTCTTTATTTTATTGCTTTGTATGTGGTGCTGAGGATCGAACCCAGGGCCTCACGCATGCGAGGCAAGTGCTCTACCACTGAGCTACAGCCCCAGCCCTTGTTTGCTTCTTTGTTGGTATAGAAAATTTCTAGAAAAGAGGGTGTGCATGAGTATTTTGTGATTTTTTTGACTCCCATCAAAAAACTCAACATAGGGGCTGGGATTGTGGCTCAGTGGTAGAGTGCTTGCCTCACATGTGGGAGGCACTGGGTTCGATGCTCAGCACCGCATATATAAATAAATGAATAAATAAAGGTCAATCAACAACTAAAAAATTAAAAAAAAAAAAAAACTCAACCTGTAAGCATCTGACTTATTAACATTTTACTGTTTGGGGGTTTTTTGTGTTTTTTTTTTCCCCCTCCTTTCAAAGTCATTTTTTCTAGCCCTTATGCCCCATTCCCTGTAATAAGTCAGTTTGATTTTAGGGGAAATTCTATTAAGACAGGCCCCAAACCAGAGGTGCCCTAATTGAACCCATTGAAGTCAGTAGTCATCCTTCCTTAACTCAGGGTTTACCCACCCATACCATCTGACCTTTGGGAGAGGAAAATTAAATAGATTAAATAATCCCAGCCACAGTTTTCTGACTATAGCCACATTATCCTTTTAGTGTATTTGTCACATTGGGTTTAACTGTGTAACCTATAGGTTGAATAAAGACCATTGATTATCTTCTGGGCAGAGAAGGAATAAAGCCACTACACCCATTTCTTGATTTAAAGGAGAAAGGTCAGTTGGGTGCAAATGGAAAGGAATTGTATTGCCATCTGCGGGGGTCATCAGCAGTGAGGTTAGGTGGAGAGCAGTAGCCATGAATTTGTTCAAAGCTACTGTCAATGTGTGTGTACAAGGAGGAGATTATCCACAGGTCAAGGAGCCACATTCTCAAAGATTAGCAGAAGTTTATAAATTCTGTTGGACTCTATTTTTAAATAGTCTCCTCTGCTAGACCAAAGATTTAAGGATCCCCTGCTAATGCTTACAACTAGAGTTGACTCATACAGCGAAGGCATAAGATGTTCTTAATGTAGCATCCACAGGGCAGTCAGTCTTAAGTCTCAAGCCAAATCGAATTCCGTATCTATAAAAGGCCTATTCAACCTCAAGACCATAGCAAGGACATTTTGAAAGGGTGCCATTAGCTACCCAGGCACATTTCTTAGCACCTGGAAAATTACTCATTACAGGATTGTCTATGTGTGTGTTAGTATATGGAGCACACACACTGTGTCTTCTCCATTCTAGAGGTAGTCCTGGTAAAGGCCTTTTAGGTAGGTAGGTAACCAAGCCACATGTGCTGCTCTTCTCACTGTCACTTGGTTTGTATAAAATAATGAGTGAATCTTTAGCTCAGTTATTACTTCTTTATTTTTTTACCCTTTTTTGTATTTTATCAGAATAATCAGAAAAATAATTATTAAGTATGGTGGTACATGCTGGTAGTCCCAGGCATGTACCTGAGAGGCTGAGACAAGAAGATGACTTGAGCTCGTGAGTTTAGAATAGTCTAGGCAACATAGTGAGACCCTGTCTCAAAAAAAAACACATGAGTGTGTATGTATATAAACCACCCTAAATTCATTTTATGAACATTGCTTCCTGAATCTCTCTTTTTTCTTCATTGCTGGGGATTGAACCTAGGGCCTTGAGCATGAGCTCTACCACTGAGTTCCATCCCCAGCCCTTTTAATTTTGAGATAGGGTCAGAGTCTTGCTGATTAGCCCAGGCTGGCCTCAAATTTGCAACTCTTGTGAATTACAAGTATGCACTACCATGCCCAGCTGTGTCCTTTTCATAAGCCCTTTTTTGACATTCCAGATGCAGATTCTGGTAACAGCAGCAGCAGTTAACATTTATGAGCTTGCACCATGTCAAGCATTTTGTGTCCACCATGTCTTTTGTGCAATGTTTAAATGTTTATTTATTCATGTATTTATTTGCAGTGCTGGGGGTGGGACCTCATGCATGCTAATAAGCAAGCCATTTTAGCACTGAGCTGCACCCCAGCTCCCGTCATCTTTTTTAATCTCCCTAATTAGTTAAATTTAGGTGCTCTTTTTAAGCCCAGATCTAGAGAAATTATTAAACAGTGGCATCAGGGCTCAAGACCAAGGCTTTCTAAGTGAAATTCCATGCGTTTGATCCCTCTCCTGCGCTGCTCCTATCTCTGACTGAAGGTGCTTCTGAAACATCTTGCAAGTAGGCAGTGAAAGAGACCAGGAAGTTTTTGCCTCAGCCCAAACTCTTGTCACAGCCAGACTTCCCCTGAGAAAACACTAGCTTGGGAAGATGTTGAAAGGAGAATCGCTCCCTTTGAGAAAGGGAGATCTCTTTAATGGTGATTTATATAAGCTGGAAGGAAGTTATGTACCTTCATGTTCAAGATTTCCCTCTGCCCTGCTCCCTCCATCTGAATACACTTTAGATTTCCTTAACAATGCCAGTTTTAACAGTGGTTTTAATTAGATGAATTAAGAATGTTCTCTGATGTTATCATCCCCTCCCGCCCCCCTGTCACCTCCAGTTCCCCATTACTGTGAGAATGCTGTGGTTTCCATGGTAATAGGACTACCAGCCCAGGTTGCCTTTCACTGGTTCTTTTGGTCAGAGGAAAGTTATGGATAGTCCTTCCCAGTGTGTTGGGCTCTAGAGGGGCCTTCCCTAGGCTAACATCTAAGCAGTGAGGTTCAAAGTGGCTCTGAGAGCGCAGCAAGTCTACGCCTGGTGTTTATTAAAAGAAACCTAGCTCTCACTAAAATTAAGAGGTCCTCCCCTCCCAGCTTCCCTGAGTTCTCAGATATGAGAGAGAACTCATCTTGAGCTGAGAGTCAGCCTATTTCCAGCCTAGTGGCTCCTCTCCTCCCTGTTTCTCCCTGGAGTTTGTTATTCTTGGTAACAAATTGTTTCTCCTCCCATTCTCTTTTCTTCTCTTTTCTCCCCTACTCAGAGAGTTTTCAACGTACTTTATCCCATGCCTGCTGATCAGCGAAGACATGTCAGCATCAACTCTGCCCGTTGGCTGCCTGAGCCAGGACTTGGCCTGGCCTATGGCACCAACAAAGGAGACCTGGTGATCTGCCGACCAGAGTGAGTTGGTGAGGGGTGGAGAGTGTCTGGGCCAAGACCTGAAATAAGTAGCAGTCACCTGTGGGCCTGGCCAGTTGGGGGTGGGGGTTGTGTGGTGGTGCATGTATATAATCCTAGCACCTTGGGAGGCTCACAAGTTTTTGGCCAGCCTCTGCAATATAGTGAGACTGTCTTAAAAATTTTTAAGAAGCTGGAAGAGTGGTTCACACCTGTAATCCCTGTGACTCTGGAGGCTGAGGCAGGAGGGTCGCAAGTTCAAGATCAGCCTTAGCAACTTAGTGAGGCCCTAAGCAACTTAGGGAGAACTCTGTCTGAAAATTTAAAAAATAAAAAGGGAGCCGGGCGTGGTGGCTCAAGCCTGTAATCCCAGCACTTAGGGAGGCTGAGACAGGAGAATCGCAAGTTCAAAGCCAGCCTCAGCAATGGCGAGGTGCTAAGCAACTCAGTGAGACCCTGTCTCTACATAAAACACAAAATAGGGCTGGGGATGTGGCTCAGTGGTCAAGTACCCCTGAGTTCAATCCCCAGTACCAAAAAAATAAAAAATAAAAAGGGCTGGGATGTGGCTTAGTAGTTGAGCAACCCTGGGTCCAATCCTTAGTACCAAAAAATAAATAAAATTTTAAAAAAAATTTTTTTAAGGATGTGGCTCAGTAGTTAAATGCCCTGGGTTCAATCCCCAGTACCAAAAAATAAAATAAAATAATAGTAGTACTACTACTAATAATAAAGCCAGTCTGGACACAGTGGCACATGCCTATAATCCCAGCACTTTGGGAGACTGAGACAGGAGAATCGCGAGTTCAAAGCCAGCCTCAGCAAGGCGAAGCACTAAGCAACTCAGTGAGACCTGATCTCTAAACAAAACACAAAATAGGCCTGGGCATGTGGCTCAGTGGTCAAGTGCCCCTGAGTTTAATCCCTGGTACAAAAAAAAAAAAAGCTGGGTTGCACACCTGTAATCCCAGAAGCTTGGGAGGTTGAGGCAGTAGGATCCTGCAAATTCAAAGCCAGCCTCAGCAAAAACGAGGTGCTAAGCAAGTCAGTGAGACCCTGTCTAAATAAAACACAAAATAGAGCTGGGCGCGGTGGCTCAAGCCTTTAATCCCAGCACTTAGGGAGGCTGAGACAGGAGAATCAGGAGTCCAAAGCTAGCCTCAGCAATGGTGAGGCGCTAAGCAACTCAGTGAGACCCTGTCTCTACATAAAACACAAAATAGGGCAGGAGGTGTGGCTCAGTGGTCGCATATCCTTGAGTTCAATCTCCAGTACCAAAAAAAAAAAACAAAATAGGGCTGGAGGTGTGGCTCTGAGTTAATCCCCGGTACAAAAAAAGAAAAGAAAGAAAGAAGCACTTGGGATATAGCTCAGAGGTAGAACACCCTTTGGTTTTATTATCCCCAATACAAAAAAAAAAAAAATCCTGCTAGAGCCTACTGCATTCTCAGGCTTCTTTTTGTCAAATGACGGTTTTAATACTTGGGAATCTAAGGCAGGAGGATCTTGAGTTTGAGGCCAGACAGGCAAATTAGCAAGACCCTATCTCAAAATCTATAAAAAGGGCAGGGTTTATCTCAGTGGTAGAGCACTTCTCAGCATGCATAAGGACCTGGGTTCAGTCCCCAGCGCTGGAGGTGTGGGGGGTACTGCTTTAGTGATAGTATTCTCTTTAAGCCAGTAATTTCTTTCCTTTTGTTTCCTTTTGTTCTTTGGTTTCCTGGTGATAGTAAAGTCCCTACAGGCAAAAGGATAGGCATCAAATGTACTTTTTTTTTTTTTAATTCAACAGGTGGTCTTGGGTTTATGTAAATGTCATGGACATTAACTTAAGAAATAAAATTGGAAATAGTCTATTGTTAAAACCCTAATTTGTCAAGCCACTGATCTCTAACAGAGTTCCATGTCCTGCCTGTTTTCTTTTCTGCTTGAAGCTTTAGCTCATAATAGTAAAAGCAGATTGAAAGGCTCAATTTAAAGTCAAAGTGAAACCTGGTGTGGTGGCACACACTTATAGTCTCAGTGACTTGGGAGGCTGAAATAGCAGACTCACTTAAGCCCAGGAGTAAGTCTAGCCTGGGCAACCTAGTGAGACCCTGTCTCAAAAGAAACTAACAAACTTTTTTTAAGATAAAGTCAAAGTGATTATTATCTGGTCTTTAAGTAGGGAGTAGGAAGGGACTGGGAACCAAAGCATTTCTGTCCTGATGACACTCCTTTCCCTTTCTCTGGCTTGTTGGAGGATAGAGGAGTACATCCAGGCCTTCGTTTACTCAAGACTCTGGGAATTGGCCAGATTTGTCATCAATTTCCATACCCAGCCAGGTGGGGAGCAGGAAGCTCTGTGCTTCATTGCAGATCAGGCTGATTGCTGTTCAGGACACTGCAGGGTTCCAGCTGACTAAATGCCACTTCTGCCTCCGGGCTGCTCTTTACTTGGTGTGGTCTTCTCCCAGGATGTTCTGCAGATCAGAGTGTAGTGCAACTGGTCTAGTAGGGTCTCTGACTGTTGGGAGTATCCACATTGCCTTTATTTTGTGTGGGAGGGGATTGAACCCAGGGGTACTTTATCACTAAGATACATCCCTAGCCCTTTTTATTTTTTATTTGAGACAGGGTCTCACTAAGTTGCTGAGGCTGGCCTTGAACTTGAGATCCTCCCACCTCAGCCTCCCAAGTTATTGGCATTAGAGGCATGCACTACCACACTTGGCTCATCACACCGTCTTTCCATGGGACCCCATGGTGGTTTTTGCTAGATTGTATATTTGGATCAGTTCTTGGGTAGATGACTGGTGATTGAGCTTGTCAGCTAAGTTAGGTGGGTGTCCCCAGAGAGAGAACCTGGTTCTTTTTTTTTTTTTTTTGGTACTGGAGATTGAACTCAGGGGCACTCGACCACTGAGCCACATCCCCAGCCCCATTTTGTGTTTTATGTAGAGACAGGGTCTCACTGAGTTGCTTAGCACCTCGCCGATGCTGAGGCTGGCTTTGAACTCCGATTCTCCTGTCTCAGCCTTCCTAAGTGCTGAGATTACAGGCTTGCGCCACCGCACCCGGCTGAGAACCTGGTTCTAAGAGAAGGTGTTGCATTCAATCTTGGATTTTTGGAGCCTCTCTCAAAGAGAGTGTACTGTCTAGGCCTGGATTAATCAGCCGTTCTTGAAGCCAGGATAGTGCTTTGTCTTGTCAGCCACTTGATTTTGAGGGTTTGTGTCCAGAAAGCATCTTTCACTCTCTGTCTTTTTTTTTTTTGGTACTGGGGATTGAACTCAAGGGCATTCGACCACTGAGCCACATCCCCAGCCCTATTTTGTTTTTTATGTAGAGACAGGGTCTCACTGAGTTGCTTAGTGCCTCGCCATTGCTGAGGCTGGCTTTGAACTCCCAATTCTCCCGACTCAGCCTCCCTAAGTGCTGGGATTACAGGCTTGAGCCACCGCGCCCGGCTTCTTTCACTCTCTTATGTCTTTCTAGAACACAGCCTGCCTCTTTCATGACTCTGCCACTCTGAGCCCAGAAGGTTGACCTATCAGTTTTCACTCTTTCTCCCAGCCTGTCAATGATCCAGTCCTGAAAACCAAACTCATTTAAAATTCTGATGAAATCTGTACTCTTGGGGTTGTGGCTCAGTGGTAGAGTGCTCGCCTGGCACAGGTGAGGTCCTAGGTTTGATACCCAGTACTGCAAAAAAAGAGAAAATTTAAAAAGAAAGCAAGCCGGGTGCGGTGGCACAAGCCTGTAATCCCAGCACTTAGGGAGGCTGAGACAAGAGAATCGCGAGTTCAAAGCCAGCCTCAGCAAGGGCGAGGCTCTAAGCAACTCAGTGAGACCCTGTTTCTACATAAAACACAACATAGGGCTGGGGATGTGGCTCAGTGGTCGAGTGCCCCTGAGTTCAATCTTCAGTACCAAAAAAGAAAAAGAAAGCAGTGTACTCCTTTACAGAAAAATATACCATAGGAACACACACACACTTTGGTGATTCTGTCAAGCTCTGGGTAGAGTATAGCTCTGGAGTGTGTGTAGGAGGGTCAGATGGTTGGTGCAATGAGAAGTGAGAGGATAGGTGAGGATTGGTGTCTTCTGAACAGTCCATGATGGACCTCTGGCCTAAATAGGGAAGCTGGAGCTCAAAGTGGTTGTCTTTTCATAGGCGGCTGCCTAGGCTTGCTGCCTGTCCCTGGGTAATGTAGCTCCCTGACACACCCATTCCCAAGGGCACAGGATCCAACCCACCATCTGGGCCAAGATTGCAGCCCTCCCTCTGAAACAGGTGGTTGTCTGCCTTTGTCCAGGCACAGGCAGCTGCACCTCATTTTGTGCTCTCTCAGTACTGCTCTTGATTCTCCTCCATTGTCTTAGCCTCAGCACTGTCGCCAAACACAGGGAATGAGCTCTGGGTATCTCTTGGTACTAAACCCCACTTGACAGCAGACAAAGGTGTCAGAGAATACTCCCTCTCTCCAGGGAGAGAATTCTTAGGACACATGAGAATACAAACAACTGGCCCTTCAGCCCCTGTACTCAGCCTTCCCAGTGACTGGTAGCCCACCACCCTGCCCTTGCCAGCAGTGTGGCTTGCCTGTCTCTTTGGTTTGCTCCCCCGCCTGCTCTTCTCCCAGGTGGCTGCTGCTGGGCCTGGGGCTGACTGCCATAGGTATGGGGGGTGCTTGCTCACTTCAGCTTCATAGATCAGTCCTATAAATGGAGGCGGAAGGGAGGTGTTGATAGGAAGACCACTGCTTTTCAGAGTTAGTTCAGAACATAGAATGGAGGCACTAGTAGCAGAAGGGAAGTAGACTGAGAAGGGGTGTGTAGCATGTGGGACTTTTTTTATTTTTTTGTCATTTTATTTATTTATATGTGGTGCTGAGAATTGAACCCAGTGCTTCTCACATGGCAGGCAAGTGCTCTTTCACTGAGCTGCAACTCCAGCCCACATGTGGGACTTCTGACAGCCCCAACTCTGTCCCTTTAGAGTAAGCTACCACTGTAAATAGTAATTATAATCAAGCATCATGGCCCAAGGAGGGGAATGGCCCACTTCTGAATGAAAGGGGGAGCCGGAATGGCTGCAGAAGTACACCTCCAGACCTGACCCATGAAAGCCAGGTGCCCACTCTAATGCTGGTCTCTTGGGATCAGTCCTTCTTTCCAAGTAGATAGTCATGTGGTCTAGGCCTCTGCAGCCACGTAACTGATAGATGGAAGAAGAGTGTTCTCGAAGAGATAATATTCCTCAGATGTTAGAAAGTTCAAGAAACTTGTGAGAAAGTTCTCCCAAGTTGTATAGAGAAAGTACAGGGACCGCTGAGGAAGCCAGGCTGGCTTCTTCGTATTTAAGGAGCCCATGAAGTTCCCAGCAGTGAAGAAGTTGTTGAGCTCAGCCCAGCTCACAGGTGCTGCTGAAGGAGGTCAGGTATTAAGTGGAAGTCCACTTGGACAGGCTATTCCTGACTGGCCTTCCCACTCTTCTTCATCCCTTTGTTTGTCTTAACTCCTAGGAAGAATCTAGACCAAACAGTGACTCATTTTTCACCAAGAACCAAGAAGAAGTTGGTTACAATCATTCTTTACCTTAAAGACAGAATCAGTAACGTTGGACACTGAACACTAAGACTTAGTAGACAGAGGCATTATCTTCAACTGTGTTCCTTGGTACAGTGCTAGGAATTGAAATCAGTCAACAGGTCCTGACTACAGATATAGAATACATTGGATTAGAGTTAGACCTGTTTGTGGAGAGTGACCTGGGTTAAAAAGCGACAGTGGAGCCAGGCACGGTGGCGCAAGCCTGTAATCCCAGCACTTAGGAAGGCTGAGACAGGAGAATCGGGAGTTCAAAGCCAGCCTCAGCATCGGCTAGGTGCTAAGCAACTCAGTGAGACCCTGTCTCTACATAAAACACAAAATGGGGCTGGGGATGTGGCTCAGTGGTCGAGTGCCCCTGAGTTCAATCTCCAGTACCAAAAAAAAGCAAGAGTGGAACAACATATTGCTACAGTGGCTGGAGCTCCTGTTCTCTTTCCTGGTCGACTTCTTAATTGAGTAGCCCAAGCTAGGCATGGGTGCCCACACCTGTAAGCCCAGCCACTCTGGTGACTGAGGCCTGAAGTTCCAGGCCAGCCTGGGCAACTCAGTGAGATCCTGTCTCAAAATAAAGCCAGGCATGGTGTGTAACCCTGGCAACTCGGGAGGCTAAGGAAGAGGTCAGCCTCTACAATTTAGTGAGACCCTGCCTCAAAATAAAAAATAAAAAAGGCTAGAGATTCAGTTCAGTGGTAAAACACTCCTGGGTTCAATCCCCAGCACCAAAAATAAATAAATAAAGTAAAAATAAAGGGGACTGGGATTGTAGCTCAGTAGTAGAGCACTTGCCTAGCATGGCCAGCTCCTGGGTTCAATCCCCAGTACCACAGTAGATAGACAGATAGCCAGTCCAGTCCAGCCCAGTCCAGTGCTTTCAGTTGATGGTACATGCTGCCTAAGTGGAACACATTTGAGGGGTAACTATCACCATATTGATGATCCCCTTTTAGCTCCTGGTCCTTCTTACAGGTTCCTTTCTGAGATTTAGAGGAAGTTTCCTGGTCAACACAGTATATGGTTTGTTTTCATTTTGGTGCAGTTTATTATCACTAAGCAGCCTTGGCTAGCAAGAATTAACGAGGAAAGATTTGGCAGGGGCCTACATGGTGTTGCAGCCTGTCAATAAATTTTGACAAGTTTGTAAATGAAAGGCTTCCTGGCAGCTGGCTTCACATAATGCCTAATGCAGCCTGCGTTCACTCACCAAAAAGTGCAGTGATGACTGTTTTGGGAGGCCTCAGCGATTGACTTCTGACTTTTTGCCTCTTTCCTAACATGAGGTCACCTACTCTCACCTTTGCCCTCAAGTGCTAGTGTTGTTCTCAGACAGCCTTAACCCCAGAGAAGCAGCTGAGTGTTTGGAGGAGGAAGGAAACACTACACTTTTTATTTTTACACACACACACACATTTTCCCCCACTGAACGACCATTAAAGGAATGGTCTCAAGATCACAGCAGGTCTACAGCCCAGCAGGCTTCTAACAGGAGCTGGGAAGGGGTTAGTGCAGAGCAGGAAAGGAATAGCTCTTCTGTTTTGCTGTGTCTCTCCCTGCAAAGCAATCTGTGTTCCCTGAGGTGAAGCCTGTGCCCAGAATGTTAGCCCCTGCCCCAAGCCATTCAGATCTGGGGCCTTAGGGCCTAGTCCCACTGCCTTTTGCCCAAGTTGGCACACCCTCCTTGTGCAGTCCTCTCTCATCTAGGTCTGTCAGGCCTTTCCTGTTTACTCCTAGGTTTAGAAAGAAAGCCCTTCACTTGTCTTCCCAAACTTACCTTCTTCTGGATGGTTCTTAAACCTCCCTGACTTTGATCTGTTTACTCTCTGTGGAAGTAAGTTCTATTCGTAAGCAGAGTGACCCAGGCCTCTAGGTTAAAAGCTGGCTTTTAGCCGGGCGCGGTGGCTCATGCTTGTAATCCCAGCACTTTGGGAGGCTGAGACAGGAGAATCACGAGTTCAAAGCCAGCCTCAGCAACGGTGAGGCGCTAAGCAACTCAGTGAGACCCTGTCTCTACATAAAACACAAAATAGGGCTGGGGATGTGGCTCAGTGGCCGAGTGCCCCTGAGTTCAATCCCCGGTACCAAAAAAAAAAAGCTGACTTTTGCTAAAGTTTGCCACAATCACCTCACCCTGCTGTAACAAGTTGCCACAGACCAGATGCCTTGAATAACACATTCATTTTCTCAAAACTTCTGGAGGCTGGCGCAGTGGCTCAAACCTGTAATCCCAGCACTTAGGGAGGCTGAGACAAGAGAATCGCGAGTTCAAAGCCAGCCTCAGCAACAGCCAGGCACTAAGCAACTCAGTGAGACCCTGTCTCTACATAAAACACAGAATAGGGCTGGGGATGTGGCTCAGTGGTCTAGTACCCCTGAGTTCAATCCCCAGTACCAAAAAAAAAGAAAAAGAAAAACTTCTGGAGGCTGGAAGCCCAAGATCAGGGTACCATTAGAGCTTTCTGGTGAAGGCTATCTTCCCAGCTTGAGATGACAGCTTTCTTCTTCCTTTTTTTTTTTTAAAAGATAGTATCTTGGAGCTGGGGCTGTAGCTCAGTGGTAGAGTGCTTGTCTAGCATGCGTGAGGCACTGGGTTCGATCCTCAGCACCACATATAAATAATAAATGAATAAAATAAAGATGCATCAACAACTAAAAAAAAAAAAGATAGTATCTCACTGAGTTGCCCAGGCTGGCCTCAAACTGACAATCCTCCAGCCTTATCCAATTATATTTGTGTGCAACCACTCCTAGCCTTGTGACCACTTTCTCATTGTGCCCTTGTTTGCTGGGGAGAGAAAGGCATCTCTCTCCTCCACTCCCTTGCTCCCCCTGCCCCTCAGATTGGGGCCCATTCTTATGAACTTATTTAACCTTAAATAAGTTCTGAAGACCCTCAGATACACCTACATTGGGGGTTAAGGCTGCAGCATGAATTTGGGAAGCCAGCATTCAGTCCTTAACAGCTTCATAGAACATATGTATGCCCCACCCTACTTAGAACCAAAGTGTGATATTTTGAGTACCTCTTAGTATCTCTACATGGACACTGGTGATCTAATCAATGAACTCAAAAACTCCCCTTGTGCTCCCATACTTCACAGCCACCGCCAGCACCCTCCTCTTAACACAGTAACTGGTACTAGGCCAGCAGGTCACAGTCCCCAAAGCCCAGGAACTTTAAGGAGTTCTTACTACCCCTTATTAACATCTTCCACCTTTTTTTCCACTCTTCCCAACTGATTTTCAGGGCCTTAAACTCTGGTGTTGAGTACTACTGGGACCAGCTGAATGAGACCGTATTCACTGTCCATTCCAATAGCAGGAGCAGCGAGCGGCCTGGGTAAGTTGAAGGCAACTACTGGCTAGAGGCCTTTCCTTTCCTCTTTGATGGACTCTGTGGCAGTGCTCGCTGACTGTTCCTCAGGGCTCTGGGTTCTTCCACAACCAAAGCAGCTCCTCTTTATCCACTTTATGTTTTGAGCTTTTACATGCAATCTCATTTGAGAAAAGTGTTCCATGGTAAGAAAGAGAACAACATCTATCCTTTCAGAGTCTTGCTTTAGAACACCCTGCCCGCCCCCTCCCCGCATCCTTGCCATGGTGTCCAGGCACACTTACAGTGAGGAGAGTAGACAGGGCACTGGAGAAAATTGCTATCCCATGAATTCTGTTCTGTGAGCCAGGGAGAATGTGGGGGCAAGGGGAGTCTCAGATGACCAGGCTTCATGGACTAAGCTGGCCAGGGCTGCAGCCCAGAAACAGGTGCTCCAGGCACCAGTGAGAGAGTAGGAATCTGGTACTGATCCTCTTTTCACTTAATTCACTGTTGAAATCTAGAATGCTTTGAGAAAAACAAAGGTTGGGTGCAGTTGCTGCTTCCTATTCGAGTTGCTTGGCACAGTTGGAGGCAAGTCCCAAATGTAGCTAGAAACTTGAGTAACCCTGGACAGTCTCTAAACTGTTGTGTTTCCTTTGCTGCCAGCTCCTGCAGTCTCAAAGGTTAATGCCTGGGAAATGCCTAAGGAAAGGAGGTACTTCCCTTGGGCCTGGGCCTTCCTTGCAGGGCAACTAGTTGTGCCCCTTAACTTTAAGAGGCTGTTTTCAGAAGGCCCTGGAAGGAGGATTCCAGAACAGCCTCCTTAGAGTTCCCATGCTTTCCTCCAAAGTAGAGATCACTTGGAAAGTCCAAGGATTTAAATTGGAGTTTTATCTGCATGTAGTTAGAAGGAAGATAAAACTAAAGAGTGGACTTCCTTACTCTTTATCCCATGGATTTTCTTAGTAGCTTCTTCTAAATAAATCTAAATAAAGGTCTTTTGAGATCAGCCCCTCAGAAATGGGCCTGTTGTTTCAGGGAGTGGCTGAGCCAGGTGAATGTGCAGGTTCCAGTGGTTCTTTGGCTTTCTTTCATTGTCACAGATCAAGGGCTGGTCTTGGAGAAGAGCGGACACGGTTAGCCACCATCAGGAGTAGCTGTGGAAGCACAGGGCTCTCCTCTCAGCCTGCAGTCCTGGCTCATGCTGTACCCTGAGAATCAGCAGGAGCCTCAGAGCTCTGTGAAGGGTGCTGTCCCAAGTCTGACCTCAGTCTGTCTGTGTCTCCCTAGAACCAGCAGAGCCACTTGGAGGACAGACAGAGACATGGGTCTGATGAATGCGATTGGGCTGCAGCCCCGGAACCCCACCACCTCCGTGACATCTCAGGGCACCCAGACTCTGGCCCTTCAGTTACAGAATGCTGAAACACAGACTGAAAGAGAAGAACAGGAGCCAGGGACAGCGGCCTCAGGTCCTGGTGAAGGTAGGAGCTATGCGCTGCTGGAAGGGGAAGTGTGGCTATTGGGTGGGCTGCTGGGAGCATCATCAACCCTCCCTGGGAAAGTAACCTAAGACCCCTGGCCCTCTGCATGGCTTGGGGCTGCTGCATGAGTGCTACTCCTCTAGTCAGGAAAGGGACCCCTTAGATTTGGGTAATGCCTACCTGGTGGCAGTAGGAGCCACCTCAGCCAGGAACAGGGACGTTCTTTCTTGAGCTGGATCACTGTCCCGTAAATTGAACTACTGTCAGCTTTCCTCAGCTACCCCAAGTAATCTGACCCTCTCCTCCAAAACTGGAAGGTCCCAGGTTGGTTTTCTTTTTTTTGGTACTAGAGAGTGAACTCGGGGTACTCGACCACTGAGCTATGTCTCCAGCCCTATTTTGTGTTTTATGTAGAGACAGGGTCTTGCTGAGTTGCTTAGCGCCTCGCCATTGCTGAGGCTGGCTTTGAACTCGCGATTCTCCTGTCTCAGCCTCCCTAAGTGCTGGGATTACAAGCGTGAGCCACCACGCCCGGCTCCAGGCTGGTTTTCCAGAGCAAGCACACAGGGCACAGCCTGGATTGCAGGTGAGGCTGCTGGCAGCTCTCCTTCCAGGCATGCACCCAGACCTCAGGCTTCCAGGGCCAGTGTGTCTCCCACCAGCTAGTGTGGCAAGTGGACGCTGCCACAGGCATAGCAGGCATAGCTCTGCCACTCCTGTTGCACCATGGTGTGCTGCTGTTTTGGCTGCAGCCAGGCATGCTGTCAGTCCTTTCCTCTCACCAAGCTCAGGTGTGGCCAGGCCAGCCTCCAAAGTGCTGGCTGTCTGTGTTGGCCTCACACTTTTAACAACCAATTAGCACTTCCCAGCAGTCACCTCAGGCCATTTTGGAGCCTTCAGCAGCTGTGTTAAACAGGCTGTTCTCACTCTTCATTCTCCTTACCCCCTGTCCCTATCCCCCTTGCTGCTTCCAGCTCCAAACAAGGCAGCCTCCAAACAGACATTTCTAGGTCTGGTGAAGCCATTTGCTTTAAGGAGACCACGAGAGGAGAAGCCCTGGTGTGCATCAGGCAAAGAGTAACAAATTTGCCTGTGTTGCCCCCAGGGAATGGCTTTCTACACTGCAGTCCCCCACAGGGCTCTCCTCTCACTGCCATGAACTGAAAATTTTCAAACTCCCTTTTTGGTCTGTGGCCCAGCCCATCTCCTGCATCAGAGGCCTTTGGCTCTTTGTGGATTAGAAACCCCCTTGCTGAGGACATGAGCAGCTGGCAGTGCTGGATGAAGCAGCCAGCTGCAACTATGGGCCTCAGCAAGGAGGAGACCAGCCATCCTCCAGGCCCACTTTTGAGATTTCTGTGGTTGCTGAGCTGCCTTGGAGTCCACTAGGCCTATTCCAGGAAGCCAGAGAGCCAGGCTCATGGGGAACCAGAATGCCTGACCCTCTCCACTGGACAGGCAGCCATGAGAACCTCTGATGAACCCAGGGAGCATGAGGGTTACCCATGAGGGGGCTGGAAAATGAGCCTCTCCTTCCCCAAGGAGCTTGCAATTTAGAGAGGGAAACAGACACCTAAGCAGGTGATTACTTCAGTGCAATGAGGCCCACTAGCAGGTTTGTGTTCGTGGCACGTCTTGTACATGTTGAGAACTGAGGCTGGGTGAGGCAGGTGGGCAGATTACAGAGGGCCCAGGTCAGAGTGAGGCCTCTGAACTGATGATGAAGTGCAGCAGGAGTTCTGGGAACAGGAGCTGCCAGTCCAGGAAGCACATCCCCTCGTGTCTCACCTTCCAGAGAATCCTCTGCTTTTTCTGTCTTGCTATTTCTGGCCTGCAGTCAATTATACGTTCCTTTCTTTCTGTTTGAGTAGTAGGGACCGAGGGCAGGCATGCAGGAGATAGGGAGCTGTCTTTCCCAGTCTCAAGAGGCCAGGACCTCATTCCTTACCTGTCTTTGCCCCTCATAAAGCAGAACAGGTAGTGAAGGGAGCCCATGGCCTAGACACTGGTCAGCAGGCAGAGTAGGTAGGATAGCTTGCTCCTTCTGTATGGCCTGCAAGCCTTGCTGGCAGGTCTGGACTCCATGTCTTCAGTACACACTGGTCCCTTCCAGAAACAGGGAGGGAAGTACAGGTTGGAGATGAGGAATTGGCGGGGGTGTGGGGGTGTGGGGGGTGTCTCTGTCTTGCTTGTCTTGCTGTCTCTCTCCTGAGGCCAGGAGCCTTGTGCTGAGGTGCTTCCCCACAGCTCATAAACCAGATTCACCACAAGGGAGACCAGGATTCAAGACTTTTTTTTTTCTTTTTCTTTTTTGCACTACTAGGGATTGAACGCAGAGGCACTCTACCAGTGAACTACACCCAGCCCGTTTTAAATTTTGAGGCAGGGTCTCACTAAGACACCCAGGCTGGCATCAAACTTGCCATTTTCCTGTATCAGCTTCCTGAGTGCGCCACCACACCTGGCTCCTCTCCTCAATTTGACTAAACTGGTAGCCAGGTCTACACGAACATGGATAGGAAAACCCTGGTCAAGGAGGTGAACCCTGCTGGGACTAGGTGGAAGGGGAATGTACACCCCCTCCCCACGGTGGCCAGTCTTCAGTGTGGGGACCCCCTCTGCTTGTAGTAATCACTGTCCTGTGGCTTTGCCTTTTTTAGCCCTATTCCATCGGCACCAGCTGTGTTCACGGCTACTTCTCATTTCTTGTTCAGTAAGAATTTTTCTCAAATCCATTCAGCTCTGTGTTAGCTTTCCATCACTGTGACAAAATACCTAAGAAAAATCAAAAGAGAAAAGGTTTATATTGGCTCCCATATGGAGAATGTTGAGTCCATGGTCACTAGGCTCCATTGTTGCTGGGCCTCTAGTGAGATAGGACATCGTGGTGTTAGGACACAGCAGAGGAAAGCAGCTCACCTCTTCACAACCAGGTAGCAGAGAAAGAGAAAGAAGGGGCCAGGAACAAGGTATACCCTTCAAGAGAGATATCCCCAGTGACTTACTTTCTCCAACTAGGCCCCACCTCCTAAAGTTTTTACCAGTTCCCAATAGTGCCACTAGCTGGGACCAAGCCTTCAACACATGAGCCTTTGGGGGACACTCCAGATCCAAACCATAAAAAAGCTTTTCCCAGAACTTCAGAAAGAGCTCTCTGTAGGGCCATTGGCTGGTGTTGGCTTTATTGCTGATCCAGCTTTAACAAAAGAGTTTGAGTTCCTTTAGAATTTGCACTTGGCCTCTGCAGCAAGCTTCCCTCTTACTGGGTAGGAGGCAGTTCAGAAAGGAAGGGATGCGTTCCCTGGCTGGGCTCACTGTTCACTCCCAGCACTGGTCCATTGCCTGGCTGGCATGCAGTAGGCATGCAGGAAATGGAATGAATGGAGCTGAGGGAGTCTTTGCCTGAGCCTTAGGCCTGTTTTTTGTCTGGTAAAGATGGTAACTAGGCCAACTGCAGCAGGTTGAGCCCTGGGCCAGGGAAAAGCAAGTGTGAAAAGGGAGAAGTTAGAAGATAGTGCCCCCAAGGTCAGGACGGGCAGCTCCTCTTTGGACTCTCTGAACTTTGGTTCCCTCCTTTTTTCTTCTAGTCAGTGAAACCATGAGAATTAAATGCAGTTGCAGGGCATCATGGGAAGTGGCTGATCCTACCCTCACCTTTACATCAAAAATGTCCCAGCCAGGCGTGGTGGCTCACGCTTGTAATCACAGCACTTTGGGAGGCTGAGACAGGAGAATCATGAGTTCAAAGCCGGCCTCAGCAACGGCGAGGTGCTAAACAACTCAATGAGACCCTGTCTCTACATAAAACACAAAATAGGCCTGGGGATGTGGCTCAGCAGTCAAGTACCCCTGAGTCCAATCCCCAGTACCAAAAAAAAAAAATGTCCCTTAGAGCCGGGTGCGGTGATGTACACCTGTAATCCCGGTGGCTGGGGAGGCTGAGCCAGGAGGATCACTAGTTCCAAGACAGCCTCAGCAACGGCAAGGTGCTAAGCAACTCAGTGAGACCCTGTCTCTAAATAAAACCCAAACTAGGGCTGGGGATGTGGCACAGTGGTCAAGTGCTCCCGAGTTCAATTCCCAGTACCAAAAAAAAGTACCTCAGGAGGCTAGGAACATAGCTCAGTGGTAGAGCACTTGCGTAGCATGTGCTGCCCCAAAAAAGGTACCTTAGAACTTGCTAAGGAAATGATCCTACATCAAAATTAAATTGTTTCCAGCCGGGCGTGGTGGCTCAAGCCTGTAATCCCAGCACTTAGAGAGGCTGAGACAGGAGAATCGCGAGTTCAAAGCCAGCCTCAGCGACGGTGAAGCGCTAAGCAACTCAGTGAGACCCTGTCTCTACATAAAACACAAAATAGGGCTGAGGATGTGGCTCAGTGGTCGAGTGCCCCTGAGTTCAATCCCTGGTACCAAAAAAAAAAATTAAATTGTTTCCCATTTTTCAAAGATAAAAGGAATACTTGTGCAACAGGGAAGAAGACGTCAAAATTAACCCCTGTGGCCACCATTGCTCCTGGAAGCATTTCCCTTGGGCCTCAGTGTATTTTCCTCTTGAAGAATATGCCAGCAGCTGGGCACAGTGGCATACACCTGTAATCCCAGCACATTGGGAGGCTGAGACCGGAGAATCTCGAGTTCAAAGCCAGCCGCAGCAACAGTGGGACGCTAAGCAACTCAGTGAGACCCTGTCTCTACATAAAACACAAAATAGGGCTGGGGATGTGGCTCAGTGGTCAAGTGCCCCTGAGTTCAATCCCCAGTATCAAAAAAACAACAAAAAAAAGAATATGCCGCTGCCTTTAATGGCTCTTAGCCTCAGCTTAACATTCCCAGGAGAGAAGCATAGCTCGTGGCTCCTCACTGAAGCTTGTCCACACCCAAGTCCCAGGAACCACTGTATGCACGTTTTAAAATATCTCATCCAGGGCTGGGGATGTGGTTCAGTGGTTAAGCACCCCTGGGTCAATCGCTGATACAAAAAAAAAAAAAAAACTCTCATCTACTCCCCGCCTCGCTTTTTTTTCTTGTGGTACTGGGAATGGAACCCAAGGGTACTCTACCACTAAGCTACACTCCCAGCCATTTTCATTTTTTAATTTTGAGACAATTGCCTAGGCCGGCTTCAAAATTGGGGTCCTCTTGCCTCAGCCTCCTGAGTCACTGGCATTACAAATGTGCACCACCACACCTGGCTCCATCATTCTCTTTTGAGCACTTTGTATCTGGTGTTACATCAGGTACTATAAACCCAAAGGTGTTACAGAGGGAATTACACTCAGAAAATCATGTTCCGTCCCTTGAAGAGCAAGTCCAGGAGGAAGCAGACATGTAAATGCCTCTGCAGCAGGGGTAACCAGCTTTCAAACCAGTTTTCAAAATTGCTGAGTCTGAAGCCCCTGTGTATAGCCTGAGAGTCCTTTTATTTATTCGTACATGTGTTTAACAAATATATGCTGCATGTCAGACTGCGTGTTACTAGACTCAAAACCTAATGAAACAGTCCAAGATAGTCAATAATTAATAGAGGTGTGGAGCACTGCCACAACTTTGAAAGGAGCATCCCTTCTAGCTGTATCAAAAGGCATGGACACGCCCTTGAATCTGAGAAGACCTTTGACCAAGAAGATGGGGCAAGGGCCAAAGAGATAGAGCTTGCACATTGTGTCCCAGCGTGCATAGGCAGGGAGCAGGGTTGGGTCTGGTATAGGAAAGATTTTAACACCAGATACAAAGTGCTCAAAAGAGTGATGGAGCCGGGTGTTGGTGACTATTACACCTATAATCCCAATGACTAAGAAGGCTGAGGCAGGAGGATTGCAAGTTTGAAGCCAGCCTAGGCAATTGTCTCAAAACTAAAAAATAAAAAGGGCTAGGAGTGTAGCTCAGTGGTAGAGTACCCCTGGCTTCCGTGAAGATGGTGGGCAGGGTGGTGTGGTCTGGAAAGTGGTAAGGACCTCAGAGGGACCTCAGTTGTCAAGCTAAGGGATATTAACTACTTTGAGGGCTTATGGAGCTGCTGGGCTTCACAGAACATTTGTACTTAACCAGAGCCCAATTAGTCAGAGTTGAATTAGAATGACAATGCCAGCTGACAGAGGAGGAGACTGGAAGCAAGAAGACCTTTAGGAAACACCACCACAGTTCTAGAGAGGTGACCAGGGCCAGAGCCTCAGGCAAGCCATGGGAGATAGTAGAGGACCCCAACTTGAGTGCCTGCTGCTGCTCCCTTAGGGCCGCAAGACAGCCTTTCATGTGCCTAGAATGACCCATGTGAAAAGAGCTGGTAGTTCAGCAGGCACAGAGCCCATCATGATGAGCTCCATTGCCAGCGGGCCTCAGGCCAGCCCACTGCACATCCCAGCCCAGGCTGAGGAGATCTTCAGAGACTTCTTGTCAAGCAGTGGGGGCTGCTGCAAGCACTGAGAGGTCCCCAGGGGCAGCTCACGGGGTAGAGGCTGCACTGGCACTGAGGCCTTACGGTGGCCTTTCTTCTTACCCTCTACTCCACTGTTAGAAGGTATTGCCTAGAGAGACTTAGAGCCCTTAGGGTTTATTTCAGTCCAGGAAGCTGGATCTGGACTGCTCAGGAGAAAGTGAATAAGGGCAGCCACCTTGAGGGATGGAGCAGTTCCCAGAAGGCCTTGAGAAAAACAAGCTGGACATCAGCTAAAACCCAGGCAGGGCCCCTATAGCTTAGTGCTGGGGAGAGTGGTTTCAGACCTAGAGGAAGAACCATGAGCAAGCACTTGAGAAGGGGAAAAGATCTAGGCCTTAGACACAACTCAGCTGTGAAGATGACTGGCCTGAGCCGGGCGCAGTGGCTCAAGCCTGTAATCCCAGCACTTAGGGAGGCTGAGACAGGAGAATCGCGAGTTCAAAGCCAGCCTCAGCAACAGCGAGGCGCTAAGCAACTCAGTGAGACTCTGTCTCTACATAAAACACAAAATAGGGCTGGGGATGTGGCTCAGTGGTCGAGTGCCCCTGGGTTCAATCTCCAGTACCAAAAAAAAAAAAGATGACTGGCCTGGAAATCCAGTGCATGAGGCAAGCAGAGAAAAGACCCAGGAGCAAGGTGTTGTTAGAAAGTCTTATAAAAGTAACTGTTAGCCGGGCGCGGTGGCTCACGCTTGTAATCCCAGCACTTAGGGAGGCTGAGACAGGAGAATCGCGAGTTCAAAGCCAGCCTCAGCAACGGCAAGGCGCTAAGCAACTCAGTGAGACCCTGTCTCTACATAAAAACACAAAATAGGGCTGGGGAGGTGGCTCAGTGGTCGAGTGCCCCTGAGTTCAATCCCCAGTACCAAAAAAAAAGTAACTGTTGACCAGTACTCAGGAGGCTGAAGCAGAGGGATCTCCAGTTTGAGGCCAGCCTCAGCACCTTAACAAGATCCTCAGCAACTTAGACTGTGCCTCAAATTTTTAAAAATAATAATTTTTAAAAGGGCTGGGGATGTAGCTCAGTGGTAAAGCACCCCAAGTTCAATTCTTAGTACCCCATGATTGTACTACTCCCCTCCCGCATCGCTGAGAAAAAAAAAAAAAAACAACCTGGTGACACATACCTATAATTCCAGCCACTTAATAGACTGAGGCTGGAGAATGACAAGTTTGAGGCCAGCCTCTGCAATTTAGTGAGACCCTGTCTCAAAAAAAAATGAATTTTTAAAAAGGATGGAGCTCAGTGGTACAGTGCTTGTCTAGCATGTGCCAGACCCTAGGTCCAATGCTTAGTACCCCAGAATAAATAAATTAGTTAGCTAATTAACTTAAAATAAATCAAAGTAGCTGCTGAAAAGTACCCTTAAAAAAAAAAATGTCGGGGCTGGGGTTATGGCGCAGTAGCCTCATTTGTTCACTGGAGCCATTTCTCAAAGGCTGAGAGCCTTGGTCATAGTTGCACATGGGTTGGCCTGGTTCTTACCCTACTGAGGGCTGATCGAAGACTGGGCTGGAGGGGAGGATGGAATCCTGCTGTAGATCCCAAGTTCCTGGTGTGTGTGTGATCTCATTTCCTCTAACTAGCACTATACAAAATGAATAATAAGGGCCTCGGCCAAGGCCAGCTAGTCAATAAGTGGCAGAGCCTAGATTTGAGCAAAGTCTTGTCTGTTCCCCAAAAGGGAATGCCTTGGAAGGAAACAAAATCCCTTTCTCCCTCCCTAGAGGTGCAGGTTGGAGCCTCATACCTGGGCTGGACAGTTGGCTGTCTCTGAATAGATGGTGTCAGGAGACATCCAGCCCCAGGAGAACAGTACCTAGGAACTTGTGAAGACTAGTGGATGAAGGAGAAGAGACAAGGGAGGCCAGCAGCACTCTTCCTAGGGAGCAGTTAAAACCCAAAGCTTCCTCCTGGGCTTTTAGGAAGTAACATAAACAGAACAACATTAAAGGAAAACAGTGCCGAAATAAAGCAAAGCAGGCTGTTTGCCTGTGGGTTGCACCCTGTATGGTGCCTCTTTCTTTCCAAAGACCAGGCAGCAGGGCCCCAGCCCAGCCCAGCCCCAGGTCCCAGGTCCCAGGTTTGTAATCATGAAAGGCAGGCAAAGCAAGCTGTGGGCCAACCTGCTCAGCCTTCTTTCTGACTACCCTGCTTCTGGGGCTGAAAGGATTAATTAAAGGCAAACACTTATCTTGAGTTCAGCCCTGCCTCTTTTCATTTATTATTTTTATTTTTTTGCTACCAGGGATTGAACCCAGGACTCTTAACCACTGACCCATCCCCAGCCCTTTTTTATTTTTCATTTTGACAGTGTCCTGCTAAACTGCTTAAGTCCTTGCTAAGTTGCTGAGACTGACCTCAAACTTGCGATCCTCCTGTTTCAGCCTCCTCACTGAGATTACGGGTGTGTGCCACCATGCCCAGCTCCAGCCCTTCCTCTTAACAGCTGAGTATCCTTGACCACCTAGGCCTCAGTTTCTGTGCCAGTTATGCAGAGGCATGAATTGTGGTCATCTGGGGATTTTGTCTCACTTTCAAGAGTCTGGCTTTCATGGTAACAGAGTTGGGCCTATTATTCCTGCTTTTGCCTAGAATCCCCCAGCTCCTGCCAGCAGCTGCCACCTGACTCAGTGGCCCAGGCCAGCAGCTAATTCCTTCTCCTCTCTGCTTCATACTTTCCAGGTGAGGGCTCAGAGTATGGTGCCAGTGGGGAAGACGCCCTCAGCAGGATCCAGAGACTGATGGCTGAGGGGGGCATGACGGCCGTGGTGCAGCGGGAGCAGAGCACCACCATGGCCTCCATGGGTGGCTTTGGCAACAACATCATCGTCAGCCACCGCATTCACCGCAGCTCCCAGACAGGCACTGAGTCTGGGGCTGCCCGCACCTCCTCTCCCCAGCCCTCCACCTCTCGAGGACTGCTCCCAGACCCTGGGCAACTGACAGAGCGAGGCCTAAGCCCCCGGACAGCCTCCTGGGACCAGCCTAGTACCTCTGGGCGGGAGGCATCCCAGCCAACCCTGCCCTCTTCCTCCCCTGTCCCTATTCCTGTCTCCCTTTCCAGCACTGAGGGACCAACCCTGCACTGCAACCTGACCAATAATAACCACCTTCCTGACACAGGTGGTGGCAGCAGGGGGGAGGCTACAGGCCCCAGCGGGGAGCCACGGAACAGGTAGAAACAAAGGTGTGCACTGGTGCCTCCCCTCGAGCCACTGAGCAGAAGCCAGACCTCACAGCTGACTGGGAACTGTACACACGGAAGCGCTGCTGGCTGCACCAGGGAATAGGAGGAGCAGGAGGGTGGGGGTAAGGAGTGAGTCAGTGGGCCAGAGGCAGTGCAGTGGGCAACGCTCGCCCGGGAGACTAGAAGCTTCCAGAATCTGGAGTCCAGGAGAGCCAGACTGCTGGGCCTAGTGTGAATGGAGGAGCAAGTGGGTGTCTCTGCCATGAAACCCCCTTTCTCCTAGGATCATGGGCTCAGGGGACTCAGCCCTGGACAGAAGCCCCAGAAGAGTGAATAGTCTTCCAGATCTGGCCCACGCCAACCTGGACAGAGGCCAGTGAGGCAGCTTTGCCCTCCCCACCTGTCAGATGGGCAGAGCCACCAGGAGCCCAAGAATAGGAGGAGTGGCATGGTCCCCAGAAACCATCGTCTCTGAGCCTTCCAGAGCTCCAGCCTCTCCATCATCTTATCCCATCCAGTGACAGTCAGGGGTCAGGCTGGGCTCACAGGTTCCTGAGGGCAGGGACTTTCCACACTTGCAGTGTGGGGCAGCTGTGGGGTAAAGAGGACAGCCTGCTTCCCTGATATAGAATGGAGTCAAGGGACAATGGGCAGATCCTCACTCAGGAGTGGGGGATGTAGGCTGGCCCACCCCCAGGCTTGTCCACCAAGTTCCTCCCTCCTCTAAGGCCCCCAGAGCAGCACCTGTGGGTGTCAGTATTACCTGAGCCTAGGCCAAAGTCCGCCCAAGGCGGGGGAGGGGATGAGACTCCAGGTCAGAATGTGAGGTCTTGGTCTGTGGTTTAAGGTGTTGCATGTGGAATCTTGAACTGTACGTGTAGTTTCTAGTGGAGAAATCAAGGCTCTGATCATTTTGTTTTTAGTATGAAAATGTGATTTCCTTTCTGTTTGTCACTCATCATAGAAACATTGTGGTGGGAGGAGAGGGGATAGTCTACTGCTAATGAGGGAAACACCAAAGATCTACATCATTAAAATGATGACATGCCCCTCGCCAGGCTCTTCTGTTTGTTTCCGTGGAGTGGGGTGGAAATTGGGAGGTGGAGGGCATGGAACTGAGCCAGGTTCCAGTGTTCCCCAGGCACTTCAGTGGTGCTGCTATTCTCATGGAAAAGCCCTGTGTGACCCTCGCCATGCCAGTGGGTTAAGGGACTGCCACCTCTGCTTCACACAGCTTCTCTAGACAGTGCCCCTTGCTTCCCAGGTGCCTGCTGTGGTTTGGGGCAGTTTCCCAGTGGTGGATGGGCAGGAAGAAGTGATGGGAGGTTACTCATCCTGGTTGCTTCCTTCCCAGGATTATGGACCTGAAGATGTAAATGGCAAAAAAAAAAAAAAGATCCCCTTCAGTCTGGGGAGACCATCTACCTTGGTGTCTCTGCAGCCTGCAGAGAGCCTGCTCTTGCCTGCAGGCACCCTGAAGGTGCTGTGCCTGCTGCTCCGAGTGTGCCTTTTGTATGTGTCTCCCAGACAGTGACTGAGAAACCTGCATCATCCATGGGATTTGGCCACTTCCAAGTTCGAAGCCAGTTTAAAAAGTGGGAGAAGGATATTTGCCCCAGAGTAAGAGTGGTGTAACAGAAAATGTGAGCAAACCCAGGGTTTTTGGTGGGTGGCAAGTACTTTGTGAGTATTTTTGTGTGTGTGACCAGCTCTGTCTGTCCCAGATGCTATGGGGTGTGCAGAATTACAGGTTCTGCCCCAGCAGAGACAAAACCAAATGATACATAGACAAGCAAGTAATACAGAACAATGCAAAGTTACATAGTTAGGAACACTCAGATATGCTAGAAAATTAGATCAGTAGACTGAAGTAAGATCCATCAGCAGCCTTGTGGCCTTGGGCAAGCCACTTGCTTTTTCTGAGCTTCACTATTGTAGTAGCACACAGGGCTTGGAGTAAGCAACCTCTTAAAGTTACTTTTATCCCTATAATCTTGAGTCATTCATTCCAGCTCAGAGAACACGGTGAGGGCAGGCTTCCCTTGAGAAGTAGGATTTGATATAAATATTGAAGGATTTGTTCAGTGTAAACTGCATGCCAAGGACTCAGTGTGTATTATATTCCCCTGGCAAAAGCCGTCTGAAATGGTTACTGCCATCACCCCAGATCACATAACTAAGTAGGAGAGCCTGGGTTTGGACTCAGGTAGTGTATGATTTTAGAGTGCACATCTTGGCCACTGATTTCTACAGAAGGACTACAGCTTAGGAGAAACAGAATGGGGCCAGGCGCGGTAGGCACACACCTGTAATCCCAGCACTTAGGGAGACTGAGACAGGAGAACTGCGAGTTCAAAGCCAACCTCAGCAATGGTGAGGCACTAAGCAGCTCAGTGAGACCCTGTCTCCACATAAAACACAAAATAGGGCCAGGGATATGGCTCAGTGGTCAAGTACTCCTGAGTTCAGTCCCTGGTACCAAAAAAGAAACAAGAAACAATGGAACCCAGAGTTGAACTGTTTGGGAACAAAGGTATGAGGAGGCCTTATAGATGAGGCGGTGCAGTTTTGGCCCTACCTGATCGACCTCTGCTGGCTCTGGCCAAGGATGAATCCAAATGTTCCCTGTTGGAGGCTAATTGTCAACACCTGCCTGTCTCCATATATCTCACCTAGTGATAGCCTCCTTGGTGGCAAGGAGGACCTTTGCAGGAGCCCTCACAAGTCTGCTGGATCAGCAGGAAAAAGATCAGCAATAAATCCCTTTGGAGATGAAAACGCCTTCGGAGAAACATGTGACTTGTCTACTGAGCCAGCTGGATGGAAGGGAGAAGGAGAGACACTGTCCACTGGTTCCCAACTCAGCCCTCCAGGGTTTCACTATGGGTTCTAGGATTAGGGGGTTGGGAAGGAGAAAGTCCCAGCTCTTAGCAGGGATTGTGGAGAAACTGGTGTGGCTTTGACTGACAGTTTCTGGAAGAACTCAAGACAATTTGGGACATTCCTAGTTTCTGGAGCTTCCAGTCCTTGGCCTTGGTTGTTTCCCCATGTAAGATGCTGCCCTCCCCATCCACGCACACATTTCCACTCTCCTAAGAGCATCCCCCACTCCCACCTCCGCCCCTAGGAGGAATATAGCCAAGTGGAACAAGTGCAGGACTGTCATTGTCATATCAGCCAACTGAGCCTCTTTTCTGTGAAGTGGAGCAAGAACAATAGTGCTCCTTTCCCCCTGTTCTGAGGATCAAGGGAGATCAGATCACCCAGGTGAGGGAATATGGCTTCTAACGCTAGCCCTGAAGTTCCCAACTCTGACTAGCCCTCGCACAGGGGACCTGACGTCCACTTCCTGTGTAGCATGGAGAACCCCACACCCAGGGCCCACAGCACTGGCTCTTGCTCAGCTCCCCGCTTCTCTGCCGAGAGGTTCCTGCCGCCTCTGCCTCCCGCCAACGGCCCCCCACCGGCCCTTGAGGGCGGGTGGAGGGAAGGCGGGACTTGGGTTGTTTTTCCAAGAGAAGGAACCAACCGTCTTAAGGTTAATCGGTTGTTTGTGCTCGAAGTGTTGGGGTGACAGGTCTCAGGGCCCGGACGCGGAGGGGCGCGTTCGACCCTGCCTGGCCCCAGAAAAAAGAGGGAGAGCCAAGCGCGGCGGCCGGTGCGGCGGAGTCCAGGCCTGCAGTCCCAGCCGAGGCGGCGCTCTCCGAGGTGCTGAAGCCGCCCACTTTCGGCCCCGCGCAGGCAAGGCCGGGCGACCTGAGGCGGCCGCCTGCGCGGTTCCGGGAGATCTAGGGCACTGGCGACTTGCCCTCGGGGTCTTGTCCGGGGCTCCGTCCCAGGTGACCTTGAGCACCTGGCTTTTACCTCACAAGCAGCGGTAAACTCGCTCTACAAGCCGCGGCTGGATGGGCGGTGCGTCCCATCCTAGGGCTGGCTGAGCGGTACGCGCCCTTCCCGCGGCTCGGAGCGCGCATCGGGGAACCGGGCGGGGCTGGGGCGCGTTGTCTGCGGTGGGCGCGCTCTTCTCTTCCTGGCAGACCCTCGCCCGTCCCTGACCTGCTCTTTCTCAGGCCCCGACGGCGCCCCTCCTTTCGGCTGCTCATCTGCCGACACGCAGCCCCAAGGCTGAAAACTCCCGGCCCTGCCCCGACGGAACCGTGGTGGGTGAATCCACCTCAGCCACCCGTAACCTCCTATCGGGGTCAAATACTCGCGCCCGCAGTCAAACTGCCAGCGGGATAGTGTGGCGGGGTGCGGTCCCGGAGAGGCGCGAAAACACTTCTGGGTCCCCAGTGCGTGGTCAGGGCGGAGGCAGGGAGCGTAGTCAGACCCCGGCTCCCGCTTCCTTCCCATCCCGCGAGGGGGCGCCGCGTCCCCATGACAACGCTGACACCCCCACCCCCCGAAGGGCAGCGCCCCCAGCTAACCGACACCGGCGACTGTGGGCGGTGCCCCCTCAGTGCCGGGAGTCCCAGCCGGCTTCCGGGAAGGCGCAAGCTGCTGGGGTCCCCGACGCCCCGAGTGGTGACCCCCGCGCGTCGCCGCTGGGTGACCGGCCCGGGGCGGGCGGCACGGCCCCACCACGATTGGCTGCTTCCCCGTGACATCACGCGGCTCGGGGAAAAGTGCGAGCGTGAGCGCGAGTCGGAGCCACAGCGCCGGGAGCTGCAGGCGGAGCAGGGGCCGCCCCTCGGCACCCCGTCCCCGCCCCCGGCCCACGGCCAAGCTGCCCGCCCCTCCGGCCCGCGGAGCCTCCCGTCTGTCCCGCCGTCTGTCCGGCGCGAAGGAAGCGGGACAGAGGCGGCGGGTGAGTGACTCTGCTGCGGCGCGGGGGCGGGGGACTCCGTTGGAAGAGGATGCAGGGCTTCGGGACCCTCTGAGGGTTTCCAGGGGTGGGTTCGACTGGGACAGGGCCCCAGACCTCTTTAGTGGCGAGCGCGGTGCTGGGAGCAGCGGAGGGCCCCCGGAGTGGGCCACCCCGCTGGAAGAAAGGCCCGGGATCTCTCGGAGGCTGCTCCAGGTGCGCCTCTGGGGAAAGATGGCCATTCAGCAGGTCTGGGGCGGAAGAGTGGCAGCCTACAGCCCTCCCCAAGCCAGCGACAGCCGTCGGGTCGGGACCCTGCACTCCATCCCTCCCACTGGCAGCTCTGCAGGGTTCCGGGCTCTGGAGCCTAAAAGAGCCTTTTTCCCGCTCGTCTCCCCGCCCTCCCCTCCTCCCTTGACTGCCCGGGAGCTGCCAACCCACTCCAGCCCATGGAGTCCTCTATCAGCGACCTTGAGCCCCGACGGAAAACACCCCTGCCCTCTCCCGGTGCCCCTCCCCCTCCCCAGGACTAACCCCCACTGCTGCCCAGGCTCTGAGCAGAGGAGATCCAGCCCCAACCACCACCACCCCACCCTCCGGACTCGCAGCGGAAGTGTGGGGAACACTGTCCGTTCCGAATCCCCGGCACCCTTCACCCTCCCCTGAACTCAGGCGTCTTCTCTCTGGCCCCGGGGACAAATCCAGGGGCCACAGCTTTCCAGAGCCCTAGCCCTGGAATGATGGCTTCAAAACCGAGGACATACGCCAAACGACCACACAGGATCCTAGAGAACCCATATCTGCCTTGTACAGGGAAGGGTTGGGGTCTCAAGGACCTGGGAAAGCCTGGTGCCCACGCCCAGAGGCTGCTGGAACTGCGTGCTAGGGGGTTGGCAGGAGGGCGGGGCACCGGAGAGCGAGGGCTTCATCGACCACGACCCAGACGTGGAGGAGCCCCCAGGTGGGCCCAGGAGTGATCCTCAAGCTGACCCTCGCGGCTCCCCTGAGCCCAGGACTTGAGGAAAAGGGTGCCTACTTTGGCTGCTGGGGCTAGTCAGGGCCTCTCAAGCAGGGAGCAGGAAGCAGGGATGCAGAGTGATGAGTGAAGGAGAGGAAGAATCTTACACTTGTCTGACCCAAGCCCAAGCTGGGTCTCTCCATTAGAATTCTACTGCCCTTGCCTTCTCACCATTGGGCACGCTGAGCTGAGCCCGCTGTCCCTCAAGGCCAGGTTGGGCGACCATTGCAGCCCCTCACAGAAGTCAATTGCAAGGCTGGGACTCCATGCCTCATCCTTGAGGAAGCGGACAACCTCAAGCGTCCGGCTAAATGATGTCTCAAAGTCAGGGGTCCGTCGCATTCCATAGTGTAGTCTGGCCTCAGCCCTTCCCCATCTACAGGCCAGGCACCATCCGGGCGCTGGCTCCTGGAGGACCCTCTCCGCGTTCAGGCAGACAGCTAAGATCTAGGCTGAGTCTCCCGGCCTCGGTTGGAGGGTGACCAGTCGCTCACTGTTGGCCCTGCATTTGCTCGTGAACACAAGTTCGCAAGCACAGCCACTTGAACCGTGTGCATCCTCCAGGAACGCACATGCATGTACATGCACGTGTCCACACGGTGCGGGCATGCTCACGCGCTCACCGGCGCATTGGTATCCAGGCGTGGCTGTGCGCACACACGCACATGCAGACAGCTACTAGCGTCTACTCGCGCTCCCTGGTAATCACACACAAACAGAACTCGCACTCGCACTCGCGTTCCCGCCCACGCGTCCCTCGCCCGGTGCCCGGTGGAATCCGGGCGCCCTAAACTTTCTCACCCTTGAACCCCTGGCAGAGCTGAGGGCAGTTTCGTGGCGACCTCGGGTGGGGTCTGGCAATGGGGCTCCATGCCTCTTCCCCAAGAATCTCTGCCTGGGGGTTCCTCGGTGTTTGCGGTCAGGTTGGAGTTAGGGGCGGTGGCGCGCGGCTACCCGCTCGGGGTCCGGAGCTGGCACCCAGGGACCGACATTGCCATCTAGTGGTGCGCAAGCCCCGTACGGACGGCGTCTGGCTCGCCGCCTCAGATCCTAGGCGGGCCTGGATTCCAGGGAAACTTGCTAGAAGGAGCTGCCGTCAGAATGTCTGCGGGTGACCCAGAGGGGTCCGGAGACAGCTGGGATCTAGGTGTGAAGATAGAATTGTGCCCTGTCTGCAACTGGCAGGCCCCAGAACGAAACTGAATCACCCGCAATTTATTTGTTCAGGCTCAGCCTTACCCCATCCTGGACAAGAGGTCTCCTGTTCAAGAAAGCTGAATGGGGAAGCCGGCAGAAATAGGAGGGGACCAAGGATCTGATGGGTCCCCCAATTGTGTGACTTTGAAAGAGAGGATTGAGCACTAGTACTTGGAGTTAAGAAAGTGGCTCTGGGTTCTAATTCTGCCCCTACTTTACAAACTGAGTGACTTAGGCAAGTTATTTACCATTATCCTCTCTAAAAGAGGAAATTTACATCTGTAAGATTAGACTACTAATATACCTATATATATATTGGGCTGTTGTAAATAGCATATACCAGATAATCTATATAAAAAGCTCAGAGTGGTTCTTGTGTCACGTTGACTCTCAAAAACAAGAGCTGTTTTCATGTTTGGCACCTCCAGTCCCCTTATTTCTCACTCCTTGCAGGCCCATGTCCTGACCCTGGGATGCCAACGTGAGGGTTTCCTGCAGGCTGACTGGATCATTCCTGCCCGTCCTGTGCTCATGAGCATAGGCCTGGGGTTCGGCAGCCTCCATGTGCTGGGTGCTACTGCCGTTCCAGTTCAGAGGGTGACACCCGAGGTTCTATTTCAGAGGCTCTCAGCTCAGCGAGGCTGTCAGACTCTTGAATGAAGGCTCTCTTTCGCCTTTGCCCTTGATTCCTTGTGTGACCTTGGGGGTGGTATTACCTCCCTCTGTCTTTCCTCTTGTCATCCAAGGATTTGGAAGTGGAAGATGGTTGATTTGGAAGTGGAAGACTTGAAGTCAGAGGTCAGGAGGCTGGGTCTGTCTGGGATGGTGGAGTAGGGCACTGAGGCTAGACTGGGGGCAGGGGGACACTGGTACTAGGCTCCAGACCTCAGTGCCATTTCCAGGCTGGAGATGAAGTTGAGGTGCCAGTCCCATAGCTGTTCAAGAGGTTGTCTCAGGCAGAACCCTGTTCAGCAAGGAGGTGCATTAAGGCCAGGTGGTGTCCCTCAGGCCACAGGGCTTCTAGGAGCCCAGGCTGCAGGGTGAGTGCGTCTTCCTCCACACCCGGCTGCCACGCCCGCTCTTCCTCTTTCACACACACAGACGCACAGAACTGCGTATACGACCTGCAGTGTGGCTGAGATGGGGCCGTGTGCGTATGTGGAATGGTGTGTGTGTTGGCGGGTGTGAAGGAGGCTGGGCTGAGCGGCTGCCCTGGCACAGCACGCTGGGCGTGGGCCTCCCTCACATGTATAGAAGAGGAAGAGGAGGAGGAAAGCTGAGGAGAGGCTCGTGGGAGGGAGCGCAGGCTCAGGGGAAGGGCTTGGGAGACCCCAGCTGGGGCAGCGTCTGCGGCTGCGTGGGGTGTGGGAGGGGCACCCTTGGGGGTGTCTGCAGGCTCCGGAACCCTCTCTTCCTTTAGTGATAATCCTTTTCTATCTTGCCTTCCCAGTCCAGCCTTAGGGCTGGCCTTGGCCCTTGGGAAATCACGTGTTGTTCCTCAGCTGATGGGCCATTTAGTCTTCTGACTCCTTCCGGCTCCCCGCTACCCCTGCACTAGCTCCCCATGCCCTGGGGCTGGAGATGGGGGCCAGGGAGGGAATACTGTGGCTCTTCAGCACAGCTGCTCCTCCTCGCCCAGATCCTCCCTATCCCCTCTAGTCCTCAGGGACCACACACACACACTCCCTTGGAATCACTGGCTCCTGTGACTCTGGCTTCCCTCTGATAGAACCCCAAGTTATGGGACACCTCTCATCCCACATGCACCCCTCCAGCAACAAGACATCAAGGAGTTTCGAAGTCTTGGTTAGGTCATTTAGCATCTCCCTACCACAGTTTCCCTGTGTGTAAGTAGTAAAAAATAACTGCTAGCCAGGCGCGGTGGCTCAAGCCTGTAATCCCAGCACTTAGGGAGGCCGAGACAGGAGAATCGCGAGTTCAAAGCCAGCCTCAGCAATGGCGAGTCGCTAAGCAGCTCAGTGAGACCCTGTCTCTACATAAAACACAAAATAGGGCTGGGGAGGTGGCTCAGTGGTCGAGTGCCCCTGAGTTCAATTCCTGGTACCAAAAAAACAAAAAAACAAAAAAAACTGCCTCCTACATTTATTGGGAGGATGCCATGACTTAATATATTTATTATTGAAAGTGTTTGGTAGACAGTAAATATTACTTGGGGAGGTAATGTATACTCCTGTATTAGTGCCTTGGTCTCCAGTGTAGGTGCCAAGGCACCAGGTTTGATCCCTGGCACAAACAAAAAATGAAAAAAAGAAAAAGAAACAACCACGTGAATGAATGAGCGCCTCTCACCAGACCACACGTGGGCTCTAGTGCCGCTCATTTGAGATCCTCTCCCTCTCCCTTGCTTCCCTGGGCACCAGCCACGCTGGCGCCTGTCTGTGTTCACACCTGGCTCCAGGCTGTGCTCAGGCCATAGTCCTTGATGGGGGCTGGTCTCCACAGCTCCTCCTGTGGCTGCCTCCAGTCATCATCCCCTTCATCTCCTCGGTGAGGCCTTTCCTGATCACCTAGCAGGGAACCATCCCTGGCCTTAGGACTCCCTCAGTCTGCAGTCACCCTGCCTCGTTTTCTTTGTAGCATTTTGTTGCTGGTGCCTACGTTTCTCTGCACCCCACCCCCATTAGATTACACAGCCTGAGATGGGAACCACGTGACACACCCGGAATGGTGCTTGGCACCCAGCAGGCGCTCAATAAATGTTGAAGGAATGAGCACATGAGGAATAGTGGACAGAGTTCGCTCATCTCCTGCCAGATGTTTCTCCCTCACCCTGACACTGGTTTCTCTCTCTTTACCACCCCCAACCTCTTCACCAGTTCACCCTCTTCTCTCTCCTTCCTTCTCCAGTCACCACCCACCCACTGCTCCTAACCAATATGGCGAACTTCACACCAGTCAATGGCAGCTCAGGCAACCAGTCTGTGCGCCTGGTCACGTCAACTCATAACCGCTATGAGACAGTGGAGATGGTATTCATTGCCACAGTGACAGGCTCACTGAGCCTGGTGACTGTTGTGGGCAACATCCTGGTGATGCTGTCCATCAAGGTCAACAGGCAGCTGCAGACAGTCAACAACTACTTCCTGTTCAGCCTGGCATGTGCCGACCTCATCATCGGCGCTTTCTCCATGAACCTCTACACGGTGTACATCATCAAGGGCTACTGGCCCCTGGGCGCTGTGGTCTGTGACCTGTGGCTGGCTCTGGACTACGTGGTGAGCAATGCGTCTGTCATGAACCTTCTCATTATCAGCTTTGACCGATACTTCTGCGTCACCAAGCCCCTCACCTACCCTGCCCGTCGTACCACCAAAATGGCGGGCCTTATGATTGCTGCTGCCTGGGTCCTGTCCTTCGTTCTCTGGGCCCCTGCCATCTTGTTCTGGCAGTTCGTAGTGGGCAAGAGGACAGTGCCTGACAACCAGTGCTTCATCCAGTTCCTGTCCAACCCAGCAGTGACCTTTGGCACAGCCATTGCTGCCTTCTACCTGCCCGTGGTCATCATGACGGTGCTCTACATTCACATCTCGCTGGCCAGTCGCAGCCGAGTTCACAAGCACCGGCCTGAAGGCCCCAAGGAGAAGAAGGCCAAGACTTTGGCCTTCCTCAAGAGCCCCCTGATGAAGCAGAGTGTTAAGAAACCCCCACCAGGAGTAACAGCTCGAGAGGAGCTGAGAAATGGGAGGCTGGAAGAGGCCCCTCCACCAGCTCTGCCACCACCGCCACGCCCAGTGGCTGACAAGGACACCTCCAATGAGTCTAGCTCAGGCAGTGCCACCCAGAACACCAAGGAACGACCACCCACAGAGCTGTCCACCACAGAGGCCACCACGCCTGCCATGCCCGCCTCTAACCTGCAGCCACGGACCCTCAACCCAGCTTCCAAATGGTCCAAAATCCAGATTGTGACGAAGCAGACAGGCAATGAGTGTGTGACAGCGATTGAGATTGTACCTGCCACTCCAGCTGGCATGCGTCCGGCAGCCAACGTGGCCCGCAAGTTTGCCAGCATTGCTCGAAACCAGGTGCGCAAGAAGCGGCAGATGGCAGCCCGGGAACGCAAAGTGACAAGGACCATCTTTGCTATCCTGTTGGCCTTCATCCTCACCTGGACACCCTACAACGTCATGGTCCTGGTGAACACCTTCTGCCAGAGCTGCATCCCTGACACAGTGTGGTCCATCGGCTACTGGCTCTGTTACGTCAACAGCACCATCAACCCTGCCTGCTACGCACTCTGCAACGCCACCTTTAAAAAGACCTTTCGGCACCTGTTGCTATGCCAATATCGGAACATCGGAACTGCCAGGTAGGCGGGTAAGGCGTGCCCTAGGAGGTGCTGGTGTGGCACGTGTGCTGGGGGACCACATGGCTCGCCTGCTGTGGGGAAGAGAGTTGGAGGCCCTGTTCTGTGCTTGCATTTGCTGAAGAGGAGAACTGAGGTCCCCGAGACACCGCGAGGAAGAGGCTCGGGTGGGATTCAGAGAACAGATCCCTGCTTAGGCCGAGGGGCCTCAGCCTGTGGACTGGGGTCACCTAGCCCATGCCTGTGGCCCTGCCTCAGGGAGCTGGGGGGCACTGGTCAGGTTGGGCAGCTGTTCCCCTGTGGCCATCAGCACAGCATCTGGAGAGAAGCAGGATGGCCAGGAGCATCTCAAGAAAATGGACACCTGGAAGCGGGCAGAGGCCAGGAGCGTCTCCAGAGGTGCAAAGGGGCCAGTCTTGGAAGGGGTAAAAGGGTGGGGTCCCCCATTCTGCTGTAATTGGTGCTTTCCGCCTCCCTGCACCCCGCATGTAGGCTCAGCTCCCCCCCAAAACCCCACTCCAGGGGCAGAATTTCCCTCCTGCAGCTGCTCAGCCAGGGCTCCGGGTGGCTGTGTGTGCGTGCGTGGAGGGGCAGGCCACGCCAGGCTGAGTGCTCCAAGGCATCGCTCCCTTTCCCCTGTAGCACCATCCTTGTCACATCAGGGTGGGGCAGATGGGAGATCAGGGACTCACTCAGGAACCGAAGTCTAGGCTTCCGTGGTCCCAAGTCAAGTCCAGGTCAGCCTGAATCTGATGGACTCCCTTTCCCAGGAGAGGGCCCATCCTGGGTCACACACCAAAGAGGTGGCTGCAGTGGGCAGTGTCCCGCTACCTTCTCCACTCTGCCTCTGCCCTGAAGCAGGCCTGGGACCAAGGGAAACAGATAGCAGGTAAAGTTGGTGACCCACACAGGATTCAGTACAGTGGGGGGTGAAGCAGGCAGGCTCCCTCCATTTCTACCTTCCCCAATGGGTAGATCAGTAGTGGGCTGGACCAAAAGACCTTTGACCTGGTGAGGTGCATTCCAGTGAGTCATCATGGTTCCTGTCCCCAGCCCCAGCGTGGTTCTTGGGAGAGAGAAACGAGGACTGGAAGACTTAGGGGATTTGATGGGGACCCGTTCATGCTCTTTCCATGGGCTGTGGGGAGTACTCACCACCAAGCCAACTCCTTTAAGTCCATCAAGCCCTACCACCTGTCTTCTCCCACTTTTCCACCCACAAACAAAGCTCCACAGCAAACTCCCCGGGAAGGGGCTTTTATATATTAAAAAGAAAAGCTTTTATTCGGGAAAAAAACAAAAGTTGGTTCATTTTATTTATTTCTCAGTAACAGGTATCATGGTGGGGATACTGGGAACAAAGGGGGTATTGGGAATCAAATCCCTTTGGCGAGAGGCTCAAGCTTCCCAGAATCTTGTCCCTCCCCACTCTGGGCACTTGGAGTCGGGGTGGGGAGTAAGAAGACAGGCAGGGCATGATTGATAAAGCTAACAGGCAGACAAAGGCACTGGTAGGTGGTAGGTTATGTCTTGGGCCTGTGGGAGGGAAGGGTGCAGGCCTGGCCCTGGGTAAGGCCAGGGGCTCCTTGGCATCCCGACCTGGCCTCAGTCCTTTCCTTTCCCTTTCTTGGCTGCAAAACAAGAAAGAAACACCACATTAGCACAGTTACAGTGCCCAGGAGAGACCCCACCCCCCAGGTACACCAGAGAGAAAATCCTGCCCCCTAGTGGTTTTCCATCAGCTGACCTGGAAGTAGGTGGGACAGGGCAGCCATTATGATGACAGATGTTCCTTACTCCCTAAACTTTCTATTTGCACCCAGATCAGAACTTTCCAGTTCCTAGTCCCAGAGGCCCAGAGTAACAACCTCAGCCTCCTCACATGGGGAGCGGGCAGCTTTGCTTCTGCCCATTGGTCTCTCCGCACTGTTTTGAGTCAGGAATGAGCTGAGAGAGACCCTTCCACTGGAAAGTCCTTCCTCAACCAGAAAGGGGCAGAGATAACAAAGAAGTCGTTCCCTGGGTCCTAAACTAAATGCTCCAACAGAACAATGAGTTGGTCCCCACTGGAGCCAGGGAGGACTTAGTATCTCCCTCCCTCCGGTCCTTGCCCGCTGGGGCCCCAAACTTCAGGTCTAATCACTCTCCTGGGGTGGAGAGTAGCCCCCGACGACAGCCCCACCCTACTCCCTTCACTGACCTTTGGCCTTGGCTTTGGTCTTGGGAGTACAGGGCTTGGTCACGCGGATGGTCTCCTGGCACTGGGCATTGTACCGGGCCTTCTTCAAGGTGCCTTGGCGGGCTTTGGTGCCTGTGCCCCCATCACACGCCCCCCAGCTCTCAAACTTGTATTTGCAGTCGGCTGGCGCGAGAGTGGCCCAGGTTAGAGCTGGGGCGACCCGTGGCCTCCCTCCACGGCTCTGCCCAGGTTTCGGTGACGCCGTGCCCCCATTTCCGCCCTCCGCCCCACCTCACCTCCAAACTCCTTCTTCCAGTTGCAAGGCACCCTGCACCGGATGCGCTGAGTCTGGGCCCCGCAGGTGCCCTCGCGGAAACCCACGCCGCAGTCCTTGCTGCTGGGGGTGCAGGGTCCCCACGTCCACTCTGCGCACTCACTCCCCGGGACGCCCTTCTTCACTTTATCTACAACGCGCAGGGAACAGAGTTCAGGACGCGGGGCAGCGCAGACTTCCTCGGAGACCGCCTTCCTAGCGTTCCGAGCTCGGAAACCCGGCGGTAGGGCCCGGCTTCACCTGCCCGCCCCCGCCATCACCTTTCTTTTTGGCCACCGCAGAGGTGAGCGCCAGCAGCGCGAGGAGGGCGAGGAGGAGGAAGCCTCGGTGCTGCATCCTGGTGGGAGAGCAGGGGTCAGAGTCCCTCGCCCGTCCCCTTCCCCACTACTGGGGGCCGCGTGCAGGGACCTCCCACCCCCATCTGTTCCGTTTTCCAGGCCGCTAACGGGGCTGCAGGAGGACTTCGAGCCTGCCCCTCCCGCTGGCCAGGTCGCATCTCCGGATGCGTCCCCTGGTGTCACCGAGAGCCCGGGACGCGGCTCAGCCCCCCAATCCCGCCTCAGCTCCCGGGGTGGCAGCGGCCGCCGCAAGCCCCCCGCGCCCCGCGCGCTCACTCGCTCGCTGCCTGCGCTGCTTCGCTCCCTCCCGCGCCGGGCCGTCCCGCTCCGGCCGCCGCGGCCCCTTTTGTCTCCAGAACCGGTCTGAGCCGGTCACATGGGCCCCCGCCCCCTCCCCGCCTCCCCCCGACCGAGGAAGGACCCGCCCCGCCCCCTCCCCCAGACCCGCGCCGCCCCCGACCCCGTCCCCGCCTTCGCTCCCGCCCAGCGCCCCTGCCCTGGCCTGGAGGCGCCGGTCCCCGCACCCTCGCCTCTCCCGGCCAGGGCCCCCGCCTCCGGGCCCTGGGCCTCCATCCCGCCTGCGCACTCCCAGCCCCGGGCCCACCTCTCCCTCCAGGCCCTCTGCCTCCTTCCGAGGCCGTCCCGTTCCCGCCGGTCGCCTGGGACCGGGCCGCCTGGAGCCTTAGATATGGTCCCAGGAGGGACACGGAACTCCGGTGTCACAAGCCCCGGGGCCCTGTTGAACCTGTCGAGGACGCACTCCACCTCCCCCAGGTTTCCCGCGTGTCGCTGGGGAGGGAGCGCCGGCCACACCTCGGGTGGTTTCACAGAAGTGGGCAGGTAACGGCTCTGCTGTTGGAAAGCCTGGTACCCGGGCCCCGGAGCAGGCGCGTCGGCTAGGGGCGTGGAGGGGCCAGCGCCTTCCTGGGAGCGCAGGTTTGAGGGGCGAGCGGGGCTTTGCGGGAGGAGGAGCCTGCAGGCTTGGGTCTGGGGAAACTTGGAGCTGACACGAGCCGTCAGAGAAGTTCCAGACCGTGGCGGCGGCAAATGCCCACCACCTCCAATCCCGGGGCTCAGGGCTCACCTCTCCCGACCCCCCTAAACAGGCCAGGAGGAGCGGGCCTGCTCAAGGCCACGGGGCAAATGGGCCAAAGGACCCAGGCCTAGCCCCCGCCCCACCTCTTTCACTTTCATTGTTAGCGTCCCAGCGGGAAGCGGGAAGCTGCAGGAAATCGACTCCGCCCCTGGCCCCAGGAGCTAGGCTGCGGGCAGAGGTCAGGAGCCGGGCAGGCCCACCCCGCAGGCGGGAACCCGGGGCTCCAGCTAAGGGTCTGGGTCGACAGTGCCCGGTCCCCCACCCTGAGGATAACCCAGCAGACCCCGCGGCTTCTGGAAAGCCGCGCCCCCGCCCCCCCCTCCCCCGCAAAAAAAGAAAACCAGAGAGAGGAAAAAAAAATCCACTTTACTGAGTCACACCCAGCTGTAAACATGTCACCGTGAGAGCCCCACCGTCCCCCACCCCCAGGCCACACAACCCCCGATGAAATGACTGGTACACGGGGAGGGTCACGGGGTAGGTGCCAAGCAGGGCAGCGGGCAGGCGAGTGCAGCCGGCTCTTGGGCTCTTGGGTTTCCAACAGGAGGCCCAGAGCGGGAGGGTCAGGGCAGGAGAGGGACTAAGCTCCCAGGAACCTGGGGCGGGTCCTAAAGACCAGGTGGCTAGCGGAACCTCTTCCTGGAGGCCTCCTGGACGGGGCCTTGGCCACTCTGCCCTGCCCCTCCGGCCGCTGCACTCTTCGGAGCACATCTGTTGCAGTGAGGGTGGGGCTGCCCTGAAGTCTCCCAGATCCAGTTCCCCCAAAGGCTTGTCCAGCCCAGCCGGTTTCCTGTTCCCCTGTGAGCCTTCTGGTCCTCTGTGAGCCTAGGGGTCAGGCTGGGGACCTCAGGGGGACAGGTAAGGGCCCCAGCTCCTCGGAGTCCAGCCCTAGGTCTGGGTGGCTTCTCAGGGGATGGCACAGGGCTCCTTCCCTGGGGCATGGGTCCCCCTGTGGCTGTCTGACTGGAATGTGGCAGTGAGGTGGGCAGGGAGGGAGCTCATCCTTTGGCCATGGTCCCTCCAGCTGCCACAGCTACACAGCCGTCTCCTGATCCTCCCGCTGGATCATCTGGTAGTGCTGTCGGTTCTCCAGGTAGGCAGCCAGCTCTGTGTCCTGAGCCTTCTCAGCCCGCTGCCGGGGAGTGTCACCCTGGATTGGGGGCAGCTGGAATCAGTGCAGGGACCATAGGCCTAAGGTCCCTACCCAGCTTAGGAAAGAGCAGAATCTTTTCCTCTGCCTTGCCTCCTCCCTGCTGGCTCAGGTTTCTCAGGATCTGGACTTTGTCAGGGGAAGGACAGCTTCAGATTCGCAAGGGCAGTCCTCACCCCCAAGTCTGGGAATGGCTGGTTTTGTGCCCTGCTGGTCTGCTCACCTGCGGGTCCGTCTTCATGAGTGAGGCACCAGCTTCCACGATGTAGTGGCAAATGGTGCGCTGGCCCAGAGCCGCTGCCTGGTGTAGACAGGTCTCCCCGCTGGGGGAAAAGGGGCTGGCTGTGGACTTCATCTAGGCCCTTTTCAGGCTTTCTCCCAAGTGCCATCAGAAAGGGCAGGAAGTTTGGGGACCAGAGGGAAGGGGTAGCCCATAGGACAACAGTCTGGTCAGCAAAGGTTTATGGGCTCTGACTGACCAAATGGGAAGGGATGGAGGAGGTTGGTTTCCAGGACAACCAGGGACCTGAGCTCCCAGATACTTACTTCTCCTCCACAGCATCAAGGATGTCTGGGGGTGCTGCAGGAGGGAAGGGTGTGGTCAGAGGCTTGGCATCCTCCCCTCCTCCCACCTGGCACCAGGAGCACAGCTCACCGTGGTCCAGCAGATAGCGGACCACTTCCTTGCTGCCCGTGCTGACTGCATGGTGCAGGAGCGTGCGGCTCCGCTCGTCGCGGTGCATGAGGTCGCCTCCGGCTCGGTGCAGCTCCTGCAGCTGAGGGCAGGAGGCAGAGCAGGTCTGGGCCTCTTGGGGGCCCTCTCTCCCCCCTCACAGGCCTACAGCCTCACATGCATTACTCCCCAGGCATCCCTGGGGAGCCCTGGAGTGTTAAGGGGAGATCCAGTGGGCTTCTCTCACCCCAGGAACACTAACTGCCAAGCCCTGAAGCCTGCTGCTCCCCTAAAACTTGCCCCTAAGCACCAGGGACCGGACTAGGTGAGGAAGCCCGTGCTAGGAGACATCTACTGTGGTCCAGACACATGCGGCAAGACAGGATGGGACAGTTGCCTCAGAGACCCACAGAAGGCCAGACGTCGACAGATGTCAGTTCCTGAACAGGTGAGCGCCAGCCCCAGCCCAGATGCCCCGCCCCCTTGGGCCTGCAGGGCACAGGCTGCATCCTGGAGCTAGTACCTTACAGAAGTCGTTCCTCTTGGCCGCCTCAATTAACTCCTCACCTGCACAAAACACCTGCCAGTTACACCCTAAGGGCCGAGGCTCAGGCCTGTGTTGGTGCTGCGCTTGTGTTTCCTCACTGTGTACACGTCTGTGCACCACTGCCCAGAAAAGCTTTCCTGCTGGGGCCCGAGTGCTGAGGGCTGCGCTTGTGGAATAATGTGACCATGTGGGGGCTCAGGCTGTCCTTGTGTGCGCTATGGACCCCGCCCCCTACACAGCCTCACGCTTAGGACCAGGGAGAGGGAGAGGGACCCTGGGAGAAAAGGCCTCACCTTGAGGGGGTGCAGCATCCCCTTGCAGTGACCTGCAAACAGAGCAGGATGAGATGTGACCCAGCTCAGCCAGGCCCAACTGGCTGCCCTCCCTAGCCCAATGGGTGGCATCCTTCATTCTTTCAACAGTTTATTGAGTGCCTACTGCATATCGTGCGCTATTCTAGGCACGAGGGATACAGCAGGGAACAAGACAGATGGAGAACTTGCCCTCGCGGAGCTCACATTCTAGTGCAAAGACACACACACGTTGAGCAATAAATAAGGAATTCGAAGTGCTATTGATACAGGCAGGGTCATGTGACTGAGTGGCCAGGGGGACAGCAGCACCTTAGGGACAGTGGTGCCTTTATATGGCATTCCTGGAAAAGACCTCTCAGAGGGGCAAGAGCCAAGCCGACACTGGAATTGGGGCAGGTGCTCTGGGAAGAAAACCAGTGTGTGGCAGCAAGGACGAAAGTCCAAAGCTGGGCCAGCCTAGGCATCAAGAACCAAGACACAGCCGGGCGCGGTGGCTCACGCTTGTAATCCCAGCACGCAGGGAGGCTGAGACAGGAGAATTGTGAGTTCAAAGCCAGCCCCAGCAACGGTGAGGCGCTAAGCAACTCAGTGAGACCCTGTCTCTACATAAAACACAAAATAGGGCTGGGGATGTGGCTCAGTGGTCAAGTGCCCCTGAGTTCAATCCCTAGTACAAGAAAAAAAAGAAAAAAGAACCAAGAAGCAAGTGCGGCTGGATTGTGGTGGGGGACGGGACGCTGCTGGAGTCAAGGCAGCCCGGCAGCGGGTACCAGGAGGGTCCACGAAGGGACTGCTGAGAAAGGTTCTAGGTTGGGGAGTGCCTGCAGTGACCTGCACTCTTAGCCAGTGTAGAGACGGCCACCAGAGGACATGGAGCAGAGCCGGAGGCCAGGGCACTGAGGTGGGGCGGGTGCTCCCACGGTGGGAAGCATTATGGGACCTGCTGAAGCCAGGCATGGGGGCAGGGGCTGAGGCAGCAAGAAGGGTGCCTGAGCAGCAGGGTGATAGGAGGCTGCTCCCTGGGGGATGCTAGAACAGTGGGGCTGAGGGCTCTCAGTTGGGCTCTGGCCAAGTTCAGGTTGATGCCATTTTGTCACCAGGTGGAGGGCTGGGCAGGCAGCTAGCTGGATGTATGCTCTAGTGCTTGCTCTTGGAGGAGCTGGGGCTGAAGGCAGGAATTCAGAAGCTGCCAGCCTGCAGAGAGATTCAAAGCCAGGGAAATGGAGGAGATGGGGCCCTGGGACTCACCGGGGCGTGGGGGAGCAGGGAGAATTGGGGAGAGGGGAGGTAGGGGTTGGGAGGTCAGGTCGGGCCGATGCCCCCAGCAGCTCAGGGTCCAGGATATAAATCTCGTCCTGTGCAATCTCAGTCACATAGTTGAGGTGCTCCTGTGGGTGGGGAGGTCAAGGCTGAGGGTCAGGGCCAATACACCTGGCCTTCCAGGTACCTGATGGTGGAGGCTGAGGGGCAGCAAACCAGAGAAGCCTCTGATGTAAGCATGACCACCAAAGGGAAGCTGGGGACCACCAATTCTTCCCCCTGCCTCCTTTCCATCCCTGCCATCCAAGCCCAACCCATTAGGCCCACAAGCCACTTCCCACAGGCAAGCCTGCAGCCAGGTGACCTGGCCCTGGGCCATTCTCTTCCCTCTCCCCAGACTGCACTGCACTTCAAGGCCCAGCCTCTTCTGTTGGCACTAGACGAATGCACTCCAGGCTGGAGGCCACATGCAAGTGTGAACAGATTAGGGGACATGAGAACAGGGCCCAGTATGCCTGTGGAGCTAACAGGAAAGGCTTCCCTGGGGTGGGGTGGGGTGCAGAGACCAGCGGCAGGTGTGGCAGGCCTGCAGTGCTCACCTGGGCCCGATCGATCCTGTAGAAGCGGCTGGCAGTGGTGGCTGTGGAGAGAGAGAAACATTGAGGATGAGGGAGGTCCTTGTCCAAGTCCTCCGCTGCCCAACCCAGGGTCCCTCAGGCAAGAGATGAGCAAGCATGATACTGCTAGGAGCTGACCCTTCAGGACTAACTCACCATCCAGGAAACACCACTTGGGGGACAGTTTCTGGCATGTTGGGGACTTGGCTCCAGCACCATCGGGCTCCTATAGTGAAAGAAGCAAGTGTCAAGGTGTAACAAATCTGGGGGAGAGGGAGGGAAGCTCAGGGCAGGCGCTACCCTCCTTACCTGCTGGAGCCTCTCGATGTGGGCCCGGCAGAGCTCTAGGTCACTGTCTCCAGGGACCACCACGGTGCCCAGTGGCACAGCTGGAGGACAGAACAACCTGTCAACAGCTGGCTCTCCCCACCATCCATCTCCAGGGGCCCCGCAGCTCCTCGCCAGCCCTGCGGCACTCACAGGCCTCCTTGAGCTGCTCCTTGTCGTAGTGCAGGGCTTCGTAGTCGTGCATGCTGACCCTGCTCACCTGGATCCGCAGCTGCTCCGGCACTGGCTGCTGGCTGTGGGGCAGGGCTGGTGAGAGGGGACTTGGCAAGGGCCCTGCCTAGGGTACCAGCCCTGGTCCAGGCACCAAACCAAGTGCTGGGAGGGACAACCTGCCCGCCTTCCTGGGGCGGAAGGACTATTAGCTCCCCCCATTTTTTGGTGTTGGGAGATCAAATCCAGGACCCAGTACATGCTAGGCAAGCGCCCTACCACTGAGCCTCATTCCCAGCCCCTTTTACAGGAGGGGAAACCAAAGATCGAAGGAGGGCCCGTGCCTGGCCTCAGGACCCGTGTCACACAGTGGCAGGGCAGGGACATACTCGCTGTGCAGGGGGGTGGCACTCCGCCGCTTGGCCTTCTGCACCATGGTGGCCTGGTTGCGCAGGGCGATGCGAATGCGTGAGGCTGCGAGCTTGCAGGGCTCGCCGTCCACCTGCACTGGGATGGCCTTGGCCGTGGTGAGGAGCACCTCTCGGCACTGCGTCAGCCGCTCGCCATGCCCACCCACCTGCAGTGCTGCCTGTGGGTACAGGAAGCTCTGGTCAGGCGGTGCCAGGACAGGATGGAGGCGGGGGAAAGCTCTGCTCCTTCCAGAGTGCAGAATAGAGGGGAGGAGAAGAGATGGAGGCAATGAGAGTGACTCCCCAATCAGGGGCAAGTGACAGAAAGAGGACAGAGGCGCAGAGTCATCTCAAGTCAGAGACAGGAAGGGACAGTGAGCCTTGGGCCAGAGAAAGAAAGTGAGGAGAACTCCTCAACCCTGGCCAGTGATGGGACATATGGGTGACCTCCGCTCCAGCTTCAGGCCATGCTCCCAGGAACTGTGGGCAGAGCTGGGGTTGGGGTACAGCCAGGCCCACTCACCAGGGACGTCATGGTGAAGCCGATGACCTCGAGGTAGCCATCGTCATGCCGCTGAGGCTCGAAGTCATGATGCTCCCCAGGGTGGCCCCAGGGCATGGTGCCAGCACAGTACCTGAGGGAAGCCAATGGGATGGGCTTCGTTTGGCATGGTCTCTGCAGGATGGGAGAGCAGGTCCACCCAGAGCCCACCCTCCTCACCTGGGGATGTTCAGGAAAACAATGCACTGGGGCTTCAGGTCCTGGATCTTGGGGGTCAGGTCCACTCCATCACACTGCGGACAAGGCATGGGAGACCATGGGAGATGTGAGTGCCCAGCTGGCCTCCTCCCCTGCCTGGCCCTCCACTCCACCTGCTGGTTCAGCCCTGCTCACCACCACTCGGATGTGCTTGGCCAAGTCCTTAGAGCTGCCCATGAGGAAGTCAGAGAAGGCTGTCTGTGGGAGACAGAGGGTATCACCATCTCCTGACAGGGCCACCCTCACCTCTGTGCAGCAGGCCTCCTGTGGCCTGGCAGACACAGATGGGCAGCGGGGTAGGGTGCTAGCCAACCTAAGACTCACCCCGGCGTAGAACATCTTGTTACGAAAGCGACTGTTGAATTTTTCTGGATTGGCCTCTGGGTGGAGACAAGTTGGAGGACAGTCAGTCAACCTGCTGGTGCTAAGGTGGGAAGAGGCTGGGCGAGTGCATTTTACTGGGGAGCAAGGTCCGGCCCTCCTCAGATGCTCCTGTGTCCACCCTGCCCTGGCCTCCCAAGTTGCCCTCAGCAGGAGGTTGCCAACCTCGAGACTCATGAAATTCCAGGGTGACATGGGCATCAAAGCCCAGGCTGAAGTAGTTGTTGAAGACATCCAGAGGCAGCTGGAAAAAGGTCAAGGGACCAAAATGAGGACTGGACCTCACCAGTGCCTCACCTTCCTGGAGCCCAGACCAGCCGCCTTCACACCTGCCCACCAGTCTTGTCTGCTCCCACAGGCCTTCTGCCCAGTGGACACTCCCAGAGTGCTTCCCGCCTGGTCACTGTGTCACCTGGTGGGCCCTGCCCTGCCGGCTCCTGGGAGGCCTCCCTAAGCACCTGCTGGATGCTGCGGCGCTGCTTCCCCACACACCACGCAGGGCTGGAGCGCCAGGCGTGGGCCTCTGTCTTAACCTGCTTAGTGCTAGGCATATAACAAGGCTTCCAGAAATATTTGCCAGGTAGATGAATAAAAAGCTATCTCATGAGGTGAGTACCATTATTCCCCTGGGACGGAGACAGAAATTGAAGTTTGGGGAACTGAAGAGACTCATTCAAGTTCCCAGAAGCAAGAGTGGAAGAGTGGGGCCCAGGCCATGTCTGCTAAGAATCTCAGACACCACAGACCCCGTCCCAGCCCTGGCTGACTCACCCGGTCTGTGGCACCTTCATCTCGCTCCTCAGGCCCTGCCTCAGGGTTGGGCTCTGCACGGAGGTCCCAGCGGTCCAGCTGCACCACATTCCCCTCCTCCACGTGGGAGAGGATCTTTGACACGGGCTCATCTGTGTAACCCTGGTGGGAGGAAACAAGGACTGAGCCTCTCCTATGGCCAGAGACTCCCTGTGACACAATCCCAGCCACAACCCCAGCTCCTCGACTCCTGAAGTTGCTTACCCCGCCCCAGTTGAGGGTGCGGGCCAAGTCGTTGCCAGTGCCCAGAGGCAGGATGGCAACAGGGGGTGGAGGTTTTAAGCGCAGCTGATCCAGGGTAGAGAGAATCCAGCCAACCTGGAGAAAGGCAGGGTGCGAGATGACAGTTTGGGCTTGGCAGGGGACAGCACTGCAGGCCCCATCCAGGCTCTGGGAGAACCCACCGTGCCAAACCCACCGTGCCGTCGCCCCCGCACGCCAGGATCCGCAGGTTGTGCACTTTGCGGTACATTTCCAGTCTGGGCCAGGGGTAGACAGAATGGGGTCAGGGGATGTGTGCCATGCCCTGGGAGCCAGGCCAGCCCCCTCGCCATCCCCCACAAAACCTTGGCAAGTACTTACGCCTCCTTGGGCCCTCCCTGGCTCAGGTCAAAGACCTGCCGAGGATTGAGATACCAGAGGAAGGACTGGATGATCTTAGCGCCCTGTGGGGACCAAGGGGTGTTGTGGAGGGGATGAGGAGGACAGGAGGAAGCAGCAGGACGAGGTGGGGAGAAGCGCAGGGAGAAGGTACAGCCATGGGGACCAGGCTCAGCAGGGGTGAGGGCCAGAGATGGCTTTTCTCAGGGTCCCTGGGGAAGAGGCTGAGCAGAATCCTGAAAGGAACCCTGGAATGACTGGCAGGTGGGCGGGACCCACCTCTGCACAGAGCTCCCGCAGGGAGGGAAGGCTGGGCTCACCTGGTTGCCCCCACTCTTGGGGTTTACAAACACCAGCAGGGGCTTCATGAGGGGGGACGGGGTAGGCCTGATGATGAAGGGTCTCCAGCGGCCCTCCTTGGAGACAGAGTTTGTGAGGCTCATTTCTGTCCTGAAGACCCTCCTCTCATTCTCAGCAAGTCCCTGGCTGACACTCCTCCCACACCACACCCTCGGGTACCACCTAGTCAGACTCCATGGGGAGCCTGGCCACCGTAACTGGAGCCCGTCTTGCACCCTCCTCAGGCCTCCGTGCCCAAACTGACTTGCTGAAGGCTGAGCTGGCAACATCAGCCCCAGGGGCTCCAGGTCCCACGGAACAGACTCCCCTTTCCTCTCCTGCCCAGCCTCTTATCTAACCTCGGGTCCTTTCTTGCTGGATTTCCTCTTAAAGGACGCTCTCTTTTTCTTCTTGCTGGCCTTGAGGGTATTCTGCAAGGAAAATGGGGCGTTGATGACAAGGTGGACGAGGTGGCTTGTCTGGCAAGAGTGTGGGAGGTGCCAAGGGTGTGAGAAGGACTCACCTGGGGCCTCCGAGCACGCAGGATCCAGGTGGGTGGGATGACCACGGCTGCGTGGACCCCCAGGGAGCAGGGCTCCTCGATCTGCTGCAGCATGAAGCAGGAGACCTTGCTGTGGTACTAGAGGGGAATGACAGCAGGCTGAGCTGGGCCAGGCTGAGCCCTGGGACCCAAGCTCAGCACTGTATGGCACTGGCCCATGGGGTGGGGTCACCTCTCACCGCTTGCTTGCACCAGGAGCAGCTGATGGCCACGATCTCCTTGCTGTGAAAGGTGAACTTCTGCTGGAAGCCCTGCGGGTCGACAAGGAAGCTGGGGCACAGGGTGGCCTAAAGCAGAGATCCTGCCCCACATCTGCTGCCAACCTCTCTCCACCCAGGGAAACTGAGCACAGAAGGAAAAAGCCCCAAATACACAATAAGCCCTAAGGGCAGGGATACTTAGCTAGGGGCCTGTGACTAAAGTTAACTGCCAAGTTTGGGTACATATGTGTTCTGGAGGATCTGAGGGCCAACTGCTGCCCATCTCTGGTTTCTCCTCCCTCCTGCCTCCAGAGCTGGCTGTGCCCCGTCACCCCCACCCCAAGTGCTGCACTGCCTCTTAACAGTACCCACTGCATTCACTCCGTTCCTCCCACAGACCGTTAACAAAGCCCACTGTGTGCTGGGCACCAAGAACCAACGGAGGAATGAGCCCCTCCACCTCTGAGAGCCTGCACTTGCTGAAGGAGACAGACATGAGGCAAAAAGTAAGTTAATGAAACAACTGTGGGCTGTGCTGGGGAAGGCGCTCTGCAGTCTGTCTTCAGCCATGCTCCCTCAGCGGGGCAGGAACCTGCTGCCCAGCTCAGGGCCTGGCATGCAATACTTGCACAATAAATATCTACTGAGTTAATGAATGAAAAAGTCTACATGGTTCTCAAAGAAGTCCCTCCCAAGTTCAAAGTAGGCAGACCCACCACATTAGACAAAAACTTCCCTGAGCTCAGAGACCAAGAGTGTGGCAAGGGGGTTTGCAGACTAAGTGGCCGTGGCCAGGCTGAGAGCCAGCTGGGGATTCTGCACTCTGGGACCACAGCTGGTAGTGGCCAGCCATGCTGTACACGCTGGGTCCATGGGCAGCAAGCAGCTGGCAATCTCGGGCAGAACCCTCACCTTCCCACAATGCCGACACTTGCCATCCTGGCGTCGCCTGTGCACCCAGTGGTGCCGTACGAAGGTTGGCTGGGGGAGAAGAGAAGTATCACTGGAGGAGTGAATTAGGGCGTGACCCTGAGTATGGCCCACACCCCCCAGTGTATCCATGGGGAGTGTGGGGGTGACAGGGCTCTCTGCAGTCTTGCATGTGAAGACTCCTGTCCATGGCCTGGAGGGGAGACTGAGATTTTTAGGAGGGAAAGAGAGGGCTGGGAGGCACAACGAGGCACGCGAAGCCTCAGCTCTCTGCAGGGAGCGCCAGTCAGGCCTCTTCCTTGGGAGACTCAGAGCCTCATCCCAGGACCTGCCCAGACCCCAAGCTGCCTAGAAGGAGCTTAGCCCCCTGCTGGCACTCTGGAAGCACTGCAGAGAAATCCCTCAGGAACCTGGGGCCTCCTTGACCCTAACCAAAGTGCACACGTACCTCACGGACATTCCTGGAGCCAGATTCCCGGAAGGATGGCTTACAGCGGAAATTTATCTGTGAGACATTGCAATGACCACCAAAATGTCAGAACCTGCTTTCAACAGGGTCATCCAGACTCATCATCAAAGTTAGCGAGAGCCTAAATTAATCCAGTAACCCTTGGAACGTGGCCACTAGCCAGAAGGATCTTTCCTTCCTCTGCCCAGGAAGAGGATGGAGAGGCTGAGAGTCCTGTGCCCCTCTCCCACTAAAATGAGATCACAGTTTACTCATTCTTCTATTCTTCTCACCCTCTGACACTCCAGACCTAGGTGAATGCAGGAACCCTATCCCTGCTCACCAGCCCCCGGAGACCCTTAGCTAATGGGGTGAACCCAGGTTCAATTTCCACCTTCCTCAATTGGGCTGCAGTGCCTGGGGCTGTTTCTACTTCTCTTTTCCTAACTGTCCCTGCTGCAGCCTCAGAAAAATCAGAGAGGCCTTGCTCTACAATTCCGGGGCCAAGGGAAGCAGCCTACACTGGCCTTGCTCATGCCACTCCTAGTCTTACCCACCTTTCCAAATGCCTAAATGCTGGCCAGGCTTCTGCAGGCTGGGGAGCCCTTGTCTTCCACCCCTCCTACCTTGACAGGCCTGCTCAGCAGTGTTCCCTCCCACTCCCAGTGCCCAGACATGCCCCTACCATTAGACACATGGTGCCTAATGGCCCTTGGAAGAAAGGTCTCTGCACAAGCAAAATGTGAGGGACAGGGGCAGGATTTAGCAAATTTGATGGCCTCTTCTCTTTGTTAGTTTGGACAAGATAGAACAGTACAATGACCATTGTGTTATTTCATGCCATTGAGTCATATACAACAAACCCCACTCTATGCCAGGTTTGTTCGATAAACGGGGGAGTCAGGATTCAAATGCAGGCATTTTGGCTCCAGAGTCCTCAACTCTTCACTACCACACACGCTGGGTGACCCAGGTGATGTCTGTGTAACACACACGTCTGTATACAAGGTATACAAGTCTGTGTGCTAAGAGCGCTTCAGCACCCAAAGGGGAGGGGACGAGAGGCTGAGCAGGCACTCTTACCTTCTCTAACTGCTCAATGCAGGGAGTATGCACCACAATCTTGCAGGCTGCACATTTTCTCCTGGACACAGATTTCTGCTGCAAGACAGAAAGAGAGGGCCCCTGAGGCACCAGGTAACTGCATCCCAGACACTGCCTCCGCGTAAGCAGAATTGTCTGCCCCTGCCCCAGCACAGCTTCTCTGTGTGCATCAGGAACCCAAGCCCCAGCATCCAGCCTCAGGACAAAGCCCATTTCTCCCTCCTGTGGGCAGCCCAAGAAGGACTGCTCAGGTGAGAGCTTGTGCCCACCTTTGGGAAGGGCTGTAGCTGTCCACCTGCAACGGTTGGCTGGCATGGGTTGGCCCGCAGGCGTCTAGACCCGGCCTTACCACCAGGGGGCAGCAGGCCCTGCAGTGCTCACTCACCAGCATCTTGGCTACACAGTACTGCTCCCCAACATAGCAGAAGTCCCCCGACACGTTGGTCTCAAACCAGATGTGTTCCCCATATGTTGCTGACTCCTAGACCATGAGATGAACATGCTCAGTGCATACCTGCCACCTCTCCTGCCCACCAGCAGCCTCGTCTCACTAGACAAACGTGTTCCAGCTACCGCAATCTATTTTCCTCTGGTATGTTTTCCCCACAACTACTTAGGTCAGAAGCCAGACCCCTGAAGTCTGCCCAGACTCCACTTGCCGAGGGCTCCTCTCTCAACTGCTCAGAGGATCTCTAGGCCTGGGCTGCTCCCATGGCCCAGGGCCTAGCAGGTGGTGTCGGGGGACACATCCCTCCCAGCACCCGGTTACTCACACTCCAGTCCACAGTGCTCCGGATCTGCCTCTCAGCCTCGCCACACAGGGCCCCAGGAGTTGGAGGAGGGGGTGCCAGGTGCTGGAGGCCCGACTTGGTGATGGCTTTCCTACAGAAAGGGGGATAGCTGAGGCTCTAGGGCACACTCTAGTTGCACACTTGCTGATTCTACTTCCTTCCCCACCACCTGGGACCTCTGTCTTCACGTGATCTCCACCAAGGCCAAGATTGGGACAGGAGAGAGGGGAGGAACCCCACACCAGCCCAGGCACTGAGGTCCCTGTGCGCATCTTGGTCCTTCTCATAGCTTTGCTGGGTGAGCTGGCTTCAGGCACTGCCTAGAGCTGCTCATGGGTGGGCCACCCTCAGGCCAGGCACAGCTTCTGGCCCCTAGCCAGCCCCTCGGAAGCTGCAGCTATACCTACACAAGCAAGGTGCTCCAGGCCTGGGGTCCTGCCGACTTGCGCCGCAGGGCCACCTGGCGCCTGCGGGTCAGTGGGCACACCCGTGCGGGGATCATGGAGCCCACCGTGGTGCCCGAGGCTCTTCGGCCCCCAGGGCCAGGGTGCTGGCCAGAGGGCCGCCGCTGGCTGAGGCGACGATAGTGGCCGTGCAGGCCCCACAGGGCATGATCATACACCACATCAGCAGGGAGCAGGTGGGAAGAGGCTCGACGCAGGCATCGGGGCAGGCTTGGCAGCAGCCGGGTGCCCACAGTGTTGGGAGGTGTCCTGTTGCCTGGCTGGGTGGCACTCCATGCCCTGGTTGTCACATCCTCCTCCTGGACCCCCTCCTCCTCCTCTTTCATGCCCACAAGCCCAGCCAAGAGCATAGGTGCACCCAGAAGCCGAGCCCCAATGCTGGCAGGCTGAGGGGTGGGCACGGCGTCCACAACGAAGCGGGGATTGCAGGCAGGGGGCGCAGTGCTGGAGCGACGGCGGCTGGTACCCTGGGTGCCCACCCCGCAGCCCAGGAGGCAGCCCTGGGGCTGTGCGCTGGAGCGCCTCCGCTGGGCCAGCGTGGAGGAGGCCTGCCCCGCGGGGGAGCGCCGCCGGGCCTTGCCCGTGAGCAGCCCCACACCACTGGGCCGCCGCTGCCCCGCTCCAGGGCCTGGTGCCTTCCGCTGGAAATGTCTCCTAAAGAAGGTCTCCATGCCAGGGGCAGGTGGTGGCTGTTGAGCACAGAGACCAGGAACATCAGTAGCTCAGCCCGGCTGTAGCCAGTCTGTGCCCAGAAGCCCTTTCACAGCCTATGCCCCATGAACAGAGAAGGGACACTTGGGAGTTAGGGGTGAGGATAACCTTGGCCTCTGGCTTCCATGAACAGTTTGAGGGTGCAGGGAGGATACACAGAAGAACCCACGTTTACAGCTACTGGAGCAAGGACGCTCTCCCCAGCTACACCCTAGACTGCCCCTGGAGTCCTAGGGAAAAGGGGCTTCTACTGCCCAGGCCCCAGAATCCACAAAGCCCTAAAGGGCTTCACCTCCTTACTAGAAAGTGGTGGAAAAGAAAAACTGGGAGTTGGAGTCTACCTAGGCAGGCAGTGGGGCCTAGGGCCCTTCCTTCTTGTCCAGCCTTTGTTGGCTTTTTGTATTTGTTTTTTTCCAGTACTGGGGATTGAACCCAGAGGGGCTCTACCACTGAGCCACACCCCCAGCCCTTTTACATTTTTTGAGATGGGGTCTTGCTGAGTTGTCCACATTGGCCTCGAACTTTCCATCCTCCTGCCTCAGCCTCCTGAGTCGTGGAAGTTAAGGTACCCACCACCAAACAGAGCCAGCCTTTGTTTTGCCTTAATTGTGGAACAGGCTGGCTTTCCCCTCCTGACACAGGGCCCAAACCATGCAATGATAATGAAACAAGGTACCCTGTAAAGGAACTCAGTCCTGACAAGACCCCCAGACACTCAACCCTAGTCCTGAGGCCAGGCTGAGGGTGGCATCTAGAAACAGATGGTCAAATCCAGTTCAGGAATCAGAGGCCCTGGGGAAACCAGGCCTTAGAAAACAGAAATGTCAGCTCCCCAGGGAAGCAACACCTGTCTTCACTCAGGGGTTGGAAGCAAGAGGGTTGGGCCAAAAGAAAAGCCTTCGGGATTCTAGCTGTGTGTGCACATCTGTGTTTCTAAGAACTTTCTGGGGGCTGGGATTGTAGCTCAGCGGTAGAGCGCTTGCCTCGCATGCGTGAGGCCCTGGGTTCGATCCTCAGCACCACATACAAAGCAATAAAAAAATATTCAAAAAAAAAAAAAAAGAACTTTCTGGTACCCAATGACTCTACCCTCTCCTTTCTGAAGGGGCAGATTACAGATGCTCCATGTGCAATGCCTGAAAACCCTGCTAGTTCTGCTGCTGAGGGAGCCTGTGACCTGCACACTGCCCTGGGATCTTGATGCTAGAAACCCCCAGACTTGCCGGGCGCAATGGCGCCCACCTGTAATCCCAGCACTTTGGGAGGCTGACAGGAGAATCACGAGTTCAAAGCCAGCCTCAGCAATGGCGAGGTGCTAAGCAACTCAGTGAGACCCTGTCTCTACATAAAACACAAAATAGGGCTGGGGATGTGGCTCAGTGGTCAAGTGCCCCTGAGTTCAATCCCCAGTACCAAAAAAAAAAAAGAAACCCCAAGACTCACAATTCCAAGCACCAGCTGCCCAGAGCTCCTTCCTGCAGGGAGGCAGGGGCTCCAGGCACTATCCTGGCCCCCACAGGCCTCCTCGTGCAGTTCTGAGCTTGGCTGCCTTTGCCAGCTCACCTCCTCCCCACCCTTCCCTCCTCTGCAGGCCACTGGCAGCAGGCTCTTGTACCCACACTTTTTTGTTTTGGTACCAAGGATTGAATCCAGGGGAGCTTAAGCACTGAGCCACATTCCCAGCCTTTTTATTTTCTATTTTGAGACAGGGTCTAACTAAGGTCTCAAAGTTGCTGAGGCTAACCTTGAACTTGTGATCCTCCTGCTTCAACCTCCTGAGTCACTGGTATTACAGGCACATGCCACCACACCTGGCCTTTTTTTTTTTTTTTTTTTTTTTGGTACTGGGGATTGAACTCAGGGGTACTCAACCAGCAGCTTTGAACTCGCGATTCTCCTGTCTCAGCCTCTCTAAGTGCTGGGATTACAGGCTTGAGCCACCGCACCCGGCTAGGCCTCCTAACTTTTTTTTTTTTTTTTAATTTTTATTTTAATTTTATTTTTTTAAATATTTTTTTTTAGTTGTAGATGGACACAATGTCTTTATTTTATTGCTTTGTATGTGGTGCTGAGGATCGAACACAGGGCCTCACGCATGCGGGGCAAGCGCTCTATTGCTGAGCCACAACCCCAGCCCTAGGCCTCCTAACTTTTGAGGAAAGGTGAGATGCTGGTACAGCTCAGGGTGGTGATGCCTCCAGAGCACCCCCATCTTCTGGGCCCTGTGCCCTGGGCCGGGGGAGAAGTCCATGGGGATAGGATAGCCTAGTCCCCAGTAGCCAAAGAGTATGAGTCACAGCCATGAAATGGTGCTGCCTGGGTTGACGGGAGAAAGACTTCTGCCCGCTGAGGGTCTGGCTGAAGTCGGACATGGGGGTGTCCTCTGGCCTAGTGGTGGGCAGGAGGGACCCGGGTCAGAGGACAGTTGCACATCTAGTGCCTGCCCACTCTACAACTTGCTGCTACCCTGTGGCCTCGCCGTTGGCTTCACAACCTGCAGGGTGTAAGCAAAGGGCCTGTGGGTAGAAGGATCTGAGCTCCTGCCCCAACAGAGGGAGGCTGCTGCGCCTGAGGGAGCAGTGTTCAAGACAGCCATGTGCAAAACAGTGCTCTCACCCCCAGAGGTGGTCCCCCGCAAACCAGAGGGGCCAGGCAGGAGGCGCGCCCCAGGGAAGGAGAGCAGGCCTAGACAGAGTGTGCCTGGTTTCCTAAAACTGGCATCACCCCACCTAATACTCACTTGCCCATTGTGCTGACCCCTGACACACACTGAGGTATAAACCACAGCAATCTGAGGAACAGCACCGTATGTGTGATGTTCCTGACGAGGAAACAAGGCGCAGAGAGGTAACCTGCCCAAAGTCCACAGCCAATCCATGTGGAGCCAGTGTGGGAACCCACACTACCTGGTGGTGAGCCCTGTACCCAAGATGGGAGGAACATCAGGTCTTTCCTTTTTTTTTGGTACTGGGGATTGAACTCAGGGGCACTCGACCACTGAGCCACATCCCCAGCCCTATTTTGTGTTTTATGTAGAGACAGGGTCTCACTGAGTTGCTTAGCGCCTCGCCGTTGCTGAGGCTGGCTTTGAACTCGCGATTCTCCTGGTTCAGCCTCCCTAAGTGCTGGGATTACAGGCGTGTGCCACCGCACCTGGCTAGGTCTTTCCTCTTGGCCCCCGAGTCTGGGACTAAGGTGGGATGGGCTGGGGAAGGGAAAGATGATACTAGCCATCCTATTTGCTCTATACCTGTGACAGTGACAGGCTCTGGGTAAGCCCTTATCACCTCATTTGATTCCTACCCTATCCCTATAAAGGAGGCAGGACCAGTGGCTCCATTACAAGACGTGGACAATGGCTCGAAAAGGTGCAGTAACATGCCCACAGTCACACGGTCAAGCCGGTGGCAGAGCCAGCACCTGCGCCCAGGTCTGCCTGATTCGGGGTCTGCTCTGCATCCCCGGAAGGCTCTTGCAGGCCTGGCTTCCAATGCTGCCAGGACACTGGCTTGCTGGCATTCCCCAGGGTGTCAGCTTTCCCCACCCGTCTGCTCAGGCCGCCCTGTGACAGCTGCCCAGCCTGGAGGAGATTAGTCACCCGGACACACCGCCTGATGCTAGTGTCACCCAGAAAACAAAAGGCCACAGTGTGGGTGGGGGAGGTGCCGCTGTATTCCCTGGGTGGTAAGGGTCAGGCGCTGCCTGCTGTCCCAGACCTGTACTAATCACAGGGGCAAAGAGGAAGAGGTAGCCTGAACCGCCATCACAACCGGGGATAGTTTACAGGTGCTCCTGAGAGCTCCTAAAGAGCTCCCAGCCCTGCATGCTGCTGGGAGGCCCAGGTCCCATCTGTGCAGGAGTCTCTTCAGCTACCCAGTGGCGCAGGCCCTCCAAGAGGAGCACAAGGCAGGCCAGGCAGAGCCGGCACCGCATGACCATGCACCACCAGCCTCAGCTTCCCTGTCTGTCCAAGGAGACTGTTTGACTGGCTTACATTTTATGGTAAGCTCTCCTGCTAGGCACCCACACCTCTAGGCTCCCACTTTCCCCTCCCCCAGGTCCCATGCTTCCTGTTCCTCTGGTCTCCATAGAAACCTCTGTCCTCTGGTCAGCAATCGCCTGACTCCTCACTTCCTATCTCTGCTGAGGCTTCTTCTGGATCTAATCAGAAGCCCAGCTTGGACTTGTCAGAACCCTGCCTGGGCCTGGAGCCTCTTCCCATAGTGCAGCTCCCAGCAGCAGCTTCTTTTCACCTCACACTCTGTCACCTCAGACACACCACACAGGACATGTAAAGGTCACTGGAGGAAGCCCCACAGGGTTCTGACGCTGAGAGCACAGCAAAGTGGCTGTCCCTTGGCCTCCTCCTAGAGCCTGGGGGAAGCCTGCCACTTCCAAGGGGACAAGATAGGAAAGGGTTCATGGAACCTCATCCATCTCTAGCTGGCTACCAGGGACCCGATGAGGGCAGGCCCGTGGGAGCACACGGGATGCCTGGAGACAGGCACGGTGGTGTCTGACCACACACTTGTGATGCCGGAGGCTACAAGAGCTGAGCCGAGGCAGGCACCAGTGGAGGTCAGGTGGGCCCAGTGCTTCATCAGCTACCAGCTAGAAAGGACTCTTAGCCTCCTGGCCAGACCACCTCACTTCTAACGCCAGCAGAGAAACCAGAGATCAAGCACATTGGAATCCTGCGTTTACCGCTGCTACCCTGGGCTGATGGACGAGTCCGATTCTCCATTTTCTCATCTGCAAAATGGAGATCATACCACCTAGTTGCTAAGGTTGGCACAAGGGTGGCTCTGAAGCAATGATCAACATAAGGTACCAGACGATACTGGCAGAGCAGAGGCACAGCAGGGCCCATATCCAAACAGACCAAGAGCCTGTGGTTATGCCACCTCCTAGAGTCGGTCTCTATCCACAGCAGGGGGTGGGATCCCAGAATGGGAACCAGGCGTGCCCGCTTCCCAAGAGGAACAGAGCCACCACTCACCACATGAGGAACAGAGCCTGGCAGCCTGTGCCACCTGGGCGTCTGCTCAAGCTGTGAAGAGTACTCTTGGCCTCTGGCAGCAGGCTGGCCCCTGGGGCCTCCTCTGCCTCCAGAGGAACTCACATAGGACATCAGTGGGGTTCAGCTCAAGTGGCCATTCCACATTGTAGGCAGGTCCCCCTAGTCCCGTGCTCAGGGAAGCTAGGCACGGAGCATGGTGACCCCACTTCCAGCAGCCCCAGAGCAAGGGCCTGCAGCTGCCTCCCCAGGGGGCTGCTGGCCAGAAGCTACATCTGACTGCTCTGCTCCCACAGCCCTGGTAGGAGCAGAGGAGGTGGGAGAGCTGGGAGGGGCAGGAGAGGAAGAGTCCTGACTTCCCCAGGCCTCTACTCACTAAAGGGACCCTGTGGAAAACAAAACAAGGAACAAACTCGCACACAGGGAGCAAGTGGGCCAGGGCTGGAAAGCAAGGGAGAGACCAGGCCAGTAAAACGTTTACCTTCCAGGGTCTACCTGGCTTAGGCAGGACCTTGAGCTTGACCAGACACTTCCTTTTACATCAGCTTTGGGGCCCTGACAGGGCAAGTCCCTCCTCTAGTAACAGTGGTGCCTGGGCCCATTCTGATCCACCCCTTCCCAGACCCACCCAGATAATGCAGGAGGGAGGGATCAGAAGGCAAGGAAGGATTAGGGGAGCCCCGTTGACCTGATCTGGAAGGCAGGGTGGCAGGCGGGAGGTGGGCAAGCAGGTGGGGGCTAGGGTCCCCAGGCAGCTCTGGCTCCAGCTCTGGGCTACCGGCCTCCGCTGAGCAAGTCCTAGTTTGGAGAGCGAGCTGCAGTGGCTGCTTCTCTGCCCCCTCCCCCTCGACACCCTCCTCCCCCTAGCCTGTGACAGCCGTTATGAAAATAGCCCAATTGGTAACCGACTGCACTTCCTCTCCCAGCGGCAGCTCCAGGCCCTGCAGCAGGCAGGCAGTGGGTGGGTGGGTGGCACCCGGTGGCACACAAGGCACACGAGCCTTGCCTCCTAGCTACTTTTCCCCAAGTCCAGGAGCCAGGCTGAGCAACAGCCCAATCAATAGCCTTTCCTCCCTGCATAGCCCAGGCCATGCCTCAGCTTGCTCAGGGACAAGGTCTAACCAAGGAGGGAGAGGTGTGGGTCTGGCTAGATTCCCCTTCAAGGAAACAGTGCTGGGTCCAATGGACAGGTTTTCTGGGGTCTGAGGCAGCTGAGTACATTGACTCTAGGCAAAACAACCACAAAAACAAATATCTGTGGAATGTTTCACAACTTAGAAAAGCTTTCTTCACCAACATTATCATGCAGGAGCCTAACAATTCCCCTGCAGGTGGCTTACTGTCCTGTCGAACAGATGGGGCCAGAGTGGCTGGTGGCTGACCTGGGATTTCAGAGCAGGTGTCTTCTGGCCCTGCCAAGGAGGCCTTTCAGAACTGCCCCTGCTTGTGCCAAACTAAAGGACACCCAGGATAGGGCAGCTTGTGTCACAAGTACCCTACCTGGACTGCCATACTCCAGCTCACAGTCCTGCTGTGGCTCCCTAGGGTGTGGAGTGGCAGCAAACATCTTGATCCCAGATCCCTTTTCCACTCTTAAAAATTACGGAAGATTCTGCCGGGTGTGGTGGTGCAAGCCTATAATCCCAGCACTTAGGGAGGCTGACCTCAGCCAACCTCAGCAAAGGTGAGGCGCTAAGCAGCTCAGTGAGACCCTGTCTCTACATAAAACACAAAATAGGGCTGGGGATGTGGCTCAGTGGTCGAGTGCCCCTGAGTTCAATTCCGGATACAAAAATATATATAACTGAAGATTCTATAAAAACTGCCCCCCATGGGGGCCATAGCTATTAAAGTTTACCATATCCAAAATTAAAACAGAAATGTTCAAAATTTTATTAATTCATTTAAAAAACAAGAAACCTATCACGTTAACCTAGATAACACGTTTATGAAAATAAACCATACTTTCTAAAACAAAAATATTAGCTAAAAGAGTGGCACTGTCACATTTTTGCAAACCTCTCTCATGTCTGGCTTACTAGAAGGCAGCTGGGTTCTCCAGCAACATCCACCCCTGCAGCTGTCTGTTACAACATGTTGCTCTAGTTGAAGCACATGAGGAAAACGCACACTGACGCGTAATTAGAAAAGGAAAGAATAATTTACCGGCCTTTTCAGGTAACTATGGACAAAATGTGACAAGTAATAGTTTCCTAAAGCTTAGCTGCAGGGTAGAATCTGAAACCATATTAATGACCTTTTTCTGGGTCTATCTTGGATGTTGTGTGTCTGAGACAATGTTGCCTAGGCTGGTCTTGAACTCCTGAGCTCAAGCCATCCTCCAGCCTCTTCCTCCAGAGTAGCTGGGACTACAGGTCACACCACTAGGCCTGGGCTATCTTGCAATGTGAAGTTTGTAACATCAGGCATGGTCATTGGAGAATATTAGTTTCCTGCGCTAAGCAGTTCTTCCAGATGTTGACACATTTCATCAGACAATATCAAAAGATCACATTTGCTATCATCACTACTGATCTCATCACAAAGTTTTAAGTCCTGGGAAGTTATCTGTCTCTAGAAGGTGGATACAAGGTTTCCAAAAATCTCCTTTGTGTTCAAAAGCTCAAATTTTCTCACTGGCAACAAATACTGATACTATTTTCCAAGTGACAGGCTCACTTCATTCATTTCTGAGACAACTGTCTGCCAGATATCCAAGTCTGACTAGTTTGTCTGTCAGGTGTTCAAGTAAAAATGGTGCTTCTTAAAAAAAGTGACAGGTACAGCTTGCGACTTTGTGGCCTAAGAGCTCCTCCTCACCAAGGCTTGGCAGCAGCAAAAGTACCTCATCTGTGCTCCGCAGCTCCTCACCCAGGGCATTAAAAAGGTACACACTCAGGGTCTTGACTTTATAATAAACACCATCATTTTTACTACTTTATTATTTGGTACTGGGGTTTGAATTCAGGGGTACTTTACCACTGAGCTACATCCCGGCCACTTTTACTTTGAAACACGGTCTTGCTAAATGGTTGAGGCTGGCCTTGAATTTGCAGTTGTCCTGCCTCAACCTCCCAAGTCGCTGGAATTACAGGTGTGTGCCATTGTACCTCGCAATATTTACTACTTAAAAAAAAAAACCTGAGTATGGAGTGGGAAGCAGGGGCGCTGCTGGGATAGGTGTGAAGACTCCAGCAGCTCCACCCTGACAGCTTCTGCAACGTCAGGTCAGGTGCAGCTGTGGCAGCCAGGCACAAACCAGGGCAGCTCTGCACACCTTATTCCCTCATTAACCACCCTCCCTCCCACCCCCAAATGCTCAAGGACACACCCAGGACTACACTTTGCTACCTGCTGATTCAGAGTGAGTTCTAAATCCTTCAGCCTGGCCAAAGTGACTTCTGAGATGTGGTGCTAACTCAGTCTCCTGGGCCATGACGTAAGCCCTTGGTTCTGACCAAGCCAACCAATCTTCTGTCCAGTCTGGCTGTGCTCTGCTCACTGCTGTGCCCTTGCACCTGGCACACCTCTGCCTGAACCCTGGCCTCCCTCCCCACCTGCTCTCAAAAGCCCCGCTGATGGCAGCTACTCTAGCCAGCCATCCCAGGCCTGCTCAGGCCTCCGCATCAGCCATTTGGCTGGTCTGCCACACTTCTTCCAGGCCCATGTCTTGGTCCTCCATCAGACCACAAGTTCCTAGGGGCTGGAGGCCTTGGTACATCTGGGCACTCCAGCACAGGCTGGACAGTAAGTGGTGTTTACCGCTCTTCAGTTCAGGAGGAAGGAACAGGGAATTCCGTGGGGGAGGGGCCAGAACCTTCAGGGAAGAGAAGGGCTTCCTCCCTTGGGTACCACATCCAAGGACTGGCCACAGGCCCAGGCCACTTCTCTTTGTTGGGTACAAGATGGTAACAGCCTTTGTTTTCGTGGCTACCTTCCTCTCCTCTCCAGGAGATCTGAGCGACAGCTGGAGGCCCCTTTCTGGGCTGGGAGCCATCGCCCACTCCATGTTCTCCATGGCTTCCCTTATGAAACCTGGACAGCAGGATTGGGTGACACAAAGTCACAAGGTGGGGGTGGGGCAAGGCAGGGAGAGGAAAGGCTGCCTCAGATGCTTGGGGGCTGGACTGGGATTCTAACTGAGCTCCTTAAGGAAATGTCCTCAGTCTCTTCCTTCATGTCCTGGGGCCTTGTCTCAGGGCCTGGTCCCTGCCAGGTCTGGGAGAGATGTGTGTGGAATGAGCCACTGACTCATCCCTTTAGCACCTCCTCTCCAGCCATCCTTCTGCTGCCCCCAGAACTCATCTGAAGGCACTCACTCAGTATCGCTGGCTCCCCACTGCCAATAGCTCCCCAGCTTCCTTTCCTATCTCTCCTTCCTATGTTGTCTATTTGACAAACACATACCTCACTCAGCCACTGCCTGCTCTAAATTTTTTTACAAATATTGATCTATTTTTTTTTTTTTTTTTGATACTGGAGATTGAATTCAGGGGCACTTGACCACTGAGCCACATCCCCAGCCCTATTTTGTGTTTTATGTAGAGACAGGGTCTCACTGAGTTGATTAACACCTTGCCCTTGCTGAGGTTGGCTTTGAACTCGCGATTCTCCTGTCTCAGCCTCCCTAAGTGCTGGGATTACAGGCGTGCGCCACCACGCCAGGCTACAAATATTGATCTGTTCATCCTATAACATTAATTAGTAGTTGGTATTATTATCCCTATTGCCTGTGTCCTCCGATTACAGGTAAGGAAACTGAGGCACAAGGTGGTTAAGTACCTGCTGGAGGCCATGCAGCTAAAGGCAGCAGAGCTGGGGTGCAAACCCTACGTGTGCTCCAAGGTCCAGGCTCTCAAGCCCTTGCTCTCTGCCTCTACATGCTTTTGTCACACAGCACAGGCTCTGCACTTAGCACCTGAAATCTCTACGCTGCAGCGCGAGTCTGCTCCTCTGCTTACTGAACTTGGCCTCTTCCTCCCCTCTCCCCTTGTAAGAGCTGGCTCAGCTATGGGCTCTGCCAGAAAGCTCTCTCCAGCCCCCTCTCCCAGGGGGTTAGCTGCTCCCACGCCCTCTTTGTTATTCTGGCCAGCAACACTGGTTTGGGAGTCTGCACCCCTACAAGACTGTGAGCCCGGGGGATCTTGTACTGCTAGTAATTGCATCCCCAGGGTGTAGAAGTGCCAGGTGTGGCCTGAAGAGTGGAGAGAGGGGAAGTGAACGGTCCACACAGCCTTGTGGATCATGGATCGCTGATCAAGCTGACAGCTCCAGCCTGCCCCTAAAGTGTTCCTGCTGGCACTGGGTAGACAGGCTGCTGGTCTGGGCGGAGTCTTGTGTCCTGGAGGCACCACTGAAAGCGATCTCTCAAGGGAAGGCCAGTATGTTTCCCTGTCTCCCATCGGGCCCCTTTGTTACAGTGCCCCAGCCCCCACTCTTCTCTGGTGACTAGTTCCCTCTTCTTACCTTCTCCTGTGTCTGCAGCAAGCTCTATTCCCCATCTGCTAGAAGAAACATTCCCCTCAACCCTCATTCAAGATTTAACATCCCCCCAACCTTCTAAACCCTTGGGCCCAGCCCCAAGCATCTGAGGCAGCCCCTGTTCCTCTCCCCTTGTGACTTTCTGTCACCCAATCTTGCTGTTCAGGTCTCATAAAGAAAGCCATGGAGAACGCGGAGTGGGCAATGGCTCCCATCCCAGAAAGGGGCCTCCCTTACCACCTGGGAGATTCAGACTCAGCTATCAGCACCTAGGGTCCACTAGCTCCCCAGGAGTCCATGTATCCCATGTATGGTTTGAATCAGGAACTGTGCCTAAAATCTGAGCAGGAACTCAGGTCTTTAATGTGAATTTGGACACAGGTCCAGAGAAGTTCTACCTCTGACCAGCACCACCTCAGGCTAAGCCTCTTCACTCTTACTCTTCTCATCTGATAAACAAGGTGAATGCGTACCTTGTCATCCTCACAGAATCATTATATGCTTGGAAGAGAAAGTGTTTGTTCATGGTAACCATTTCCTCAGTTAACCAAAAGCTTAAAAAAAACTAAATGCCCCAAGAGGCCTATAGGACCAGTGCTTTGGAACACACTTTGGCAACATCTGTCTGAGCTAAAGACACACATGCTAGTGCCCGAGCACTGGTGGACAGAACGCGCACGGAGCAGGGTGCCAGCATGGTCTCTGGAGGATTGCTTGCAGTGGGGACTACTGCAAACCTCCTGAATGTCCAACAGAAGACGGCAGGAGAGTATGCTGTAGGGCAAGGCAGGTTCACTCAAGCTCAGTTATGATGGGCAAATCTCCAAAACAACGTCCAGGGAGAAACCTAAATTCAGAGTATGTCCAGGAAATTATTTAAATCAAGGTGAAAACCTTAATTATCACAAACAGTACTATATGTTGGTAGAGACACACACTGATGTAGGCAAACTTTAAGAACAGGTACAGAACAGCAGACACCCAAATGAAGCTTATGGTTTCCTCTGGGGAAAGCTCTGGGCCTCTATCTCTACGTAAAGCTAATAGGGTAGAATGGTTAGATTTGACCAAGATAAGTGGTGGGCAATACATTATTCTGTATAGTTAGTATTCTAACTGCAAAATAGTTAATGCTTTAAAAAAGATTCTTTAAATATCTCTTAAAAGGACTCGTGGAGGGAGATCAGCTCCCTAGGTTGCCCTTGGTCTCCCAGGCTAGTTTCAATCATATGCCACTGTCTCATAACAGGCAGACAGGAAGGCAGGTCTCCCCCTAAGGGATGCCTTCCAGAGGTGGGTGGGCAGTGGCAGGTTGTGTCAGTGGGGCGTCTGTGTGGGCGGGGGAGCAGGAACCAGCTTGCCCCCTTTCACAACCACCCCCGCCTCTCTCTGTAAAATGTCAGCAAGTTGGGGAAGGGGGGGCGGAGAGACGGCAAGCTGTTAACCCGCAAGATGCTGGGGCGTGGGTGGTGCAGGCCCAGGCTCCCAGACAGCTATTCTGGTGTGTGCTGCTGGGGCTCAGCCCTGGCAGAGGAGAGGCCTCTTCAAGGGAGCTCTGCACTGGTACTCTGCCAGGAGCAACGAGGACCGGGTCTTACAGGAGAGGGAGAAGGTGTTGGGTATAAATGTTGCCCAGTCTCTCCCCCCACTATCGGCCACCCGCTGACCCTGGGGTATTATCAGGGGTTCCTCTGAACTTTCCCTTTGAGCTTTCTGCCTCCTGTACCTCCTAAGCAAGATAAAAGGTCACAAATGTGCCCCTCCACTCCAGATCCAGCCAGGGACACCTGGCTTCCAGTCCCAGGCTCCTACCTAGGATCTCTGTAGCCCAGCCTCTTCCTCCTGAAGCTAGGGATCTTGGTGGCAGTTCTGCCCTGGAATCCAGGAACAGATCAACTCAGGGTCTCACACTACTTTCGTGTGAGGCAAATTACTTCTCATTAAACCCCATGAAGCATTCAGACTCCTTAGGCTCTACCAATTTAGGGATGGAAAATACAAGAAAAGAGCACTAATAAGTAGGGCAGCCAAGTGTTGTGGAAGGCCCTTAGGCTGGCTCCAGTGTAAGCTTCAAGATCCTGGGGCAGAGCTGGGCACAGTGGCATGCGCCAGTATTTCCAGTGACTTAGGAGGCTGAGACCGGACGATCCCAAGTTCCAGGCCAGACTGAGCAACTTAAAGAGAGACTGTCTCAAAATAAAAAATAAAAAGGCTGGGGATTTAGGGATGTAGCTCAGTGGTAAAGCACCTCTAGGTTCCATCTCCAGTACAAAAAGAAGATCCTGGGCTAGCCCCTGACATCTCCAAGCCTTGGTTTCCTCATCTGTAAAACGGGAGTAAAACCAACTTTTACACACTATTGTGAGGATTTCATGAAGCTGATGGTTTTATAAACTTCTGGCACCTGTTAATGGCTAGAGAGAGATGAGCTGACAGCATTCACTTGTGTAGGGGGTGGTGCAAGTGCTCTTCCCCCAACTCCCTCAGCTAGGCTTCCCCCTCAGGCGGAACCCCTGGCCTCACTCAAACTCGCTCTCCCCTCCTGGCTCTACAGTGTCAGCCTAGGTAGAGGAAGAGAGGAGAGGTGGCAGAGCGGTAGCTCGGCACGCCACCTGGTCTCTGCTCCATGCTACCCTTTTCCCACCATACTGAGTGCACAGAGGATGGGGGAACAGCACCACAGCCTGACACCCTGAGGGCATCAGGGGCCCCCAGATGGAACAAAGAAGGCGGCTGAGGACAGCAAGAAACAAGTGCTTGGCAGCACCCAGAAGGGCTCCAGGAAGGAGGGAGGGGCGTGAATCTGGAAGCAGGTGCAGCCGCTCCCCCTCCTCATACACGCTGCCCCTCCCTGTGCTGCCTTAAGAGGACTGCTCTGGCGGCAGCAGCCTCCAGGACAGTCCAAAGAAGAGGCAGAAGACAGGCTGGAAAGTACCAGATGAGAATTCTCAGAAGACAGGCAAGGCTCTGGGGTCCTGTAATGTGGCACAAATGAACATGGCCCTGGGAGCTAATAGATCTATGCTGGAGGCTGGGGTAGAGCTCAGTGGTGAAGCTCTGCCTACCAATGCACAAGGCCCGGGGTTCAACTCCCAGGACCCTCCACCACACACACACAAGTCCAGCGCTAGATTCCAGATAACCCCTAGCCAGCTGTGAGACCTCAGCTGAGTCAGGGCTACCTGTCTGGGCCTTGATCTTCAGGGACAGGAGGGATGGGGCCAGGTGATGTGGAAGCACACACCTTCTGCCTCACTCTGACTGGCTCCCCCCGGGCAGTCAGAATATCAGACACTCATCATCGGGAGATGTCTGTGGGTCCACCCACAGCAAGTGTTAAGTGAACTGGCCAGGAGAATCTCACCTACTATCTTCCCCCAATGGCAGCTGTTGCCCCCTTGTGTCCCTCAAGTGATACTGCAGAGCAGAATCCTAGGTCAGCTCCAAACTCTCTTGCCTCTCTGGCCTTTGTCGGGACAGAAGGAACCCAGACTCCTGATTCCTTTAGGGACCAACTGAGCCCAAGTCTCAGGGCCAGCTGACTTGACTAGTGACCTCCTGCTCTGCTTGGGGGGTTCAGGAGGACACTGGATAATTCTGGAGAGGCCTCCAGGAAGATGAGGAGGGCAGGCCTGTCACTCTCTCCCAGTCCCAGCTATGCAGGGCCTAGGCTTTCTCTGACCAAGGGTCATTAGTCCTTCCTCTATCTTTGCCTGACAGGACACTCACTCTTGTGCCATTTACAAATCCTAGGGGATCCACATCCTGGGATTTGACTTTTTTGGACTACGGCACATAGACAAAAAAGGCAGGAATCACCTATCTTCTCCCTTGATCATCGGACCAGAGGCTCTGGCCATGTGGCAGTGGGGTGGGACCAGGAGATTCTTATCCTCATTTCTCCACCTGTACAAGCTCCATACTCCAGCACATGGCCTTGTGTGAGGAGTGAATGGTGAGATGAACACAGCTTGGTCACTGAGGCCCCGTTTTCTTCCCCAAATTGGCTGGAACCCAAGGACTCCAGGGCCCGCCTCCCACAGCCACCTGGGCTATTCTCAGCATTGACCTAATTGAGACGACCGTTCAAAGAGGTTTCCTTTTGCTTCCAGACATCTTGGCACCATAGACAGGGGTTCTCTCTCTGAATGAGAGGCGTCCCTCAACGTGTCCCTCCCTGTTCATTGCAAACCAACCCAAACAAGGTCTGCTTCTGCTTAGGCTGCCTGGCGGGCACCCTCTGACTTCAGGACCGTGTTCACTGGGTCCATGTGGCAATGTCTATAAATGTGACCTATTGTCTCAAACTTGTTCCACAGGTGCATCTCCTGCCCTCTGGGAGCTTATGACTTTGAGCTTAATGAAGGGCAGGAGATGGCAGAGCAGATGCTCAGGCTCCCAGGGGTTCTGTCGGCCAAAGCTCCTTCTGTCTAGATGTGCAAAGTGCCAGGTAATTTCTGATGCCCCTGGGGTGCAAAACCAGCTAATCCACAAACTATACGACCTGCCTAGGATCATGCTGTTGGGATCGGGCCAGAGGATAAGCAAGTCTTTCCTCTCTCCCAGTGGGTCCTAGAGTAGGAGGAGGAGTCAACCTCCCTCCCACTGACCAACCCTTTAGGCCCTCGGAACCTGAAAGCAAAGGTCCCGCCCTCCTGACTCAGGGTGGAGGAAAACCGGAAGCCCTGGGATTAGAGCAGGCCTACACCTCCTCTTCCCTCTCCTCCTCAAGAAGGGGCTGATGACTCCCAGCCTGGAGAAGTGAGGCAAGATGGAACTGGGGGCGGAAGGGTCCATAAGTTGGGGAGGATCATAGCTCAATTTTGTGTCTCACAGGGCTAAAAAAGGGAGATGGCAAACTGCTCCCCAGATTCCCAGAGAGTGATGCCAGTTGTAGGGAGCAGAGATTGGTTTTAAGGAAAAGGCTCTTTAAGTAAGATGCCAGACTGTTCCTCCCAAATGGACCAGAGATGGGAAAACTGTGGCCCATGTGCCATCACAACCCCCTGCCAAACTTGCAATAGACAATAATTGTTCCTGGAACTCCCCAGATAAGCCAAGATACCAGTAAGTACAGAGCTCCCAACACAGCTTAAGCAGCCACCCTCCCTCCTAGCCGCTGCCCATCCATTTATCAGCTCCCTAAGCCCCAAGGTTTGAGGTGTGAATGTGGGTGGACTGGGGGAACAGGATGGGAATTTGCAGAGGATGGTGTCTAAGCAGCAAGAGCTAGGTTATAAATGAGCATGGAGCCTGGGAAAAGATGGAGAGACGGTTTCAGCTGGGGCACCGAGGACTTTTACCAGTGGCCATCAATCAGCCAACAATGGTGACTGGCCCAGTAAGAAGCATTAAAGAGGGCAGAGCCCAGAACAAGGGCACTATTCCAAATGCCTCTCTGCTTCCATCAAATTAAGTAAAAGGAGGGAGGTCAGCCCCAGTGGGCACTGATTCTGAGCTCCTAGGCCTGCCAGGGAAAAGCCCCATCCCTCACTCGGGTCTCAATGTACTCATTTCTGAAGGCCCCGCTGCCCCCAGCATAGTGCTACTAAGCAATGGGCACTCCTTCCAGTCTTCCAAAGGTGCTCTTTGATTTTCTTATCATTAGGTACCCTATCAGATCACTTACCATGCCCAGGGTAATGTAATCCTTTGCTTCTCAAACTTGGGAGCACATCAGAATCACCTGGGAAGCGCTAAAAAAATGCCCAAGCCCTATTTGCATATCCGACAAGCCAGACATGCCAAGGGCAAAATCTAGGAATCTGAGTATTTCTTAAAGCTCCCCATGCTCCTGTTTGGAATCCTAGTATACATAGAGAGATGTAGATTTTGGAATCAAACCAACTTGAGTTCAAACACTGTCTGCCTCTTCTTGCTATGCAACTCTGGGCAAAGTGCCTCTCTCTCTGACCCTGTTTTTTTCATCTATAAAAAAAATGGAGAAATAACACCTATCCTGCTTATTTTAGGAAATTATATAAAGGTACCCATCAGTTCTTTGGCTTCTGGTTCTTCCTCCTGAATGTGCCTGAGGCTCATCTCTACATGCACAAACCTGTGCCCTTCAAAAGGGGCACAGCTATAGGTCAGAAGCACCTAACACTTGGTGCCCCGTGGGCAGTGACAGGAAGCCTCTGGTGGAGCCCCTCCCTCCCCCTCCGGAGCCTGTGAACACTGGAGGCTACATCCTGCAGAGCTGGGTGTAAACTGTTCCATCTTGCAGGGCTGTGGGTGACAAAACAGAAGTACTGGAAGCCTCATCGCCTGCCCTGTTTTACATGACATTGAAGTTCACATGGCTTTATGAGAGCCTATGGAGCTCCATCTGCCAGTTTAAGGATCCAGATTTCTGTGTATAGTGTGTGCTCAGTGACAAAGTGTTAGGTGCCAAGAGCAGGGCCCTGGCTAGAGTAAGGGTGGCAGAGAGCACAGGTCAGCATCATAGGTACGCCAATGCACACAACAGAAAACTGCCCAGGTAATTGATAGGTAGTCTACCCTGGAAAGAGACAGAGCAAAGCCCAGGAGGTGCTGAATCCCATGAAGCCTGGCAGTTGCAGAAAAGAGAGAGGTAGGCCTTGGGCACAGTCCAAGTGATCAGAGTCCATCTGAGGCAGCACTGGGGTCCTTAGCTGATTGGCTACAAGCTCCCTGGCCAGTAGGATAGAGCCAGGGTCAGACAGGAAAAACTCAGAGCCAGGTGGGGTCCTCCTGGGGCAGCACCTTCCCTCACCCTACACTAGGGCTGCGGGGGCAGGCAGCAGAGGGCAGCCAGGACCAGCACACAGCCACCAACTGACTGCACTCAATCTTTCCACATTCCCCCCCAGTTCCTCACCAGCGTCCTGGTCAAAGCTCTGTCACAGGCACAATATGGTGACATTTGGAGTGCTAGGGGAGGGGGCCAGATTGAGCTTGAACAGCAAGCACAGACTCCAGACTACACCACTTTATCCCTTTCCCAGCAAGGACTGGAATGGGGTAGGCGAAGAGATGACTGCCCACCAGAAGAGGCTGGTGTGTCCCCGCTAATTAAAAGCAAGGTAGAGCAGGTGGCCAGGTATCCCCAACCCCAATGAGAAGCTTAAAATGTTGAGCAACTAAATCAGTGGCCAGTGCTCTGGGCACAACCATGTGTCGTGTCGGTATCAGCCGGGCCACACTCAGCAAATGCCAAACAGAGGTGGCAGGCAAATGGGTCCCAAGGAAGCGCAAAGGGCAATGTGACCCCCGCCTCACTGGTGCCAAGAGGCTCAGGGAGGCCCTGTTCTATTAGTGTCCAGAAAGAGTGGGTGACCGGTCATGGGTACCGTGCCTGTTGATGCCCAGGGGTTGGGGTGATTCTTTCTCGCCGCTAGAGGTTTGGGAGCTGAGTCTGCCCGGCACTACAGATAAGGCGCACACTGCTGGTGCCTGTGCCGGGACGACGGGGACCTCCTGTGCCCGGGTGCTGGGGGTGACCCCCACGCTGTGCCAGCGCCAAGGCAGGCATGCCAGTGGGAGACACCCCTGGGAGTTAGTACCGATGTGGCTCGTCCCGCCAGTGCCCGAGGAAAGTCCCCCGTGTCGCGGTGCCCGTCCCGCCGCCGTCCCGCTCACCTGTGCCCGAAGAGTCGCAACCCTGGGAAGCGCCGCTTGCTGAGGCGCCGTGGCGCCTTGTCCGGCTCAGGACAGGCGTCGCGCTCGGAGCCGCTGGACGAGGCGGAGGCCGACTCGGAGTCGCTGCTCCGGGCCTCGGGGCTGCCGTCCCGCGGCTCCATCCGGCCCTAGCCCCGGCCGGCGGCGGGCCTGCGGGAGACGCCCATGCCGGGCCGGCGGCCGGGGCTCAGCACGCCCGCTCCGCGCCGCCCGCCGCGGCCATGGCGCGCGCTCGCTCCGCCCGCCCCGTGCCGCGCGCCCCCGCGCCCCACGCCCAGGTGCCGGGGAAGCGGCAGCCGCTGCCGCTCCAGGAAGTGCAGCCAGCCGCGGCCGCAGGACCCCGCATAGCTGGCCGGGCCGCTGCCTGCCCGCCGCCGAGCACGCCCCCTCGGCCGCAGCGGCACCGGGACCGCGGCGCCCTCTGCCGGCCGCAGCCCGCGCCGCAGCCCGCGAGGCGGCCCGAGGGGCGGAGCAACAGAAGCCCCTCCTTCTCGTCCCCGGGGCCGGTCAGCCTGGATGGAACCGAATTGCCTGGCTTGACCCACGCGCACACTGTGCGCACCCAGGCGTACAATCGTCTTCTCCCCGTAGCTCTCCTGCACCCAACAACCCACATGCTCAAGTGCACACCCGCGAGGGCGGTCGTCACCACCTCCCTTCCCACATCCACGAGGAATATATTCCTTTCTTGCACACTGTGTGCCCACTCAGCCACTCCTACGATCTCCACCCCGATCCCCTTGGCTCTTCCAAATCACACCCACGGAATGAAAGTCACACAACGCTCCCCAGGGACACAGAACAGGCACGCCCCTCACACGCAATTCGGCTCACTGTTACTCAAACTCAGACTTCTCACCCAAGCCTCACAGTCAGGAGCCTGTGAGTTACTCAATGACCCTCAGGCACACCAACAAAGAACTTCCACGTTTCTCAAACTCATCCTTCCACAGTGGCTATTCACAGTGGCCACCAATCCTTAACTCACTGTAACACGAACTTTTCTCTGCATAATGTCCAACGGCACCTCTTGATCTGTTACACTACAGGGATCACCTGCATACCTTTTACACACTCCAATATCACACATCAGGACAACAGTTACAGCCTACACACTCATCTATATACACGCCCAAGTAGAAATACATATTTATCTCCCACACACAAATAACCCCCCCAGAAAAATTGTTACAGGACTCTATCCCTCTCTCTTACACACACACCCAAAATATATATCTCATGTGCACACACAAACACCTTCAAAGGTAGCAGAATTTGTCCTCCAGAAATGAGCAGTTGGAACCAGGACAGTCACTTGTGGGGACACAACCATCACACATGCTTGGTGATCCACAGCTCGGGCTGTGTCTGATGGCCCCTACAGGGTTCCACAGGGAGGCTGGGAAGCTGGAGACTAGCTTTCCTCCTCCTGAACCCAGCCACCCTGGTGCCCACGCCAGCTGCTTGCTGTTTCAGTTTGCACTTCACTTTGCAAAGCCACATCCTGTGTCACCCTCACTTTCACCCATTCCTCTGGGGTTCTCGTAGCCCGTTTTCCAGCCTGAGTCAGCCATAAATAGCCGAGGCGGGGGGCACTGTGACCTGTGCCCCCAACTCTGTGATTTTGAGAAACAGCCAGCACCCTGAGACCCAACCCCTGTCCTAGCTCCCTTCAAGTTTCCTGTGGGCCTAGAGAAGCTCTGAGCAGGGGGGTGGGGCCCCAGTCCTCCAGTAAGCAACTGGTGCCAGGCTGGCAGAAAAGTCCCCAAGTGGTCTGACGCTGGCTTCCTCAGGTACATGTGCTTTCTTTGGGGAAATTTCCCAATGGTATTTACACCAAGCTCCAAGGGAAGAGTCCAGGGGCAGCTGGAGACCCCACTGCGTTTGCACAAAGCCCTGCAGCTGGTTCAGAAACCTTTAGCACCAGCACTGAATGCCACACCCCTGTGGACATTTCTCTCCCCATAGCCCCTGCCTCTGCCTTACTCCCTCAACTCCTGGCCTCCAGGCAGCTCAGCTCTTCCCCCAGCAGCCACCCAACAGTCTTGACATCAGAGCTTCTACCACCCTGCCAAGAACCTCTTTGCCTTCTGCTGGGCCTCCACAGAGCTGCTGGATAATAGATGGGTCACCCTGTATCTACCACCCTGCCACCCTTTAGGGAGACAGAGGTCCCCATGCCCAGTCTCAGGCTATCCTTGTACCTACTGTGTTTGGGGGGCCTCTGCTGGGATCTGTGGCACGTCCCAGGAGCGGTAGCGCCACATCTGCCTCAGTGTCCCCGGCAGCTCCCTTTCTTCTGTCCCCAGCGCTTCCACGGGGCCCGGAGCTGTGGCCACATTGCAGCCTCCCCGGGCAGTGTGGCCAGCCCCCAGTGCGCTCATCCTGCCCGGCGACTCTCTTCCTCTTTCGGCACTTCCTGACTGGGGGGGCCCTGCTAGAGGCCGCTGGCCGCCCAAGCAGAGGACCACAGGGCTCTTAGGCGCCTTCCGCTGGCTGGGGCAGGAGGCCGGCTGGGGTGAGGAGCTGCATGGGAGGGCAAGGGGCAGGTGGGGACAAGCCCAGCCCACAGCCAGGAGAAAACTCCAGAGTCACCAGGCCTGTCCAGACGCGATTCTGCACCTGGGCCCAACCTGGCTTTCCCCTTCATTTAATTTCTCTGATTTTTACCACTTGGTCCTGCTGAGGTCTCTCAGTTCACAATGCCCCCTGGTACTCTGGCTGGGGATGTCCAGCCACAGCAGCTCTGTCTCCGTCACACCTTTGTGTACATCACACTGTCCAACACAGGGACAGTGGTGGTAGTAAAAGCAGCAATGAGGATGTTTGAAATGAGGTAGGACATAAACAGGGAAACTAATGGGCCTTGATTTTCTCATCTGTAAAATGGAATAATAATTCAGACTCATAGAGTTACAGATGTGTTAATTAAAAGGTGAAGGGTTTGCAAATTAATTTATTTGATCAATATGTATTGACTGCCTTCCATGCTCCAGGCACTGTATTGGAGAGTGTCGTGGTGAGAAAGAAAGCTGGGCTCTGTCCTCACAGAGCTCAGAGGACCAGGGAGAGACAGCCAGGAGACAACCATCCATGCCTAATACAATGTCAGGTATTGACATGTGCTGTTAAACAAAGAAGCCAAAACGAAGGGGGAGAGGGTAACAGCAACACCTCACTCCTCTGACAGAGGCAACATTTGAGAACAGCCCTGAGTGAATCAGAAGAGTGCCTCACGTGCTGACCTGGGAGAACAGGAGCCAGAGGAATGTGACCAGGACTGGAAAGATCACCAGAGATTAGGCTGTGCTGGAGTTTGCAGCCACCATGAGGATTTGGAAAATAAATAGTAATGTGCATACTTACTCATTATTCCTTTTTTTTGTGAGGGGAAGGTCCCAGGGATTGAATGCAGGGGTGCTTAACCACTGAGCCACATCCCCAGCCCTTTTTATTTTTTATTTTGAGAAGTGGTCTTCCTAAGTTGTTTAGGGCCTTGCTAAGTTGCTGAGGCTGGTCTCAAACTTGGGATCCTTCTGCCTCAGCCTCCCAAGTTGCTGGGATTACAGGAGTGCACCATAGGGACCGGTTGGTCTTCCTCTTTATTCTTAGGGCTGGTTCTAGGGAGGAAATTGTACCTTCCTCAAGCATTCTTTAATCACATTGCTCTATAATTAGTTTTTTAATTGTATATATGTGTGATACTCCAGCAAGGCTGTGAATTTCTCGAGGACAGAAACAGTGTCAGTTCAGTTCAGCAAACACTTACGCTACAAAACCTGCAGACACAAGATGCACACAATGCCACCCCAACCCTTAGAAGCCCCCGTCTGGTGCTGTAATCAGCAAGTCCCTCATGACTGAAGCATAATGGGTGTGTGTGTGTGTGTGTGTGTGTGTGTGTGTGTGGTGCTGAGGATTGAACCCAGCCTTGTGCATGCGAGGCAAGCACTCTACCAATTGAGCTGTATCCCCAGCCCCAAGCATAATGTTTTTCAATAACTTGTTTACCCAATTCATGCAATCCAATGGATCATTAATACTCAGTCATAAGTATAGTTAGTATTTCTTGCACACTTCTATGCCAGGAACTGTACTGAATATATAATTAGCTCAGTGAATCCTTTAATGACCCAAGGAGTTGACTTTGTTATTTTCTTCCTCTTGCATAGGGAAACTGAGGCACAGAGTTGCTAAGCTTACTAGTCAAGGTCACCCAGCTGGTAAGTGGTGGAATTAAGAATCTAAGCCTAGACTCTTAAATAAGACTCCTATTGCTCTTCTAAGTTTGGGGATATGGCCAGGTTTAGTGCCCCTTTTTCCAAGTGCTCTCCCTCTAGTCCATCATCTCTGAGTCCCTCAAGGTAGGACCTGTATGCTGAGGCTCATCAGAGACTCTGCCCGCCAGGCCAAGGTCTATTCTGGAAGGAGGCTATTGCAGGGCCCAATCTTCCTCTCCCAGGCATTCTCCAAGTAGCTCCAGTAGTTAAACAGAGGAAATGGGGCTGGGCTTGTTTTCCATTTGAGGCTCTGGCAGCCCTGAAGCAGCAGAGAGCAGGAAATGGGGCTCCTGGAGGGGAAGCCAGGCAGGCTGAAGGCTCTGAGCTGCAGAGCAGAATAATCCTGACCCTGGGACCAGGGCCACCTTGGGCTTCTGCCCCTGAAAGCTGTCGACACCAGCTGTGCTCTCCAGGTGGAGTGGCGAGGACAAGGCTGGAAGGCACAGGTGCACAGGGCTGGGGAGGATGCCCTTGGCAGTTCCTAGGACAGTACGTGCCAGCACTGGGCAGCTGGGGACCCTTCAGAATACACCCAGGTACACACAGGAAGAGAAATCTGGGTAAGAAAATTATTCTGGGCTTTATTGAGGCCCCAGAGGGTGAAGTGTTCTACTTTCTGTGGCCTGGATGAGCAAGTGGGAGCTGGGGAAAAGAAATGTACCAGGCCACCACACACTCAACCCACGACCTGGACATCCTCTGCTCTCAAAACCTGCCAAGCCAGCCTCCTTGGCCTGACCTTCAGGCCTCCTTGGGCTCTGAAGCCTCTTACCTTCTTCTTTGTCTAGGCTTTCCCTAAATAGATGTTCTCTCAACTCACACCGTGCCTATGCGTGATTCATAGTAGGTGCTCAATAAACAGTTCTTTCTCCTCTCTCTCTCTCTCTTTTTTTGTACCAGAGATTGAATTCAGGGGTACTCGACCACTGAGCCACATCCCCAGCCTTCTTTTGTGTTTTTCATTTAGAGACAGGGTCTCACTGAGTTGCTTAGCGCCTCGCTGTTGCTGAGGCTGGCTTTGAACTCATGGTTCTCCTGTTTCAGCCTCCCAGAGTGCTGGGATTACAGGCACCCATCACCACGCCTGGCTCCTCCCTCTCTTTTCATACCTGCTTCAACATGTGGTCCTGACCCCTGCTGTTCTATTCTGCCTATGAAGCTCTGCTGGCCTGTGCCTTTGATATTTGACCAATTAAAATCTCCATTCTTTTTCTTTTTTTAAAATATTTTTTAGTTGTCAATGGACCTTTATTTTATTCATTTATTTATATGTGATGCTGAGAATCAAACCCAGTGCCTTGCGCATGCTAGGCAGGCGCTCTGCCACTGAGCCATACCCCAGCCCTAAAATCTCCATTCTTAAAACTCCAACCCAAGTCACAAAGCTGGAAAGGTGAAAAGAGCCCCAGACAGAGTTCATTAGTTCACACTATAGCCCTGACTGTGTGACTCTGGGCTAGTCATTAACCTCTCTAGGTTGGACCAGATGATTTCTAAGATTTCCTCTAGATCTAATAGTTTATTTTAATCTTCTTCCCCGATCTCCAAGTTTTCATTCATTTAAATGACAAACATATATATATATGTGTGTGTGTGTGTGTGTGTGTGTGTATATATATACATATATATATATATTTTTTGGTAACAGGGATTGAACTCAGGGGCACTCGACCACTGAGCCACATCCCCAGCCCTATTTTGTGTCTTATGTAGAGACAGAGTCTCACTGAGTTGCTTAGCACCTCGCCCTTGCTGAGGCTGGCTTTGAACTCGCAATTCTCCTGTCTCAGCCTCCCAAAGTGCTGGGATTACAGGCTTGAGCCACCACTCCTGGCTCCCAATAATATTGTATCATTCAATTTGTACATATTATTCTTGTCATCTTACAAGATTCTTAAACCCTATGTTACTCCTCACTCTGCTGGGTACAAAATTATGTGCTCAGTGACTTTCTATAGAAGTTGAAATTGTTTTGACTATAAATGTCCCAAAAGCTGAGGGAGGGAGGGAAACTGGCTTCTGGTTTGCCTGAGTGGCTCTGGGAAGACATGGAGGGTTTTAAAAGTTTAACTACTTCCCCAGAAGCTAAGCCTGTGGTCCAGATATCTGCTTTAGCCCTTGGGAGCAACCCAGAGCCAGAGAGTACCTGCGGATCACTAGTCTCTGCCCAGGTGCTGCCTCAGTCCCCTGCTGGAAGAAACAGATGTACCCAGGTTGAGCTGCAGATGTTGCTGGCTAGTGACAGATGGGAATTTGATTAGGCTCTTTGGGGCAGCCTCATTAACGTCATGAGCAAAAGGAAATCTGGAAGAGGAACAGTGGACCCTCTCCCACTGGGGCAAGAGGACCCTAGGTAAGCACTAGCCGCTCAGTCATCAAAGGTAGCCCTTCTAACCACCATCTCTTGGCACCTCCCAGGTGCTTGGGCTGGAGGTGGGAGATGCCTGCATGGATCTCCTCTTATTTTGGGCCAGCAAGGACCTATTCAAGGGAATTTCCTTCTGCTCCCGGTTTGGACTGTGCCAAGCACCCAGAGAAGGATCAGCAAGTCTCCTATCTTTCAAGACTCCCACCTCCTTGCAGGTTCATAAGCTCTGATGACACAGGCATGTTTCAGTCCCCTCATTCACCGCCCGTCACCAGTCTCTCTGTTCCTCCAAGGATATAGTCACTTAGTACAAAGCCCAAAAAAAAGATCCTCCTGGATGAAGGGCCAGACCCTTGGGAGCTTGACAGGGTAAAAAGGCTTTGGAGTGAAACAGATCTGAGCGGGGATCCTGGCCCTACCGATTTCTGGTAGTGCCATCTTAGCAAATTGCTTAACTTCTCCAATGTGTTTCTCATCTCTAAGTTGCTGCCCCGTGGCCTCCCAGTCCTGGCTGACTCTGTGCTCTGCTTAGCCTTCCTCCCACAAGCATCTGTAGGTCAAGAGCACCTGTCAAACACTGCAGAGCCCAGAAGACTCTAGTCCCAATGCCACCCCCACCTGCTTTGGGTGTCACAAAAAGGGTTCCCAGTTTGCACTAACTTACCTGGAATCTGGACCCTCAAGGGTTCTTTCTGAACACCTGCTGTGAAAATCTATCAACTGAAGCAAAGACGAAACTCCTGCCTAGGCTTTCCCAGGCCACCACCGCAGCCACCCCCCACCCCCACCTTGGAGAACTTGGGCTCCAAATAGCTGCCTCTGGTACAGGGACTGGGCTGCCGGGGGCACATCCCAAGCTTCTTGTGCCGAAGTGGGGTCCCTATCCCTGTACATAGACCTTCAGGATGATCCTCGCCCCACCTCTGGGCACTGCTCTCTCTGGCCTTTGACTTGCTTGTCAGCAAGAACCACAGTCAGAGAGGAGGAAGGAGTTCCAGGCAGGGCCTGACTCCACCCTTCCAAAGGAAGGAAAATGGACAGACCCCCGGCTTCTGGCTTCCTTTGGCAGAGGCCCCCTCCCTCCTCCTGCTCCAGCTCAGCTCTCTGCCCCCGGTTTTGCATTTTTAATTCGGGACAGAATGTGATCTCTTCAGCTCCTTGCTTTATCCTGTTGCTATTTAAATTACAAATCGGCCCCATCTCCCTGTCACTCTTGGGTTATTTTTAGCTTCTGGTAAATAGCAGCAGGGAGAGTAGGATCAGGTGCCCCTCCCACGAGGAACTACGTCCCCATCACCATGTGCCCGCAGCAGGGGGCACGCGCTCCATCCCCAACTGGGTTCCCAATTGCCCTCCCCAACACCAGCCCTCTGCAGGGGTGGAGGGGGCAGAGGGAGGACCACAGGCTGGAATAGGCATGCGTGCTCAGTCCTTGCTTTAAGCTTTAAGCTTTGCCACCCCCAGGTCCCATTACTCATCCATTGCTCAGGACCAGTCTTCTCTGTGACACACAAGTGGGGGGGGGGTCCAGCTATACAGGGCAAAATATCTAAATCGTGTTTCACCCCCATTTACATCTCTTATCTGCTTTACCCTTCCCAGACTCGCTCTTAAGTGGGTATTATTGTTCCCATTTTCCACATGAGGAAACAGGGTCAGAGTTGTACTCTAGGAAATGGCAGGGTTGGAATCCGGAACCCAGGTCTGTGACCTGGAAAGCTGTGTGCACGTGTGTGCAATGCAGGTGCCAGGTGCCTCTCTTGATGGAAGGCAAGAGTCACTGGGTCCCTCAATGCCCAGGTTCCAAGTGTTCCCATCAGCTTATTTTCCATGTGTCTGCCCTGTCCTGTTTACTAGGTCAGAGTTGGTTAACCATGGCCCCTAAGCCACATCTGAACACTACCTGTTTTTGTAGGGCCTGTGAGTTAAGAATGGTTTTTACGTGTTGAAACGGTTGGAGAAAAAGCAAAAGAATAATATTTTGTGACAGTAGAAATGAGATGAAATGTAAAGTTCAGGCTCTATAAATAAAGTTCCACTGGAACCCGGGTGCAACCCACTCGTTTACACATGGTCTAGGACTCCTTTTGCACTACCGTGGCAGAGTAACTGTGACAGGGACCACGTGACTTGCAGGCCTAAAATATTTACTGTCTGGCCCTGTATGGGATCATATTTTTGTCAAGGGAACGGATCACGTCCCAAACTTCCATCTCAGGCAATGCCTGGCCCCAGGCCAGAACACTAGGTTGAAGTGCTGATTCTCCTTGGAGACCTTTCTGGAACTTAGCACAGGGAAGCCCCCTGCCAGCCAGATCCCAGTGAGCCATCTCCCATTTTTCTCTTCTCTCAAGTCCTTCTTTCTCTTGCGGCTTCTTCACAGGTGAAGCCAGTGGTTTCCAAACCTGCTCAACTATCAAAAGTACCCTGGAGCCAGGTGTGGTGGTGCACGCCTGAAATCTCAGTGGCTCAGGAGGCTGAGGCCCAAGGATGGAGAGTTCAAAGCCAGCTTCAGTAAAAGCGAGGCACTAAGCAACTCAGTGAGATGCTGTCTCTAAATAAAATACAAACTAGGACTGGGGATGTGACTCAGTGGTCAAGTGCCCCTGAGTTCAATCCCCAGTACTGGGGGAAAGAATTACCTTAGACAGATTTGTCAACTTGAGATGTCCAGGCCCAAACTCACACTACCTATAATGGAATCTCCAAGGATAGGGCTTAAGCATCCATTTTAAAGGACAAACCTAGTTGATCCATTTGGGGAACTACTTAGCTTAGCTCTGGAGGTCTGAGTTCTGCTCATCTTCTGATTGATCTGTGCAGACCACCTACCACCCTGGCCCCCACTTTTTTTTTTTTTTTTTGACTAATTGCAAACCAACTCCTGTTTAAACAACAAAAAAGTCCCACCCTACTCATGTTCCCTTGCCTATTTTCTTGCCGGCTTCTTATTTGGGCAGCTGGGGGAGGGGGGGGGACGGGGGGACGGGATGCGAGCGTGCATTTGTGTGTGTGTGTGTGTGTGTGCGTGTACATGTAGTATTGGGGATTGAATCCAGGGTCAATCTACCATTGAGCCACATCCCCAGCCCTTTTTATTTTTTTTTAATTTTGAAATCGGGCCTTGCTAAGTTGCAGAGGCTGACCTGGAATTTGGATCCTCCTGCCTCAGTCTCCTGAATCACTGGGATTACAGGCATAGGCTACTGCAATGGGTCATTTTCTTTCTTTGTGCTTTCTCATCCTACCCCTTCCTACTGCCCCTGCCCTTCCAGGTGTCTGAGTTTTTGCTGGCATAGACTTGCCATCTCCCCATCCGCGTGAAGCAGCTGCCCAGGCTACTTCCAGCCCATACTGGCACTGGGAGGAGAGGGAACCTATTTCTCAGAAACCCCCACACCCCTACAAGGTTCTACTGTCCTACTGAAAGCCCCCATGGTCCTCACTTGCGTCAGAAGCAGCCAGACCTCAATCCTGCTTCCGCTTCCGCCCCTGGCCCTCAGAGTTTTGTGCCCCCGCATTTCTGCCTAAAAGCCTTTTCTCTCTGTAAAGGGCTTTCAGCTGCTTTTCTTAGCAACTCCTCACAGCGGGGTGGGAGGTTTAGCTGCGAGCCAGAGCTACATGGAACTGTGGCAGGCGGAGGATGTGAAAAGGGCCACCATGGGCCTGAGAGCCTGCCAGCCCCAGGGCGGCCTGTACAAGGAACAGCAGCCTGGGTCATCAGGCCTCTCAGGACGGCAGCCACATGTGAGGGATTAGCCCGAAAGCACTCCTTGTTCTGCTGGGCTCCCCTGAGACCTGGAAGATTTGGAGGGCCCAGGGCTGCTACCTGTTTCCCAAGGTTTCTTCTGTTCTCTCTGCAGGGGGCTCTCCTTGCCTTGATGCCTTGTCCAGCTCTGGTCTAAGACTGGACTTGCAGCATGACCCCCACGTGTGAGGGGGCACCCTGCCCAATCCTTCCTGGCTTTGTCTTCTGCAACCTCACACAGGTGACCTGGAGGCCTCTTGTTCTTTTCACAGTCAGAAAAAAATCTACAATTTGGTTACAGTCCATCCTTGGCGACTAGAGGTGCCAAATCTGGGCTGTGGAGGAGCCTCTATTCTGGAACCCCTGGGAGGATCATAGCTGTGTGTGTGTGTGTGTGCGTGTGTGCGTGTGTGCGTGTGTGCGTGTGTGCGCGCGCGCGCTCACACACAGAGCATCTTCCCTGTCAGCCCTTTAATTCTTCTCTGGTCCCTACCCATTAAGCCTTTCCCTTGCCCTGACCTTCTTTCCAACTTCAGGGACTGTTAATATTTGACTCACAGCCAGGAAAAATCTTGAGGTCATCCCCTTGTGTTACAGGTGAAGAACTGAGGCCCAGAGAGATACTATCCAGTTCAAGGACATGCATCAAGTCCCTGGCAGAAGTGAGAATACAAATCAGGTCTCCTGACTGTCAGACTAATATTTCCTCCAGGATTTTGTATTCCCTACCCCACTCTCTGTCAGTCCTTCTGTACTCCTTCTTCCCCAGGGGGACCTTCAGAGGCTTCTCTAGCTCAGTCAGTCACAGGATGGATGATGTACTTCTCAGCATGGTGTTCTGGAAGAGCCTTGTAATGGAGCCCAGCATACCCATGATACCCAGAGAGTGAAGGTAGAGCCCATGGGAACCTAATCCACTTCCCATTTACTCTGAGCATCCCACTTCATGATGGTGGAAAAAATTCATTCTCCAAGATTCGTTCAAGTAATGGAAGCTTGATGGCCTCATAACCATTAAGAACATTGGGGCCCTTTAAGCTCCCTGGGATGGGTCAGTTTTATGATACATTATCCCAGAAGCCGGGAGAGAACCCGGACAGCCTCAGACACACCTTAACCCCCAACCCCCACAACTGTCAACAGCAGGAAATGTGACTTCTTCAACCAGGCTGCTGGCCTGCTGGCCCCTTGAAAGGAGGTCATTCTATGGCAGGGACTTTAGAGGGGCAACAAATCCAAGTTGAGACTGTGACCTGGGAAGGCACCAGGAAGGTAAGGACAGCCCTGGCTGCCTTGCCCCACTGCGCCAGCACCACCCTTGTTGGGAGGGGCAGCCCTCCCTCTGGGCAGAGAGGGCAGGGAAAGGGAAGCTGGGAGTTTTACACAGGCAGATGATTTAACCAAGATGTTGGGCGGACACAGGGACATCCCCGTACTACTGTTCACACCAGAGGCAGCCCGCTGTATAGTGCAGGGGCCAGACAGGGATTCCTTTCTCTATCTCTAGGCAGCAAGATCTCAGCCTGGAGGCTGGGGGCATCTCATGTCAGCGATCCAGTGCCTAGCTCAGAGGTAGCCCGCAGGCGTACTCAGGGAAGGCCAATTGAAGGAACAGGGGTCCTTCACCCCGCAGAAGAAGAGCCGAAGGCATCTCCTTGCTCTCCCCAACAGATTGAAGTTTGTAAGAGTCATATCAGTGATCATCTTTCTCAGCACAGAAGCACAGCGCTTGGTACACAGTTGGCACTCAATGATTACATGTTGGATGAATAGGGCTTTCACAGTTCATGCAGAGAAGTGGTCGCGACACCCCTTCTTAATCCCCAGCTCCTACAGCAGGGCCAGGCAAGCGGCTGAAAAAGCTAGTTCAGGGTTGACTGCTAGGAGGGGTGGTCCCGAGCGCTGCGCTCCCTCGGCCCCCACCTGCTTACCTGTAAGACACCTGCTTTCGTAGGTGCATCTGGCGGAACCGCTCCTCCATCGGGGGCGCAGCGGCCATGCCGCGGGGGCCCTCGGGCCAGGGCTGCGAGACCTCGGCCTCCTCCCCCCGCCTGCAGCGCCTCCGCACCACCTCCTCCGCCGCCACCCGGCCGCCGCCGGCCGCGTCCCCGCGCGGCCCTCCGCTGCCCGGGCCCTCGGCCATCCTGCAGCCGCCTCCTTCCCGCGGCTTCTGCGGCCTTGCGGGGTTCCCTGCTAAAGTTCAGAGTCTCCGGTCCGCCTGAGCCGGGGGCGCGAGGCGGGGAGCGGGGGACGTGCAGGGTCCCGCTCGTCCCTCGCGACGCCAGCGCTCAGACGACAGGAACAGCGGGGCGCTACGCCTGGGAGAGGCCGGCGGGGATCCTCCTGCGCCCCTGGGGGAGTCCTCGGGGGGGTCCGGGAGCTGCGTGGTGCGCGCCGGGGCGCCCCCCGGACGGCCCGAGCCTGCGTGCGAGCGGAGCCGGAGCCCGGCCGGCGAGCGTGCTCCCGCCGCCGCCGCCGCCGCGCACCGGAGTGTCACCTTAGAGACACTCGCCACTCCGTGGGGTCTGGAGAGAGGGCGCCGCCCCGCCCAGCCAGCCCAGCTCGGGGCACTAAGAGAGCGAGCCCGGCCTAGCCGGCCGCGGGCACGAACCTCGCCGGGGCGCGAGGCGCGGGTGTAGGGCGCTGCCGGGGCCCACCTCTGCGCCCCCGCCCGCGAGCCGGTACCGGCTGCTCGGCAGCTGCCAATCATCGCCCTGCCCGTCACTCAGCCGCTGGGATGCCCCCCACCCCGCCCCTCCGTCCCGCGTTTTCCGGCTTCTGCAGTCGCTGCTGCTGGGCAGGTGGGGGGCGGGGGCAGGGCGTGACATGAGCCAGCTTTAACCCCGTCTGCGCCATAGGAGTTTAGAGATCCATTTGGATTTGGGGAAGGTCCAGAAGAAGGGGAGTATACCCAAGGACGCCTCGAATTTGGGGATAGACTGGATTGCAGGTCACACGCTGTATCTAGACCCAGAGCTCAATGCACCAGGACTGCACAGCTGGAGATGTGTGGAAGGCGGGTGGCTCCCAAACCTGGAGCCCTCAGCTTGTCGCTGACTGAGAGTCCTTCAGGTTAAAGATCCAGGGTGTCCCAGAAGGTAGCATCAGGTTCCAGGGGCAGAAGAAGCTGATGGGAGAAAGGAGAAGCCAATGCTAGAGGCTTCCTTGGGGGTCTATCCTGGGTTGCATCCTCTTCTTCCCCAGCCAAGTCCCATGATCCCTCCTTGCCCCCATCTCCTCTTGTTCCTGGGTGTTTCACTGTTTGAACTTTCCATCAGGACTGGGGTGGGACTCTGGCTAACTTCTCAGATCTATCCATGGCCCAGATTCATCTTTCTGAAATCAACCTTTGACCATAGCATATATTGTTCCCCCTGCAGTATTTAATTGCTCCCCCTTGTCTGTACTTTAGCCTGTCATTCAAGGCCTGCCTTGATCTTCCTCCATCTCATTATCCATTCCTGTCCATTCTTTTCCTTCCATGCATCTATGCTCCTTATTGTGGGAACTAGCATTAGGTCTGTACAGCAAGACTCCCTGGGTAGCTCCCACTGAATGGCTTCCTCTCAGTCCCCAATTCCTCTACCCCAGATTTCTATTAGTCTATTCTGTCTTACCTTTCCCACTGACCTGAGCTAGGAAGGTGAAAGACACCAGCCTTATAGAGAAGAACGGGCTGCCCTTGGGTTCCCTGACTCTCCAGCCCAACAGTGGCTGTCCTGCTCCGTGCCTTTGCTCAGACTGTTCCGATTGCCTGGAGTATGTCTCCTTCTATGTTCTGCCTGTGGAAAGCCTATCCATCTTCCACGGTCCATCTCCAGAGCTGCCTCCTCCAAGCACCCCTCTCTAATATTCCAGTATAGATGCTGTCAACTTCCTGGGCCTCTCTTCTGTCATTCCTGTACACTCTAACAATAGCTATGTCTCATTTGATGCTCACCACAACCCTGGGTGGTAGATATTATCATTTCCTCCATGTTACAGAGGAAGACAAGAAGATGTCATTCAAGAGATTTATTTGTTCAAGATGGCTCAGGCAGCAAGTGGTAGGGCCAGGATTTAAAACCGGGTCTGCTGGTATCCCAACGAATGCTTTTTTCCACTCTGCCATGTTGCTGCCCACACAGTAACAACCACGATGGTGTTTGCTTTCCTCTAATCTCTGAGCTCCCAAAGGGCCAGGACCAGGCTGCTTCGATTCTGTCTCTCATCTCCTGGTCCAGCAACCTTTATTGGATGAATAGGATTGGATTAAACTTCTTGGCCACAGAGGAGTTTCGCCCTCAAGCCAAGTTTGAAAGATGCCCTGTTGTGAGGGGCTGGGCGGGGGGGTGCTGGCACACTCGAGAGCGCCCACCCAGCTGTCCTTGGGACTGCCCTTCTTGGATTCTTGGCTCCTATTTCCTGGCCCACGGTAGCCTCCTACACCATGAATTATGGTAGTTCTGGCTGGGTTTGACATTCACTCACCAGCTGCCTAGCTGCTGGGTTTCCAGGTTGAGGTTTTGTTTAGCTCTTTCCCACAGAGCTCTCCCCACTCAGTCCTTTTTAAAGTGAGACTTCATTCCACCATGCTCACACCTCTCCACTTAGGACCAGCTGCTGACTGCATTATCTTTTGGCAGTGGCTCTGCCCTCCTCCCAAGAAGAGAGGAAATATGCAGGTCGCCTCCCTTGTCCAGCCTCACGGCCTTCTGCAGTGTCTTCCAGTCGCAGCCCACAGCTGATCTCTAGCCCATTCATTACCCCTGTGCTCAGAGAACAAGCACTAATGTCTACATGCAAGCTTTCATCTACCCTCCTAGCAGCTTTGTGAGGGTACCATTTTACACACGAGAACACTGAGACTTGGAGAGATAAGATACTTGCCGAGACCACACACTCAAGTGTAACACAGACCTCAGAGCCCCTCCCTTGAGGGCCACTCTGAAGACCAAGCAACTCTGACTCCTTCAAAGCTCAGTTCCCAGCCTGTCCCCTCCACGCTGGGAAAGATCCAAAGGGCACCTACATCTGATAGGTGCCCAAATTAGCTGACCACTCCTAGGGTCATCCAGCCTCTCTGGGATCAGAAGATTGCCTTGTCCATCGCTGCTGCAGGCATCCCCCCCCCACCACCACTCTCCCTGCTTCCGGAGGTTTGGTTTCCAGCTATAACAAAGGGTTTGTAATGGCAGTCTCAGCAGGATGACGGGTACTGTAAAAGCCACCACAGGTGCTGTGGCAAAGCTGCAGGACTGTCATAGAGTGCGGGGGCTGCAGTTCCATTCCTGGAATACACTGGGGATGCGTTAGAGGTGGGGACACACGCGAGGAGGCAATATATCAATAGGTGGCTTGTGGGAGGGAACTAACCCTGCATCCCAACACAAGCTGGGAGGGCTGCCTGGGATGGACTGGCAGAGGGAGGGGACCCCGGATGACCACGCTTGAGCAGTGGGCTCTCTGCATTTGTTGCTCACGGATCTTGTGCTGTAATATAAACTGAAGGGCAAGGGAGGCTGGAGGAGACTGGGAGGGGTGTTGAGGAGGGGGTGGGGGGCAGCATGCACTCTAAAACTGAACAGAGCGGGGTTCAGATACCAGCTTTGAGACTTAATTGCTACATGAAAAATACCCTCCCCTTAGGATTATTTTGGTTCCTAACTGGGGTACATACAATTCTTCATCCAACGCCTGGTACATGGTAACTAGTCAAAAATGGGAGGATGACAGATTTCAAGTCCTTTCATCTCAGGAGCTGTGCCATGTTGGAGTCCCAATGTTAGCCCAGTCCTGTGCACCTAAGGGTTACCCAGAAAATATTGTTAAACAAGTGAATTAATTATGAGGAGTCAGACCACCCCCCCTCATTCTTCTAAGTGCCCTTTCCAAACTGTCCCTTTTCTTTCCAACTCGACTCCCATACCCTTCCCTTCATGTTGCCCCACCCCATACCTTGAAGTTATTGAGGACTCCCTCTTTCCTGTCTCCTGATATCCTGCACCCACAAATTGTCCTCCCTTTTACCCAGGCCTCTCCAGTCCAAGTGGACCTCTCCACCTGCTCCCTGGATCCCATCCCCGTCCCTCTCATCCATCTTTCCTCCTCTGTGTGACACCTTTGTTATTTATTCTCTGTTGGCTCTTTGTGTTCTAGACATAACCATGGTCACTCTGTCTCTGTCTCATCTGAAAAGCAGCCCGGAACTGCTCTCAGTTTCTCCCTCTCTGGTTGCCACCCTCTCTTCCTTCATAGCTGAGTCCGCCTGAGGAGTTTCTTGACACCCCTTCTTTTTCATCCTTCATTTCTCTCCCTCCTGTTCCAGCTTCCACTGGCTCTCTTTTCACTTTCTCTTCTCGTCTTCCCCAACCTCTCACAGGGCATCTAACCTTGCTTCCTTTTCTGCAGACCCTGGTCTTTTTAGTGCACCACCTGGATGCTGGTGATTTCCTCGGCTCCACCTGGGATCCCTTTCTCCCCAGCCCTAGACGTGAAGGATGTGCTCAAAAGGATTCTCTTTCCCTCCAGACTTGTTCTTCCTCCTGTATTCCCTGTCTTGGAAGACGGTCTCATCAGCCAATCAGTTCTCAGACACTGAAATGTCCATCATCCTTGCTCTTTCACCCCACAGTAGCCAGTTTGGTGTCAGGACCTGGTAACATTCCTTCTGATCACCTCTGGAATTATCACTGTAATGCCATCACACTCGGGTCCTGGAAGCTGCCCCTCTTCCCAATATGGCTGTTCGCCCCATGGCCTGCAGGAAGGCGGCCTTTCTGTGTTCAGGAAGGGCCTAGTTCCTCAAGCTTTCACCTGACTAATCCAGGCCCACCCAAGAGCCTCTCCCTTTTTGATGGACTCAAAATCCGTTGATTTGGAATCTCAAGTGCATCTTCAAAATCTTTTTGCTTTTTTCATAAAGGGAAATCTAATTATTCACAAGTTCTTCCATACTCTGAAGGAGGAGATAAAACAGGATGTGGACACCAGGGGGCAGGAATCTTTTTTTTAATTTTTTGGTACCGGTGATTGAACCCAGGGGTGCTCTACCATTGAGTTATATCCCCAGCCATTTTTATTTTATTTTATTTTATTTTATTTTTTAAAATTTTTTTTTAATAATTTTTTTTTTTTAGCTGTAGATGGACATAATGTCTTTATTTTATTGCTCTGTATGTGGTGCTGAGGATCGAACCCAGGGCCTCACGCATGCGAGGCAAGCGCTCTACCGCTGAGCTACAATCCCAGCCCGCCATTTTTATTTTTTATTTTGAGACACAGTCTTGCTAAATGGCCAAGGCTGGCCTCAAATTTGCCATCCTCCGGCTTCAGCCTCATAAATCCCTGAGATTCCAGGTGTGCACCATCACGGGCTCAGGAGCAGGAATCTTTGAGGCCATATTAGAATTCTGCCTACCATACCCAGTTAGCAGGTGGCAGTTCCAATACTCAGATCTGATTATTATTATTATTATTATTATTATTATTGACATGGTTTTGCTCCTTTGCCCAAGCTGGCCTTGAACTCCTGGGCTCAAGTGATCCTCCTGCCCCTCAGCCTCCTGAGTAGCTGGGACTACAGGTGCACACTCCCATACCAGCTCCAGCGGTGCCTTTAATCCAATTGAGGCAGAGGATCCAATAGCCAAGAAATGAGTTCTTAGGAGGACGGAGTTTGGGACAGCACATAGAGGGCCAAGCATAGTACTTGGCCCATGCCAGAGACTTGATATCAAGATGAACCTCTGTTTCCATGCTCAGCAACGGTAGGTTCCTCCAGCAGCCTCGAGGTGGGGGAATTGCAGCAGAATTCTTTGACTCTCTAATGTGAATTGGTGCCTGTCTGGGAGAAGCAGCCCCACCAAAATGCTGGCTTTTTTTTTTTTTTTTTTGGTCCCAGGGATTGAACTCAGGGGCACTCAACCACTGAGCCACATCCCCAGCCCTATTTTGTGTTTTATGTAGAGACAGGATCTCACTGAGTTGCTTAGCGCCTCGCCATTGCTGAGGCTGGCTTTGAACTTGCGATCCTCCTGTCTCAGCCTCCCTAAGTGCTGGGATTACAGGCATGTGCCACTGTGTCTGGCCCGAAATGCCTTCTTCCACCCTCCTCACCTGAATATAAAATGGTACACGCCTCTCATCCCCATCCCTCCATTTCGCTTCCCTTCCCTCAGGAAGAAAGACACAAAATCTGAAATTGATGCTGCATCTTTTTTTATTTTTTTAATTTTGCCTTCTTCAAGCATGTGCTGAGCTGGTGGGGAGAGCAGTCTGGCAATTAAAAAGGCCCAGCGGCTTGGGCAGCGGCAGGGGAGGCCAGGGGAGGGTGGGGGAGTCCCTCTGTCCCGGGCCAGGGAATAGCAAAGCCCGCACTAACTTCATAAAATATAAAACAAGGGAAGGGAGAAAGGAGGAGGGAGATTTGTAAAATACAATATCTTAGGGGACAGGTAATAATAAAAAATAAGGTTCATTATTTACAAACAATTTCTGTTCTTGGTCTCTGTACAGTGGGAGGCGTGGTGGGGCGGGGGGGTCTGTGTGTGTTTGTGTGTACAGGGGACGAGGAGGCAGTAGGTGTTGGAGAAGGGAGGAAGTGTGGCCCAGTGAGTGGTTTATCTGAGAAGGACGGATGTTTGTGTGAGGGAGACATGACAACAGAGTGGTTGGCCCAAGGGGACAGTCCAGATATCAGGGGGTGCAGAAAGACGTGGCCAGAGAGCACCAGGAGAAGCAGGATCCTTTCTCCTGGGATGGGCAGGGGTATGAGTTGGATCCGGGTTGGTGAACAAGAGAACTCCTCTTCTGGGTGCCAGGGGGTCCGTCCTGTGTCCTGGTTCTCGGGTCGGCCTAGGAGAGTTTGATGGTGGTGTTGGGGCCCAGATCCCTGGAGAGAGGAGAAGCTAGTGATGCGTCTGTCTGGAAGGAAGCCCCTCAGCCTTCCGCCAGCTGGATCTGGACCAGGGACGGATGGGTCCTTGGGAGGGTACGGCTAAGGTGGGCAGAGGGAAGGTGGATCCTGGACCCTGGAAGGGAAAGGGCCGCCCACCTACCTGTCGTGGAACCACTCCTTTGGGTGGGAGAAGTTGGGGCTGGTGCCGTTGCCACCGACGTCTCCCGGCCAGGCCTCACTCAGGTACTTGGTGGTCTCGTGGGTGCTGTCCAGATGGTCGTGCTGCAGGTGGTCCTGGGGCGGCTGCTCCACTGGCCCCCCTGGCTTGATCTCCCAGCTTTCTGGGGGCTCCACTGGCAGCAGGGCGCTGCGGCTATCTTCCCATGAGCCAGCCCCCTCATCGTAGAATAGGAGGCTCCGGGAGGGCACTGGGGAGAAAGTGCAGAGGAGAAAGAGGTGTCCCCAGGTGCCCACATCCCTCCAATCTGGCCCCAGTCATGTCCTAGTCATTAAGGACACAAGCTCTGGAATCTTCTAGGAGTGGATCTGGATTCCAGCCCTAACACTCCCTGGCTGTGCGACCTCAAGTTAGTTTCACTCTTTGCTTTAACTTTTCTGGGACTCAGTTTGCCCATATGTAAAATGGAGGCATAAGGATCATTCTCATGTAGATGTGAGATTTACAAGAGTAACAGAGCAAGTGATCGAAACCATTCAGTAAAAGGTAGAGAATAAGTGCTTCCCAAGCAAAGGGTACCAGGCTTGGCATGTTTTTTATTTTGGTAAAATTCCTTTTGGTTCCATTGAGAATGGAACCCAGGGGCCCTTTAGCACTGAGCTACATCACAATCCTTTCTGTTTTTTATTTTGAGACAGGGTCTCACCCATGTGCTGAGGCTAACCTTGAATTTGTAAACTCCTGCCTTAGCCTCCCAGGTCTCTGGGATTGCAAGCGTGTGCCACTGCACCCACCTGCCAAGGAATGAGATTTTTTTTTTTCCAGCTCTACTTTGCAGAGCAGGTATGAAGTTCCAGGCTACCAGGTAAATTGTCCCACACTCGTCCTTGCTGAAGACAGGATGCAAACCCAGGTCTGCCACCAACCCTCTAATGCCCCAGCCTTGACCTGAGAGTCTATGCGCAAGGCGGTCCCTGGTGTTGAGCAACGCATGGGCTCCGGAAACCAGTCTGTTCCAAAGCCACCTCCTTCCCCAGAAGTGCCCTTTGCCCAGATGCGGGGCTGCCCCACTGCACTTACTCTGAGGGGCTCATTCCCCCCTGGCTTCCTGTTGCTCTAACCCCGGCCCCCAGCGTTCTTTCCTCCCTGGCCCCCAGCGTTCTTTCCTCCTCACCGGCTTCTCTGGCTTCTAGGACACATGGCTCTCTAGGTCTTGTGTCCCCTACTGCCCACCCCTCTTAGCAACCATCCTGTTCTCTTTCTCAGGCACACTGTCCAGGGAGTGGCTTTCACTCTCCACCCCCGCTTCCTCTTCCCCTAACCCTCCCTCACTGGCTCCCTCCCCTTGGATGTCTTGCTCTCCTCCTTGCAGTATCCCTCCTTCTTGAAACTCATTCCTCCCTAATCTCCCCTCTCTCTGACCTCCCATCTGTTTCCGCTTCCTCCTCTCACCATGCCAGATATATGCTCCTGGTACATGATGAAGGATAGCCTGGAAGTTCTTCCACAGGTCTAGCTGAAGTATCCTTTGCCTCTGGAAGCCATACCATTCTTGGCTGCACTGACTCTCCCCTGCCACTCATGCAATGTCTTTCCTCTCCTCGCATGAGTCTTCCGGAAGGGGCTGAGAGTGTTCATTTAGGCCATCCCAGCATATGATGCACCGCACTGTCTCACTGCCCAGCAAAGGTGCTCAGCAAGGGCACAGTGGCAGCTCCCACTTGCCGAAGGAAGAGATGAAAGCTTAGAGAGCTGAAGCCACCTGCCCAGGGTCACCTGGTAGCAAGTGGCACTTATAACTGACTCTAAAGTTTCATGCTCTTTTTTTTTTTTTTTAATTGTAGATGGACACAATGTCTTTATTTTATTGCTTTGTATGTGGTGCTGAGGATCGAACCCAGGGCCTCACGCATGCGAGGCAAGCGCTCTACCGCTGAGCTACAGCCCCAGCCCAAGCTTCATGCTCTTAACCATTGTACCTCACTGTCCCCCACTGGGATGGTCAGTATCGGTATCCACTCCATCACCACCTCTCCTGTGCCCAGGGTGGACAGTACTAATGGAACATGACTATCCCCCCGTTGGTCATGAGTGCTGCCTCAGAAGCTTTATTTATTTATTTATTTTTGGTACCAGGGATTGAACTCAGGGACACTCGACCACTGAGCCGCATCCCCAGCCCTATGTTGTGTTTTATGTAGAGACAGGGTCTCACTGAGTTGCCTAGTGCCTCACTGTTGCTGAGGCTGGCTTTGAACTCGGCTTTGAACTCTGAGGCCCGGCTCAGAATCTTTCTTAACACAGGACTTCAGGCAACAATTACTGCATTATTAGAAATGGCCCTTGAGAGCCGGGCGCAGTGGTGCAAGCCTGTAATCCCAGCACTTAGGGAGGCCGACACAGGAGAATCACGAGTTCAAAGCCAGCCTCAGCAATGGCGAGGTGCTAAGCAACTCAGTGAGACCCTGTCTCTACATAAAACACAAAATAGGGCTGGGGATGCAGCTCAGTGGTCAAGTACCCCTGAGTTCAATCCTCAGTACCAAAAAAAAAAAAATGGCCCTTGAGCAGAAACTCATTTGATGTCCCAGTTATAAAATACTGATGGTACTTAGAAGATGATCCATGATCACTGGCATCATAACACAGGGGAGTTAAGACTGAAACATTTCTGTCACTCCGTAAACCCACCTCCTCCAGATGACTCCTGAGGCTCTCAGGGAGGCGGAGTGAGAATCAGGAGCTCTGTGCTCTGGTCCCAATTCTACTGCTCACATTGAACAAATCATAGGCCTCTTTGGGCCTCAGTTTCCCCATCTGCAAAATGAGCAGCTAGGAGGAGATGGAGCCAGTCCAAAACGTGGCTCCTGTCTTTTTTTTTTTTTTTTAAATATTTGTTTTAGTTGTAGATGGTCACAAATATCTTTATTTTTATGTGGTGCTGAGGATCGAACCCAGTGTCTCACGCATGCAAGGCAAGCGCTCTACTGCTGAGCCACAATCCCAGCCCCGTGGCTCCTGTCTTATATCTGGCTTCTGCCTAGAAGGTAGGGCAGGTGCCTCGGCTCAGGCAGGTACTCACTTTGACTGGCTGTGTAGACACTGTCAGCGGTCATGGGGTCTTCCTTCACAGTCTGGGAGCTGGAGGAGAACTCAGGAAGGCAAGGCACGAGGGAGCCCAGCACCAGAACGAAGCACAGGGCTGCCACCTGGACACGGAGAGAGGCCGTCAGGTCTGGGGTGGGGGAGGCAGCGAGGCTGGTCACCCCCCTGGGCTTCTTCCCCAAAACCAGTTTTTCCACAAAAGCAGCTCCCAGAGCTAACTAGGTTCTAGACATGGGGTCTCCCGCCCTCTCTGGAGCAGGTGGGGCTGCTCAGCCCACCCCAGGCGATTGCAATTGCCGGGTGTACCACAGGCAGCACTAGAAAAAGGAGGTGGGCAGCAACGTGGTTATCAGCACCAAGTCGGGGAGAAGTCAGGAAAGGAAGAAAGGGTAGGTGGAAGTAGGGTTGGCTGTGCTCCATGGCTCCATCGATGGAGAAGGGGACATGCCAGCAGGAGGAGCTGAGGCAGGGACCCCATCTAACCACTGCCCTCAGGGTCTCACAGGCCAGTGTGCTGAGCATGTAGCAATAGGCTTCACATTTCAAAGAGTGGATGGAAGGGGGTGAGCAGAGGCGCGGGCCACACTCTGGTGCCTTTTTGGGTTTCTAGGAATTCACTCTGTCTCTTCACCATCAATTCCTGAAAGAACCATTTCCATACTTCCTTCAGAAGCCACCTCCCTGAGGGACCTGCCCCTGGCTGGGTTCATTAGCATTACCTGCACATCCACACCATGCTAGAACTAGTCAGGGGAGCTCATGTGGTGCCTGGCTCCGTGAGTTCAGTAAAGCAAGCCGGGGTCTGCTGGGGGCCAGCCCACCAGGTACAAGGACAGTTTACCCCAGTGACATCACCCTCCTAGAAAGCCATCTCGGACAAGTTGTCCTCCCACAGCCCTGTGCTGGCGAAACACTACCTACCATGAGGCAGGTCCCAGTCTGGGTGGCGGCCATCTTGTAAGGTCTGGAGATCTTGCTGGTGACCAGAGTCTGGAGTTTCTGCAGCTGCTGGAGCAGGGTCCTGTGGAGAGCACAGTGGTCACCAGGCAGGCTTGGACCCAGCAGCCATTTATGCCTCCTGGGGCTCCCCTCGGGGGGCCAGTGCTGGCTAGTGCCTCCACACCAGCTGCCCATGTCAGTGAAGAGGTCACCTCCTTTGTGACTCCTCTGTAGTGTGGCTTGGGCACCTTATAGAAGCTCAGGGGTACCCGGGGCCACTCTTGGCTAAGGTAGGAGGTGGAGGGTGGCCAGCCTTCTTTTTCTTACCCTACTGCAGCCACAAACACACTGGCCTTCCCTCCTGCACACCCCACAGCACTCTGAGCTGATGAGGACGTGTTTGGCATAGTGCCTGTATGAAGGCGGCTAGTACATGACGGCTATTTTTCATGTACATCTTATTGCTTTTTTTTTTTTGCTGTTATCACAACAGCTGTAACACTTTGTCCTCATTGCTATTGTGGGCTCCCACCCAGCTGGAATCCTCTAGGTACAGGCAGAGGGTGAACAAATGGTTAATCTTCGTCTTCCTCCACCCAGCCTGCTGCAGTTCTCAGAGTGAACAGCAGGTGGCGAAACAGCACCAAGGGCCCGTCCCTATTTTGGGTCCAGGGTAGAGAGGTGAGGCTGAGGGCTCCTGGGACCCTGCCCTGACGTGATGGGGTTGGAAGAAGAAGATGATTCTCCAGGCCAATCGGTGACTGGCTAGGCCCACAGGACAGGCTGGGACAGAAGGGAGGAAAGGAGGTAAAAGTCTTGTGTTGAGGTCCTACTGTATACCAAGCCATTGTCTGTTATTATAACTACTCCCACCAAATTAAGATCTCCCTGTGCTTGCAGCTGGGCACTACCAAGAATTCAGGCCAGGGCTGAGATTGTGGCTCAGTGGTAGAGCGCTTGCCTCGCATGTGTGAGGCACTGGGCTCGATCCTCAGCACCACATAAAAATAAATAAACAAAATAAAGATATTTAAAAAAAAAGAATTCAGGCCAGGTGCCACGGTGCATGCCTGTCATCCCAGCAGCTCAGGAGGCTGAGGCAGGAGGATGGCGAGTTCAAAGCTAGCCTCAGCAAAAGCGAGGTGCTAAGCAACTCAGTGAGACCCTGTCTCTACATAAAACACAAAATAGGGCTGGGGATGTGGCTCAGTGGCCGGGTACCCCTGAGTTCAATCCTCAGTACCCTCCCCCAAAAAAGAATTCAGGATAATAAAAATAAAAGAAGAAAAAGTAACATGAATGGATCATCCTAAATGCCAGGCATCATGCTAAGGAGGAACTGCATTAACTCATAGAATCCTTCCACTAGTCCTGTGACAGAGTGCTTCTGTCTTTTTCCTGTACACAAAAAGACTGAAGCCCAGAGAGGTCTCAGAATTTCCCCACAGTCACAAAAGTGGCAGAGAGGGGCAAGAACCCAGAGCTGTGATTTCATGCTGCGATGCCAGGCACTCTGGTAGCCTTGGGACACTCATGTTTCTCAAACTCCAATAAGTATGTGATGCACCCAAAGTTCTTGTTCAAAGGCAGATTTGGGCTCAGCAAGTCTGGAGAGAGTCTGAAATCCTGCTTTTCTTACAAGTTCCCAGACAATGCCCATGTGGCCTGTCCAGGGAAACAGCTTTGAGTAGCAATGTTCTCAAACTGACTTGGGGCCCAAGAATAATCATTTCTAACACGTTTCTTGAGAATACTGACGGAGCTGGTCTGAGGACCCTGCTTGGAAAACTTTTGCTCTATCGGTCTTACTTCGGTGGCTCCCCGGCCCCCTCAGGTGTCTAGAGCTATACGTGGATGAGGAAGCCTGGGAAACAGGGACATGTTTCCGGGCAAGCCTCCAGGCAGGACGTGAGGTCCTGGAGCACAAAGTCTGTTTTGGGGGCTTCATGCTGCACTCAGTTATCTCTCCCCTGTACGCCTCCCAGGGCTACACAGAACCAGGCATGGGGTTCAGGGGGCCAGGTGAGTGCAGGTGGCAACACCCACCTGTTGGCATTCTCCAGGGTCTCCACCTTCTTCCACAGTTCATTGTTCTCTGATGTAAATGTTTCCACCCTGGAGAGACGGAACAGGCACAGGCTCAGGACAGCTGCAGACTCACTACTGCCCCCAAGCCCTGCCCACCGCGATGCCACTCCTGTCCCCCTGCCTCTGGCAACCTGTGAAGGGGGACTGGGGAGAGCTGGCCAGGCTGGTGAGGGGACCCCGGCCTCACCACTTCCGGAACCCTTACTTCTTTTCTAGACACTCCACGTATTCCTTCTTCTTACGGCGGCTCTCCTGGGCCGAGATCTAGAGGGGGAGGCCCCAAAACAGGGGTTACCAATGCCACACATCCATTTCCAGGGGGACCCTCAAACTGGGGGGCCGACATCATTAGAGGAGCAGAGGCCCCCACCCACCCACTGGGAAGACCTCCAAGTCCCCAGGGTAGGGCCGGAGGCTGGCTCGGGCTTTACCTTGTTCTTGATTTTTCTCCGGACCCTCTTCAAGGCCTTCTCCTCCGCTTTGGTGAGGGGGAGTTTCGTGGGGATGGGGTAGCCCTCAGCAATTAGGGTACGCTTCTCCTCTTCTGTCAGGAGCAGTGGTCCTGATGTCCCCTGTAGCTTCTGTAGGGAGTAGGACACAGAGGTGAGGAACCAAACAGCCCTGGGTCCAAATTCAAGCTCTGCCGTGTCCTATCTGTGTGTTCAACTCTCTGACCCTCAGTTTCCTCATCTGAAAAGGAGGTGGATCTGAGTTAAATCCAGCAATGCATATCAAGTGCAAGGACAGGATTGGGAGGCCAGCATGCCAGGCCCTCAGGGCATCGTGGGGGAGGGCTCCCCAGATCCCACCCCAGAATTCATAGAATTAAAGCTCACTTGTGCAAGGTCCCCAAAGGATACCCCGACAGGCCCCCTCCACACAGTCTCAACTTGGGAATCCCCACACTCAGGGGCTGGCTCACTCCCTGTTGTCACCACAGTGCTCCTTGAAGGCAGGCTGGGTGATCCCCTGGAGCCCAGGAATGTCAAATTCTAGCCCTGGCTCTTCAACAGTGTGGGTTTCGGGTGGCCTCTAGGACCTCGTCCCTCTACCTCCGTTTCCTGTTCACCATGAGGCAGGATTAGAAGATTCTCTTCTGCCAGGCAGGAACCTCTCTGAACTCCAATGGGGTGGGATCAGACTTGGGGCTCCCCAGCCCTCCCCATTGGCCAGGGTGCTGGGTGGATGGACTCAGTTCCTGACCTCCAGGGTCAGCCCACCCCAGCTCCTTACGTGAGGGGCGGTGAGGAGTGGGGAGGTGGAGATGGCTGTGGAGGAGCGGGCCATGGGCCGGACTGGGCTGGAGGGAGGCAAAGAGCGGGGACTCTGGGAGCCATCGCTGTCACTGCCGTGGCTGCTGGGGGGCGTCGGAGGCATCTGCACCAGGTCCTCTGGGAAGAGCAGGGGGAACCAGGTTAGCGGGGCTGTGTCCCAGCTCTGCTGTGACATCCTGAGTTCATCTTAGCATGGGCTTGTACCAGCCCTGGCACTGAGAGAAATGGGGTGGGAGGCCTTTGATCTCAGTGGTAAGACCAAGAGCCTTTATACTGGAAGAACCTCTGGGACAGCACGTAATGCCAACACTCCCAGGTGTGGAGACTTGGCGCACTCTGCACCCCAGTGCAGGGCCAGGCCCAGAAGGAGGAGACTGCAACCCCCAGGGCTTGGCCCAAGGCTGGCTCCTACGGGACTTCTCCCTCCTTTAACACTTATTTGCCTCTCATGGATGGCATGCTGCTAAGTGCACTGAACTTGGCATCTGGAGAACAGAGGTCAAGTCCTGACTGTAGCACTTCCTAACCGTGCGACCTTAGATTTGTTTCCCTGGCCGCATCACCCTCATCTGTTGAATGGGCTGAAACGACGGTGCTCAGAGTTGTGCGGATGCAATGAGCTTGTGTATGTGAAGTGTTTTAGGATTTGAAGGGCAATAGACCACGTAGGTGCCTCTTTCCACCTTGTCTGCACCCTCTTTTCGCTCCACGGCGGTGAGCACCTTGAAGGCCCTATTTATCTTTTTTTTTTTTTTTAATATTTTTTTAGGGCTGGGATTGTGGCGCAGTGGTAGCACGCTCGCCTAGCACGCGTGAGGCACTGCGTTCGAGCCTTAGCACCACATAAAAATAAAATAAAGATATTCTGTCCACCTACAACTAAAAAAATAAATAAATAAAATTTAAAAAAAATATTTTTTTAGTTGTAGATGGACACATTATCTGTATTTTATTTATTTATTTTTACGTGGTGCTGAGGATCGAACCCAGCGCCTCATGCATGCGAGGCAAGCGCTCTACCGCTGAACCACAATCCCAGCCCCCTATTTATCTTTCTAGACCTTGTGGTATTTAGTCCAGGGTCTGCTACACAGTAAATGCTAATTCAGTGACTGACCAATAAATGAGATAGGACTGGGAAGGTTCCATTACTCTTTTCTTTGTTCCCTCTCCCCTGTCTAGTCGGGATGAATTCCCAGAGCTCCCTGAGAATTTGCCATGTGCACACCCAATATCATGGCTGGGTAGTGGGCTATTTGTCTGTGACCCCGGGAAACTCGGTGATTTACTTGAGTATAAGGACTATCTTCATTCTCTGCTCCTCCAGGGCTGCGACTGGGAGATGTTGCCCAGTGGACTCTTGTTGGATGAATGGATGGATGGATGGCTATGGAGTGGCTTTGGTTAGTGAGTGGGTGAAAGGAAGGAGGGAGATGGCAGTCATAAATTGAGCAGGGAGGACCTGAGGGAGAGGAGGGATGGATGGAGGGTGGGTAAGGTGGGAGGAGAGGATATTTAGGGGAGAGTGGGGGGATTCAAGGGACAGGGGTGGGCTGGACCAGGGAGTAGGATGTTGTCTACCCAAAACTAGAGGAGAAAAGAGTCCCTGGACACACTTACCTGGTGTCACTTTGAGGAACTGGCTTGCCTCCTGGGGCTCTGCTTTGATCACCGGCAGCTGAGTCATCTCTCCTGGGGCCTGAGAAAGAGGCAGGTCCAGCTCCATGAGCTGTCCCTGTGGTGGTTCCCACCCTGTGTCCACCCTCCCTCTCTGAGGTTGGTGGTCAGCCCTGCACAGTCCAGGAAGTCGCTGGGCTTGGGGTTCCAGGCATAGTCCAGAGGAAACAGGCAGGTTCTCTTGCTTGGAAAAGCCAAGTCCCATCTAAGAGAAGCAATGAAAGCCCCTAACGGGTTTCACACAAGGGAAGTGATGGAACCAGATTTATGTTTTTAGCAACAAATATATGCATTTCTATTTATTTCTATTCGAAACTTGTTCCAGAGAGGACTTCAGGAACATGTGTGGTGTCACATGCATGTCTACCAACACACACGCAAGTGGTGGTCTCTTTGAGGAAGGCGTGGTGTTATGTGCTAGTTTTGGGGACCATCTTTCCCCACTGGGTCTGCAGCCAGCAGGAAGTGGTCATGAAACTGTAGCTCAGAAGCACTTTAGGGGGTTCACGCACCCATTTTACAGAGAAGGAAGCTGAGGAAGAAAGAGGGAATGCAGTGTGCCCAGAACAAAGTCAGGAACAGAGCAGGACCCAGGCAGGGCCTCTCCCAGCAGCCATTGGTCTGGGCCCCACATTCCAGGGAGAGTCTTAGATTTCCAGCTAAATCTACAGATTCAGGGAAGTGGAGATAGAGTTTGGCATGAGAGTGTGCCTTATTAATCTCATAAATATACCCTATTGAAATAGAAACACACTGGGCTGAGATTGTGGCTCAATGGTAGAGCGCTTGCCTCGCATGCGTGAGGCACTGGGTTCAATCCTCAGCACCATATAAAAATAAATAAACAAAGATATTGTGCTCATCTACAACTAAAAAAATTAAAAAAAAAAACAAATAGAAACACAGCCATATTTTTGTATTTTACATTTTGATTTTGACTTCTTTTTAAAAATCTTAAAGCTTTGAGAGAAGGCAGGGGCCTGGGCTGTCTCCATCTCTGAGACCCTGGTCCAGCCTGGTACTGGCCCTGCCTGGTTCCCTGCAAGCTCTCTTTTACACACAGGGAGGGTCCCAGCTTCCTTGAAGGGATGGTACCCACTGTAGGATAGTGAAGGAGCAGCCAGAGTGGGACACAGAGCTAGGCCTGCGACTTCTGATCCTCAGGCCTGAGGTTCACGCTGCTGCCTGTCAGAACCCTGGGGTGGGGACATCAGGCTTTGGGCACCTCTTCCACAGACACACTAGCCTTTCCCCTCCCTCAGCCCTTACCAATTGTCATTGGGCTCACCTGGTGGGGGATGGGCAGCCTGGACAGGGGGCTGAGGCCCAGCAGTGGGGTGGTGGCCATGGCGGCAGCAGCAGCCATGGCTGAGGAGGCAGCCAGAGGGTCCACGGGCAGCTCCGGGCTCTGTTCCTGCTTCACCATGATGGAGCACAGTTTGTGTCCCAGCGCCCATGCTCCATGTTCCACATCTGGGGGAAGGGACAGGACCCAGGCTCAGGTGACTCCCAGAGCAGAGAGCCCAGCCCGCTCCTGCTGGGAGCCACACAGGGCCGGACTGAGGAGTGATACCAGGAGACACCAGAAGGCCAGCAGGAAAAGTGGGGGCCCTTGTGAGGGGAGGCCAGAAGAGGTGAGCGCATGTTTGGTAGCTGACAGAATGGGCTTGGGTACAGGATCTGGATCCCTCCTGATCAGCTGTGCTGTGACCTTAGGCAAGTTGCTGACCCTCTCTGAGCTTTAGCTTCCTCATCTTTAAAAAGGGGAAAGGAACAGGACATACCTAACAAGAAGGTTTTAAGGATTAAATAATATAACGCACATCAAACACTTAACACAGTACCTGATGAGAAAGAAATGATCAATAAATGGAAGCTAGTTTTAACATAATTATTGTTATCCAGTAAACATTTGCTGAGCACTATGCCAGGTGCTGGGGATCCAGCAAGAGCAACAAGCGCTTTGGTGCAGTTGAAATACACGGATGTGGAAGATGGAGGCAGGGAGGCCAGCGGGGAGGCATGCCCTTGAGACCGGGCCCAGACCTGTGACTTTATCCAGAGGTGATGGGAAGCCATGAAAGGGCTTCAAACGTGCTAGAATTGGTGATTTTAGAAAGGATTGCTCTGCCCACGTGTGGGGACTGGACTGGCTGCAGGCAGGTGGAGGCGAGGACATGCCTAGGAGGCTGAAATAAATCGTCGAGGCAAGAGAAGAGGAGGGCTGAACAAAGACTATGGCAGTGGGAATGGAGAGGGAGGAACTTACTAGAAACACGCTGAGGAGCAAGGATCCACAGGATCCAGGGACAGGTGAGGGGTGAGGCTCAGGTTTCCCTCAGAGCAGAGTCTACCTCCTGCCCATCTAGTGGGTCTCTGGCCTCACCTGGGCCCAGGGCTGGTAGGCATCACCTTTTCCCTGATGGGGACCCCACAGTCCTCCACCCCAAGTCAGCCCTGCTCATGGTGGCCCCAGTGCCTGGCAGCCAGAGCAGCAGCATGAGGCAGAGGGATGGGAAGCCACATGCAGGGGAAGGGCTGGAGGGGACTCTGGATTTTGTGGCCCACTGTGGGTGGGGAGAGGGGTCAGCAGCTCCTGGAGACCACCTCAGAGGCCAGGCCCCACCCTTCTGGGAGCCTGAGTGCCCCATCTCTAGGCCACAGGCTGCCCTTGGGCTCCAGGAACACCCACAATCTTCCCAAATTACAGGGCCAGACTGTTGGCCTCCGGGAAGCTGTCCCCGTGAAGGGCCCACAGACAAATTGCTTTAAAAATAGACTTGGGGTGGCCAAGGAAGTGCTGGGCAGGCCCAGCAGGGGTGGATAGAGAACCTGCCATGGGAGAGGGTCCACCCCACCCCCTGCCCTTCCCAGGTGGGGGCCTGAGACCTCACTGAAGCTCCAAGACTTGCCTGAGTCCAGGACACAGTGGCCAGCTGGGACCTCAGCAACATGAGCCCCAGAGCCACGTAAACCCCTAGAAGGTGCTCCTGCCCTCATGGCAGGGAATACAGAGGCCCGTCTTGCTCCTGGGGAGCTCCTAGACCCTCGAGTGCAGCTCGAATTTCTTGCACAGAGCACAGCTCTAAGCTCATGACTTTATTTCCTCTTTCAAAAACTCCGCAAGGCAGGCACTGCTGTTCTCCCACTTAATAATACATGAATCAGAGCAGACAGTTAAGGAACTCACTCAAGGCCAATGTCCTCTGGAGGGGAAGAAGAGTAAGAACCCTGTTCATTGTTCTAGTACTCATGGCATCAACAGGACTTTGAAAGGTACAAGGAAAATAGCCACTGATCACTGATATATATTAGGCGCTGGGCCCAGAACTGGGTACTTTATGAACATGCTTCTTAATCTTTTCCAGAACTCTCAAGAACATACTATTTTCATTTTACAGTTGAGGAAACAGAGGCCTAGAGAGGTTAAGGAAGTTGCTCGAGGTCACCCAGCAGCCAGTGAATGTACTGGAATGTACAACAAAGCCTGCTGGGCTTCTAACCCAGTAGCTCTTGCTGCCTTTGAGGCTGGCAGATGTAGTGGTGGAAGTGGGTGAGGCTTAGAGTGGGGAGCTCGCTTGTAAGTCTCCATTCTGCATCTTACTGTGTGCGTGACCTAGACAACTTCACTTTTATGAAGTCTCATCTTTCTTATGTGTCAAATGGGGATGATGATAAAAGTGATTCTTGCCTCACCTGTTGGTTGTGAGGCATGAAAGACATAATTAATCTAGAGGCACCTTATATACTGGAGAGTGCTCTAGGAATGTTCACTGTATTCCCACTTCTAGATGAAGCTACTGAGGCTTCTAGACGTTAAGGGATGTGTCCACCATCCCTCAGCCAAAATCGACAGAGCCAGGACCACTTACACTTGAGGAAATGATTGAAGGACAGTGTTTCTAGATGGAGACAGAGGGGGCCGTGCCTGCTGACTACCAGAGAGGAAGGACTCCAAAGCACTTTGCTTCAAAGCAGGAAGTCAGGCGACAGGGGAGCTTTGGAGAGCCACTCTCAGGGATAAAAGTTGGGTACTGGGCCTCCCAGGTAGCAGCTCAGAGGGATATCACAGTAGGAGGAGGTGGAAACGTTCTAGAAACTTCTTGTCTACATTTGTTATTTAATTACCTCCACTGTTGTTCTAAGTCAGTGATTCTCAATCCCAACAAAACTCTGGGAAAGGCTGGGCCCTGCCGCTGTGATGGGATGGGAGCCGAGGATTTGCTCCTAACAGGTCCCCAGGAGATGCTGCTGGTCTGGGAATCAAGCTTTGTGAACTGGCTTTTCACCTATGTCAGCAAAATCCCTTTAGAGAAGCACCCATATAGGTTTGGTTTGAGGAAGACCCCTGCTGAGGGGTGTGTGGGTGGCTCCTCTGGCGGCTCAGGCTGTAGCCACTCCCACCTGTTACTCAGAGGCCCCGCCCTCTTGGGCTTTGTGGACCTCCGGGTCCCTGGGCCCTTCCACCTCTTACCTTGAGTGGTGTCCTCTATCTTGATGGGCACAAGGGGGCTCTGAGGAGCGGAGTCCCCACTCAGGGAGTAGCTGTGCTCAGCCTGGATTCCTGGTGCCGGGGAGTCCAGTTCCATGTCCAGCAGGGGGCTCTTCTCATCCAGCACAGGGTCATCAAAGAAACTGCTGAACAGGTCGTTGGAGAAGTCTTCCATGTTCTCCACAAAGTGGTCCAGGTGCTCTGGAAAGTGCTGGGAGGGAGGAGGAGAGAGAGGGGACTCAGCTTGGCTTGGGAATGGAGTGCAGGCTTTGCCGTGGTGGTGGTGGTCGCCCCCCATGCTGTCCCCTGACCATTAACATTAACATCACCATGGTTGCCACCAACCTCCCCAGGACTCACATCACCACCACTGGGTCTTAGAGTTTCCCTCCCTGCTACTACCACTGTCACCAGTCACCTCGGTCACCTCAGTTCTCAGAAGCATCATTCTCAAGGGGGAGCTCTGCATGGGTTCCGGCAACAGGACCCTGGGCTCCGTGTCCTTAAACTGCCTTAGTCTATTTCCAGGTCTGCCCCACACGTGTCCTCCGTAGGCTGACGTGAGGACTTAGCAAGTGTGCATCCTCAAGACAGTCTAGTGACATTTGTATTAATTTTTGCAGGTATGTCAGGAGAGAGTGACGCAGGCTGGTGGGATTCTTGAGGCTTCCAGTCCCTTCATCAGCATAGTCCCCATCTGTCCTCATTCCTCCAGAGTCTCCCTTTCCCAAGCCACTCTTTTTATTCCATGAGGCCCCGCAGCCATGTTGCTCAGGTTCGAATCCTGGCCTGGAGACTCGTAGCTATGACTCAGAGCTGTGACTCATTAATGGGTTATGAAATCAACTTAGTGGGTCATGACCAGAATTTTTTAAAATATATTTTTAAGATTTTTACTTGACACATAGTAATTTTCCATATTTATGGAGTACAGTGTGACATTTCAGTACATGTACACAGTGTACATGTATCATTACATGTAATGACTGAATCAGGATAATTGGTTTATTTATCACCTCAAACATTTATCATTTCTTTGTGTTAGGAACATTCAAATCCTCTTTATTTTCTATTTTGAAATATAAAATTAACTGTGGTCAACCACACCTTACCCTACCATGCTACAGGACATTAGAAGTGACTCCTCCTTTCCAATAGCACCCTGTACCCATTAACCACTCTTTCCCCAGTCCCTCTCCCCACAGTCCCAGTGTCTGGTAACTACTATTGTACTATTTCTATGAGATCAACATTTTAAACTTCCACATATAAGTGAGAACATGGGGTATTTCCAACCATAATTCAAGAAAAAATACAACTGAACAAAACAGTAGAAAATATCAGAGCATGTGACATATAGGAAAATTAAATACCTACTGACAATTTTATCTCAGTTAATGTGTGTATAAGCATATGTGTGCTTGACAATGATGTAAAATACATTCCTTAGAAACAAAAATATCTGATAAAATCTTGGTTTCTATGAGTTAGGGAAAGTTAATTAACCTCTCTGTTTTATTTCCTCATCTGTACTGTGGGGTCCATAGTAGTTCTCACCTGCTAAGATTGTTATGAAGATTAAACCAGTTAACACATGTAAAGCCTTAGGACAGTCCCTGGTACATAGTAATTACTCAACAAATGCTAAATATTGTCATTGATAAATCATTCCAGGAACTGACACATAGCAGGTGCTTGTAAACTATTTTTTTCTCTCTAAGGAAAGTACAGGTACACTGGTCACAGCCTATAGTCCCAGCAACTTGGGGGGCTAAGGCAGGAAGTTTGCTTGAATCTAGCAGTTAGAGATCAGCCCCAGAAACACAGCAAGACCCATGACTCAAAAGAAAAACTATAAGTATGTAAAGAAATATTGCTATTGCTAGGCATAGTGGCACATGCCATTATCCCAGAGCTTTGGGAGACTGAGGCAGGAGGGTCACAAGTTTAAGGGCAGCTTGGGGATCTTAGGGAGTCTCTGTACCAAAATAAAAATGAAAAGGTCTGGGAATGTAGCTCAGTGGTAGAGCACCCCTGGATTCAATCCCCAGTACTGCTTGGAAAAAAAATAATAACTTTTGTTCATTCATTATTTTTTTAATGTATTTGCTGGTGTGTTGGAAGAGGCAGGGTGTGGGTTGTGGCCCTGGATTCCCACCTGGGGAGTGATTAAGGGCTGGCATCAAGGGATTGGCTTAAGGTCCAGAGTCATTGGCTTTTTGTGGCCTGGACTATAAGAATCCTGTCCCAATCCAGCAGGGATAAGCAGAGAAGCCTTCTGAGAGTAAGGTTCAGGGCCACATGAGTCCATCTGGGAGGAGCAGGGGATGAGAAGACTTGCTTTCTATTTGTTAAGTGTCTTAACTTCTCTGTGCCTGAATTTCTTACCCAGTGGGTGTGGTGGTGCACGCTTGTAATCCCAGAGAATGAGGCAAGAGGATCTTGAGTTCAAAGCCAGCCTTAGCAATTTAGCAAGACCCTAAGCAACTCAGCGAGACCCTGTCTCTAAATAAAATATAAAAAGGGCTGGGGATGTGGCTCAGTGGTTAAGCTCCCCTAGGTTCAATCTCTGGTCAAACAAACAAACAAACACAATGACCAAGAAATTTCCTTACTGCTAAGGGGAAAATAATAGTTCCTACCTCACAGCATTGTCATGAGGTTCAAATACTTGTTAAAAGTTCATCTCGTAGGATTATGAATGAATATATACAAAAATCTTATACGCATGTAGCAGGTATTTGGTTATTGTTAGTTGTTATTATTATGAGAACTGCAGCCCTTAAACTCTGGGCCTGGGCTAAGCTTGAAACTCAAACTGGGAGATGGTTTGGTCTTCCCCTGTAAACAAGTATGGTAAGAGAATCCAGGACAAAATGAGTTCTGAAACTCCAGTGGTAGGTACTTCCCACTTCCAGTCTGCTGGAAATCATAATTATCATCCTGCATTTCTGTTGTGGTTTTAACCTGCCAAGGTGCTCTCAAATGCATCATTTCATTTAATCCTCACAATTACCTGTGAGATAAAGAAGGTGTATCTGTGTATTTGATAGGGAAGCTGAGTACCAGGGAGCCAAGTAGAACAAGGAAGTGTCCCCAATCCCTCACTGTCCAGCCCTTCCCCAAACACCAACCCTCTTCCTCTGTTCCATAATTGCGTGTTGGGCAGATGGTGAACTCCCTGAGCTGGCTCTGACTTATTCACTTTCTAGACACTCATTAAGTCCTGGTGGAGGGACAGGGCTTGGAATCCCAGAGAGCAATGCCAAGGATAGCAGCTGTCCACCAATTCCTGGGGTGCAGCAGTACGAGGAGGTCAGAGGTGTCTGCTCAACAAGTAAGAGTAACTGTGATACCAGACAGAAGCCCTTTATGGGGCATAACCCTCTGCCCTCCAACCACCCTGTCAGTCAGAGCCAGGGAGGTACAAAGTCACATCTTAGGCAGAGCAGGACCAGGCCAGCTGGATGCCCTCCTCCCAGCCCTCCCCTCAGCGACTCTCACAAGCCTGCGGTGGCCCCAGAGAGAGAGGGGTTTGTCGGGGGCTGGGGGAGTGTGAGTCAGCTGCTAAGGTATTTCTCCAACAGCTGCTTCTCAGGCGATAAGGGTTTGCCAAGCCCCTTTCCAGGGGCCTGAGAGAGGACAGACACTTCCGCCAGTCTGGGCACGGGTCCCTGAAGGCCTTGGCTTCAGGCAATTTCTTCTCAGAGACCCCTTTTGGGGTGCCCACCGGAACCTACTGAGGGAACTCTATTTTTGTGAGAAGCCCCCACCCCACCTGCTAGAATAGCTGCCGAAGCCCAGCAGGATGGAGCTTCCAGAGCAGTGGGTGCCAAGTGGAAGAGGCCGGCCAAGGGGCAGGCAGTGTTGGGGTGGAGGCCACTCAGAGGCCCCGGTTCTCCTTGTTTAGGGCTTCCTTAGGTGTTGGGTGGATGGTGGACAAGTCCATTACCCCCAGGCCCAGCTGCCCCTGTGGGAGCACTGCTGTCAGGGTCTCCCCTTTGAGGATTTTGTAGCCCCACTTTCATTTGGTGCCCGGACTCTTAGCAGCTCAGTAGTTACAATTTAGAGGCAGAAGGGACCTGAGAAATCTCATCCCATTCCCCACATTTATTACAATAATAATGATAATAATGATAATAATAATACTATTATTATTTTGGTACTGGGAATTGAACCCAGAGGTGCACAGCCATTGAGCCAACATCCCCAACCACACTCCACTTGCCCTTTTTTTTTTTTTTAAATTTTTTTTTAGTTATAGATGGACACAATGTCTTTATTTTATTGCTTTGTATGTGGTGCCAAGGATCGAACCCAGGGCCTCACGCATGCGAGGCAAGCGCTCTACCACTGAGCTACAATCCCAGCCCCTCCACTTGCCCTTTTATGAGACAGGATCTCCCTAAATTGCTGAGGTTGGCCTCCAACTTGAAATACTGCCTCGGCCTCCCAAGTAGCTGGGATTACAGTTGGGTGCCACCACACCTGGCACCCATCCCTTTCATTTGCTAATAAGAAAACTGAGGTCCAGAGAGGGAAAGCCCTCTACCTAGGGTCACAGGTCAAGCCGGTAACGTTGAGGGCAGGGTTCTGCACAGTTCTGGGGGCAATGTTCCCCTTGTGGTGTGGAGGCAACCACCTCCCCCATTCCTGGAAAGCCCGCTGCAGAGACTTCAGACCTCCCCAGCTCCAGCCCGGCCCCTTGAACCCATCCAGCCCTCCTTCTGTGCTCACACACAAAAAGTTCAGGTTTAGATTGTCCATGGAAATTGGGGACAGTGGGCAGGTGGGGGAAGGAGAGGCCAGAGGCCAGGAGTCCACAAAGGACAGAAGGTCGTAATCAACGTTCTGAAGGGGATAGGGTTTTACTAGGGGTGAGCGTTCTACGGGGGTGCCTTTCCAGGCAACGGGGGTGGGAAGCCAGAGAAGGAAACGTTATGATTTGTTTCCCTCCTCATTAAAGTCTTTTTCCTACAGTCGTGCCAATATAAGCTCCTTCTCGGCTGCCACGCGGAGCCGGCGTCGGCTCCACTCTCTTGCAGGAGAGGTCCCGAGCTTTCTGGGCCGCAGACCCACGTAATCCCCGTCTCGGCTGCACCTCCTCCGGGCGCCCGGCCTCAGCTGCACGCCCCCTTTAAATTTTAGAAAACGAATGAGGTCCTGTCTTTTGCCAGCTGCCCACAAATGGTTAACGCGGGCGCATTGAGGGGGGCGGGGCACCCCTTGCCGGAATCCAGCCTGCTCATTGGCGAGAGCCGCAGAGTTCCTGGCCAATGGGAGGAGGCTGCGAATCTCAGCCTGCCACGGCCGGGAGGGCGCGGGAGGAACACAGGCTCGCCCGGAGGAGGGTCCTCAGCCGGAGCTGCTCGCGGGGCAGTGGAGCAGGGAAGGGTGGCCTGGGACCCTCCTATTTCCTTCCGCGTCTGGGGCAGTGGGCAGAAACGGCAGTCCTACAGTGTCCCGAGACCCTTATCAGTTGCAAAGCCCCGCCCCTGTCGCGCGAGGAGGGGCTGGTGGAGAGGGAGGGTCTCCGGCCGTGCTCGAGGGGCGGGCCAGGCCCCAGTTCTTAAATCCCTTGGCTGCTCTTCCGGGTCAGCTCCTTCCTTTTCTCCTCCATTAATCCTACTGTGGGCGCACTGATGGGGCAGTGGGGTCTCTGACCCTAGTGGGGAGAGGTGACATTCTCGGGGTGGCTGTGGGTCCTCTCCCTGCCCTTTTAATCCCTCCACTGGGGTCAGTGCAGACAGGGCAAAGCTCTGGGGGCGCAGATGCTTGGCTGTGTACGTGTGTGCGGCCCTTCCCGACCTAAAGCCGCCCCCTCAGGCCGTTAGATCCTTGGCGCCGGCACCCCGATCCCTCGCTTCTGCCCCTCCCCTCGGCCCAGGCTACTCCAGAATGTGCTTGTGGGGGGAGGCGGGGAGACCGGAGTGGGTCCAGGCTGAGCTGTGGGATAAGGGGTGGGGGGAATCCCAAGCCCGAACATTCCTTCCGAGAAAGTGAGCTCTGGGGAGAGATGGGAGGAGAGTCCTCTCACATTTCCCCCTTTCTTCCCCCGCAGGCTGGGCCCACAGACATCCCCCCTCCCCCAAACACACTGACCCATACATTCCCGGACGGTTACTTGCTTCGTGGTCACTAGAAAATTGCCCCCATTTCAAGCTGAAGGGCCACCACTCTGAGTCACTGCTGTGCCCACAGTGTGTTTGTGTGGGGGGATAGGGTCAAAAGAGCAGGAAAAGGAGGTGGGCCCCTGGGTTCCCAGCTGTCAGCGGACCCTTCTCGTTCTTAAGCATTATTATATCACCATACAGGTACTTGGGGGTCCCAAGAAACGGAGGACTTGTCTTTCCAGAGTTAGAATATAAGGTTACCCCATGAAGGGAAAAGGCACTGGGCTCAGACTCTGAAGGTCCCATTTCCTTTGTTCTTTTTTTTTTTGGTACTGGGGATTGATCTCAGGGTCATTCAACCACTGAGCCACATCCTCAGTCCCATTTTGTGTTTTATGTAGAGACAGGGTCTCACTGAGTTGCTTAGCGCCTCGCCCTTGCTGAGGCTGGCTTTGAACTCGCGATTCTCCTGTCTCAGCCTCCCTAAGTGCTGGGATTACAGGCTTGAGCCACCGC
>CM053399.1:17587582-17658635 GCA_028644305.1 Xerus rutilus
ATTTCCTTTGTTCTGAGACCTAGCAGGGTCAGGTGGTGCTGCCTCTCTGGGTCCAGGTTCCCTCATGAATCATCATCCATGTCCCTAACTGAAGCGAGCATCAAGACCACGATGAAGTGAATTAGTCCAGGGAGAGTGGGCTCTTTCTTCCCTGGCCTCTTGTGGACTGGAAGGGGTGAAGCCAGCCCTCCCTGTGCATCCTGGCAGGACATGGGGGTGAAGGGGAGCACACTGTTCCAACCTCCAACATCCCTCTCACTCTTCACTCCCACCCCCAACAGGCCCAGGGAAGACAGATGCTGAGGTTTCACATTTTCTCCCTACTGAACTGTTCACCGCATGCCCAAATCCAAATAAGCAGGAATGCTTCTGTGTGTGCATGTATATGCATGCACACGCGTGTGCCCAGGCAATACAGACACAGGCTAGGAGGTTCCTTTTAGGCAGAGAATCTCCATCTCTCTGACACCACACGATGCAAGACAAACACAACCATTGCCACATTCAGATAGTTCCATGCATGGCCTCACAGGGGTGCTGTCCTTTGTACACCACCCTCACAGGCTCGTACATTGTCAAACATGAACACAAACCCAACAAGACACTCCTCAGATGTGATCAGAATAACACCAATTCAAATTGGCACACTCAGGCTGGGGGTGTGGCTCAGTGGCAGAGCCCTTGCTGAGCACGCAGGAGACACTGGGTTCCATTCCCAGCACAACAAAAAACAGACACAATAGATGTGTGCACTCACCCATATGCAGTCTCTCCAGACATGGGCTCACATAGGCACGGTTATGGTCACAGTTTCACACAAACACATGCAACATTTCATATGATCACAGAGCTAAATGCTGACTGTGCCAAGCCACAGGTCTGAGATGACTGTGTCATGTGAGACCTAGCAAAGGAGATTTGGAAGTCTCAGGCTTGCCTGGGGTTGGGACAGTGAGGGCTGAGACTGGAGGAGAAGCCAGCATGGGGATCGAGGTTTTTTTGTGTGTGCACCAGTGTGTGTTGGAAAAAGGAAAGGAACCAGTAAAGGGCAGGCTAGAACCCATCAGGGGCTGCCTCTGTGCAGAGGGAGAGTCCTGGGGAGGTTGTGTATGCTCTGTACCCTCAGCCCTGGTGGTCTAAGCCTGAAGTTCCCTCTCCTCACACCAGTTACCCTGTCCTGGCCAGGCCACAGGTCCTTCAGTTTCTCGGCCAACCCCTGGCATCTTTTGACCAGGCTGCCTATGTGCTGTGGCCCAACCCTGGGGCGGGTGCCAGGCACTGTCTGGGCAGGAGGAAGCCATGGCAGCGAGTGCTGCCGCCCCAGGTTGGGATTAGCTGTGACTGGCACCACTGAGAGCACAGCAGCCCACGGTCTGGCTGCTGGAGACGTTGGTCCATACATAGTGGCCAGAGGATCTTTATAGGACAGCTCAGGACACTGGAAACAGAGTGCCAGGGCTGGCACTGGGGCAGGGTGAGGGGCGCTCTGGAGAATAAGGGTGTTCTGTTGCATTTATGCATGTATCCATCATTCATACAGTATTTACTGAGCACCTACTGTGTGCCCAGGGATGAACAGGCCCAATTCCCACTCTCAAAAGACTTCCTAACTAGTGGTGTGACTACTCCACTATGGAGGTGAATCCATGTTTTGAAGAGCTGCCTTAAGAAGGATCTTCCACAACTCTAAAATCACCATGTTATTCCCCTGCTCAACACCCACTGATGACTCCAAACTGCCCTTAGGATGGAGACCAAATTCCTTAGTGTAGCTTGAAGTGATCCACTTACATTGCCTGTGTCTTGTGTTCAATTCTTGTTCTTATCTCCAAAGCCTAGGATACTCAGGTAGCTCTCAGATGTTTGCTGACTGACTGACTGACTGACTGGGTCAATGAGGGAATGCCAGTGAGCTAAGGGACTGAGGGCCTTTCTTCTGCAGCAGAGCCTCCAGGAATGACTGTCCTAAATTCTGTTCCCATGCCAGCTCGTTCCCGCTCCAGGCAGAGTTTCCATCTGCCTGGCTTCCTTCCCTCAGCTCCTCCCTGGTGTGGCTGCTGTACCCATTCTCCAGGTCGTTTGTGCCCAAGGAAGGCTTTTTGTTTCTAAGTTCCAGTCAGATCAGCTACCTGAGGAGCACAGACCCCACTCGGTGCTGAGGAGCGAGCCCCAGGCTTAGTCCAGGCCTAAGGGTATAAATGGGGCCCAGTGGCCAGCCAGCCGTAGCTGCTCTGGGGTCCTGGCCAGCTGGAAGACCTGCCCGGCTGCAGCCTGCTCCCTGGCTCAGGCTGGAATCCTCTTGGCCTCATCCCTTTCCTCGGTGCACTCAGTGCTGGGCCTCTGGCTTCCTCATGGTCCCGGTCTGTCTGAGTTGTCCTCAGGTTTTATTTTTGGAAGAAGTGGTATTCTCTCTCCTTATTTACTCCAGTCCTTCAGAGAAGGTGTGGGACTCCTGGGCTCGGCTGGGGATCAGGCTGCGACTCCAGCCCCTAGGGTCTGGACCTCTCTGGCCTCCAAAGACTCTTGACCCACCAGATGCTCCAAAGCTAGCTGCCCCTGCCTCTTTTCCCCACCCAATGTGTGACTAATGCCTGACCTTGTCCTTCTTGAAGAGCCCCACCATGGCCAAAAGAAATCATTATAATTTTAGAGCACCATTAGATCCTCCTCTTCTTATTGGCGGGAGCAATATAGTCCAATGGTTATGAACAAGGAAAGCGACATACCTGGTTCTAACCTGGCTCTGCTACATGCTGTGTAGCTTTGGGCAGGTTATTTAACCTTTCTGAGCCTTAGTCTAGGCTATGAAATGGAGGTACTTACATTTATTCTACCAAGTTACTGTGAGGATAAATTGAGAGAACATTTGTAAAATGTTTTAAATAATGCAGGGCATGTAGAAGGCTCTCATTCAATGTAACTATTATTATTATTATAGATGAGGAAAACTGAAGGCCAGGGATGGGAGTGGACTTGCCCAGGATCACGCAGCTCACGGTCAGCAGCTATTTCCAGAGGGTTCATTTGTCTCTATCTCCTTTCCAAGGAGAAGGGAGGGGCTGGCGTCAGCCCAGAGAAGAATTTTGAGTCAGTCAGATGGGCAAATCCCCGGTCTTCTGTGTTGGCCTCCTGTCACCCTGCCCAGGCCCACCTCTGGCTCAGGCCTTTCCTCTGTTGTCCCAGGGATTCTGCCTTGCTCATTGAGGGTGAGGGTTCTGGGCCCCAAGGTGGACCCCAGGCCAGGGGGCCTCAGAGGAGCAGGGAGTGCTGGGTCCTGACATCACAGACTGGAGAAGCTTGAGCCACAGCCCTGTGGGCCAGCTGGGGCCCTTCCAGCACGTCCAGATGTCTAAGGAATGTGCTGAGCTGGGAACTACCTCGAGAGTTCCCTCACCACCCCCAGCCCCGCACCCCTCTTCTGCTTTGCTCAGACATTGACTCTGCCCCTCCTCCCGCCCTTCCCCTCCCGCCCTGCCCCCCCGCATGGGGGGTCACTGGGTGTCCACCGTCCCTCTGGCTTCTGGCCACAGCCCACCTCCCTCTCAGTCCTCTGAAGGGGTTGCTGGAGGCAAGAGCCCTTCCCCTTCTGCAGACCCCGGAATGACTCTGTGGGGTGGAGGGAGATGGGAGCCCAAGCGAACAGGGAGGGGGAGAGTCCTGATAGAGCAGGCCAGATCCTAAATGTGGAACTGATTTGCAGCCCTGGAGAGAAAGGGGTGAGGGCTTTGGGGCGGCAGAGGGCAGGGCTGGGCCTCCTCCCTGGGAGGATTGAGAGGGGCTCTGGGCATCTTATTCCAGCTGAGGGCTGGGAGGGCCAAGGAGGTAGGGTGCCAGGCTGGGCGGGGCCCAAGAAGAGCGTTCAGATCGTTCTAGGCCCAGGGGTTAATGGAACATTCTTTGTGTGATAGTGGAGGGTCTTGAGCTATTAGAGGGGCTTGGGGAACTATATTAGGGTCCTAGGGTCGGGCCAGGGGGCAGGACATGGTTTAGGCTGGAGATCCCAGCCCCAAAGAGGGACAGCCATCCTTTTGCAAGGGCGGGGCTGCCTTGGGCCTCCCCAGGCCAGCCTGGCTCTGAGTGCCAGGAAGAAAGAGCCACAGGGAACGGGTGCTCCTGGTCCAGTCTGAGAGTCACATCAGGGCATGGGTTGGGAGTGGAGGAGAGAAGGGTCCTGGGGCTGGCTGCTGCCTTGTGTTGCCCTGGGCTCCAGGAAAGCCCACAGTGCTGTCTCCCCCTGGGGAGAGTCACTGGTTATCCAGACAGGCTGACAGCTGAGATCCCCCTAATGGACTGTAGACCTGCCGGCACTGAGACAGCTCAGAGGAGCTAGGGTCCACCACCACCTTGTCCATTCCAGAACTATCACTGGCTCCCTTTTGCCCTCTGAAAAAACTCCCAGCTCCCTCACATGGCATTCAATGTCCGTCATAACCTGATCCAACTTGCCACTGAAGTAAGAGCCCCTCATCATCTCCTCCCTCCAGCCCAGCTGGACTGACCACTCCCAGCTCCTTAATCCTGCTGGATCTTCTTTGCTGCAAGGACTTTGCCTGGAACATCCCGGTGCTGGAAATGCTTTGCCCTCTATCTCCTTGTTCCAACTCCTCCATCCTAAGGTCCAGATCACACTGCTTCCTCCAGGAAGCCTGCCCTGATTATACAGCTTGAAGAGTCCTGTCCCTCTTATAACTACCATGGCATCTGCGGACTGCTGGGTCACTTGTTAATATTATGTCTTGAATTCTATGCACAACGGGACTCATTTGTCCTCCCAAAATTTAAACACTGCCCCCCTCCCATACTTGGAGCTGAACCTAGGGCTTCACATGTGCTAAGCAAGTGCTTTACCACTGAGCTACCTCTCCAGTCCTTTATAGTTTTTATTTTGAGACAAGGTCTCAATAAGTAGCCCAGGATGGCTTTGAACTTGCCATCTTCCTGCATCAGTCTCCTGAATCACTAGGATTACAAGCATGTGCCACCTTTAACTTTCTTGAGTGTAGGATCTAGGACAGATTCCATCCTTGAACCCTCTGCAGGGCCCCATACAGGTCCTAACATATACCATGCCTAGCAGTAATGATAATGATAATAATAATAATAGTTAATAGTTTTGTCCTAGGTACTGTTCCGGTTCCTCCCATGCAGGATTTCACTTCAGCTTCAGAAGATAAAGTAGGTACTGTGAGTGCCTCGCTTCATGGATGAGGAAGCTGAGACACACAGTCATTATGCACTGTGACAACCCTGTGCTGAAGAAATGGTCCTGCCACCCCTCCCAGCACCTAGTACAGCACCCAGTAAAAGGCCAGGTACAAATTATGGGCCCCCCAGTCCATGTGTGCGATCCACACCCAGGGCCCCTGTTTTGCTCCTTCCCTGCCCATGCCTCTCCTAATGCCCAGAAACACAGCACTGAGAAGAGGTCCTGAGGGTTTTGGCTTTAAAAAATGGTCATCTGCAGAGAGGTCAGACAAACAGAAAATAAGATTCCTGTGATAGGGCTCAGTGCAGGGCTGGAGAAGGCAGGGCATTTGCTAGGGACTGTCCAATGCTGAGACCTTTCTTTCAGGCAGTGGCAGTGACAATTAGGAAAAAAATAACATCAGTAGCTAGCTGTCTAACAAAGGGCTTACTGTGGGCCAGGCACTGTGCTAAGCCCTCATGAGCATTTCTCCCCCACCCCCTTTCTCTTTCCTTCCTTCCTTCCTCCTTCCCTCCCTCCCTCCCTTCCTTCCTTCCTCCCTTCCTTCCTTCCTTCCTTCCTTTCTTTCTTTCTTACCAGGGATTGAACCCAGGGGCACTCAACCACTGAACCACATCCCCAGTCCTTTTTTATATTTTATTTACAGATAGGGTCTCAATGAGTTGCTTTGGGCCTCGCTAAGTTGCTGAGGCTGGCTTTGTACTCATGATCCTCCCGCCTCAGCCTCCCGAGCCATTGGGATTACAAGCATGCGCCACGGTGCCTGGCCCTCATGAGGATTTCTAATGGACTCCTTATAAGAGATCTGTTTTGGGTTGGGGATATAGTTCAGTTGGTAGAGTACTTGCTTTGCATGCACAAGGCCCTGGGTTCAATCCCCAGCACCACAAAAAACAAAAAAAAAAAGAGCTCTGTTTCTGTTTTACCATCTTACCAACTTTAGGCATGAAGAGAAAGTTTGAAGGAGGAAAAGCACCTGCCAAGCTCACACAGATGACAGGTGGTGACAGCCAGGACTCCCTCCTGGGGCTGTATAGTACCAGAGCTGACCATCGATGGCCACCTCGCCCCATCCCACCTCAATACATCCCAACTCCACTGCTTAGCCAGCTATTTGCCCTTTGACCTCGCACCTGCCAGTCTGCTCAGGTTGGGCCTGGAAGGAGGCACCCAGTCTCAGGACTTTCCTGTTCCGAATCTGCCCGGATTGAGTGGATTCAGGGTGCACCACTCACCTCTTTGCCCAAACTCAAGTTTCTTTGAGAGACCAACATATTCAAAGTTGGTTCTATTTCTTAAGCTAGGCAGTGAGTTCACAGGTACCTATTTTATTATAGCTTATAGTTTAGAGATATGCATTGTATGTATTCTTTTAGCACACAATATATTTCATAATAGGAAAGGCCATCAGGATCAAGTGCAAGGTAAGAACACAATATGTTTCATAATATGGAAGCCCATCAGGATCAAGTGCAAGGTAGAGGTGGGACTTAGGTTAAGATTCACCACTTGAATGAATGAAATATACCTTTTAAAAAAAAGGACCATCAGGGCTGGGTAGCTCAGTGGTAGAGCGCTTGTCTAGTACGTGTGAGGCACTGGGTTCGATCCTCAGCACCACATAAAAAGAAATAAATAAAAAAGGAAAGTATTGTGTCCATCTACAACTAAAACTATTTTTAAAAAGTTTCTAAAAAGACCATCAGAACCGGAGGTGTGGAAGACTCCTTTCTTTCTTTCACTATTCACCCACCCACCTTCCAGCGCCCCCATCCTTCCATCTGCCCACTCATCCATCCATCCTGCTTCAATCCACCTTTCCTCCCTCCCTCCTCCTTCCATCCACCCAGCCAATAAATACACACCTGGAGCACTCAGTCACTAGAGCTATGGCTAGAGAATAGCCAAGGGTAATGAACTGACACTCCCTACCTTCAAGGAACCCCTAGTCTAGTTCAGCGACAGGGAAGCCAATCCTGGAGAGGGGAAGTGATCCATCCAAGCACACACAGTGAGTTGAGGAACCCAGGTGATGTGGGACCTGTGAGCTCGAGCTTAGTCCTGTCTGCCTGCAAAGCGAGCCCCCCTAGCCACTGCCTGGGAGCTGCCTCCGGGCTCTCCGTGAGAGCCTGAAGGGCCTGGTCACTCCTTTTCTGCTTTCATTTTTGTTATTCTTTTGGATGGGGTAGGGAGGGAGTGGCTGCTGCTGTCCAGCTGTTATGTGGGACCACACATCCCAGCCCAGATGTGTCAGCCTCTCTCTGATGGGTGAAATGGTTTCTGGGCCAAGAGCCAAGGGCCAAGGAGGCAGCAGTGAGGGCTCTGTCCCTGGAGAGCTGGGGAAGGAGGCGCCCTGGGCTGGCAGCAGGGAAGCTCACTCATGCTCTTAGCAGTCAAGTTGACCTCATTATGACATGGTGTGTCCAGGCTATGGGGATCCGGATCTTTGACTTTCCAAGGAAATCGATGCCTTTGACATTTTTCCTTCGAGGGTCAGAATTCTGGACCGTATCCTGCCTCTTCCACCTTCTCCTGAACTAGATTTTCCCACTTCCACATTTTCCCCAGTCCTGGCCCAGGGTCCTGCCACTTATTTTGGCTTCCTCTGACCTGCTTAAGGGGGTTACACAGAGTTCCAGCCAGAGCAAGGCTCATGGTCTTGACTAAACTCCACCCAAATCTTCCTCCTCCATCCTGCCCCCCGGAGCGCTGAGACTTCCAGAAGAACAGCCTGTTCTCCAGCATCTGGAGCTGGTTTCTTGAGGGAGGTTCAAGGGCAAGCCAGGTCCCAGAGAGAGATGCTCTGAGAGGGCCTGGGTACCCAGCCTTGTAAGAGGCGTGCTGTGTGCAGGGGGAGGACATGCGCTGGAGTATGCTTTATAGACCTTCCTGAGGAATCTTGGGAACTGCGGAGGGCAAAGGTGTAAACCCTCAGAAGGACTGGGGAGCCACACCTGAAGTGGATAGAAGAGGGAAGGGGAGGGGTGGGGGCCTGTCCAGGAACTCTGGCTGTCCCTAAAGCTCTAGGCATCTACCATGCCCTCAGAATGGGAGTGGGTGAGGCTGAAGCCGGGACCCTCTGACATCCAGGATCTCAAGTTTTCCTCGCCCTAGATGGCAAAGCTCACACTAGAATAAGAGTGGGAGAGCTAGCTTCCAGCTTTTTCTCTCTTTCTTCGTTTGCTCCCTCCACAAGACTCAGCGTTCTCATTTGCATAGGGGACAGTAAAGGACACAACCCTCATCCTTGCTGCTAAAATGCCTTCCAATAACTCCTTTGCCATCAGGGACAGGAGTAACTGGGGAGGGATGCGGAGGTCACTTTGGAGTATCCTTCCACGTCCTCTCTCTTTTCTCAGGCTCCCCAGCAGGGTCTGCTCAATGATGGCGCCCCTATTCTTTGTTTCCCCCTCTGTCTTTTTCATTCAGGTGTGAGCATCTGGAGGGCCAGGTGTGTCTTCTTCATCCGTGTATCCCTGGCACCTGCAAAAGGGTCCTTTCAGTGTCCAGTTGTTGAAGGAATGGCCATGTGTTTTAGTGAATGAACAAGGGATCCTGGCTGGTCCAGGAAGGTGGAGTTGAGGTGAGGTGGGCTCGCAGATTGAGGAGCAGTCAGCAGTCAGTCTGTGGGGTCCAGCATCCCCACCACTCAGGGTTGGCCAGGCCAAGACTCTGAGGACCCTGAGCCCCGTTCCAGACGGTGTATTGGAACCGTCAGTACACTTCTTGAACACTTAGGTCTGTTTTCGCTGTTGTTTTATGTTTTCACTTTCTCTGCAGGGGCTGACCCAGCCTCAAGTAATTTTCTCTACAAACACAGTAAATTCTTAAAAAGAGAAGTGTCCTCTACAATGTATCCAAAACTTGGTTCCTGCTTCGTGCTCAGACCCATCTCAATAAGTAAGTAAATAAATAAATAAATACAATGAAAGAAAGAAAAGAAAAGTGGACAAAGTTCTTATTTCGTGGGACTGGGAGAGCAGGCCACCTCATGCTCCTGAGGGGCTCTCAGGTTTGGCCTGTGGTGCACAGGAAGCTACAGTGTTGACTTTTGTGTTTTCAGGGACAGTACAAAGCATCTGAAACACACTGCTTTTAATCCTACAGAAACACAACTCTATATTTTACATGATTCGGAAACCATAGACTTGGCTTATTGCATTACGGTGAGTTTTATTATATCCGGCAGAAGGATACTACTATGCTAGGTTTTGGGCAATGCGTGAAACAGACAGGTTTGGAGCTTCCTTTCTCATGGAGGAAACAGATAATAAGTCAATGAAAAAGCTTGGATAAGAACTATGAAGAAATCAAAGAGTTGATAGAAAATAATTGGGGGGTCTCATTTCAGGTGGTTGGGAAGGCATCTGTAAAGAGGTGATATTTGAGCTGAGATTGGGAGGCTGCAATGGAATGGACTGGGGAGAAAGCATTTCAGATGGCAGGAACCACATGTGCAAAGGCCCTGGGGCAGGGCTGCACCAGGCCTAGTTTTAAGCTGGGTGAGCATTGATCTGAGAATCCTAGAGCAAGTCAAAGAAGAGGAGACTGAGGAAGACAGAAGCCCCAGAGCCAGACTCAAAGGTAGGTCTGAGCCACAAATTCAAATCTTTTATGGGGCAGCCAGTTCTAGTCTGTCCTAGACCAGGGGCTGCAGAGCCTGTGCAGTAATGACAACTCATTGGAAACTATGAAGAGCACTTCCTGAATCTCAGAGACAGTGGGAGCTGCAGGACACTGATGACTGGGAGCAGATGGGCTTAAGCACTCTTTTATCCCTAAAACAGGTAGAGGCTGGCCTGGACCTCATTCATTCATTCATTCAGCCATCCAGGTATCAACAGTTGGCTGCAGCCTACCCAGTGCAAGCACTGTGCTAGGTGCTGAGGACAGAGAGCCAAGCCCCTGCCATCAACAGAGGAGGCAAAAACAAAACAAAAGAAACTATGTCGGAAACTCAAGAGTTTTGGTGGAGGAGTGTCTAAGGAAGTCTCACTTTTTGAATAGGACCCCTAAGACTTGGGCTCTGCTATTAGCTTTTCTTTGTTCATTCTTTTCTAGTGGATTCTACTCTTGAGACCAGAGTGCCCTGGCTCTATGTCCTCTTTCCTGCTGTGAGAATTTAAAGACACACACACACACACACACACACACACACACACACACACACACACTCCCTCTCCTTTTGAGGGCTGTAAAAGGCCCACCCACACAGGCGCATCCAAACACACATACTTCTCTAATCTCCCTAAATCCTCCAAAGGCTGGGGGTGGGGGTGGTTCTGTGCTTTCCCCAGTTATCTCAGGAGAAGCCAGGCTGGGGATCTGGGGGGCAGCAACCAGTGGTAGCTCCCCCAGCCGCTTTCCCCAGGGCTGGTCCCTGGGTCCCCGCCATTCCCACACCTGGCCTCCCCAGCTGCTTCGAGGTGAATGAGTGTACTGGGCAAACATCCTGCAGCTTCCTGCTGCTCCCCTCCAGAGACAACAGAACTCTTCCTCCTCCTCCTCCTCTTCCTCCTCAACCTCCCCACACCCTCCCAGCTGGCGATCCTCTGGGATCCAGAGTCAGCTTCCCTCTAGAGAAACAGCCATTCCTCCCCCTTAGCAAGATGTGGGTAAGACACGCACAGACTTAGTGTCTCCACCACCTGCTCTCCCTCTGGTCCTCTGCTCCATCTCTCAGTCCAGACCTTCTCTTATGCATGCCAAGGGGCTGAAGGATGGATCACAGGGTACAGTGGAAAGGAGGGGGTACATCAGAAACTGGGCAAGGAGGAGAAGCCCCCACATCTGGCAGGAAGGGCAGCACTTCGGAGGGGCGGCTCTGAGAATCACAACAGGACTGCAGCCACACGAAGGTCTCAAAGAGAAAGCACCTCAGCCACCCGCAAACACGCATGCCTTGACTGTGTGTACTCAGGCTCCTGTGTGTCCGTGTTTCTCACAGATTGTATTGAAGGTGAGCATCTATTTTGCTTTTTGTTTCTAGAGCAACAGAGCACATAGGTTTTCCACATGACTTGAAGGCCTATATCTGGATTTTTAAGGAGAGTGAAAACACTTTTCTTCATCTTTTGTACATACACTGTTTCTTTCTGTCCTCACCCCTGGAAACATTTGTCTGTCCTCTTGCAGAATGAAGAGGGAGCAGGGACAGAGTTGCTATGGGATCTCTGCTGGAAGGGACCGTAGCATGAGAGTGGAAGCCCCAGAGAAGGAACCTGGGGCTGAGGGGTTCTCCCCACCACCCTCATCCAATCTCTGGAACAATTCGGCTGTGGTCTCTTATATGCCAGGTTTTAGGCTACACTAATCTTTAATTTCTTCACTAAATCTCTACAAATGCCATGAGTAGAGCAAATTATGTATGAATATGACATAATGAATCCCACTGTTTAGTATAATTATAATGCACCAATAAAATATAATGCCATGGGGAAAGCTCTGATACCCCCATTTTTCAGATGAGGGAACCAAGGCCCAGAAGAAAAGCCACTTGTCTGAATCACCCAGCTGGCTGGTAGCAGAAGCTTAGCCAGACACAAGTCTCCCGGTTCCCAGCCAAGGAGATCCTTCTCTGTGCCCTTAGATACCCTTTCCTCTCTCTCGCCTCGCTTGGCCTTGCCCAGGCACCAGAGCAGGAGTGTCCCCAGCAGGGCTTTCCCTCCCCTGTCCCTGTGCTGGTTACCACTGTCTGATCCAATCTGGTCTCCTTTTCTGTGGTGGACCAGAGGAGCAGCTGGGGATGCAGGGCTGAGGAGCAGAAGGAGCTGCAGGCGGAGCACAGTCCATTCAGAAGAAAATCTCTCCAGATCTGCCAAGGGCTGAGGGAAGCTCACAGGAGGGCTTAAGGGCACCCCTTGACCAGAGGGGCTGAGTTCCAGCAAGCCCTCTTCCCTCTCACCACATTTCTTGCCAGCACCAAGGGTGTATGTGGATCTGCAGAACCCTGCTGCTGTTTCAGAACCATCCTTAGAAAGACCTAACCCAACCTTTTTCCCATTTTACAGACAAGGAAACTGAGGCCTGGGTAAGGGCAAGTGAGAGATATGGCCCAAGCTCACAGAGCAAGCATAGCCAGGACTAGACTCCAGTGTGATCACTCTCTTCCCAGTGTAAGCCCCTCTCTTTGTCCTCTTAGCCTACTTGTCTGACTGGAACTAGAGCCTTCCTAAGAGAGCAGGTGACACAGATGTGCTATATAGGGGAAACCAGAGAGACCTCAGACTCATGCCTCCCGGATTCAGGTTCCTGTCTCTTAGAACTGTATGCCCACATCAATCTTGTCACCTGGGACGGTTTAGATGCAAGTGCAAGATGCGCAAGTCTTCCAAGGACTTGGCTCTTGTGTGGCCGAGTTTATCTTAGTTGGAGAAGGTAGAGGCCAGCAGGTGGAATCCCTTATGGACTTGACCAGGGATTGAGTGAGTGTGTGTGTGTGTGTGTGTGTGTGTGTGTGTGTATTTAAATGCATGAGCGCATTTGTGTGTTTGGTGCAACTGGTGGTTCACTGCTGGGGGTGTATTTCATTAGACTCTCCAAATCTTGCGCATTTGGCATCAGGGCAGGCCCTTCCGAACCTAGATATTTCCTCCCTTACTGAGCCCATGCCCCTCCCCCATCAAGGCCTAAGGCTGAGCCTGAGAGAGGGAGGGGGGAGGAAGGAAAGAAAAGAGAGAGCCACGTTTCCTTAGGGAGGGAGGGAAAGAGAAAGGAAGGAGAAAGACAAGCCCAGAGACAGGAACGGTCGTGAAATCACGGCGGGGGGCGGGGGAGGGAGGGCTCCGAGGAGAGGGGAAGAGACAGAGAGAGAGAGAGAGAGAGAGAGAGAGAGAGAGAGAGAGAGAGAGAGAGAGAGAAATTCAGCAGAGACATGAGGAACCGAGACACTGAGCGGTGGTGACCTAGAGACAGAGATGGAGAGAAGTCCTCCCCCTGAGCAATCATCCTGTGTTGCCCTGAGCCTCAGGTCTCTCTCTGGGAGGTCTCGGTCCTGACTCCCCGAGGCAGCCAAGGAAGCACCCCTAAGTTTCTGGGTCTGGCTCTGACCCAGTAGGAGCATCAGGTCTCTGGCTCTCTGAACGCTCCCCTATGCGCCCCCCAGCGGAGACACAGAAGCGGAGCCACCGAGGCCCTAAAGGAGGCGCAAGAAGGGGCGCCGCCACTTTGCGCCGGACCAGGTCCCAGAACCCTGGGGCGGGTGGGAGACAGCTAGAAGAAATGGGTGGGGACAGAACTGGTGTTTCTCAAGCTCATATCGCACAATCCGGTGGCCCCGGCTCCTCGAAATCCCCCTCTCTTAGAAGGCAGAGGCCAATGTTTGCACAGACTGAACCCCAGGAGCGGCGCGCCCTGGCCCAAGCTTCGAGCCTCCTGTCCAGGATTCGGGTTAAGGGAGGTGTCGAGGGACCTACTCGCCAAATCTCAGAGCTCTAAGCACGTGTCCCTGGGGGACACCCTGCACCCAGCCCCCTCCCCGGTTCCTGCCCAAATGATGTGTAGTCGGGTCTTTCTGGGGGCCCCGGCGCGCCACAACGAGGGCCGCCGAGTTTTGCAGTGGGGAAAGAGACCCTTCACTTACCGCATTGTTGAGGAAATCCGATTCGTTCAGATCCCCCAAGTCCAGGAAGCTGGATCCGGGGAACAGCCTGTCGGCCGGGAAGGGTTCCAAGACGGCGTCCATCGCGCCCGGCTCCGGGGACCCCCTTGGCCGGGCTCCCTCACTCCAGGGCGGCGGCGAGCCCAGCACAGAGCTCCTGCCTGAGCGCGGGCGAGCGGGCGGGGGGCAGGTCCCGGGCGAAGCCCCGGGGGAGGGGCGGGCGGAGGCGGCGCGGCCCCGGGTCGGGGGCGCGGGGGCCTTAGGACACAGGCGCAGAGCGGGCTGGGCTCAGGGGCCCTGGGCGCACCGTGGGCATTTAGCCGACTCCTCCTCCAGCTCCTCCCGGGGCACAGCTGCCTTCCATGGGGATCCCGGGGGTGGGGCTGCGGACTGGAGGAGCCCCCCGGGCCGGGGGCGGGGGAGCTGAGCGCTCCCCCGAGACTGGGTGGCTGCCGGCCGCTGCGCTTTTTTCTGCGTCTCCCCTCTGCACGGCTTCTGTCACTTTCCTCTCAGTGAAACCGGGAACCCTTGGCTGGTTAGCCCAGCTGGCCGAGGCGCCACGCCCCCACATCAATATTCACGATAAATCAATATTAATGAGAAGAGGGCGTGGCTTGAGGAACCGTCCCTCCTCTTTTAAAGAGACATCTGCAAGCCAGTCTTCCAGGCCAGTCTGTTCTCTGACTGCTCAAGGAAAGGGCTTAGAGCAACATCGTCCTAGAACCGACGACGGTGTTCCTGGAACATGAGTATCTTAAGGCTTTACCAACTGTGATCCCATAAATTCATGAGGAAGCTGTTATTTTTATTCTCCCAGCCTTCTTGCTAAAGCTGGAACCAAACCCAAAGTCAGCAAACTCTATCTCACAGGCTCCTCTAGAGACCCTCCCTCAGTGGGGGAAGATTTCAGCTTCTTAACTCAGCTCTGGACTCCTCCTCCAGGAAGCCTTCCCTGAAGCCTCAGGGTGGAGCAGTTACCACCCCTGTGCACTCAGGACTTGGTGTACTTACCCTCTTGTTTCCATGATAGACAAGTTGTTTGCTCACATGTCTATGAACCCCGCCACCTCCCACCCCCACACATACAATGACACTCCTTAGGGCAAGAACTGTATGTACTTCCTGCATGTGGAAGGGATGCATGAACAGCAAGAAATGAGGTGGGTACCCCTTTTGTCAATCACCAATGGTTCTGAAGAGCAGGAAGTTGGAGAACACCCTCTATGGAGTCTGGATGAGGCAAGGTGCTGGCTGGCCGCACATTCCACAGGCACCTGACATTCCCAGGTCCCCTTGGATCCATTACCTAAGTGGCCTGCCCCTGCGTACAACTTAATCTCTTGAAAGGGTTGATAAACAATCACCAAGCACCTGAACAAATGGAAGTGTTTCAGAAAGGCCTCCCTTGGAGGGCTGGCATACAGTTTCCTGCCCAGAAGTCATTAATAGGATTAAATGTGTCCTTCTTGTTTGGGTAATGAGCTTAGGAACCAAAAGGCCTTTAGGTAGAGATGTCATAGCAGCTAAGCCACTGGATATCACAAAAATAGTTCTCTCAGTGCCAAAATGGGAGAAGGGCTCACAATGACCTGTGACAGCAGTTGTTTGCTAGCCTGGGGCAATTAGGCAGGCAGGTGGCTTTTCCTTCATCTCATGACCCAGCTGACACAGTTTTGGACAGTGAAGTTCTGACTCTTGAGGCTATCACATGACTATTAGCCCCCAGGCCTCCCACAGAGTTTACTCCTGAGAAGTTGGAATTACAGCCCAGGTTCTGGGGATTGGTTTAGCCGCAATGCACTAGGAGAAGTTAGGCTGGGCCAAAAAGACATCGGTTCACTTTCAGAACAGTGGCAGGGTGAGGAGGCCTGTGTTCAATTCCCAGCACTGTAACAAACAAGAACACTGGCTAGTAAAATTGGGGTGCTGGGGCTACGGGTATTTCCCCCAAATGTATCGTATGTGACTACCTGAGGGCCCAATAAAACACTGGGAATGTGGCTGATCCTTCTCAGGGCCAGGGGAGTGGTCTCTGGCTAGATGAACAAACCAGTCTGTTGTGGATGAGCTTGTAGCAGCAGGTGTCTGGAGTCTTGGCTCCTAAGCTGGAGTCCCTCTGCCTGAGGTTGGCTGGAAGTTGTGCCTGTGTTCCCCTCAGCCTACTCTGTAATTAGAGACACAGGTACCATTTAAATGATTGGGGAAGATTATATAGTTTTAGATAAGTAGGATTAGAGTGTCCTGTCTTTCCTTATTCTTACCCAGGTGAACACCCCAGGAAACCATTGAAAATAATCCTGGGGAGACATTCTGGTTCCGGCACTCCTGTGGAGTCTGAGAGACAGGATCTCCCAAGAGAAATCCTGGTGGGGAGGAGGGTGGCAAGGAGAGAGAGAAGAGGCAGGGCAGAGCCTGGCATAAAGAAAGAGTGTGATAATTTTCTTTTCCTGGAATGAAGGGGATGGCAAAGCCTGGCTGAGATGAGGATGCCAGAGGATTGATTCATACATTCTACGAATATTATTGAGCACCTACTATGAATGGTCTCTAGACCAGGCATTCACTGGAGGTACAGTGACTAAGAACTTATGTCCCGGAGTGAATGAGGGACTGCAGAGGTGGGTGGAAGAAGATAATGGTAAAAAAATCTTAAGATGATAATTTCAGATAGTGGTAAGGACCATGAAGAAATATAGCAGTGTGACGTGACTGTGGGTAAGGGAAGTCATGTGTGAGCTGAGAACTGAATCATGAACTGGGGTCATTGTAGGGCAAAATAGAGGGAAAGGCATTCTGGACAGAGGGAACAGCATGTAGAGGAGAGAGAGAGAGAGAGAGAGAGAGAGAGAGAGAGAGAGAGAGAGAGAGAGAGAGAGAAAGGCTTACACAGAAGGGCAGCCAGTGGCCCAGGAGTGACATGAGGCATGTGAAACTCTGAAACTCCAATGCCCCATACAAACGGGTACTGATATTCACACTGAGGCCACGGCTCTATTCCATGCAAGCACTGACAGGAATTGTGCCAGCTGCCCCTACAGTCTGTAGGGTGTGGTCAGCAACACATCTCTTCATTTTCCGCGGGGCTGGGGTTTGAACCAGGGCCTTGTGCGTCACCCGCTCTTATCTCTTCAACATTTTCCAGGAGATGGAATGACATGAAGTTTGAGTTCTGAGTTCTGACCTAACAGAAAGGATTGTTCCCTCCCTGCTGGTCCCTGGGCTTGGTCCCAAACCCATGCCCTCACCTCAGACCAGGCTTGGTTCTGCGGACACCACCTCCATATCCCAGGTACTTTAGCAGGAGAGAAAGGTGAGCAGCAACTCCTCCTGTTAAAACTGATCGCTGCTCTGCAGCCACTGCTCCCGCTGTGAAGCAAAAGCCTCATGCGTAAAGGCATCCTGACACTGTCAGTGACATCAGTGGCACACACACTGGAGGAGAGGGCAGAAATAAGCTTCCTGCCTGTCCCAGATAATGAAGGTCAGGAAGAAAGGGTCCTGTCAGGCTGAGCTGTGAGCAGGGGCAGGGATGGTGTATGTCTGTGTGTGTGCACATGTTTAGAGGACTTAAGGTCTTGGCGGGTCACTGACACCCTGGAAGACTCTTTGACCTTCTCTCAGTTTCCACAGCTATAAAATGGGAAGGTGCTCATGCCTTCTAGGGTCCTGTCCTTGCCAAGGATCTTTCAAATGTGGCCTCACCAGGACAGGGCCTGGGAAGCTGGGGAAAAGGCTGGCACTTGGGTTTCCAGGTCCTCTCAGAGCCTCCGGGAGGGTGCAAGGCTAGTGTTTACAAGGGGAAGGCAGGCCTGGGGTGGTAGTGAGAAGGTCGCCCAAAGTAAACCTGTCTTGTTTGCCTGGATTGTAAAGGAAAAACGCTTTGGCACACTCTAACAGGAACTTCTGAGAAATAAAAACATAGTCATCCTGGAGATTAGGCTGACTTCCGGGGTGCAGACGGAGCCCTTTGTTCTCTTGTGGTTCCCTAAGATGCGCTGCTCTCCCTGTGCCCCCAGCCTGGGCTGGAGTGGAGTCCTGGAAGGGAGGGGGTGGGGTGGAGACCTTCAGACCCCAGCTGTCACTCACCTTAGTGTTCTCTCCACTCTCTTAGCCTGTGGTCCTTTTCTGTCTCCACCCTGAACCATAAAAATACCTGACATTTATCAAGAACTTGCATTGTGCCAGGCACTCAATACATTATCTTGTTTAATTCTTGGAACAAGTTTGTAAGATAAGTATCATAGCTCCAGTTGTGAGATGCACTTTTCGTACATTTTAATACCTCTGAAGTCAGACTGTGTCTTATAACTGATAATATGTCACAGTTCAGTGGATTTTTTTTTCTTAATGTACAGAAAATGATGGATGCACCATATATTAATGACATATAAGATTTAGGAGAAGATGATGTCATTAGTATCCCCAATCTGCAGATGAGAAAACTAAAGCTCAGGGAATTTACACTCCTTTCTTCCACAGGAAACCAGGGCCTAAGATGATGGCTGGCTTGTCCTGGGTCCCCACTTCATGAGGCAGAGCTAGGACAGAGAGCTGGGCCTCCAGCCTTCCAACCAAGGGCCCTTTCCACTCACCCTAGATGAACTGGGTTTGCTCACTGGGGAGAGGCAGGAGCTGAGGGGAGAGCCTTCCAGGACCTTCCTCAGCCATGAGTGATTCATTGGCCACCCTGCCTTAGAGAAAGGCCTTAAAGATTTTTTTTTCCTCTTTAAATTCTCTGAAGACTGAAGTTCCTTAAGGACTAAGAAAACACTTGCCTCCTTTCCAGCTCCTTTTCCTGGTAATTGGTTTAGCGTCTTTTTCCCTGAATTTCTGCTCTACTGTCCCATCTCTGGACTGGAGGCAGGCCCGCCCCTTGGCCCCTGTCTGCCTGCTGCCTGGGGAACAGCTCCACCCGCTTCCTGCTTAGCTCTCCTGCTCTGAATTCACCCTTTTTTCCTCCAGCTTGAATCACCTGCACCAACTTTGCTTCTAGATGCTTCCATAGCCCAGGCCACCTGGCTCCACCCCTCTAACATGCACTCGTGATTCTGGAGTCCCCCATCTCCTTTGCTTGTTCAGCGTAAAGTAATGAGGGAAAAATCAACAAAGCCAGCACCGCCCCCCCACCCCCGCCCCTGCCTTGAGAAGTCTTCGTGTTGGGGACACTCCCTGCAAATCCTGCTCCACCTAGGGCTGGCAGAGCAAAACTCTGAACCTAAGAGGAAGGGCAGGGGCATGGAAAGTTGGAGGTCCTACTCTGGTGTTATTTCCGTGTCTCCCCAGGCCTCGGTTTCCCCAGCTTCCAAGGCTGGTGAGGCCAAGGTGTCTTGCCACCAAGAAGCAGAGAGGCAGCCTGAGGCCTTCACATCAGAGGCTTTGCTAAAACAGGATACCAATTCAGATTAGTAGGGAATGTTAACAGCCAAAGGTAAGCCAGGGTCACAGTTTTGGCTGTCAAATGAGCATTCTAGATCCGACAGGCTCTCAGATTTGTCCGATCAGCTCAAACTGTGGGACTTGGTTTCTTTCTGCTCAGAATGCAAATGTGACCCTGTGTGTGAGAAGCCCAGGAGTCCTCGAGGCTGCTATCGGCAGGAGCTGAGCACACCGCCCATCGTGGTGACCCCATGCTTGCACCCCGGGAGCATGACCAGAGCAGGAGGTGTGGACCCAAGTGTGGGCCTTCCGCCATTTGCGCATGTGTGCGCGCCTCCGAAGGAGAAAACGACAGCTCACACCTAGGGGCGGGCCGCCTCCGCACGTCCATGCCAGCGCGTGCGGCTGCAAATCTGGTTTCCATCTTCTCCCAATAGGCAGCAGGGCTGCGGGAGACTGAGTGGAATATTAATTGTGCTTTTGCACGTGGCCAGGCTCCATGAATGTAGTGGTCGGAGGGAGCAGCCTGCAGCTATGTAGGGAATGAAGGGGAAGCCACAGCGGCGTGGCTGCTGGGGTTTAAGGCTGCGCTGCGGAGGAGGCTGAGCCCCCTGCCCAATGGGATTGCTGGCAGCGAGCTCTGTGGGTTGGGGGAGCTTCTGAGAACAAGGAGCTGGGGACAGCCAAGCAGGCATCTACCAGGATTAGGGCGATTCCCACATTCGACTCACCCAGAATCTGGCACATAGTAGGTTTTCAGTGAATGCTGAACGCCTATAGAGATCTCAAGGTCCCAAGGAAGGAAGGAAATGGGCCCATATTAAGCACCTACCATGTGCCAGCCACTCTGAGTGTCACTGTCAAGCTATTTATTTATTAATTATTTATAGTGTAATTTTTTTTTTCCTGGGGATTGAGCCCAGGGCTTGTAGAGTGCTAGGCAAGCACTCTACTACTGAGCTACTTTTCCAGCCCTTTTTATTTTTTATTTTGAGACAGAGTCTAGCTAAGTAGCCCAGTCTGGCCTTGAACTTGTGATCCTCCTGCCTCAGCCTCCCAAGTAGCTGGGAATACAGGCCTGTATCACCACCCCCCAGTACTCAAGCATTTTATTCTATTTAAACTCACAAAGACCTTAGGAGATAGTATAACTACCATCTTGGAGAGGGGCCACTGTGCATTTATAATTCCCACCCTTCAACTTGCCACTTTAGGGGGGCCCAGGGAAGAATCGTTTCTTATTTAAGAGCCCAAAGGCCCCAGAGCCTGGGGTGCTCTGGTCATGCTCCCCAAAACTGACTTTTTGGGGAGCCAATTATTAACCTAAAACCCTCTGGATTTTTTTTCTTTTTTCTTTTTTTGCAGTACTGGGATGGAGCCCAGGACCTCAGAAGTGCCAGGCAAGTGCTCTATCATTGACCTACACCTGAGCTTAACTCTGGATTTTGTAGCTCTTTGCATTTCCTTCTTTACTCAGGCTGGGAGGGAGCACAGAGAAGAAAAGGCTGAGGTCCACCTCTTGCAACAGGATCTCATGAAGGTGGCCTGCCACAGACTAACTGCATCCTGCTTTCATTTTATATTTTTATCCTTTTTCTCCATATTCTTTTTTCTCTTTTAAAAACCACCAGATTCCATTGTTGGTAGGCTTCTCAAATACCTTAGAAGTGAGAGATAGAAAGACACAAATATTTTTACTTGTACAGATAAAGAAAGTGAGGCCCAGAGAGGTTGTGTTATTTGGCCAAGGTCACACGGTTATTCAATTGGGAGAGGAAATTTGATCTTGTATCTATTTGACTTAATCTTTCTGCTGCCCCAGACTCTGGGTGTGGACAGGTTGGTAATCAGGGGCAACCAGCGGGCTTTCTGGGAAGTTGGAGGAGTTGGAGGCCTTTGTAGGCTCAGCCTTCACCTCTCACCAAAGTTCCTCTAAGAAGCAGATCCAGATGAGGGTCTCATCCTCTGTCATGTGCCTAGAGAGGTCCCTGGGAGCCCTGGGCATCTCCATCCCTAGGGACCAGCCCCAACCTCCCAGGCTGAGCAGAAGAAACAGAAAACCAGCAGGCCCAGCCTTGGCAATCACCATTACAGCAAATATATATTCCAGATGCTCCAAGGAACATTTCTGGAGCCTCTGCAACTGAAGGGCGGACCAATTCCCCAGAGGAAGACGCATGGATGTGGCCCAGGGGAGCCACATTTATTTTCTGCTCTATGCCAAGCAAACATAGAGCTTACAGGGTTCAGGAAAGTGGCCCCAGCAGTGTGATTTTTTTGGGGGAGTACTGGGGATTGAACTCAGGGATACTCCACCATTGAGCCACATCTCCAACCCTATTTTGCATTTTTATGTAGAGACAGGGTCTCACTGAGTTGCTTAGCGCCTGGCTGTTGCTGAGGCTGGCTTTGAACTCGCGATTCTCCTGTCTCAGCCTCCCAAAGTGCTGGGATTACAGGCGTGCACCCCTGTGCCGGGCTAGCAGTGTGATTTTGCCAGGAGTTCCTTCCCATACCCATCAGCCTGCCTCTGGAGACCTCTCTCCCTGGGAGGATGACCTGGGCTTCCCAGGAAGACCTTCCACACGTTCATGAGTGAATTTATTTCTTACAGGACCTGATGTCCCACAGGTGCTTCACAAGCCTGGGAGCCTCTGAGGAAGACACAAGAATGAGCCTAACCTTGGCTGGAAGGGAGTTTTATTCTGGGAACTGCAGCTGGAAGTGCCTTGGAGAATGACTCTCTGATCCTGGGGAGATATGGGGAAAGATAAGGAGACAAGGAGCCATTCCTTGGGGCTGTCCTGTGAGCTCTGGGGTGTTGGATGTGGGATGCCTTCAGACACCAGCATGCATGGTGTGGAGGGGAAATTATCAAAGAAACGTAATGACTTTCATGAACTGCCATTCACTGTGGCCCTGTTGCCAGCTTACAATGGTTAACTCGATCCTCTGAATCCATAAAGAGCTCCTATAAATCAGTAAGACAACAACTACCAATCCAATAAAAACAGTGGTAAATAATCTGAGCAGTGAGTCGGGTGCATTTGTTCAATGTGGCGTTTATCATGTCGCAGAATCTGTGTTAAGCACTTCCTATGAGTTTTCTGTTATGCCTCACCACAATCCTCAAAGGCAGATACTAAGATTACCATTCTCCTAAGGCTCAGAGGGATGAAGTAACTTGCCCAAGGTCACACAGCATATTGGTCAGATTTCTTAGTCCATGCTCTGGAGGCATGATTTGGAACAGCAGCACTTCACTGGAATCCAGGTGTCAGGAATACTTGACAGGAAAAATGAAGGAAAAATGACAGAGAGGAAGTCATAAGGTAGAATCACCTTTACCCAGCTATGTGGGAAAACCCTCAGTATTCACAGTCTTGAGCAGAGGTATTCTATATTTCTTTTAAAAATAGATAATGCAGGGCTGGGATTGTAGCTTAGTGGTAGAATGCTTGCCTTGCACACATAAGGTACTGGGTTTGATCCTCAGCACCACATAAAAAAAATAAATAAAGATACTGTGTCCATCTATAACTTAAAAAAAAATTTAAAAAAGATAATGCATTTTCATGACTCAAAAAATAGCAAGGAAATATAAGGAAAAGCGATCCTTCCCTCTCTGCATCCTATATCTTAACCATTAAATTCCCACCCTTCAACCAACATCTAATCAATTTTATTACTTTCTTGAGTATCCTTCTTTGCTCTGTGTGCACACACATGGTATTTCTTCTCTCTCTATTTTTAACTGAAAAGGAAGGTATTATACACACTGTTCTGCACGGTTTTGTTTTCACTTAATTTATCTTGGAGATCTTCCTGTATTAGTACATACAGAACTTCCTCATTCTTTTTTTGTTTAATAGCTGCATAGGCACTCATTGTACAAATGTACTGTAATTTATTTACCTGTGCCCCTATTGATGGACACTTGAATTGTTTCCGATTTTTTTACTGTAATGAACCACAGAGATGGACTTGTTCAAACACTGTGTAGCTGTGGGATGAATCCTCAGAGGCAGGACTCCTGGGCCAAAGGGAACATGTTTTTGTAATGTTGAAAGATATGCTCAAATAGCTTGTACCAATTTACACCCCTACCAGCAATGTGCAGTTTCTCTATTCTCTCAAAATGAGGATATTACTAAACTTTTACATTTTTATTTTACTCTGCTGAATAAGAAATAGTTTCCAGTGTATTTTTCATTTGCATTTTCCTTGATTAGGAGTGAGTACCTTTTTAGATGTCCTAGAACAATTTATGTTTCCTTTTCTGTAGACTCTACTTATATTTTTTGACCCTTCTAAAATTGGTAGTTGGTATTATCTTGTTGATTTCTAGAAGCTCTTTACATGTTAGGGAGAATGTGACATGATTTGCAAAGAAACTGGGCTTACCATTTGCATCCCTCTGGGAAACTGTGTGTGTGTGTACATGCACGCGTGTGTGCGTGCATGTGCATGCTTATGCACATGCATGTGGGTATGCTTGTGTATATTCTCCATTCTTTCCACACTCTCATTCCACGTCAACTATTTACTGAGTACTTTTTGTGTACCTGCTCGGTGCTGATGTACCCAAGTCCAGAGGTGAATAGACGAAACTTTCACGTTGTTCACAGTCCAGTGAGGGAAACCAGATCTATAATCCAACAGGTTATGGCCCAGTGTGAGATGAACTGTAGTTCAGGGATTCAGAATAAATACTTCAGGAACATGAGGGAGAAAGTGACACACTCTGCCTGTCACAATTGCTCTGATGTCAGTCTCTAGCTGGGGCTGGCTTTTCCTGCCTATCCTCTCCCTGTGAGTTCAGCCTCAAGCCCTGATTGTAGAAAAACCCTGTTCTACAAAGGTGACTCCCTCAACATATTTATGGAGTGTTTCCCAAAAATCAGACTTCCACATGCCCGTCTTGTCCACTCTGTCTTCCTGTGGCTTCCTTCTCTGCCCTACACTGGTCCTCACCATCTGATTCTTCCTACCCTGCTCCTGACTCTACCGTGCATTCCTCCACTGCCCAGAAGGATTGGAATCTTCTTGCTGGCAGGATGCGAGACTGTGCTTTCAGTCCCCTCTCTTCGGTGCTTGGCACCAAGCCAAAGCTCATTGGATGATTGATTGGCAGATGTTAGGTCAATCCAGTACCATGACTCACCTGAATTAGGGTGTGGGGGAGTCCAGAATGACGCTGATGAGGCCCCGGGAGCAGATGGTACGCCAGACTGAATCCCCAGCTCAAGGCCCACCCAGGAAAGGGTTAAGCTTGCTGGAGTTTTGTATATGAAATGGCACCAGAAAAAAAATATGTGCAGACTAGCAATTGAGCTCTGTCTCATCCTGGTTCAAATGACATTGTCTGAGCTTCCCCAGCCTCGCCTTCTGCACTAATTACAGACCTTCCCTGGGGAGGAAGGCTGAGGCCAGGAGGTCGTCATTACAGGCTCCCTTGCTGGAGGGAGCAAACCCCAATGACCAAACCCAATGACCAAACAGTCTCTTGAAGAGAGGCCCAGGTTCTTCTGCTGAGCCTCTTGGAGGCTGCCCGATGCGAAAAGGGTTAAGATGCAGGCAGGGTCTGGAGGGCTGGGCTAAAATATAGTCATGGGAACCCAGACACAAGCAGGGTCCTCTCCCCAGCCCCTCATCTTCAGGCCTGGACACCTCCTCATCTTGTCCCCCAAGATGGCGGCAGCCAGGGCTGTGTTAGAGCCTCCCCTCTGTGGCCGCCGGCGGCTGCCGCTTCCTGTGGCCTGTGGAGACCAAGCCTTCTTTAATCTTCCATTTATCTTGAGGCCTCGCCCCTCTGAGATTAGCTTTGATGTGGGGCCTGCTGCTCTGGGGGGGTAATCACGGGTTTCTGCAGCCTGATCTGGGCTCTGCCCACTGCCCCCAGCCCAAGGGGGACTGGAGGTCTCCTGACCATCAGAGCCAGATCTTGACGGTGACCTTGGCAGATGGGGCAGCAAGAGCTGTGGGCTCTGCTCATGAGACACATGGAGGGGCTGCTGCTGGGCCCCACACTCGAGCAGAGGGCTCAGGAGAAGGAGCTCGAACATCACACTGTACAATTATTTTCACCTTGTCTCCCCATGGGACAGTGAAAACAAGATAACAACAGCGCAACAACACCCATAGCAGCTATCAGGCATCAACCAAGTTTCAAGGCTGAACATCTTCCGCTCTCAACATCATTTAATCCTGAGACTACATGGCTGTAGGATCATGGGGAGGAAACAGAGGGTCATCCATTCATTATGTCACCAAAAAGGATTGCGTTCCTACTGTGTGCCAGGCACTGCCCTCGGCTCCAAGGATGTAGTAGTGAAAAAAATGGGCAGGTTCCTACTTGTAGGTGCAAGGAGGAGGGTAGGTCATAGACAAATGGTCAGCTACACACAGGGTGCATACTATAAAGACAGAGCCTTGAAGAAATGTTGCCAGGAGTGACGGGGCCATTGTTTGGGACACCATGGACAGGCATGGCCTCTATGATGAGGGTGGACCTGAGCGGTGGGAAGGAGTTGGCCGTGTGCCCATCTGGAGATAGTGTCCAGGGGAGAGAAGAACAAAGGTTGCAGGTGAAGGACCTTGTCTTGCTCCAGGCATAGCTGGGAGGCCAGCCCAAGGGAGGGTGGGAAGGAGGGTGAAGATAAGGAAAGGGCTGGACAAGGGCGGAGGTGCCAGGTCAGTGTGGCCCTATGGAGGGGGCTGGACTTGAGTGGACGGAAGCGTCTGGAGGGTCTGAGCAGGAGGCTGACTTGACATAGCTGATGTTTTGGATCCAATACTCCAAATGAAAGGTGTGGTGCTGAGGAGCCGGCTCCAGACCCATGGAGGTGGAGACTCCATCAGAGGTCCTGCCTGAAGTGCAAAGCAGTGTTCTTGCCCGTAGGTAGTCATCTCCCACAAGAGGCAGGAGCTGGGTCCCAGCCACCTTGGCATCCCTGGTGCCCAGCAGAAGGCCTGGCACAGACTTCAGGCCCCCCAGCCCTTGGGAGTGATAGATTCAGTTTCTGGTACCTCTGCTGACCTGGCAGTGGAGTTGGGAAAGTCATTGAAATCTAAGTCTCAATTTTTTTTTTTATCTGAAAATGAGGAGAGAAAACAACGTCCACCTTGTTTGTGAGACCCTGCCGGGTGAGGCTCAAGTGAGGCCCAGTGCACACAGGGCCTGCATGGGGTAGATGTCTGCCAAGGCTCTGCTGTCTGATCATGCCCAGTTAGGGTCATGTGACACCTGCCCTGCTTCATGGGGCAAGGCATAGTCATGTCACCTGTCGTGTGTGTGTGTGTGTGTGTGTGTGTGTGTGTATGTGTGTGTGTGTGTTTACCTGTGTTGATAGCACCTACAGCATAGTTGCCTTGGCCTGGTGGCCTTTGGGAACTTGACCTCTAGGGATTGGGGAGTGGGGAGAGTGGAGATAGAAATAGGCCATCTGGGATGCTATAACAAACTACTGGAAGCTGGATGGCTTAGAAACAAGAGATGTATTTCTCACCATTCTGGAGGCTGGAAGTCAAGATCAAGTGCCAACAGGTTCAGTCTGATGAGGGCCTGTTTTCTGGTTCACAGATGGCCATCTTTTTGCTGTATCTTCACATACAGAGCAGGTAAAGGGTTTCCCTCCAGCTTCTTTTGTAAGAGCACCAATCCCATTCATGAGGGCTCCATCCCCCTCCTAATACCATCATGACCTACTCATCTCTCAGTGGCTACCCCTGATACCCTCATCTTGAGGGTGAGGATTTCAACATATAAATTTTTTTTCATATTTTAATTATTTGTTCTATTTAGGCTTACATGATAACAGAGTGCAATTTGATTCATTGTACATAGATAGAGGATAACATCAATTCTCTAGCTGTAAGTTGTATAGAATCACAACATATATGCAGTCATACATAAAGTTAGGGCTATGATGACCATCATATTCCACCACCTTTACTGTCCCCATGCCCTCTCCCCCCTTACGCCCCTGTGAACAGAGTTCCTCCATTGTTCCCATGTCCTTCCCCACATTATGGATCAGCATCCACTTATCAATGAGTACATTCAGCATTTGGTGTTTTGAGATTGGCTTACTTCACTTAGCATGATGTTCTCTAACTCCATCCATTTACCTGCAAATGCCATAGTTTTATTCTCTTTTATTGCTGAGTAATATTCCATTGTGTATATATACCACAGTTTCTTTATCCAGTCATCTATCAAAGGGCATCTAGGTTGGTTCCACAGTTTAGCTATTGTGAATTTAGCTGCTATAAACATTGAAGTGGCTGCAGCACTGTAGTATGCTGTTTTTAAGTCTTCTGGGTATAGACCAAGGAGTGGGATAGCAGGCTCAAATGGTGGTTCCATTCCAAGTTTTCTAAGGAATCTCCATACTGCTTTTGAATTTTTTTTTTTGATACTGGTGTTGAACCCAGGGGTGCTTAACCATGGAGCCACATCCCCAGCCCATTTTTTATGTTTTATTTAGAGACAAAGTTTCCCTGAGTTGATTAGGGCCTTGCTAAATTGCTGAGGCTGGCTTTGAACTCTCGATTCTCCTGCCTCAGCCTCCCAAACTGCTGGGAGTACAGGTGTGCCCTACTGTGCCTGGCCTCAATATATGAATTTTGATGGGGAAACAAACATTCAGGCCAGAGCTAGTGGCTTCCTCTCCCCACCATTCCCCTGGATTTCCTGCAGCTCCTTTTACATCCTCAGTCACAGCTTGTAACAAAAAACATGGGGATTGCCTGTACACCTGTCATTCTGTTCCAGTGGGCTCTGGAGGGCCAGGAAAGCTCCTTGATCTTTGTATCAGGGGACAACACAGTGTCTGATGTCTCATTGGTGATTAGTAAATGACTGATGAATGAATGAATGAGCCATAGTCCCTGGAGTCAGAGAAGCTGGAGTTACAGGCTTCCAGACTCTACTTTAGCCAAGTCATTACTCCCATCTAGGCCTCAGTTTCCTCTTTTTTAAATGGGGTGTTTGTCTTCATCCATTCATCAGGCCACACTCATCTCTAGATGTGATGATCTCGTATGTTCCAGGGATACAGAAATTAGAATCTATGCTACCCTCAGGAAACTGAACAGGGTCTCAGGCACAGATAGCAATAGCTCGGACAGTCAAGGGTACTTTTCTTTATGGAGGGTATCAAAGTAGATCAGAGAGGACGTGGTCCACTCCGCACCTGAAGGGAGGTTTTAGGATGCTGGGAGTTTTCAAGACGTGATCTTGAAGGAGGAGCAGGTGTTTGCTAGGTGCCCAGAAACAGAAAGGGTGCTCTGGACCAAGGAAAGAATGTGGCAAAAATTCTGGAGGTACAGATGAGGTTGGAACCTGGGGGATGCACCTCCTACTTGGCTACAGCTAAAACTTCTCCAGGCCAGGAAGGCGTGAGGAGGTACAGGGCTGGAGAGGGCAGCCTATGGCTAGATGTTGCGGAAGCTTGTTGACCACCTAAGAGTTACCCTGAAGGCAAATAAGAGCCATTGGTGATTTTACGGAGGAAAATAACATGGTCGGGACTGCATTTAGATAAGCCACTTGGCAGTGGCGTGGATAATGGATTGGAGACGAGCAAGACTACCATCGACCAGTGAAATGGCTGTAGCTGTTATCCAGGCAAGATAGGATAAGGGCCTGAACAAAAGTTAGCAATGGCTAACAGTCACTCCTGCTTCTCTGTGCCAGCCAGGATCTGTGTGGAACATCTGCAAATACGATTGCCTTTCACCCTGACATCCCTCCTGTGAAAAAGGTTGCTATGACAACCATCGCACCCCACACTACAATGGGGTGTGGAGGCTCAGTCACATAGAGTTCAGCACCCACTGACCCAACCACTATAATCTATAATGCTAAATAATGAAGGTCGTGCGTGAAGACAGGGCCGGGGGTCCAGCATTGGTTTGGAGGTTAAGTCCCCTGGACGTCAGACTATGGGAGAGGAAGGAATCAACTCCTCCTACTCAATCTCCGGAATCAACAGTGAACCCAGATACATGAGCAGGTTTCCCGGCCTCTACATCTATAGGTCTAGGGTGCTGGGACAGTGTCCAAGCTAAGGAAGAGGATTCCTGTATCATTCTCAGTTACCATGGGCAACCCCATGGAGGGAGACACAAGGCCCAACATCGAGGCCGCAGTCATTGCTGCCTTTACCCCTCCCCTGTGGAGTGCTGGGAAAGGGAGCCTCATCCCATAAGTTTAGGCCCTGGGAGAGCATTTTTGTGGCCTCCCTTGTCTTTCCAGGACCCTGCCCCACTGAAAGGGATGATTGGGTGCAGGCTGAATGTTGGGGCGGGTGATCCTATGTGTCACACTCGTGGGTGGGCCAGCTCAGCACTGGTCATCTCTCGGCCAAGCCCTGGCTTTCACTTGGCTGAGGATGGCCAGGGCATGCTCCATCTCTGTGGGCCCTGAAGACTCCTATGTTTGAGCAAGACAGAGTCCCCAGAGGTTCCATTTTGGTCCTGGGGCTGCAGCTGAGAAATGGGACCGGCATCCTAGTAAGTGGCTTCCAACCATGAGAGTGGGTTCTGATTGTGTTCACTTCCTGGACCACAGATCGAGGTGCTAGCCTCCCCACTTGTCTCTGTAGACACTCCCAGGCCCATAGCAATTGGCCAGATGATGTCAGGAGACCCCAGGACTACACACAGCACTGCTGATTCACCGCCCTGCAGTGACACCATGGCCTCCACCTGGAGCTCCTCTTTGTCCTCCCTAGGTCAGGGAGCTGGTTTTGTTTTTTAATAAATAAAACTGAACCTGACTCACAACTCAAGAGAGGCTGCGGTCTGTTCAGAACCAATGGCGTCACCATGGCAACCACACCATCCATGAGCACTTGAAAATGTCATTACCAACAGTGACCCTGCATAGTCTATCCCACCTCATAGCAATCTCTGGCCTCTGCAGCTGCTTGGCCTTCAGGGTGGAGAGGGGGATATGGCCAGGCCTGGACTCCCCCAAAAGCACGGAGTTGAAAGTAGGGACCTTAGGTCCTCCTGATCCTTATTTTACCTGCCTGCCACCTGCATCTCCATCTGAAAGGAGCTGAGAAGATCTCTTCCCTAAACTGTGGAAGCAACCTAGATGCCCTTCCTTCAATAGATGAATGGATGAGGAAACTGTGGTATATATACATAATGGAATATTACTCAGCATGAAAAGAGAATAAAATTACGGAATTGGCAGATAGATGGATGGAGTTGGAGAACACCATGCTAAGTGAAGTAAGCCAATCCCTAAAGACCAAATGCCGAATGTTGTCTCTGATAAGTGGATGCTGATCCATGTGGGGAGGGGGCATGGGAAGAATGGAGGAACTTTGATTGGGCAAAGGGGAGGGAGGAGAGGGGGGAGGTATGGGGGCAGGAAAGATGGTGGAATGAGACGGACATCACTACCTTAGGTTCATATATGATTGCACATGTGGTGTGATGCTACATAGTATACAACCATAAAAATGAAAAGTTGTAGGGGTCGGGGTTGTGGCTCAGCAGCAGAGCACTTGCCTTGCACATGTGAGGCACTGGGTTCGATCCTTAGCACCACATAAAAATAAATAAGCAAAATAAAGATATTTTTAAAAAATGAAAAGTTGTGCTGCATTTGTGTACAATGAATCAAAATGCATTCTGCTGTTATGTATACCTAATTTAAATAAATAAATAAATAAATTTTAAAAAGATCTCTTCCATGTTGGGGCAGGTGCTAGGGGTGGATGTTAAGTCCACACTCAGAACCCTGGAATCTATAATTGCATTTCTAAAGTTGTGTGGTGGGCACAGCTGCAGAGTTCATGAGGCCTAGGAGTCAAATCGTGTGAGTGTTGTGAGCATGAGGTTGACCGTGACTGGATGTTCACCACCAGAAGTCCCGTGGTGTGGAAGACACCTCACATACCTTGTTTCCAGTCTCTTGCTGTAATTACTTACCTGGAGGCAATTTAAATGAATGAATTCATTTTAATTAAATTAATAACAATATCTAGTGTTTGTTAAGTGTGAGAGCCTGTGCTAAGCTCTTTAAAACTTCATTTCTCAACAGATGAATGGATTAATAAAATATGGCATATAGACACAATGGAATATTACTCAGCTGTGCAGAAGAATGAAATTATGGCATTTTCTGGTAAATGGATGGAATTGGAGACTATCGTGCTAAGTGAAATAAGCCAGTCCCGAGAAACCAGAGGCTGAATGTGCTCTCTGATATGTGGATGCTGACGTGCAATAAGGGTGGGAGGAATAGAAGCTCATTGGCTTAGACAAAGGGGAATGATGGGAAGGAAGCGGGGCTGGGAACAGGAGAGACAGTGGAATGGATGGGACATAACTTTCCTGTGTCCATATATGAGTACAGGACCAGTGAAACTCCATATCACGTACAACCACGAGAATGGGATCCTACTTAGAATAAGTTATACTCCATATATGCATAACATGTCCAAATACATTCTACAGTCATGTATATCTAACAAGAACAAATTTTTAAAAACTTAATTTCACATAGAAAGCACCTGATTACCCCTATTTTACAGATAAGGAAACTGAGGATAAAAGAGGTTAGCTCATTTCCTTTATGGAAGGGTGGAATTGAGATTTGGGTTCAGGTCTGCCTTCCAGGTGTCCCCATTATGTTACCATAGCCCAAGGCTCAACTGAGGTTCAAGCCACATGCTGAGCAGACAGAGGCTCCAGGCTGGCCTGGTTTAGGAAACCTTCTCTAGGAGACTCAACTGATATTTCTCCTCTCCCAATAGTCCTTGGTGACTCTCATGGAAGTTGCCTGGGGAGATTGAAGGAACCTAGGACACCAACATCTGTTGCATGAAATTTTGGAGTGTGAGCCACAGGATCATATACTGTAGACAATTTTCCCGGTTAAGCTTGACATTTGAGAATTTAGAGCTAACTTAGCTCTGGAAGGGCAGGGACCACTGTTGACTATGAGACATGCCCAGGGCCTGGCACAGGAAGTGGCCCAGTGTATGGCTTGGCCCAAAAGTATTTGTTGAACCTGAGTGAAGAGTGAATGGGCCCCAACCAGTTGCCCATGCCTCTCTCTCCATGTTCCCTTGGCTCCTGAGAGTTTGCGATCTCCTCTGACACTCCCTGGCACTGCCCATAGGGGGCTTGGCCACTCCTATGACTTTCCCTGCAATAGGAGAAGCAGGGAACACCTGTTGTCCCAAAACAAAGTTGCATGTTGTTAGCAAGAACAAACTCAGTCCCTGAGCTGGCTTTCAAGATAGAGGCCCTCTCGGCTCCTGCACGTAGTAGCTTGAGTGGACACCCACAGCGCCGGGAGGAAAGCGTGGAGTCGCTTCCTCTGGCAAGATTAAACATAAGCCCGGCGCAGTGACTCACGCTTGTAATCCCAGCACTTAGGGAGGCTGAGACAGGAGAATCGCGCTAAGCAATGGCGAGGCGCTAAGCAACTCAGTGAGACCCTGTCTCTACATAAAACACAAAATAGGGCTGGGGATGTGGCTTAGTGGTCAAGTGCCCCTGAGTTCAATCCCCAGTACCAAAAAAAAAAAAAAAAAGATTAAACATAAAAGTGGCTTATTTATCAGAACAAAATATCCAAATATCAAGTAATAAGGTAAGGAATCTATAAGTCATGCTACATGTATATTAATCAGTCACTTCAAAATGAAGAATTGAGGGCTGGGATTGTAGCTCAGCGGTAGAGCGCTTGCCTCGCATGCGTGAGGCCCTGGGTTCGATCCTCAGCACCACATACAAAGCAATAAAATAAAGACATTGTGTCCATCTACAACTAAATAAATATTTTTTAAAAAATGAAGAATTGTGAAAACATTTAATGACATGAAGAAATATTCACCAAAAAATAAGAGGGACAGGAAGCAGGATATGAATTATATACAGTGGAAAGACTTTTTATTCCCCTTTTCTTTCTTCTTTTCTTTTCTTTTTTTTTGGTATCAGGGGTTGAAGTCAGGGGCACTCGACCACTGAGCCACATCCCCAGCCCTATTTTGTGTTTTATGTAGAGACAGGATCTCATTGAGTTGCTTAGTGCCTCACTGTTGCTGAGGCTGGCTTTGAACTCACGATTCTCCTGTCTCAGCCTCCCTAAGTGCTAGGATTACAGCCCTTTTCTTTCTTTATTCTCTCTTTCTCTTTCTTTGATACTGGAATTGAACCCAGTGAGGTTCAAAATAATAATAAAAGGTAAATAAAAAAGGATGAACTGTATGTTTCAAATTTTACTTTAAATTAGACTGGGTAATTTATAAATAACAATATTCCTTGCTCACAGTTCTGGAGACTGGGAAGTTCTAAATCAAGGCATTTTTACACATTGACATATAAGCAAAAAAAGCAGAAGGAATGTTAAAAACTAAAATATTAGTAGAGTTAATTCACAGTGGGTAGGCTACAGGGATTTCACATGTACCTTTGTTTGCATATCTATATTTTCTACAAGAGTGCATTACTTTTTAAGTAAGAAAAAATAATAAGACATAAATGGAATGATCCTAGTGAGATTGATATGGATCTCAACCATTAAAAAATACCTTTTCCATGATTACATGGGGGGGAAAAAAGCCCTGAAGAGATGTGTACTGAAGTAAATAAAGGTACAAGAACTGTTTAAAATATATTGGTAAGGGGAAAAAGTTATTCAACAATATGATTCTATTTTTTGTAAAAAGAATAAAATGAGATAATAGATGCTAGAAAAAGTATTAAAAGAAAATAAAACAATATATCAATGGTCTGGTTCTAGAGGATTCTGGTGATTCTTATTTTCTCCATTATATTTAGTATTTGCTAAATTTTCCCAATGAAACAAGGCTAATCTTATTTATTTTGCTTTACTTTGATGCTGGGGATTGAACTCAGGGCCCCACTTATGCCAAACGTGCATTCTATCACAGAGCTACACCCCAGCCCCTAGTCTTCTATTTAAAAATGTTATTTAGAGACATTTTAATAATACGAAAGAGTACATTACAAAGAATAATAAAACAGATTTCTACTGCCCCAAAAGTTGACACTACTTTGTTATATTGAATTCCTGTCTTTATTTTTAAGAAATGATCAGGTCCCGTTTATGAATGTCTATCGTGATCATTGAAAGTATCTGAATGAGAGTTTTAAATGCCCTGTCTGGGACAGCCCAGGGTGCTGTGTGGTGAGGCCGACAAGCCAGCTCAGGGACTTTTAACTCTCATCCACCTTCAGCTTGAGGTTTGGCTCCAAATGACTATTTCCAGCAGGGAGTTGGCCTGGGTGCCAGGGCGCCAGATTCGCCTGGCTCTTCCCTTGGAATATACAGAGGCAGGCAGGCTGGAAGAGGTGAGAGCCTTCCCTCCTGAGCTCAGCTGCTGCCCAACTAGTGTTTACGTAAAGGGTGGGGCCTGAGGCTCCCGCTCTGAGGCCTTTGCTCTCAGGGGAGCTGGCCCTGGGGCAGGCCACAAGCAAAGGACGGGAAAACCACTGTCTCCTTCGAGGCCCAGTGGCCACAGCCTGGCAGGATTCTGGGAAAGGAGGGCCCCAGCAGCTAGGTGGCCAAGTGGCTAGGGGAAAGGGTGGGGATCCGGAAGGAAGAATGAAGAAGGGAAGAGGCGGAAGCTCTCATACTCACCCAGCACCTGCCCATGGGAAGGCATTATGCCCATTGTACAGATGAGGAAACCAAGTCTCAGAAGGACTAATGAAGGCACTTGCCCAAGGCTTCAGGACTCCTGTCAGTCCCGGCTGAGACTCAGACTGACTCCAGGGCTCTCACTCCTGATCCACTACAGGCTGTACCCCTTGGGATGGCCAGCTGATGCTGAGCAAAAGGAGGATGCAGCTGAGTCTGAGGTGCCAGGGAAAAGAGCACCAGTCTTTGGAGTGGACCCTTCATATGGCCCCCGATTCAGGTTCTCAAACCTCGGCACATCCCAGTTTGACTGCCCCACACTGCGACCCCCCTTTTGCCTGCTATCCCTGCTTTCTGAAGGTCCTCAGAGGCAGATCATTTGCCCCCCACAGGCTGCCCAGATTATTGTTATTAATAGTGACGATGGCTGCTCCCACTGACTGATCCTGCCAGAAGATGCACTACCTCCTTCCTTCCACACAGCAACCGTATGAGGGGTACCATTATTTTACCTATAGCACAGATGGGGACACTGAGCTCCAGAAAGGTTTAGGAACTTGCTGAGGTCACATAGATAGGCAGTGGCTCAGTTGAGATTCTTTTTATTCTATTTGTTGTTGTTGTTACCAGGGTTGAACCCAGCAGTGCTTAACCACTGAGCCACATCCCCAGCTCTTGTAATATTTTATTTAGAGACAGGGTCTTGTTGAGTTGCTAGGGGCCTTGTGAAGTTGCTGAGGCTGGCTTTGAACTCACAATCTTCCTGTCTCAGCCTCCCAAGCTGCTGGGATTACAGGCATTCACCATCACACCCAGCCCGGCTGGGATTCTTATGGAAGGTGGGAGAATGTGAGTGACAGAATGAATCCTGATGGACAGGAAGGCATTCTGCAGTCTCAGATCTGCCTGTCCCCAAGGCTCCTGGTCTGGGATCCACTGGGCTGCAGAGTTCTATTCATGGTCACCTAACTTGGCACCCTAGGTGCACACTGGTGACCAGAGTGGGGCTTTTGGTCACCCTCATTTGGGAGTTTCAGGCCACTTTCCCAGTGAGACTCTGTCCTGGTTTCCAGCTGAGAGTAGGAGACGAGGCCCCTGGCCTGGGTCAGGCTGGGTCCCATGGAGCCCAGGTTCCATGGAGGGAATGTTGGGAAGTTGAAAGGGCACATGGCACACAGGAGACAAACCAGAGATCTGAGCAGTGAAAATTGCCACTGCCCTATGGCTGGAAAAACAAAGGGAGGATGTGGTTATTTATAAGCTCTCTTATAAAAACAGAAACACTTTTTCTTGGAATCTCTCATCCACCTTTTCTTCTATCTATTCGCCCTAAGCAGGTCACCTGCTCAGCACTGAACCAATATCTGAGACATGGAAAGGCCAGGCCCTGTGCATTTTGTAGAGTGTAGGAGAAGTTGCTGAAGCAGAAAGATTCCAAATAATGAAATGTAAATAATAGAAATATATATCTCACCGGTGAGGCACACCTTTAACCCCAGTGGCTCAGGAGGCTGAGGTTGGAGGATTGAAAGTTCAAGGCCAGCCTCAGTAACTTAGTGAGGCCCTAAACAACTTAGTGAGATCCTGGCTCAAAATAAGAAATAAAAAGGAATGGGTATGTGGCTCAGTGTTTGAGCATCCTTGGGTTCAATCCCTGGTATCAAAAAAATAAATAAATAAAGGTAAAAGCTGAAAATGTATGTATTTTTTAAAAAAAGAAATTTATGTCTCTCACATAAGAGGTAAGCAGTCCAAGACTGATGGGAGGGCTTAGCCATCCTTCATATGTGGTTTCCTTCTCTAGATGCAAGGAGACTGCTTCAATTTCTATCATCTTCCAGCCAGAGGGAAAAGGACAGGAGAAGGGTTAGGGAAGCACATGCATATTCCTTTGAGGGCACAACTTAGAAATGGTACAGTCATTTCTGCTTATTGTCTATTGGTGAGAACTTGGACTCATGGACACAGCCAAGCTACAAGGGAGGCTGGGAAATGTAGTCTTTGTGAGGCAGCCATAGGCTCAGTGGAAAATCAGTTCTATTCTTAAAGGAGAGTGGATATTAGTGAACCAGGAACATCTTTGCTGCACACTGACTAATTTAGGAACAGAATCAATTCTTGGGAAGGGTGCTGGGCCCAACTCTGGGGCCTAACAAGGGGTCAGGTCCCACTGAGGCCCATGGGCTTGCCTCCGTATTCTGGATCTGCTTGCTGTAACAGTTTAGCTGGTACATTTAATTATACCCTGTGCCTTGTGTTTCCTTGGCTTCTCTTAGGAAGCGGGAAGGGGAGAATGGATATTGGATAGTCAACCAGCGGGGTCCACTTCACTAAACTGCCCCTGAGGTCCTCAGTCCTTAGGGGAATGACAGATTTAAGCAGATAATTATGGGTCAACGTGACAATTGGTAAACTAGCAGTGTTATATAAAGCCCAAATAAAACAAAGGGAAAAATTAAGAACAGGCACTTTAGAGCCAATAGGGATGGTGCGGTTGGCATGTACCTGTAACTCCAGCTACCTGGAAGGACGAGGCAGGAAGATCGGAAATTTGAGGCCAGATTTGGTGACTTATTGAAACCCTGTCTCAAAATAAAAAAAATAAAAGGGGCTGGGATGCGGCTCAGTGGTAAAGCACCCCTGGGTTCAGTCCTCAATACCGCGAGTAAAAAAGAAGAGGAAGAAGAGAATGAGTTCACTTCAGCCGGGTCTCAAGGACATGTGGGAATTTCCCTAATGGTTTTGGTTGGGAAGAGCACTTGAGGCAGGGAACAGCAAAGAGAAGGAGGTGTGCATGTCCACAGGGGCAGCTGGTGGTCTGGTCCGGGAGGGGTGGGCAGCTGGGAGGTGGGCGGGGCTCAGTTAATGAAGGGCAGGACCCAGGCTGATTGACCTCTGGATGCCATGCGGGATTTTTTTTTATTTGTAGATGGACACAATATTTTTATGTGGTGCTGAGGATGGAACTTCATGTGCTTCACACATGCAAGGCGAGCGCCCTACCACTGAGCCACAACCCCAGCCCCCCAGCCCCCTGCAGGATTTTTAAGCCAAGAGAGACACAGTTAGATGTATGTCTTTCTCTGAGGTAGGGACTGGAGAATGACTCGTTCGGAAGCTATTTCTCCAATTTGGTTGAGTAATGAAGACAGTCTGCATCAGATCAGGGTGTTGGTGGTGGGAGCCAAGGCCAGGAGACAGCTTGCATAGAGATTTCGTGGTAGGAGGACAGAACTCGGTAACTGGTTGAAGGAAGAGGGTTGAATGAGGTCAAGGGGATTGGTGGTTCAAATATGGTTAAATATGATCCTAAGTTTACATGCTGTGCTAGGAACCCGGAGGAGGACAGAAAATGCAAGTTTTGAGGGTGAGGGGAAAAAATGCTTCTCTGCTGTCCTAAGCCTGGTCCATGACAAACTTCTTTGGGTCATTTCAAATATGGCAGACTTAATCCAAGGTTTCTGAATACTGTCCCTGGTCTGCAGAACACTCCTCACCCTTGAGTATCCAATTGACTAATTCCTCATTTACTCCAAGAGCCTTTTTTTGGGTCCGTGGCAGGGGGTACAGGGGATTAAACTCACAGTCCCTTAACCATTGAGCTACATCCCCAGTCCTTTTGTTTTTTTGGTACCAAGGATTGAACTCAGGGGTACTCGACCACTGAGCCACATCCCAGCTCCATTTTGTGTTTTATGTAGAGACAGGGTCTCACTGAGTTGCTTAGCACCTCGCCATTGCTGAGGTTGGCTTTGAACTCGCGATTCTCCTGTCTCAGCCTCCCAAAGTGCTGGGATTACAGGCGTGCGCCACCACACCAGGCTCCAGTCCTTTTTATTTTGAGATAGAATCTCACTAAGTTCCTTAGGGCCCTGTTAAGTTGCTGAGGCTGGCTTTGAACTTGCAATCCTCCTTCCTCAGCCTCCTTAGTTGCTGGATTAAAGGCCCTCACCACCATACCTGGCTTCCAGGAGCCTTTTTTGAATCCCTAATCTGGGTCAGAAATTCTCATTTATATTCTGTAGCCCCATATCTTTCCTTTTCACACCTCTTGCAGGTGGTTGTTGGATGCCTGGCTTACCCAACAAGCTGGTTATTTCTATGACAGGAGCTACATCTGCCTCATTCTCCGCTTTGTTACTAATTCCAAGTACAGTGCCTGGTACCCAGTGGGCACTTGTCCTGGCATCCAGAAACTGCCACCAGCCATAACGTTTGGTTAATAATTTGTATCTGGGCTCACTCAGATGTGACAGAAGCCAGTGAGGTCACCATGGGGATGGATGATATGACACTTCTGTAGATTACTCTAGGCCAGTGGCTCTCCACCAGGGGTGACTTTGCCATCTGGCAGGTCTGGGGCACTTTTGACTACCATGATGGAGTGAGTGTGCGTAGGTGTGTGTGCTACTGGCATCACGAGGGTGGAGACCAGGGACACTGCTAAATATCCCACAATGCACAGGGCAGCTTCCCACAACAAAGAACTATCCAGCCCAACTTGTCAATAGTGCCGAAGTTGAGAAACCCCGCTGCAAAGTCAGGGAGCCAGCTGGCAAGGCCGAGTTCCAATGTGGCCTACTGGCTGCTATGGCCCAATTGAGTAAGAGCAGGAGAAGTTTAGCGGCTGTCACAAGAAATATGGACTTGTGATGTCCGGCCAGGAACCACCTTGGACCGGGCTTCAGTGAAAGGCCCCAACACCTTGGGCGGTTTCCCCTTAACTGAACTCCCAGCCATAAGCCCAGCAGGCCCAGGCTGGCGCTTGCTTCCCTCTGACTCACTGTGCTGGGTTTCTCTGGTTCTTGGGTGGAAGGGCACCGCGCTCTCTTCCCGCCCCATCTGCCTCGCTGATTATTTTCAGCTTGGCTCACAGAAGCCCAACGCTGCAATTACTACCCAACCTCAATGGCTCCTTCTGAAAATAACATTTGGGTCGAAGAAAACCTCAGTCTGGTGGGCTGGATTTTATATGAAACGGTTAAAGCCTTGGGTGTGGGCATGGGGTGGGGGTGGGAACAAGGGAGTGGCCCAGTGGTACAATTAAGAGAAGAATCTGGAAGAAGGGAAAAGGAAGGGAAGTGAGGAGAGGGAAGCAGTAGTGGTGGTGAGGGCTGCTGTGCAGGGGTCAAGCCCCACGCCAGGTTCCTGTGCGCCTCTAATTGGAGGTTTTGGGGGCGTCAATAACCCCTCCCCCATCTTTGAGGCCTGGGAAACTCATGCCTGCCTGAGGCCAGAAGAATTGGCCTACGGGCATGCCAATCTTTATCCAATCTAGTGACCAAATTTTCCAACCCCAAAATAGGAGACACATGGTCTCACATAGGGTTATTTGGTTCTCTTTCCCGACAAGAATGGCATTCTGGGAAATGTAGTTTCAATGCTGATGGGTGGAACTTCTGAGCAGCTCCGTGGTCCATGGAGGAGAGTAGATAGGAGCAGTACCAGGATTCTCCTGGAAAACAGACAGTGGTGGGTTACTTTAGGGAAGAAAAATGAACCGCCAGAAGTAGGAAACCTTGTCCACCTCAGGATGTAGGGGTGAGGAGAGAAATATCTAGAAGCACCTTTTGGGTTCCAAAGGAGGAACAAAGCTTAGTTGTGGCGTCACTGGACTTGGGTTCAGTTACTAACCCCCAGGGACCTCCAGCACCAGCAGCTTAGGCTCTCTGAGCCTCCATTTTGTCACCTGCTAAGATGGCAGTAGGTACAGAGCCTACCTCCTGCGGCTGTTGTGAGATGGTCACAGGTGAAGTGTGCATTTGACACACACCGAACAGGCCTGGAGCTCAGGGGTACTGCTCTTCAAAAGAACACCCGAACACTGGAGTGGGGCTGAGTGAGTCCATCCTACAAGAGACAGACTCTGGAGCCCTGTTCCTTACCCCAGTCATTTCTGCCCGCTAGTGTCACCAGCTGAGCTTGCCCTGTAGAGACCTTTCAGAGCCACAGTGCCCCAGGCAGGTGACCTGGAGAGGACAGAGGGTCCTTCTGCCTTCTCTGTAGATGTTGCATCCTCTGGAGCTGGCAGGAGAGGGCCTGCCTCTGTTCAGGGTCCACTTTGCTCCCGGTTCAACGCGGTTCTAATGGGTCCCCACGGTGTGCCAGGTACTGAGCCAAGCGCTGCAGACACATCAATGAGCAAGGTTGAGGCTCTGCTCAAGGATCTTCAGGTTCAGTGGGGGAAGCAGGGAATTACAACACAGTGGTAGTAAGTACCACAATCTAGGTAAAAAAAAAAAAAAAAAAAAGCCAGGAAGACAAACTGGAGGGGCCATGCCCATCCAGCCACGATAGGAAGGCAGGATCCCCTGAGGAGAGACTTCTAGACTGAGAGAAGTCCTGAGTCCTGGGAGGTATGGGAATACACAAATTTGCCCATTTTACAGATAAGGAGACGAAAAGATTCAGGTTACCCAGTGACAGCAGAACTGGTGTTTGAACTCTGGTTGACATGATTATCACTCTCCTTATGCCAATATCACTGTGTTGCCCAGCTCCCTGGAAGCCTTCATCCAGACCCTCACATTTGAACTTGGTCTTAAAGGAGAGCTAGGATTTGGGTTATCCCACGACTGGTCCTCCTTGCCTAGGACAGCAATGTGCTAGGCTCCAGAGTCAGGCTAGTGGAATTTTTCTCCTAGCTCTGTGATCTTAAGCAAGTTGCTTAACCTCTCTGTGCCTCATTTTCCTTTTCTGTAAGACGTAGACAACATCCACCTCCTAATGTAATAATCATGAGGAGTTAGAACGCTTTCAGTGCTTAGAACTTAATATGTTAGCTATTATTACCTCCAGAGTTTCAAGACAATTTTAGCTAACATATATACATTTTTTTTTTATTTGAATAGTTCTGAATTTATTTTCAAGCGGTGGTTTTGCTAATATTATTGCTTAGGGCAAGGATACATAAAAAAGGGAATCAATTTAAAGTTAATTTAGAAAAAAGTTAATAAAACAAAGAAGTCAATTAAAAATATAATATTGATGGAATGTGGATATGGGAAAAAATCACAAAGGCAATTCCTGAAGAGCTGATAATTTTGAAAAACAATCTGTGATGCCACGTTCCTTCCTGCAAATAAAACCACAGGCAAGGAGGCCGGACTTCGCTCTAGAGCCCCGACAGCATCTGAGATTGGGAGGCTCGGGGAAGGGAAGTTGAATCCAAAGGCCCAGCTCTGCAAACCAAAAGCCAACTCCTCAACTTCGTTCTCCCAGTACGTTTGGGGCGATTCAGGCCTCTCTGATTTTTTTGGATCACTGGGTCAATCAGTCAGCCAATGCCTCGGGAGAAGTTTAATTAAGCTCAGATCGCAGGCGCGAGCTGCCAAAGGTCTCCCCGCCCTCCCGGCCCCGCCTCCAGCACATCTGGAGAAAAGCTTCCCCCCACCATCAACCCGACGGGGGCAGGGCCGCAGCCCGCGCATGCGCTTCGGTCCGGCGCCAGGCGCCCCACAGCAGGGCTCGACTCCCAGAACTGCGTTGCAAACTGTTGCATCAGACAGCAAGCAGCCGGCCGGGCCGCCAGGGTTTCTAGGAAGATAGGAAGGGTTTGAGCTCCTCTGTGGTCTCTTGGGAGCGTTGGCTGTCACTCACGGTGTTTACAAACCGGTAACAGGATCCCCTAAAATCTCAAGCTTGCGGGGGTTCGGGGAGGGCTCCTGCCACAGGTGAAATTCGACTGCTCCTGCCTCCACCCACCGCAGGCCCCAGGCTGGACCTAGCGAACTGGATTCCGTCTGCTTTATTAATGGCAAAGACCCTGAAGGAATGAGCTGGGTTTGATTTCTCTTCCCGAGTACAAGAATGCCCCTGAGGAATTTCACACTCTGTGAAAGTGCAAAACTAATTTCCCCAGACAAGCACTGTAGCCGGTTCCCAACAGGGCTTGGCAAGATCCCAACAGGAATGTTCAGCGGTTTCCAAATCTCTTTAACCCAGCAGCTGCACACGCAGACTCGGCAATAGGAGCCCCCTCTGGCCACCCCTAACTTCTTGGTGGGAGGACCCAGGTCCTTCCCAGACAGGTCTTCCTTTTGGCATATTTCAGTCTTCCATGTTAGGGAAATTCTGGACCTCAGCCAGTGAATGCACAACCACAGACTCTTGCCCAGGCGGTGCGCATAGAATTTCCCTCCATTCAAAGAGGTCGGCGCAAAAGCTGACCTCCTTACTGTCCCTTACTCCTCGAGCCTCTGGGCCAACTCAAAGGGAGAGAAAATAATGCTGTTATCTAGAAGGAATGGGACAGTCTTGGGAGTGTGAAAATAAAGAATTGTAAGAATACTGACTGATTTGGAAATCCCTTTCTAAAGGGATTTTCAGGGACAAAATCTGAATCTTAACGTTCAATCCTCTTTTTATTGTTTGGGAACGGGTCAAGTCCAACATCATTCAGTAGTAATGGATTCTCCAGATAGACAAAAACTGGCAATTCACCTCAGCGTTTTGTCTCTTTTGGGGTGTGAAGGGCGAAAGTCCCTTCCAATTGAATAATCCTGAGAGCTAAAACAAGCCCAGAGTTCTTTCTTTCCCTCATTATTATGAATCACTCGATCCCAAGATTCAATTAAAAAAAAATGACCTGAACGACTGGTAGGCATTATCCAATGTGTCCGTTGCCAGTCACTGTCATTTGTTTAATCCAGCATTTTCCTGCAAACACTGAAGAATTATGTCACTATGGGATTTTCATTGTAAGAGATGCTTCCTAAGTACAGCCTGAGCTATTTCAGTCATCATTAGCAGTGCTCTTGTGAGCTGAAGGAATGACAAGTAGAAAGGGACCAGAAAGAACGCAAGTGCTGGAGCTAGGACATTGCCAAGCCCTGCTTCTGAGGGCCCAAACCTTCTGCCAAATTGATATCACCAGGGCAGGGATCTGGGGTCTGAGGACATGGTGTCAGGGAGCTGCTGGGAGCTTCCAGGATGTCAGATGTACCTGAGCAATAGTCCCTGGCTGGAGAAGCAAGTCATTTACTACTGTGGGACCAGGTGTGAAAGTCGAAGCCATGAGATGAGGATCCAGGTGGGAATGGGAGAAGGTGACCTCTCATGAATTCATGCTGGGTTCCTTGCTGTTATACCTCCAGTACCTTTATAGAGTGGGCTCTCAAGAGTGGAGTGGATGCACTGAACGAATGACAGAAAGTGCCAGGAAGAGCCGGGCGTGGTGGCTCATACTTGTAATCCCAGCACTTTGGGAGGCTGAGACAGGAGAATCGCGAGTTCAAAGCCAGCCTCAGCAACGACGAGGTGCTAAGCAACTCAGTGAGACCCTGTCTCTACATAAAACACAAAATAGGGCTGGGGATGTGGCTCAGTGGTCGAGTGCCCCTAAGTTTAATCCCTTGTACTAAAAAAAAAAAAAAAAAAAAAAAAAGAATGTGCCAGGAAGGACAAGAAGTCCAAGAATTTAGCAGGAATCAGCCTGCCACTGCCCATGCTCTCTTGTATTGGGTGATGAGGAAATTTCTTCTGTTTAAAAACAGAGAAATAGAGCCAGAACTGTTAAGTGACAAGTCTCACGAGGTCCTTGCTGCCTTGGTTTCCCTGTCTGGAAATGCCACCAGTTGGTGATTCCAGAGCTTAGCAGTCATGCTATGGTAACCAAGTATAGTGACATCATCAACTGTTGCCTTACCTTGACTGAATTTCCAGACCAAACATCTGGAAAAGTAAGGGGTCTGACGCAGTGACAGACCCAGAGGACGGGAAAATCCCCCTAGAAGCCGAATTTTGAAACCATAAGCACAGGCATACACTAAAAGTGTGACTGGGTTCCCACATCTATTCAGCAAATGCAGATTCTAGACACTGTACCCAGCCTGGTCCAGATAAAGCTCTTGTTCTAAGGGCTTATGCTCTAAATTCCTTGTGGAAAATCTGTCTTTGAAATGTTTAAAGCACCTCATTTAATCCTCATTTCCACTTCAAGTCATGTCCCTCCTTCCTGAGAACCCAACACATTTTAAGTTTGTATCTGGCCTTCCTTCTGTTTTTGCTATTTATGTGCCAATTTAAAGGGTGGGGAGAGCCACATTAATTTTAAAATGAAACGCAAATAGCAAAATGAGACTTGGTTAAAGTAAAAACCACAGAAGGGATTTTTTTTTCCTCCCATATTTTTCAGATTTACCTAGAACCACCTTTATTTCCTTAGAGCCCAGACATAGAAAGTGAGTGGGCCTCTCCGGATGCTCTTCCAAGTAGAAGTGAAAAGTCTTGGTCCTCGTCTCAAATAGCACCTTTAGGTTTTGTTTTTCTGTTTCAAACGTTTGAGTCCCAAAGTGGAGCCCAGAATGCTAGTCAATCCCCAATTCAATGGGGGCATTTTTAGTTTGGGTTGTATCCTATCTCTTGGAGATCAGTGTGCCCCCTTGCACATCCTAGGTGACTGACAGGGACATGACTTTAAATGTAAATACTCCCGGCCGAATCCCGGCTTTGCTACTTACCAGTTTCCTGACGTCATCACTCATCAAGTGGGAATGATATCCACACCTCTCAGAGCTGTACTGAGGACCAATGAGTTAAGACATATAAAGGGCTTGGCCCAAAAGAAGCACTCAATAGGCGGTAGCTATTATGAAAATAGATCCTTTCATCTGTCTACTCCTTTTTAATCCCCCCCCCCTTGAATTTTAGAGAAGAAAATTCGTTTTCTATTCCAAGAGGATGATTTGTCCCCATTTTAAATCACCAAAGGGCACACTGGAAGGGAAGACAGGCCAAGTTGGATTTGCAAGCACCAGGGCCCTTTAATGGAATGGGATCAGTAGCTGGCCTCTCAGCAGGAGGTGAATCAACCAACCCGCTGTGCAGGGAGTGGGGAAGCCTTGAAGGCAGATGGAGGGGTGACCAGAGCGCAAAAGATGGGGAAATGCAGTCAGGTGAAGCAGGTCCAGTACTGAGGGGAGGGGCCCGAGATATGCCAGCCCCCAAGAAGAAAGCTTCACGATCCAGGGTTGAGTCCAGGCATCTGTAGGTGGAGGTACGCCTGCCCCTAGGTCTGGTGACCGAGGGACTCTAGGCGCGTGCGGCAGCGCCCTCTGCCGGCTGTGCGGGACAAACCCAGGGCCCGGCTCCGCGGCTCCGCAAGTGGGACTCTGGATCCGTCCCTCCCTCCCTCTGTATCCGCCCCCGCTCCATGCCTTCCCAGGACCGTGCGCCCGGTCCGAGATGAGATTCCCGGAGACGCGTTCCTTTCCTAAGCCAGAGGGCCAAGCTGGGACGATGCTCGGAAACACTCGATTCACCAGGGGATCGGAGGCCGCAGGAACTCACCCAAACCCATCAGGGGATGCGCCTCTTGGGACCAGGGGCCAAAACCTGCTGGGCTATCGGAGGTGGTTTGGAAGTGGCATCGCCTATGGCCAAGACCGCGGGTTCTGCGGACAGAGAGGAGCCCTGGGTTCGCTTTCTGCCTCATCCATTTTCCAGCTAGGTGACCTTGGGCAAGGTACTTACATTCCCATGTGCCTTAGTTTCCTCATCTTTAAGATGGAGAGGATGATCCCGACCATAATGGGTGGACATGAGGATTACATGGGATCATACAACCTGGGTTGGAATTCTGGCACTGGCATCTGCTAGCTGTGTGCCCTGGGGCAAGTTATTTAACCTCTCTGCCCCGGTTTCCTGCAAAATAGGGATAATAACGGTACTTACCTCCGAGGGTTGTTGCCTGCAAAGCGCTTAACACAGTGCCTGGCACAGAGTAAGCGCTCAATAAATGGTAGCTATTATGGTTGTTGTCGTCATTATTGTTCTTAAGGGTGCTGAGCACACGAGCAGAGCTCTAGCTGGCGGCTATTATTAGTCTCTTTTTCGGGTCCGGCTATTTCTTTCCGGGCATTGTTAAAATCTTTTACCATGCGCTCGCGTCCTTATCAGTAGTCGAAGGACAGCCAGCCTTCCCGAATTTGGAAAAGCGAGGTTCCCCTGGAGGAGGGCCAAGGACGCGGCGGCGGGCTGCTAGGACCGGGACCTCCCGGGAGGAAGCCTGCGCCCCGCCGCCTCCGCCCGTGCCTCCATTAGCGCGCGTCACAGCCGCAGTGACGTAGCCGGGCCCTCGGGCGGGGGAGGCGCGGCGAAGGGAGGCGCGGCCTGGATGCGCCGCGAGCCTGGGGTGGTGAGGGCCGCCCTGGCGCTCCTGCAGCTCGCGGGGAGCGCCTGGGGCCATGCTCCAGCCGCGCGGGTGCCAAGCTCTCCAAGGCTGCTAGAGGATAGGCGGGAAGGCCCTGCCTCAGTGGGCTCTTCCGCGCCTGTCTGCGCCGGGGCGCCACTCGGGGCTCCGCCCGCAGCCCCACCTGGAGACTTGAGGGGACAACGCCGGCTCCGCTGCCCGGGACCGTCCAGCGCGCAGCGGGCAGACCGGCCAGAGGGCCGCTTGGCGTGTGCGTGGTCCTTCTCCTCCCAGCCTTCTCCTTCCCCTACCCGCCCCAGTCCCATTCCTCCTTGTCCCAAAGTGGCTGCTCATTTTCTTCTCCCTGGGCCCGCTGGACCAGCTCCTTCGCTGTCAGTGGTTAGTATCCACCCACAGGAGGCGCCTCCCACTCAGTTCTGCGCCTGAAGTCCCTGGAACGCCCATCCCATCGCTTGCGGGAGAGTTCCACTTGGCTTGCCCCGCACGCACCTGCAACTCGCTGTGCCTTGACCTAGTATTGTCCACCTCAGCGACAGCGTTCCCACGTTCCCGCCCACCGCAGCGTCCTAAACGCCTCGCGTTCCCTCCTAAACGCCTCTCCAGGCACTCTCCAGCCGAATTCCAGCCATCCTCATTCAGACCTTGTAAATACCCCTCCCCTGTGGGCTGGGAACATTTGCTTCTCAAAGGTTTCTGGGTCTGCACTCCTGCCTTCTTCACGTCCACTGTCCGCGCGGGGCGGGGCCGGAGCGCCCTACCTGTCACTCATCTCTGGCCGTGACTCTCTTGGCCTGGGGCAGCCCAGCCTGGGACTCCTACCCTCCTTGTCTTCATGGACACTTACGTCTGCCATTTTCTATCTAACACTTTATCATCTGGTGTCTGTTGTTGGACCCCCCAGAAAACTGGCGTCACTCTGAGGTCTTCAGTGTCTTCGTTGTTGTTAGGTCCTATCCAGGGAATTTACACCTCCTTCCCTCCCCCAGTTGGCTTCCTCTTACTCACTCCAGAACTCAAGATGTGAGTCACCTTGGCAAGGACGCCCCCATCTCCCTGTTCTGCCTCATGGCTGAGTGTAGTGTCTCTGGGCTTCCTGCTGTTTTGTCAGGTTCTGGGGAGGGAGAGGCCTGATCCTTCAGGATGGCCTGTGGTCTGTTCTGGTTTGCAGCTCCAGCTCCTTCCTCCCGGCTCTCTGGCAGCACAGGGGCTCTCTGTGTGCACCCTCGCACTCAGGGTCTTTCTGCCGGCTGTTCTCTCCTTACGCTCTTTCTTGCCTGCTCAATTTCCCACTCCCATCTCAAGTGCACATCATTTCCTCAGAGAAGCCTTCCCGGATTCACCTGCCCCAGCCCATCCCCAACTCATCAAATCCCCCTTTGATAGCTCAAAGTAGAAATTTAAAAAATTAAACTATACAAAACCTCCGGAGAATAATATATACATCTGTTTATCCCTCTTGTCTTCCCCTCCTTTCCCTTTGTCAAAGCTAAACATTTGCCCTGCTTAATTCAAATTTATTTATTTTGCCTCTGAGCTACATCTTCAGCGCCCCCCCCCCCCCCCCCCCCCCCCCGCCCCACACCTTTTTAAAAAAAAATTTTGAGACAAGGTCTTGCTAAACTGCCCAGGCTGGCCTTGAACATGCCATCTTTCCTGCTTTAACAGTCTCCTGAGTAGCTGGGATTACATGCATATGCCACCACGCCTGGCAAATGTAGGTCTTTTTAAAAAGGCATCAAAACTTCCAGACCTAGGTGGAGTCTTCTGGAGTCATTTGTTTCCTATAGTAACCAGTTTCCTGTATTTGGGGATCGTCATTCCCATGCATGCTTTTGTGGGTTTTATTTATTTATTTTTTATCTTGCAGGTCTAGGGATTGAACCCAGAGCCTTATGCATGCTAGACAAGTGCTTGCCTTTGTGTTTTTACTACATATCTTTGAGCCTGAAAGTACTTTATAGAATTGTTTGGCATGTTTATGAACTTTGAAGAAATGGCATTAATACTGGATGTATAATTGTGCCTCTTGCTTTTTTTACGCAGCCGTAGGATTTTTAAATGTATCCACACAGATACATGTATTTCGTACATACATTTTAGGTTCCATTATATAGGTTCAGCACACTGTGTTTACCAGCTGCCTCTGGAAGATATTCCACCTTTAAATTTTTGTTGTTGTTGTTGTTGTTAAAACCAGTGCTACTATTGCTAATTTTTATACTCATCCCCTTGTGTGAAAGTGAGTCTTCCGGATAGGTGTTTGGGTGTGGAATTGTTGGGTTCAGGACTCGGGAACTGGCAGCTTTGCTAGGCAGGGCTGAACGGTTTTTCAAAGTGGTTGTACTGATTCACAGTTCAAAAGCAATATATGAGAGTTCCCATGCTCCGCATCCTCAACAACACTTGGTAATGTCAAACTTCAAAATTTTTGCCAAGCTGATGGGTGTGAAATGACATTTCAGTGTTTTAATTTGCAATTCCCTGCTTACAAGTGAGAGAGACAGATCATACATTCTTTGTTTATTGGCATTTGCCTTTCCTCTTCAGTTGCCCATTGGCTTATTAGACAGTGTTTCTATTGGATGATCTCTTATTATGTGTAGGAGTTCCTTATATATTCTGGATACTACTCCTTTGTCAGGCTGTGGCCCATCTGCTGTCTTTTATTCCACTCAATTTCAATTTTAAATTGGTGTGATTATTTGAGTTAATATCTGGCTTTCCTGTGATGCTATAAGCACCATGAGAAGAGAGACCTGCCCCTGGGACAAGTGCAGTGTCTAACACATACCAGGGACTCATTAAATGCTTCTGGACTGAAATGTATTGACAATTGGTATCATTTGTTTTCTTAATATGTCTGCCTCCCTGACTCTCACCCTCAGCAACCCACAAAGCTATCCACCCCTTGAGAGCAGGACTCTGATGAAATTCTACTCATCTTTGTATCTCCAACATCTATCAAAACACAAGACCTTTGGTACAGATTACACATCCTATCATTCTAAGTAATTAATTTCTTTTGTGAAAGAAATTGCACCCCCACTCCAAATGCATCTCAACCCACCTTCTATCTCCATGCTCAGTTAGTTTACCTATAAAATGACTGGCTGGAGTGGCACATGCCTGTAATCCCAGCAACTCTGGAGGCTGAGGCAGGAGGATCGCAAGTTTGAGGCCAGCCTCAGCAACTTGGTGAGATCCTTAGCAACTTAGTGAGAACTTGTCTCAAAATAAAAAAAAAATAAAAAGGACTGGGGAGTATAACTCAGTGGTAAAGTGCCCCTGGGTTCAATCCTCAGTACCCCTCCCCCCTCCAAAATTAAAAAGATTGCCTATAAAACAAAAGAATAATAAAAACCTCCTCAGGTATCTGTGAGAATCACATAATATTTGTGTAAGTGGAGTACTTAGCACATCATTGGCTGTCAATAAGTGGTGACTTTCAGTGTTCTCACAATAATCATTTTGGTCACTAAAGATACATACTGCTTAATTTTAACAGAAGGTTCTTTCAAAGAGAGAATAAAAGTGAACCTCCTGAAGATCTGGTGACCGAGTTTTTTTTCTCTCTCTTCCTTTTATTGGCATTTGACCCACAATATAAGGCTCAGTCCCAATGCAATCTCTGAAAAGCATCAAATATCATTCTTCTCCTTTTCTTTTATAAATTCCAGACATATCAAAGGCATATGAACCATACATAGAATTCAAACCTTTAAGTGGAAACATATAAAGGCCAATTCCACATCTTTGGCCAGAAGCCAGAGAGCAGAAAGGAGGTCTGTTAGTGATTCTAGAGTGGGAGGGTAGGGGCGGCTTGACAGCAGCCGGGGACAAAAGCGGAACACTTACATCTGTTTCTCACATCTGCCATTGATTGTGTGACCTTTGATCTATTTATAAAATGAAGATAATAATTCTTGCTTTTTCTGGAGGTTGATATTCATTAATTACTCATTTAAAAATACTTTGAGATCCTCGACATGAAAGGCAGTTTGAGTCTCTTTAGACAGAGCTCCCCAAAGGTAAATGGACCTGCAGCAACATCTCTCCCTACAACATGGGAATTCAGTCTCCACATTGCCAGAAAGTGAGGCCCAGGAAGGTAGGTCTGTTGCTTGAGTTATCAGTTACCGACGGAGAAGAGGAAAGCCCAGGAGAGAGTCCTCGATTGGTGCACAAACCCCCTTCATCTGCAGCCCCCTGTTTGCAGGAATGATAAATCTCAGGGCAGCCTTATCTGATCAAGACGTAATCCTATGCAGAGGCCGTCATCTCCAGGGTTTCATCTCTGCATGAGGAAACCAGGTGGTTCTCTGGGCTCACTGCAATGTGAGTCCACCAGAGAGAAGAATTAGCCATGGCGGCTGCTGGCAGCAGCCTCTAGAAGGGCCACAAGAAACTTGGCTGGAGAAGTTGGCTCAACCCAGAAAGCCCTCCTGGAGGCTGAGCTTCTTTCTCCAAGAGGCTGGGAAGGGGAATCTAAAAGCAGTGGAGAAGGCAGCTTGATGAGCCCATGCCATAGCATCCTCGCACTGATCTGGCCCCTACTGTGGCCAGGGGAACCAGACACACTGTGTGGTGGAGACAGTGACCTTGAGCCAGAAGATCACACTTTCAAATTCAATCGCAGTGGTAGGGCACCTGCTTAGCATCCAGGAGGCCCTGGGTTCCATCCCCAGCACCGCAGAACAACCAAACCAAACCAATCAGCACTAGTAACTTGCCCTAAAGTCACAAAGTATGGCTGAGTGTAGTGGCCTACACCTGGAATCCCAGCTATTTGAGAGGCTCAGGCAGGAGGATTGTGGGTCGGAAGCCAGCCTGGGTAATTTAGTGAGACTCTGTTTCAAAATAAAATTTTAAAAGGGCTGGGGGTATAGCTCAGCGGTAGAATACTTGTCTAGCATGTGCCAGGCCCTGGGTTCCATCCCAGGGGAAAAAAAAATCATAAAATCCAATTACAAAACTTACTAGCTATGCAATTTGGTCACTAAACTTCTTTGAGCCTCAGTGCCTCGGCTATGGGAAGGATAACAACACTGACCTGCTGGGTTGTCAGGGAGATTAAAGGAGCCGAGGAATGGGCCAGTGTGCCACACTGGGAAGAGGTGCCATCAATACTTAGAAAGTTATTAATACTAAGAAATCTTTTAAGACTGAGTACATCTCACCTCCTTTACTTAAAATTAATTTCTTAATTTTCTTCTTCCCTCCTCCCCCTTTCTTTTTTTCATACTATGGGTTGAACTCAGGGGAACTTTACCACTTACCTACATCCCTAGACCTTTATTTTTTATTTTGAGACAGGATCTCACTAAGTTGCCCAGGTTAACCTTGAACTTACCTCCCGAGGAGCTGGGATTCCATGTGTACCACCATACTCTGCATAGTCTTCATTTTTTAAAGTGTAGTCTTAGCAACAGAAAAATCGATCAGAAAGTATAACAAGATCCCCTATATGTCCTCTCTCTCCACTATGGTTTCCCCAGTGATTTCCATATTAAAGCTGTACATTGGCTACAACTGCTGAACTATTGTTTATACATTATTAACTAATGCTCAGAGGTTATGGTGAGGGTCACTCTCATGTATATCCTATGGGTTTTTGTTTTTCTTTTTTGTTTTGGTACCAGGGATTGAACCTAGGGGCATTCAACCACTGAGACACATCCCCAGCCCTATTTTGTGTTTGATGTAGAGACAGGGTCTCACTGGGTTGCTTAGCGCCTCGCCCTTGCTGAGGCTGGCTTTGAACTCGCGATTCTCCTGTCTCAGCCTCCCAAAGTGCTGGGATTACAAGCATGAGCCACCGCTATCCTATGGGTTTTGACAAGTGTGTAGTGGCATGTGTCCATCCTAACAGAGTCATACAGAATCATTCCCGTGCTCCACCTGTCCATCCCTCCCTCTCCTCCCACATAGACCCCTGGTGAACACTGATAACGTCACTGTCTCCCCTCTGCTTTTTTCCAGAAAGTCACATAGCTGGACTCATACCGGAGGGTGGCTTCTTCAGATTGGATTCTGTCGCTTACCAATACACATTTAAGGTTCCCTTGTGGCTTTCTGTGGCTTGACAGTTCTTTCACTTTTAGATTTGAGTAATATCCCATAGGCCGTATATACCAGTTTGTTTATCTAGTCACCTACTAAGGACATGTTGGCTGCTTTCAAGATTTGACAATTATGAACACAACTACTGTAAACATCTGTGTGCAAGGTTTTTTGAGACCTGAATTTCCAACTATGCCAGTTTTTTCTTTTTGTTTCACACCTTTGAACATGCAGTATTTTAGCAAATTTCTTCATCTCGGTCAATTGGACAGATGAAAAATGGCAGATAGTTGTTATTTTAAAATGCATTTCTTTAATTCTGAGTGAAGTTGAACATCTTTCATACTTATATTTTTATTTATGAAAATGGTCTGTTCGTGTTTATTTTTCTATTGGTTTGCTTTTTCTTAGTGGTACATACAGTATTTTTACATAAAAAGGAAATCTGAGATTTGGGTTACATTTTTACAAATATTTTATCTAGCTTGTCTTCTGATTTTTTTTTTTTTTTTTTGGTACCAGGGATTGAACTCAGGGGCACTCAACCACTGAGCCACATCCCCAGCCCTATTTTGTGTTTTATGTAGAGACAGGGTCTCACTGAGTTGCTTAGCGCCTCGCCGTTGCTGAGGCTGGCTTTGAACTCGCGATTCTCCTGTCTCAGCCTCCCTAAGTGCTGGGACTAAAGGCATGCACCACTGCACCCGGCTTGATTTTTTTTTTCCATGTAGAAATTTAAAACATTTGTCAGTCAAGTTTATACTCCCTCCATCCCCCTGTCCCCTCTTGGGGACTCCATGTTTTGTCTTCCCCACTCTGAGATTTGACAAGATTCCTGTTCTAGCCTAGCATTTTCTGAATTTTTACCCTTTATATTTAAGTCTTGGATACATCTGGATGCATTCAGGTGAAAAGAGGGAGTTAAGAGTCCACATGCCACTCCCCCATTATTAACTCAGAAAGGAACAATATCAGTATAATTTTCAGAGTAATCTATCTTTCCTTATATTTGAAATACCAACCCTTCTTCTATTCAAAATTCTGACTGAGAATTGTATTTATTCTGGTCCTTTATGTTGTTTTCTTTACCAAAGTTTTGTGTTGTTTTTAAAGAAAATAATGGATTTAATGAGATATTCTTCATATACTATAAAATTCACACCTTTAAGTATTCCCATCAGTGTTTTTAGTGTATTCATAGTTGTGTGACCATCACTACTGTCCACTGTCACAACATTTTCATCACCCCATGATACCTGGTCCCCACCAGCAGCTGTACTTCATTCCCCAGTCCTCAGCCCATGGAAATCACTAACCTACTTTTGGTTTCTATGGATTTGCCTATTCTGGACATTTCATATAAATAGAATCATACAATACGTGGCCTTTTTATAACTGGTTTCTCTCAGTATAATATTTTCAAGTTTCATCTATGTGGTAGTATATACATCAGCACTACATTTTTTATTTCTATGTAAAATATTGGATACAGGTACACTTTTGTTTGTCCATTACATTTAAGTTGTTCTTTTGGCTGTTGTAATTCATGCTACTATGCGCACTAATGTACACGTTTTTGTGTAGCCCATGTTTTTAGTCAGTACTCTTGGGAATAAACCTATATGTGTGCACATACACTCTCAAGTGGAATTGCTGGGTCATATAATAAGTCTGTTTTTAATTTCTTTTTTTTTGGGGGGGGGGTATTGGCGCTTGAACCCTGGAGTGCTCTACCACTGAGTTACACCCCCAGCCCTTTTTTGTTTTTACTTTGAGACAGGTTCTCACTAAATGGCTGAGGGCTTTACTAAATTGCTGAGGCTGGCCTCAAACTTGTGATCCTTCTGCCTCAGCCTCCCAAATCACTGGGATTACAGGTGTGCACCATGCTGCCCGGCTATATTAAACATTTTATTTTTTATTTGGTACTGGAGATTGAACTCAGGGATACTCAAGCCACATCCCCAGCCCTATTTTGTGTTTTATGTAGAGACAGGGTCTCACTGAGTTGCTTAGCGCCTTGCCATTGCTGAGGCTGGCTTTGAACTCACGATTCTCCTGTCTCAGCCTCCCTAAGTGCTGGGATTACAGGCTTGTGCCACTGCGCCCAGCTTGTATTAAACATTTTAAAGAACTGCCACACTGTTTTCTAAAGTGGCTACACTGTTTTATGCTCTTAACATAAACAACAGGGTTTCTGTTCCTTCATATCTTCACCAACCTTTGTTAATGTTTACCTTTTTTTTTTTGCCATCCTTGTAGGAACCTCATTTTAGTTTTGATTGGCATTTCCCCAGTAATTAATGATAATCAGCATTTTTCCAGTGCTTATTGGTCATTTGTACATCTTGTCTGGATTGTTGTCTCTTCAAACCCTTTGACCATTTTTGAAAGTGTTTACTTGTCTTTATTGCTGAATTACAAGCATTCTTTATGTATTCTGAACAGTAGTCTCTTACTATAGATAATCCATTTTGTATGTTTGTGTTCACTTTCTAAATGATGTCCTTCGAAGCCCAAGCCTTCGAAGTCCTTTAAAATTTTAATGAAGTCCACTATTTTTTCTTTTGGTTGTGGTTTTGATGTGTCACAGCTAGGAAACCGCATTATGTTTCAATGTCTGATAGAGGGTTGATTCCCACTCCCCCCCATTTCTTTTCTTGTATGCTTATTTTTCCATGTGAACTTTAGAATCAGCCCCACTGTCCAAAAACAATTGAAAATTGGAATCACTGTGAATATCTTGATTTGTAAAAACTGACATCTTTATAATAATATAGCTTTTTTTCAAAACCAGGAGGTCTTTACATTTATGCAGACTACCAAGTTCCTCGGTAACATTCTGAAGCATCCTTATCACAGACTTAGCTGTTTGTAACGATTCTGTTTTGTGGTGTCGTTCATATGCATGGAATCTTATCTTCTATTTTCTAACTGATTGCTGATTGAATAGAAGAAAACTAGCAACTTCTGTATATCAACCATATAACCAATAGTTCCAGTTCATTGACAATTGCGATTGAATTATTTTATTGATAACCTCTCTGCAAATCATCTTGAGTTAGAGGTTTATAGTCATATCGTCTAGAAGTGATCATGTGCCTTCCTCCTTTCCCGTTTATAGGTGTCTTCTTTCTTTCTGGGGTGTAACTATGCAGGCCAGTACTTCCAGAACAATGTTAAATGGTGTTAGTGGAAATCCTTCTTATGTTCTTGCCTGTATGAGAAATGCCTCCGGCATTTTCAGATGTTGCAGAGAGGCAGCTTTCCGTGTCTCTTTCAGAGTCTTCCTTTTACTGTGCTCTCTGTCAGGTCTCATACAGTGTTGTTCTGGCTTCATGAAAACAGTTTGGAAGTTTTCCTGCTTTCTCTTTGCTCTGGAACAATTTAAATAGCAGGTAGAATTCACCCATGAAACCATCTGGACCAGACATTTTTTTTTGGGGGGGGTATAGCTCTTCAAAAACATTCTCAATTTATTCTACAGTATTTAGTATGCTTCTTTGTGTGTGTGTGTTTCTCAAAACTCTTCTGGAATTAATTGTAATATTTTCTATTTTCCTAGAAAGCTATTCTCTCTGAGGTTTTAAAGCTTTCTGCCCAGGTTGACCAACGTAAATGCCTCCGATTCTATTAATGAGCTATGGATGTACGTGGTTATCTTCCAAGTTTCACTTCTTATTTTATTTTTGTATTTGATCCCTAAGAAGCTGTGTGGGTGGTGGTCTTCTGCGGCAAGACCAAGCTGAGGCTGGATCCCCTCAGGGCCCGCCAGCCTGGTTTTGCTTGCCATGACACTAGAGTGACTTTCCTCCTGTGCTGTGCAGTGACTTCAGCTGTGATGGTTCACCATGTGCCCACCCCTTCACTTTTATTTTCTCATTTCATCTTCACAAAATCCCAGGAGGTAGGTGGCCCACATTTTACTGAAGAGGAACCAGAGACTCAGAGAATTAAAGTAACTCGCCCGGGGTCACACAGCTGGTAGCTGCAAAGTGGGGATTCCAGCTGGACCAGTCTGCCTGCCTCAGGCCATTCGAGGTACATGGCATCCTACCTGACCACACTCACCTTGCTCTCCCCTGGTGTCCTCAACCCAGAGACATCCACAGTTGGTGGACTTCTGACTTGGGTCTGCGTTTTCTGGACTTCTGAGGTGCTTCGTAGTGTGACCTTGCGGCCTCCCAGGCCCATTCGATGTTTTTTTGAGGCTTGCTCTTGTGTCTAACGCGGTGCTCGGGACTACTGAGACAGCAGCTATGAAGCAGGGACCTTGGGCCCTGCTCTTTGACATAGTGTTTATAATCCAGTGAGGAAGAAGCTGTTTCACCAGCTAAACTGAGATTCTCATTTAAACAGAAGAATGACAAACAACAAAACAAACAATCAAAAAAAACCCTCTTCAAATCATAGTGCCTGGAGGTGCAGTCGTAGGGAGAGCCCAGGGCTAGTTTGTGTCATACATACATGACCCTTAACAGCCATATGCCCAGGACACAACGCTTCGTCCCTCTGAACCTTTGTCCCCACGTCTGTAAATGTGGACAGTGCCACACATTTTTTAAAAATTTTTTTTAATATTTATTTTTTAGTTGTAGGTGGACAGAATATCTTTATTTTTATGTGGTGCTGAGGATCGAACCCAGTGCCCCACGCATGCTAAGCGAGCACGCTACCACTGTGCCATAACCCCAGCCCCAGACAGTGCCACACATTTGATCCACACGGTAGGGATGTGTCTTACGCTTGATTATGTCTCACCAGGATATTTGATTGTGTTTTTCTCTTTTTTTATTGTTGCATAAAATAGTGTGGCTTTAGGCTCTTTTTTTTTTTTTTTTGGTACTGTGGATTGAACCCAGAGGTGTTTTACCACTGAGCCTCATCTCAGCCCTTTTTATTTTTCATTTTGAGACAGGGACTCAACTTGCTTCAGGCCTCACTAAATTGCTGAGGCTGGCCTTAAATTTGGGATCCTTCTGCCTCGGCCTCCCGAGTTGCTGGGATTATAGGAGTGTGCCACCGCACTCAGCTTGGCCTTCGGTTGGATGACATGTGATAATCACAAGGTTGTTAGAATAAAATGAAATCATATAAGATGTAGAGCCCGATACAGATTCAGGTGAAACACTGCAGGAACCATTGGCCAGGTTACTAATCTAAACTGTCACCATTACCTCGCTTGTGACCACAGGCAAGTGACCCCCATTGTTTGATTCCCCAAATTTCCTTCTCTGGCCTTCCTCCTCAGCAGAATGAGAGATGTGGGGCTGGGGTTGTGGCTCAGTGGTGGAGCGCTTGCCTCGCACATGGGAGGCACTGGGTTCGATCCTCAGCACCACATAAAAATAAATAAATAAAAACAAATAAATAACCTATTGTGTCATCTACAATTAAATATATATATGCATATCAATGAGAGATATATTTAATTCATTAATTTAGCAAGTGTCTCCTGAGCACGTTTCCCAGGGCAGGCACAGTGGTGAAGACGGGAGGCACGCGTGCCTCTCTGCAGGGGACAAAGACTGATCTTGGGAACCTGAGCACCAGCTGATCTCAAGGGTCCCTTCCAACTTCAAATTCTGCCTGGGACTAGGAGGAGGGAGAGACAGGGCAGGTATGTTTGGGGAGGCCATATGGTATAGGCTTTGGGATCAGACGGTCTTGGGACAGCTCTGCCACTTTCTAACTGTGTGACCTGGGGCCATCTGTAAAATGGGAGCGACAATAGTCACTTTGTCAGGATGGCTGTGTATGTTGAATGAACTGTGCATTGGAAAGCTCTTAGTGCATGGTATATAAAAAGTGATTAATGAATGGGAGTCTCCCCCTTCCCTCTCCCTTCCTCCCTCCCTCCCTCCCTCCCTCCCTCCCTCCCTCCCTCCCTTCCTTCCTTCCTTCCTTCCTTCCTTCCTTCCTTCCTTCCTTCCATCTCCTTCCTTTTCTTTCTCTTCTGTTTCTCCCTCCTGTCCCTTCTTCTCAGTTTTACTTACTGCAAAAGCTTTATGGAGCTGGAATTCCTTGTCCAAACTGTCCCACTTTCTCTTGGGAGATTGGCACAGAAAAATCAACTCTGTTGAATGAATTGGCTTCCCCCATCGCTGGCCTTTGAGTGGCTCCTGCCATTGCTGGATGTTTGTGGCATTTTCTGCCAAAGTGGCCAAAGGGGCTCAAGCAGTGGTGAGCTCTGGGTCTACCTACCTACTGGGGAAAGCATGCAGGGTAGACCCAGAGCCAAAGGCCCGCATACTTTCCAAGGGCCGAGGGCAAAGTTTGAGATCTGAAAGAAGGTTTGGCTCCAAAATATGAAAAGAAAATTGTAAAAATCCAGAAATATTTAATGAAAGGTCTATAAAATGTGACATTAGTTTACCTCGATTAATTGTTAAATTTAGTGTTTTATTTATATTTGAAAACAATTTGTAGGTTGGATTTCTCTCAATTTGCAAAAGTCCCCAGATATGCACAATAATTACAGAGAAATTTATAGCCACTTGTAAATTAAGTAAATTGTTTGCCAGTTGTAAATTAAATGAGTACGTTTAGCCAAATTCAATAGCAAAATAATAAAAAACCCTTTCAAAAATTTTACAGTTAAAATTGTTAATATGGAATATTTAAAAGTGTTTTTACATAATATAAGGCCTCTCTAGGGCTTAGAAAGTCTTTAAAATGCTTTGTGCTGTGCTTGGGAGGCCGGTAACCCTCTTTTGGCTTCTTCTATTTTTTTTTTTCCCCAGTGACAACTGATTTTTCTAGCTCTTTGTGAGATATCTAATATTTAGAATTTGTAATGACTTTTGAAAATATTGCGAATGTAATAAAAAAATTTGCAGGATACTCAACTATAGATCAGTTTGATCACGTGTAGTCTAAAAAAAATCATAATGCATTTAAAGAAAAGACTAGAAAGGATTATACGAAAATGTTAACAGACTCTCTAGGTAGAACAAGATGCATAATTATCTTTTTTTTATAGTTTTTAGACTTTGCAAATTTTCTACAATGAAAATGCATGACAATCAGAAAAACAATTTTTGGTAGTTTAAGAAATTTTTTTTCTTACTACAAAAGTAATTTATGCTCATTATAGAAAAATCACAAAATACATATAAGCATAAGGAAGGAAAAGAAACATGCAAATTCCACCCACCCGAGACAAGCGCTGGGTCCTTCCAGACCTTTTTATGCATACATAAACATTTATATTTTTATCACAAAACAGGATCATTCTGTACATAGTACTGTTTTGAAACCTGCTTTTTTCCTTCACAATGTATATTGAGAACTTTAAAAAAATGTCAACAGGACATTTCTGCAAGATGATTTTAATGGCAGCATACCACCAGTTTAAGGATAAACCATACTTTACTTAACCCTTAATATTAAGCATTTATGTTGCTTTCAATTTTTCTCTATCACACATAGTGCTGTAATGCAAAGGGCCTACAAATACTTCCCTTTCACAAGATCACGGACCAGTATCCAAAAGACATTTATTTTTGAATGATGCCAGGCTCTGAGGATCCGAAGGTATGTAAATTGTGGTTCCTGCTCTGGAGGCGTGCCCAGCTCAGTGGAGAGACTGTGGCAGCTGTGATGAGCTCTGCCTGAGCAAGCCAGGCAAAGCTCCTCAGGGAGCTGACATTGAATTGGGTCTTGAGGATTGAGTAGGAGTTCTTGAGGCTTGGGTGAGCAGGGAGACTTCGTGGACATAGACAAGAGGACACGAGAAAATGGAAAGGTGGCATTTTGGCTAAAGCCTGTGGTGTGCTGGGTACTTTCTCATCATACCTCACACTACTAACTCCACAAAGTAGACATTCTTTTTTTTTTTTTTTTTTTGCACCAGGATTGAATCCAGAGGCACTCAACCACTGAGCCACACCCCTAAACCTTTTTAAATATTTTTTATTTAGAGACAGGGTCTTGCTAAGTTCCTTAGGGCTTTGCTAAGTTGCTGAGGCTGGCTTTGAAGTCGAGATCCTCCTGCCTCAGCTTCCTGAGCTGCTGGATTGCAGGTGTATGCCCCTGGGCCTAGCGCAAAGTAGCCATTCTTTTTTTTGGTAGCAGTGATTGAACTCAGCTATACTCAACCACTGAGCCACATCCCCAGCTCCATTTTGTGTTTTATGTAGAGACAGGGTCTCACTGAGTTGCTTAGCGCCTCGACGTTGCTGAGGCTGGCTTTGAACTCGCGATTCTCCTGTCTCAGCCTCCCTAAGTGCTGGGATTACAGGTGTGCGCCACCACGCCCAGCTTCAGAGTAGCCATTTTTATTCCCATTTTTCAGTCAAAGAAACGGTGGTAACAGTTCTTAGTTAAGCTAGGACTTGACACAGAATGCACTTGCTTTATTTAAAGCCCAAGGTCTTTTTCTTCCTTTCTTCTCTTTTCCCTGAAAAATAGCAGGGAAGGCAGAACCAAGTCTGAGTCTTTATTCCTGACTGATGTGACTTGGTCATGAACTCTTTGGCAACCAGCCACTTGAAGGCCTCCTCTACCCACCATGGTCAAGAAAGAGCAGAGTCCCAGCACTGTTCTGTCTCTCTCTCTTTTTTTTTTTTCAGTTGTAGATGGACACAATATCTTTATTTTATTTATTTGTATGTGGTGCTGAGGATCGAACCCAGGGCCTCACGTATGCGAGGCAAGCGCTCTACCACCGAGCCACAATCCAGCCCCTGTTCTGTCTCTTTCGATAGCCACTCTTTACAGCACCAGGAAGACAGGAGCACCCTGCCGCCATCTTGTACCCTGTCTTTTGCCACCATCAGAAGGAGCCTGGGCCCTCTCTGCTAGAGCTCATTTGTCTTGGCACAGAGACATGGAGTTAGGCTCAGAGCGGTGAGAATGGTGAGACGTTCAGAGGATTGGGAGCATGGGGGAGAGGGTGAGGAAGAATGGAGGGCGGGAGGCAAAGAGGCAGAGATGGATGGCCACGATCAGGCACAGGTTAGTGACGTCTCTGGGGGGGGGGGTGATAGGCCAAGTGGTTCCTGAGGAAGAGCCAGGCAGCTCTGGAAAGGACACGATTTGGCCTAGAGGGAGAAATAAGTGTTGGAGAAAACAAGTCAAGGACTAAATATAATAATAGCTAACATTTTTTCGATTGCCAGACACCATTTAAAAATTTAAAAACACTTTAACTATCATAATCCTTAGGAGGTAGGGACTCATCTGGTTTTACAAGTGAGAAAACAGAAGCACAGAGTGGTTAAGTAACCTGTCCAAGGGCACACAGCAAATGGAAAAGTCCAGATTTAGGATGTAGGCAGATGACTGTAAACCACCAGGCTGGCTTAGCTGAATTTTGAGAGGTGGAATGAAGCAGACTGTTAGCTCCATGAAGTTAGGGGCTGTAGGGCCTGATTAACCCCTGCCTGGTTGTGCAGAGCTCGACTTGGGACCATCATGCACTGTCCATAGACACTTGATGAATGAATAAAGGTGAAAGAGGCGAATCTGAACTGAAATAGTGTCAGGGAGGTTGAAGTGAAGCCATGTTTCTGAGCTAGAAGGGCAGGATTTGGTGACATGATGTGGGGGTGAGGAGGGGAAGGGGAGGATTCAGGGGCCCGGTCTGGAGGTGCTAGGCAGGTGGAGCAGGAGGAAGGGGGTCTCCATGATCGGCTCAGCCTCCGCGAGAAGGGGCTGCTGGGAGCGTCAGGCATGGACTGCGTTAACCTCCTCTGAGAGGACTTCAGCCTCAGTCCAGCTCCTCATCTGACAGTCATACAAACCTTCTTCTGATTTCAATAGCAAAACGAACAGGTTTGCAAACTTCTCACATGCTAATTAAGAAACTAATTAAAACCCATCGGTTCTTAAAGACATATGGTTTATTTAAAGTGGATCCAAGATCGATGTTTAGTTAAGTAATGTGTTTAATAAATTATAAAATAAATTGACTTTAATATTACTAGCATGAGGTTCCAATGTACTGGATAAGTTCACTGGAATATTCTGCTTTATTTTATTTGAAACATGATAAAATGAGATAGGGTAGTTAAAAGGCCTAATGCCTGATGATCCTTTAAGTTAGTTCCCACCTCCCTAAACCCCATGGCGACTCTGAGGGGTAGGTATGGTCACTGTGTCCAGATGAGGAAACAGGAATAATTGAGAGAGTCTATGGGACTCATACGAAGGGATTTGGCAAGGAAGTAGAAAACTCAGGACTCATAGAAACTTAGGTACCCCCTGTGGCAGCCGTATAGTAAACTGTCCCCAAATGCAGCAGCTTAGAAGAGTAAATGTTTATTAGGTCACACACTTTTTAAAAAAAAAAAAAAATTTTAGTTGTAGATGGACACAATGCCTTTATTTTATTCATTTATTTTACGTGGTGCTGGGGATTGAACCCAGTGCCTCACACATGCTAGGGAAACGCTCTACCACTGAGCCACCACCCCAGCGTAGGTCACACACCTCGATGAAGGTCCAGGGCTTTGGTCAGAAAGCTCTCGTTCCTTTGTATGTGGGTTCTTGCTAGGGCTGCTCATGACATGACTGTCCAGACTGAGCCATCTGAGGGACAGAGGGGGATGGGGGAGAGGTTGGGGAGGGGAAGAAGACAGGAATGGGGAGAAAAGGCGGTGAGATCAAAGTCTTTCTATGACCTAGTCTTGGAAGAACTAGCCCATCAATTTCACTGTCTTCTCCTCATTAGAAGCGAGTCATTAGGTGCAGCCTACACTCAACGGGAAGGGACTTTACAAGAGCGTCATGCCAGGAGGCAGGGTCCTTGGGGACCATCTCAGCATGGTCCCCAAGGCACCCTTTCTACTGGCTCATCTCTGCCTGTCATTACCATCTCTGCCACCTCTTTCCACCTCCTACTCCCCCTAAAAGAAGTGTTTTATTAACTTCATAAAGTTGCAATGCGACGGTTTGGGGCGATTTATATGTTCTATAGACAACAGCAAACCAGGAAGTGGAAAATGGTTATAAAGGGATCCAATTACTTTCATTGCCAAAGCAGTGTAAAACACCACATGAAAAAAACCAGGGACTTAATTGGTGAAAAATTAATTAGACAATTAAACTTATTTCTGCTTAAATACATTTAGGTGTTAATTGGTAATCTGACTGGAGGTTTATTTTGAGGTGGCTCGGTTATCTTGACAGTGTCCTTTAAGAAATGATCTCTGCTTAATATGCCATGAACACTTGCGGTCTTGCTGAGAAACGACTAGTTCACTGTCAAGGTTCTTCTCCAGATGGGACCAATCAGGGTCAGACGGGCCCAGAGGGCAAGAAAGCATTTGTTTTGGAAGCATTGTCAAGAGGAGAATCTTTTTCCTGCCTGAGGGGCTTTTCTGGGAAGGCCGAGAGATCGTAGGAGGCGTGGGATTACAAGTGGGAAAGAGGGACTTGTGACATATCTGCCACGCTGTGGCTCCCTGAGCAAGTTACTTGGGCAAGTAACTTCTGCCATCTGGGTTTCGGTTTCTCTATCTGTAAAATATGGTGGTAGGCGTGGATGTCATTTGAGTTCACTTCATCCATAAAATTCCATGATTGTCAAGTACAAGGGTTTCACTACAGGAGGGATATCCTACAAAGGTCCCCCGCCACCTTTTAAAAAAATATATGGGTATTTGAACCCAGGGGTGTTTTACCACTGAGCTACATCCCCAGCCCTTTTGATTTTTTATTTTGAGACGAGGTCCAGCTTAGGTTGCTCAGAGTCTCCCTAAATTGCTGAGGTTGGCCTCTAACTTGCGATCCTCCTGCCTCAGCCTCCCTAGTCGCTGGGATTACCGTTGTGTGCCCACGTGCCCAGTTTACAGAGTATTTTCTGTGCTGGTTAAACAGTGGGTTGAACATATGTTTACCTGCAAATGGTGAGGACAAAGAGGGTGAGCAAAGGACATCTGCAGAGAAGAGATGGAAGGAATAGAAACTGTGAGGCTGGCAGACAAAGAAGCGAGCAAGCCCCCTTGAGTTCCAGGAAGACCCCAGAGTGAGCACAATGAAGCAAAAGTCCAGATGACTCGATGACCCTATCCCCCTCCCCCAGACTTCCTCTCTCCTTCACCACCCCTGGCAAGAGAATGCAGGAACTAAGCAATCACATAAGAAGGAATTCCTCATGAAAAAGCCAGCATGCTTCCTGGTCACCTAACTGCGAAGTCCACCAGAGGACAACCCCCCACCCGCTCCCTGCAAAGCCAGTTTCCACCTAAATGCTCAGCCAAGAGATCAAAAAAGATGTACCAAAAAAAAAAAAAAAAAAAAGAAAAGAAAGCCAAAAAGAAAAAGAGATCATGTAAGGAACAAAAGAAAAGTATAATGATTTTTTTTTTCTCAGATATGAGCAGAAACTTGTTCAGGTTTCTGCTGAAATGTCACTTCATCCGAGAGACTTCTTCTGGCCACTTTATCTAAAATAGTCTCTCTTATTACTCTGCCTTAGTTCAGAAAGACAGAACTATTAAAATAAATAATAAGAAAACTTTCCCTAGAACTGGAGGGTCTGAGCTTCCAGTTTGAAAGGGTCCATTGAGTACCGAACACAATGGAGGAAAAAAGACCCCACCAAGGCTTACGTATCATTGTGAAATTTCAGATCCCAGGGATTAAAAAAAATCCTAAGAGCTCCCTGAGAGATAAAATAGTAGGTTTTTACAAAGGATCAGCAATCAGAATTGCCTCAGAAATGAAATGCTCAATGAAAACATCAGAAGCCACGAGAAAATAGAGAAACAGAGCGAGGTATCAAAAAATCCCAAGGGACAAGGATCCCAGCCTATCACTCTGTATTCAGCTCAGTTATCAATTAAGTATTGAAGACATTTTTAGACGTTCCGTTTCTCAGAAGGCACACTTCCCACTCTTTGGAAGAAACCAAGAGGCAGGGCGACATGGGACCCTGGGGATTCAAAAGTGGGAGATGGTAAAGGGAACTCCCAGCATGGTGGGAAATGGAAGCAACCAGTCCAGATTGAAGGAGGGGACAGATGGTTCTGGAAGGAAGATCTCAAAAAAAAAAAAAAAAGGGTAGGTTATCTGAATAGCTTGGTGTATGGAAATATTAAAAGGCTGTTAGAAGGTCTAAGAAGAGTTCTTGTTTGGCATCTAGAATAGTAAACAAATGAAAAAGAAATACAGCTAATGGTTAACTTTAGGGAAAACAAAAAATTATATAAGGCCAGGGGTAGAGCACTAGCCTGGCACGCAGGAGGCCCTGGGCGCAATCCCCAGCACTGCAAGAAAGAAAAAAAAATGTATCTGGATGCACAGGCTTGAGTGAATGAAAATCAGTCATCATAAAGTAAACATTCAGTGTCAACTTAGGCAAGTTCTAACCATTTTGAGTGGAAGGGGGAAATAAGGCAGTTCTTTTATTTATTATTATTATTATTATTATTATCATTATTATTGGTACTGAGGATTGAACTCAGGGGTACTCAACCACTGAGCCACATCTCCAGCCCTATTTTGTATTTTATTTAGAGACAGGGTCTCACTGAGTTGCTTAGCATGCCGTTGCTGAGGCTGGCTTTGAACTCAGGATCCTCCTCCTGTCTCAGCCTCCCAAAGTGCTGGGATTACAGGTGAGCGCCACTGCGCCCATATTTTATAAAGCCAATTCCTTATTCATCAGGCCAGCTCACAGATGATGGATAAATCTCACAGGTTGAGACAGGGTCTAATCCTGTCCTTAGACATATGAAGATAAATACCAGAAAGCACGTACAGAAGAGTGATTGAGGTCACCTCTGGGGAAAAAGAAGGTGGAATAAGGGGGTGCTATTTTTCATTCAGGGTGTACGAAGTATTCTTTGACTTTTTAAAACTAAGTGCAATCAATATTTTGAGAAAAAGAAAAACAAAGTTGGAAAAACTGCGTGTCAGTGATGGACAGTTCACATGTGTGCCATCATCAGCCAGCGGGAACCGGTATAAAGTCACTGCTGGGACATGAGACCCGGCTCACGCTGCCTGGGCTGGATCTGGGGCCTGGGAAGGTTGTCCTGCCTCCAGCTCCCACCCCTGACTGACGTCCTACTCTTCAATAGTAACGGTGGGCAGAGAGCATAGTGGATGGGGGTTGAAGGATTTAGGTTCAAATTTCATTTCTGCCACATATTAGCCAAGCCATGTCAGGAAAACAGCAAATCTCAGATATTCCCTGGGTAAGACACCTCCCCGTGTCCTTAAGGAGTTTAAGGAGCGAGGTGAGTTCGTTTGCTCGTGTGTAAGATAGGAATTCATTTTTTTCCCACTAATTCAGTAGTTACTTACTGAGCACCTGCTGTGTGCAGGAGCCTGGTGTGGAGCTGGGATAAAACGCTGGGACAGTCTAGCTGCTGGGCATGTGCAGGAGTGACAGGCTTGGGTTCAAGGTGGCCAGACAGGCAGAGCACACAGAATATTGAGGGCCAAGAGGCTGGAACTCATGCAGCCAAACCCCAAACTCAAAGTCCTGGGTCCATTCCAGGGGTGAGTCAGTGGCGTCCACTTCACCCTATCCTGTTTGAGCTATCCTATGATTTCTTCTAAGGACTATTTTTATTTTTATATTTATTTATTTATTGCTACAGGGGATTGATCTCAGGGGCACTTGACCACTGAGCCACATCCCCAGCCCTCTTTTGTGTTTTATGTAGAGACAGGGTCTCACTGAGTTGCTTAGTGCCTCGCTGTTGCTGAGGCTGGCTTTGAACTCGCAATTCTCCTGTCTCAGCCTCCCAAAGTGCTGGGATTACATTCATGTGCCACCACGCCCAGCTGATGACTATTTTTAAAGGGCTGGGATTTTAGGATTTTAGAGGTGAAGATCTTTTTTTTTTTTTAATTGTAGATGGACACAATGTCTTTATTTTGTTGCCTTGTATGTGGTGCTGATGATCGAACCCAGGGCCTCACGCATGCGAGGCAAGCGCTCTACCGCTGAGCTACAATCCCAGCCCCTAGAGGTGAAGATCTTATAAAAACATCTGGGCCATTAATTCTTCCACTTTTGCAATTCATAAGTCAGTAACACTCCCAAACCAACTTAGAGAGTCAATGGAGTTAATAACTTCTTATTTGCTATATGAAGATATGAAAAAGAAATATCAAGCGAAAAAACTTTGACTGCACACACACACACACACACACACACACACACACACACACACACGGTTTACCATCAAGAACATAGGGAAGAAATAATCTCAGACTACAAACCCTTAAATTGCAAACTTTTGCTGGGCACTATGATGCACAGCTGTAATCCCAGCAATTCAGGAGACTAAGGTAGGAGATCACATGTTCAAGGCCAGCCTCAGCAACTTATCCAAGAAAAATTTTAAAAATTAAAATAAATTCCAAAAAAATTTTTTTGGTACTGGAGATTAAACTTGACAGGATCAACCCAGTTGTGCTCTACCACTGACTTACATTCCCAGGCCTTTTTACTTTTTAATCTTGAGACAAGGTCTTGCTAAATGACTGAGGCTGGCCTCCAACTTGTGATCCTCCTGCCTCAGCCTCCCGAGTCACTGGGATCACAGGCATGTGCCGCTAGGCCAGGCTTTAACTTGCATATATTCAACTTCATTCACGAAATTGACACCACTGGGATCTTATTTTTCACATTTTAGTTGGGTCACATGACACTTGGGTGCAGACCAGCACTGGACTATGTCCAGTGCCTGACTGTTTTCCTCACCAGCCGCTTCACCTCACAAAGAGCTCAGAGGCCAGCTAGACCAGGTGTGTGAGGCAGCAGTGGAGCAGGGGCTTCCTCAGCTTTTGGTCACAGGAGTGAATGGGACCCCTACTAGATCTTTCTCTGTGTGGAGAAAGGCAAGAGAAAAACTTGAGCAGAACTACTTCCTCTGAGGCCAGTGTCCTCCATGTCTCCCTAACACCCTGAGGCTGCCAGAGGGATCCCTGTGCACCTTGGCTTTAGCTCCTTCCTTCTCCTCCCTTCAGGGCCTCTCCTTAGGATCCCTCTCCCAGGAGCTCCTCAAGCTCAGTCTGGCCTTTGCCCTCCTTGATCTCTGGAAGCAGGTGACACAGTTGATGGGTCTCCCTCCTTGAGCCTCCCTATCGTGCTCCGGCATCAGGATCTGTTCCCCTCTGGCTTCCTCTCAGCTCTGCCTCCTTCATTCATTCCTCTCCCTGTCTTCAGCCCCAGCGTTCTCCCCAGGTTTCCCCCATCCCATCTCATTCACGATCCTCTGCATACAGCAGATTCCCAAACTTGGATCCCCAGTGTCATCTTCTCCTCGAGGCTTCAGCCTTGTGATGATAATGGATGTTTTTGTTTGTTTTGTACTTGGGTACTGGGGACTGAACCCAGCTGTACTCTACCACTGACTTACATTCCCAGGCCTTTTTGTTTTTTAATTTTGAGATAGGGTCTTGCTAAATGACTGAGGCTGGCCTTGAACTTGGAATCCTCCTGCCTCAGGCTCCCCAGTGGCTGGGATTACAGATGTGCCACCAGGCCTGGCTGTTAATGGATGTTTTGACATCTCCACGTGGAACTCCAGGAGGTACCAAAAATAATGTGTTACAAACGGGGGGGGGGGTTTATTTTCCATTTAAGTCTGCTCTCTGTCCATCCCCCACCCGCCGTCTTGGTTAATGCTATTACCTCCATCCTACCTCCAAAGAAGACACTTAGAGTCAACCTCTCACCTCTTCCCTGCCAGTTTTGGAGCAGTCACAGATTTGCCCCACTCTTTCTTAGGAATATCTACATGTCTTAAACCCACCTTCATCGTTACTGCCTGGTTATGGCATCTCATTCGTGGCCTGGTACATTCTCTTAATTGGTCTCCAAAACCATCACTCAACCTCCACAGCTCAACCTCTGTCCTGTACAAAACAAACACAGTTATGTCCCCTCCCTTTATTTTCATCAGAATGAAAATAAAAACAAGGAGCATTTTAAAAGTATAATACTCAATGCTCATGAAGATGATGTGAAACACACAATTTCCTTTATTGCTAATGGGAGTGCAATTTGTTGAGCACTTTTAGAATTCGATTTAAGGATATATAGCAAGAACTTAAATATATTCAGCTTTTGACCTAGTAGTTTTATTTCTTAGAAGCTAAGGGAAAAAACCCATCTACGAAAAACCTTCATATTTATGTAAAAGTTTATTTATTACATCATTATTTGTATAGAGAAACATTGGAAATCACCTAACTACATTACAATAGAAGTGATCTATGATACTGGATGCCTATTAAAAATATTTTCCCATAGAAAAAAGAGGCCAAATAGAATACACTAAAATGTTAGTAGTGATCACTTCTAACTAGTGGGATTATGGATGATTTTAATTTTCTTCTTTGTAATTTCCTATATTTTCCAAATTTTCTACCACAAATTACTATTGTAATTAGATAAGAAATACATTTTAAAGTGATGTTTAGAATAAGTTTGTGGTAAAAGTGGAAAAAAAGAGGAGAATAACAAATTGTATATACGACATAACAATATAAACACAAACAATAGTGTACTGAAGTAATCCAGACCATTCATAGTGCGTCCTTCCATGTAATGGTACCATAGGGGATTTTTTTAAAATATTTATTTTTTAGTTGTAGGTGGACAGAATATCTTTATTTTATTTTTATGTGGTGCTGAGGATCGAACCCAGTGCCTCACACATGCTAGGCGAGCACGCTACCACTGCGCCATAACCCCAGCCCCCATAAGGAATTTTTTGATTCCACCTTCCTGATCTCCCAACTATACTGGAAAAAGAATGTGGGCACACACACACATACATACACACACACACACATACTAAGAAACTTTTCATTGCCTCTGTGATTTAATTCACAGCTCTTTGCATGCTACAGTGACCCCAGATGACACTTTTAAAAATTGTAATCCCAGTGGCTTGAGTGGCTGAGACAGGAGGATCGCGAGTTCAAAGCCAGCCTCAGCAACTTAGTGAGGCCCTAAGCACTGCAGTGAGACCCTGTCTCTACATAAAACACAAAATAGGGCTGGGGATATGGCTCAGTGGTCGAGTGCCCCTGAGTTCAATCCCCAGTACC
>CM053399.1:17658735-17680836 GCA_028644305.1 Xerus rutilus
CTTTTGTGTTTTATGTAGAGACAGGGTCTCACTGAGTTGCTTAGCACCTCACCGTTGCTGAGGCTGGCTTTGAACTCGCGATTCTCCTGCCCCAGCCTCCCAAAGTGCTGGGATTACAGGCTTGTGCCACTGTGCCCAGCTAAAATTCACTCTTTGTATGGGTTCAACTCACTGGTGTTTAATATATTCACAAAGTTGTGTAACCATCACTACTATCTAAATCTAGACTATTTTTGTTACCCCAAAAAGAAACCTGCTCTTAATCACTCCCCATTCCTCTTTTTCCCCCGCTTGCCAATCACTAAGTTACTTTCAGTTTATTATGGATTTCCTTATTTTTGGCTTTTCATAAAATGGAATCATACAATAAGTGGCTTTTTGTGTCTAGCTTCTTTCACTTAGCATAATGTTTTCAAGGTTAATTCATGTGGTGGTATGTAATGGTCTTCATTGCTGAGTATATTCTATTGTGAGGATATGTCACATTTTGTTTATTCACTTATCAATTGATGAACATTTGGGTTGTTTCTACGTTTTGGCTACTATGATTCATGCTTCTATGATCATTTGTGTCCAGATTTTTAGTGAGGACATGTGTTTTCATTTCTCTTGGGTGTATACTTGAGTGGATTGATGTGTCATATGGGAACTCTAAGTTTAGCTTTTTGAGGGGCTGTTTTCCAAAGCACCCACAGAATTTTACATTCTCACCAGCAATGCATGAGGATTCCAATCTCCCTACATCCTCCCAACACTTGTTCATAACTTTTTTTATTGTAGCCATTTCAGTGGGTGTGAAATGGCTTCTCATTGTGGTTTTGATTTGCATTCCCTTAATGACTGATGATGTGCTCATTGGTCTTTCTCTTTGGAGGAAGATCTATTAAGACAAGATATTTTGAAATTAAGTTACTTGTCTTTTCATTGATGAGTTGTTAGTGTTCTTTGTATATTCTGAATACTAGTCCATTGTCAGATATGTGATTATATTCTCCATTCTGTGAATCATGTTTTCTTTCCTTCCTTTCTTCCTTCCTTTCCTCCATCCCTCTCTTCCTTCTTTTTTTCTTTTCTTTCTTGTGTGTGTGTGTGTGTGTGTTTTACTGGGGACTGAACCCAGATGGTTACATATGCTAGGCGAGTGCTTAATGACATGGACACATCTGAGAAATGCATTATGGGGCTGGGGATGTAGCTCAGTGGTGGAGCACTTGGCTAGGATATGGAGGCCCTGGCCTGGTATTTTTTTTTTTGTTTTTGTTTTTTTTTGTTATTGTTGTTGTTGTTTTTGTACTGGGGATTAAACCTAGGAGGGCTCTACCACTTAGGTACTTCACTAGCCCTTTGTGTTTTATTTGGAGACACGGTCTCCCTAAGTTGCCCAGGCTGGTCTTGAACTTGCCATCCACCTCCTTCGGCTTCCTGAGTAGCTGGGATTACAGGGGTGCACCACTGCACCTGGCTCTTTTTCATTTTCCTGATGGTCTCTTTTGAAGCAAGAAGGTTTAAATGTGATGAAGTTTAGCTTACCTATTTTTTTCTTTTTTTAAAAAAATATTTTATTTTTTAGTTGTAGGTGGACAGAATATCTTTATTTTTATGTGGTGCTGAGGATCGAACCCAGTGCCTCCCGTGTGCCAGGCGAGCGCCATAACCCCACCCCCTATTTTTTTCTTTTAGTGTGTCCTCTTGGTGTCACGTATAATAAACCATTGCCTAATCCAAGGGCATGAGGATTCACACCTATAATTTCTTCTAAGGGTTTTGTAGATTTAGCTTTCACATTTAGGTCTTTGGTCCATCTTGAGTTAATTTTTGTGTATGGTGTGAGGTAGGGATCCAACTTTATTTTTTCCCCCGTGGATATTCAGTTGCTAAACACCAATTGTTAGTTTAAAAGGCTGTTCTTTCCCCTACTTGACGCCTTGTTGCGAACCAACTGACTCTGAGTACAGGGGCCAGGTGGCATTTAGTTTCATTTCCAACCTCATCAGACCTCTCATCTTGCCGAGCTTTCCCTGCCCTTGACGCCTCGGTACAGCCTGGTCCTTTGCTCGACTTTCCCAGTCGTGGTAGCTGTCCCTCTCCTTCTCCACATGGCACCTGTGTCCTCAGCCTTTCCCTGACCGCAGGCAGCCAAATCCTGAGCTCTCAGAGAATTTTATTCTTACCTCAACCTTTCTTTACTTTATTCTCTTGTATTGAGGTGACTTACTCACAGATCTGCCTGGACATACTCTGAAATCTCCAGGAGCCGCCATCATGTCTTATTTCTCTTTGGAGCACAGTGCCCGGCACTGAAGAGGGGTTTCTCTCTGCCCCTCGCCCTCCCCCTCTCCTTCTTCTTTTTGGTACTGAGGATTGAACCCAGGGGCACTTAACCACTGAGCCATATCCAAAGTCTTTTAAATTTTTTTTTAAACATTATTTTTAGTTGTCAATGGACCTTTATTTTATTTATTTATATGCGGTGCTGAGAATCGAACCCAGTGCCTCACACATGCTAGGCAAGTGCTCCTCCACTGAGCCACAACCCCAGCCCTTAAATTTGTTATTTAGACACAGAGTCTCGCTGAGTTGCTTAGGGCCTCACTAAGTTGCTGAGGCTGGCTTTGAACTCGCGATCCTCCCGCCTCGGCCTCCCCAGCTGCTGGGATTACAGGGCTGCCCCACCGCACCAGACCTGAAGAGCCATTTCATGAGTGAGCTGAACGACCATGGATGAAATCTCTGAAAATGAAGACTATGCTAAGCACTTTACCAGGAAGATGGTAGGGCGGATTAATGAATTTTGTCCCTCCTTGCAGTTCCAAAAAAGAGTGCATTCATTCATTTGTTCAACAAGTTTTTACCAAGCACCTTCTGTGTGCCAGGTATGGAGGATAATAGCGGTGAGTGCCGCAGGCCTGGCCTCTACCCTCAGTGGTGTGGAGAGCCTAGGCGGTGAAACGGACATCAGTGAGGTGGCCCCGTGACCCTGACACCGACACCGCGAGCCTGCGTCATCACGCTGCGGTGCGGCCCACCCGGCGCAGGGGTGGATTGACAATTTGGCCACCTGGCTCACTGCTTCTCCTGTTCCTACCATTGTCCACAATGACTCTGAGGTCCACATAGATGTGACCCTGCCCCCGGTTTCCGGATGCTTTGATGCCACGATCCATGTCACCGCCATGTCACCCAGGCCGTGGAGTCACACGCAGACGTGTCATGACTGCAGCACCTCCTGTGTCCTTTTCAGCCATCCTAGTCACACCGTAACCATGTCCCTGTGTGCCTGCCTAGCTCGCCTGGCCCAGGCAGTCCCCTCCGTGACTTTTTTTTTTTTTTTTTTTTGGTACTGGGGATTGAACTCAGGGGCACTCGACCACTGAGCCACATCCCCAGCCCTATTTTGTGTTTTATGTAGAGACAGGGTCTCACTGAGTTGCTTAGCGCCTCGCCGTTGCTGAGGCTGGCTTTGAACCCGCGATTCTCCTGTCTCAGCCTCCCTGAGTGCTGGGATTACAGGCTTGAGCCACCGCGCCCGGCTCCCTCCGTGACTTTTTCACTGTCCCTCGCCACCCTGAACTCAGACCCCGACCTTCCTCTTCACCCAACCCGGACTCCATGACCCAGTGTGGTGACTGCAGTGACACCTTTGCTCTGCTTCACTGCCTGCCACTGCCCCAACCCTGGGTAAGCCCAGTGGAGCCCCAGGTGGCACCTGCACCCGGGCACAGGAACAGGCTTGGAGGAGACTCCCAGCTGCCCAGGCGGGTCCCGTTCTACCCAGGGGCACTCACAGACTCCAGCGCTGGGCACTCGGCGCCCACCGGGGCTGTGCTGCGCCTGCCCTCTCTCCCGCGGCAGCACCCTTCTCCCGCCTGCGTCTCACCTTCCTCTTCCCCAAGACCACCGAGGCCATCAGAAGGCTCATCACCTCCCCCTGGACTTACCAACCGCCAGCACGATGCCCCACCCTCCCTGGATTCCCGTCTCCTGTGGAGACTGTCAGACCATCTCCCATGTATCACCCGTGTCTCCCTCTCTACTGCAGATTTCCTTTTGGTGTAGTACAAATGCGCTGTAAACACTTCCTGCCTTTAAACAAAACAGAAACACCCTCCCTGGAGTTTATATGCTCTTTTGGCCCCTCCCCTGCTTCTCTGCTCCTTGTCCAAGCAAAATTCCTCAGATGAGTTGTCTGCATGTCATCCAACCTCAGCTGCGTACTTTCCCAATTTGCCTGCCCCAGGGCCTTTGCCCTGGCTGTTCCTTTTCTGGAATAGTCTTTCCACACATCATTGCATGGTTTACTCTCCCATTTCACTGAGGTTTCTGTTGAATGGCACCTGCTCGGTAGGACTTCCTTTGTTGCTCCATCTGAAACTGTCACTGCAGACACTATTCCTGCCACCACATTGACCCTCCCTCAGCTTTCTTCTTCTTTTTGACTTTTTAAAAACACACATTGAGAAATAGATGGGATTCAGTGTACATTTCCATACATGCATACAGCAGGCACTAATCAAATCCATCCTCTCTCTTCCCACTTTCCCTGACCTTCCCAATCCTAAATCACTGTTCTACTTGTAGGTCAACTTCATGTCATTTCCACATGTGAGAAAAAACATACTGTGCTTGTCTTTATGCATCTGGTTTATTTCACTTAACATCATGTCTTCCCGTTCCATCCATTTTGCTATAGAAGACAGGATTTTATTCTTTTTTATGGCTGAATAATACTCCATTGTGTGTATACAGCACATTTTCTTTATCCATTCATCTGTTGACAGGCACCTAGGCTGATTCCATATCTTAGTTATTGTGAACAGGCTGCAGTAAACATGAGTGTGCAGGTGTCTCTTTGGTATGCTGATTTTGTTTCCTTTGGATATATACCCGGAAGTGGAATACCAGCTTTGGTTTTTTTCCACACCACTTATCACTGCCTGAGGTTCTATTGTCTATGGGTGTGTTTACTTTTTGTCTCTTCTTGTGTTTGAATGGAAGATGGCTGGGCCCAGGACCTTCTTTTGTTCACCAGGTTACAAGGTCCTGTCTATCACATGTGGACACAGTAAGCCTGCATGTGTTAGGCAGTGGTAGCCAACAGTGAGCAGTGGAATGCAGGCAAGGTCACAGTGTTCTTTAAATTCCTTTAGGGTCCTTCCCTAAACTCCTTCCGAAGTAGCAGAGAAAGCAAAGGGTGGTAATTTGTAGAATGGACAACTCTTCATAATTCTATGAGAACATCTAAGGAATAGGTTTACCCCTCAGCAAAGGCATAGAAAGTTTCCCTGAGGAAGTGATTATGCTGATATCTGAACCAAAAGAGGGGATGGACTGGGTGAGGAGGAAAGGGAAAGTGTTCCCGACCCAAGGAGCTTGCAAAAGTCCTAGGCCTAGAAGGACTGTGTTGAATTTGATAAGCTGACAGAAGGCCAGCAGAGGGGCACCAGAGAGAAGAGGGAGCCGGCTCAAGGGAGGCCGGAGCCAGCCACACAGGGCTCGAAGGGCCATGGGAAGGCTCTGGCCTCCGTCCTAAGAGCAGCAGAGCTTTGGATACAAGGCAGAGTGTGATTGAATTTACATTTTTAAAGATCCTCCATACAATTATTATTGCTAATGATGATGATAAATGCTTTCATCTGTATAGTATGAAGAAGTATTTTCACATCTTTTATGCCAGCCTGTTTCTTGAATCCATCAACAAAAGCTGTCCAACTTGAAGATGCGATGTCTCCCTTTACAGGGATCCTGTTTTTTTGGATCTCAAATCAGGTCACATGCTCACAAAAAGGATTTGTTCCCCCCTAGTACATATAAAACTTCATGTTTAGTTATGTATTTAGCAAGTGGTCTCGATTAAGATAACACAACATGCCCAGCCATTGAGACTGTTCCAGGATACAAGGGAATAGATATTTCTGAAAATAGCCCCGCACCCAGACCCCAGCATACTTGTGGAGAAATATGTGTTCCAACATTATTGGTCCATAAATTCAATATTATAACAATGATTTAAAAGGCAAAATTATTCTGTTCCCTTCAATAAAGGGGTGAGTATACCTGAGCTCTGGGGCTTCCGTGCATGGTGGAGGAGGCCAAGCCACAGGGCCATCCGAGGGCCTGCCTGGGTGCAGCTCTTTCTGACTAGAATGTTCCTTTAGCAAGATATCTCCAGATAACATGCAGTTTCCTGTTGTGTTCTTTGAAAGATGAAAGAACCAGAAAACCCACCTAGTACATGAATGGGAAACACTCCTGGGAAGGCAGAAGGAGGCAGGAGTTCAAGGACAGCTGCAGATTCTCTGTTTAATGGATGAGAGAAATAAAAGTGCTGTACACACACGAGAACATTTAAATCAAGTCCTCCTCTGAGTCTGGCAGGAACATGGGCAAAAGGACTTGGTAACCTTGCTAATGGACGAGTGGACCTTAAGAAGTCCTTCTAGAACTTAACTGGAGAAAAGCAAGAAGAGAGCATGACTCTGGCGTTAAGATGGAGACGAGTCAGAAAGGAGAAAGCTGAGCAGACTCCGGACATCAGGGCCGTCGTGGCAATCAGCCACCAGAACTGGGGATACCCAGGAGCTGCGTTCTTTCTCTTTGGGATTAGTGATTGGCATCATTGGGCCAGGAATAAAAGGTGGAGATTAGGTGATTTTATAACTGGGGAGAAGAGAAAGTTTTCCTCCTGAAGACGAACATGAACTGTTTGCAACCCTTACAAGAGCAGAACAGTCCATCCCCACACTGGGTATAGATTTCAAGAGCTTTTCAGCATAGATATCAAAGCTGCCTGATCATGAGGCTGATTCCCTCAGTGACCCAGGAAGGCCCCGGAGTGTCCTGAGGTACGAGCTTGAGACTTTGGGGTTGAGGATCACATCTGAGGTGTGTCATCCTCCTCCACAAAGCTCTTCTTCTAGGCTTTGGGGAGCACTTGCCCATGGCCCACAGCATTCTGACGAGATTCTCAGATGGCTGGACGTGGTGGCACATGCCTGTAACTCTAGTAACTCGGGAGGCTGAGGCAGGAGGATCACAAGTTCATGGCCAGCCTCAGCAACTCTCAGCAATGTAGCAAGATTCTTTCTCAAAATAAAAAAAGGGCTGGGGATATAGCTCAGTGGTAAAGTGCCCCTGGGTTCAATCCCCAGTCCAAAAAAAAAAAAAAGAATCCTCGGACGGTGAACAGTGAGTGACCACTGCACCCCAAAAGGGTGGATGGGAGTTGGCCTTCCAGACAAGTACTCACTCTGCTCTTTTACCTAATAAGGGTACTTTCTAGAAAATTCTTAGTCATTGTTGCCAACAATTTTGGGGGAAGGCATGGAAGCAGAGAGGGTGGTTGGCATTTGAAGGCCCCTGGCTCTCTGAGGTTATAGATCGCCATCATTCATTATTCATAAAGTAAGTACTGGGCACTTGCTTTGCTCTGGTCACTTGGCTAGACACTGTGAGGGAGGTGAAGATGTCCACTTATGACCACAGCAGCTGCAGCCATACACAGGAAGGAGTCCACTCAAGTTTTGTGTGGGTCTGAGGCTTATAGGATTTGGGAGGACCCTCTTTAGGGAGATCAAAGAGTTACAAAAAGAAAGACCCGAGTCCTTCTCAGTGCCATCTGAGGTGAGATGTGTGAGAAGTCAAGGTGTGAGAGAGAGAGAGCGAGAGCGAGAGAGAGAGAGAGAGAGAGAGAGAGAGAGAGAGAGAGCTATGTTATTCCAGGCAAATCCGCCTTTGCTGCTGAACACTGTACATTCATGATTTCATGGAATCTTCACAATCACCTTGTGAGATACATACCTCTCCTTCTCTATTTCCAGAAGAGTGGCTGAGAACGGGGAGACTGGGAACTCATGGTGCAGCGAGGGTGCAAGGGGCAGGGGCGGGGGTTTACTCCACATCATTCCGCTCCAGAGCGCGCATCTCCAACCGCTTCCCTTCCCCTGCCTCCTCGGACCCTCCAGGAGCCCCGAGATCCCACACACAGCATCCCCTCTGCCGTCCAGTGTGCTCACATGTCAGCCACCAGCTAGGCCCTCCCTCTCTGTACACTCTGTAAACCGGCTCTAATTCTCCCAATAGTATTTTATTTTTAATCAACTTAGTATGTATTTATTTTCTGTCCCCTGCACCCCCAGGATGTGAGCTTCCTGAGGACAGGGACCTCGTGTGTTTTGTTCATTGCTGGGTGCCCAGTCCCCAGGACACTGTCTGGCAATGTAGAAGTCATTCAATATACATTTATTGAACGAACTAACTAACCAATTAGCTAATTAGTTATGGTGCCAGCTTGTTGGGGGTAAATGCCTGAAGAATGTTACAGACAACAGGTGTTAGGGCAATCACAAAGGTGTTGAGGCAGAGTGTGGAGGTTATCACAAAGCTTCCAAATCAGGGGACTATCAGAGAGGGTTTCCAAGAGGAGGCTGGCCCTTGAGGATGGCTAAGCTGATTTATATATTTAGGAGGCAATGGCGGGGGAAGGCATGGAATGGGTGGCGGTCCAGCAGGCTGCTTGGCACGCCTCCCAGCCTTCGTCAGCCTCCCTGGATGTGGGCCTCTGTGCTATATTCACACATCATCTAAGTGGGTTGTTAAACACAGGCACTAGCTACCAAGGGATGCTATGGTTTCTCCTTCCTTGGAGATCTTTAAAAATAGGCAGAATCATTCAACTGTCCTACATTATTTAGGAAGGGAAGCACTGGCATTTTAGCTCCTGTAGGCACTTCAACTGTTGTCTAATGTAGTCCCCTCAAGGACTCTGAGGTTGCCATTCTCACTATTATCCCCATTTTGTAGGTGAGGAAACTGAGGCAGAGGGAAGGAAGGGAACTGTTCAAAGTCTCTGACGGGAGAGCCTGTGGCCTTCCCGGTACTCTGAGGCTCTTGAGGATTCCTCCTGTAGCTTGTCTTTTTTAGGACTTAGCATGTTCTAGATTAGAATAGCACTTGGTGCTCCGCGATGCTGTATGACTGAGCTCTGTTGATTGTAGGGAGGCCTTTGGTTGAGGCAGGAGGTTGGACCTGTTCATGCCCCTATTTACAAAAAGACAGTGTGAGTAGCAGGTAAATTGTATCCTCCATAGCTTGTGAGTCGGGGGAAATGTGGATTAAAGCAATCATTGAATTAAACACCGGGTTCCCAAAGTGGAGGTGTAGTTCCATTAGCACACTGATGAATTGCTATGCCCTGTGGGGGGGAGAGACGTGGAAGGAGCTGTGGAAGAATTTCATAGGGAAAAAGAAAGCAGGGGATGTGAAAAGTCAGGAACTGCAAGTCTCATGCACGCGACCCCTTTTACATGTCCTTTGAGAAGTGGCGTGGGACTCTGACATCAGGCAGCCCTGATTGCCTATGGAAATCAGATCACTGCTCTGTCATGCAGCACTCCGGTTACGAGCAACAGAAACCAACCATGGCTGCCTTCGGTTGGAGAAGCTCAGACTCCAGAGCTGATGGATGAGCTCTTCAGAGCTCCCACTATAGCTGGTCTGATTATTACTCATGTAGATCACAAATTACAGTAGTGGCCTGGGTCACACATCGCCCTCTGGGGAGGAGGGCAGAGTGCTTTGAATATTGGTGTCATCATGACAGCACCCAGTGAGGGAGCAGGAGTTCATGACTACCTCCGAGCCTCCGTTTATTCATCTGTAAAATGGGCAGCATGGTACCAGCCACATGGAAGATTTTCTAAAGGTCCAAGCTGTATCTAAACTGGTTTGCACAAAAAACTTCCAGTAAATGGTAGTTATTGCTACAATGCAGTCAAATATTTAGTGTCCTTTTTGTAAGAGGGACCATGGTAACTTTTATTTGCTTATTTATTTCAGTATGCAGATTTAAAAGGAAAAAAAAAAAGAGTTCTTGGAGCTGGGGCTGTACCTCAGTGGTAGACTGCTTGCCTAGTACATGTGAGGCACTGGGTTCAATCAGCACCACATAAAAATAAATAAAGATATTGTGTCCATCTACAACTAAAAAAAATTTAAATAAATAAATAAATAAGTGCTAGACAATTAAAAAAAATTCTTCCCACATGGCTAAAATAACATCAATATCTCTTTTAATATAATTAATAATTCCTTACTTTTTTCTTTTCTTCAGAGTTGGGAATTGAACCTAGGGCCTCACACATGTTAGGCAAACATTCTATCACTGCACTATACCCCTCGACCAATTAATCATAATTTCTTAACATCATCTAGTATTTTTTGAGCCTGGTGCAGTGGTGCACACCTGTAATCCCAGCAGCTCAGGCAGCTGAGGCAGGAGGATCGCAAAATTTAGCAAGACTCTGTTTCAAAAACTTAAAAGGGTAGCTCTGGGTTCAATACCCAACAACACGTGCACACACACACACACACACACACACACACACACACACACACACACTGTTTGTCCATATTCAAATTTCCTTAGTGACTTTTAAATCCAGCCAGGCAATTGCCTTGCCCAGCAGGTTCTCTCTGTGGGCTGGTTGGTGGAGGATGAGCTCATGGTCATATTTGCCTAAGCCAAACAGAATTGGAAAGGCACATCTGTTACAGGGGGAAAAAAATCATGGACTGTATTTTAAGACTAAATAGAGTCGATCTGGGATTTCCCTCTGTTTTGGTGTATTCAGGTCACCCCCCTCATTAGTGCTGACTGTATTTAACATTGCCACAGTTAATGAAAGCTTTAGTAGTTAAGCACGAACACTAACTCCTCTCTTACTCCAGGCTGCGTGTCCAAGTCTTTCGGTGCAATTCAACATTTATGAAGCGCCTACTAAATGCAGGAGACCTTATGACCAATCACATGAAGTTCTCAAACTCAACTCAAGGGGGTTTCCCCCAGTGAATTCTATATACCAGTAGCCAGACTTGGCTGTCTAAAGTGGGAGAGAAGGAGCAGTTAACATCATAGAATTACTTGCCTATGAATTTTAAGATCTAGAAACCTTCCAATTCCTCCCGGGGGAAAACATTTCATAATATAAATGTAAAAATCAACAAAAATTTTTTTTAAAAAAAGGTCAGCCTGTCTGTTTCTTCTTACCCAGTGATGCTTTTCCTACAAGGGGAAAGAGATCTGAGAAGACTGGGAAACCTGTTCCTCAGGGGCTTTGCTGAAGCAGGGAAGACAGCAATTCCCAGTCTGGGTTCTTCCCCTAAGACTGTGTTTCCAGTTCTTCGAGCCAGAAATCACTGCCTTCAAAAAGAGAAAAGAACAAGCAAAGTTCTGAGCCAGGGTTAAAAAGGTACAAAATATAGCATTTTATAAGACGTGATGTGCGCAATGATGGGTGGAAACGGATTCTCGTACACACTACTACAGGAGTGGAGATTGATATCTTTCTGGAGGGCAATTTGTTAACACTACCAAAAATCTTACAAATGATCGTACTCTTGAAATTGATCCCAAGGAAATAAATAGGGCTAAACTCAAAGATTTATCCATAGGAATGGTCATTGCAATATTGTTTTGTTTTAAATATCTTTATTTTATTGCTTTTTGTATGTGGTGCTGAGGATCGAACCCAGGGCCTCACATATGCGAGGCAAGCGCTCTACCGCTGAGCTACAACCCCAGCCCCTGCAATATTGTTTACAGTGGTAAAAAATTGGAAATAACCTAAATGTCCAACCATAGGGGACTGATTAAGGTTGATCTAATAACTCACCGAACATCCTTCTTATGATAGAATGTTATTCAGGCATTAGAAACGATATTGTAGAATCAGGGCCCTCAGTTAGGGCTCACGGTTCAGAAAATTTCTGAAATTATATGCAAAATCATATTTGTGTATGTTTATGTGTACACACTTCTGAGAGGAGAGTTTTTATGAATTCTCAAGTAGGTACATGATCCAAGAGAGTAAAATAATCACTGTTGTAGAAAACATTCAGAGTAGAGAGATGTTGACAGCATATTATTAAATGAGAGAGTGGGATGGATAGGTTAAAAGCAAAGCAAATATAATATGATCTCATTTTTGTAAAAAATGTATATGCATATATGTGTGTATGTAGGAAAAGATTAAAGGTTACCTACCAAAATGGTAATCATGGTTATCTCAGAAGAGTAGGATTATAGGTGATATTTTTCTTTGTTGTATTTTCTGAAATTATTACCATGAACATATATTACTATTAGAGTAAAAAAATACTTTTTTTTTCACTTGCTGGGGATTGAACCCAGAGGTGCTCTACCACTGAGATATCTTCCTATATTCCCAACCCTTTTTATTCTTTTTCTTTTCCTTTTATTTTGGTACTGAGGATTGAACCCAGGAGTGCTTAACCACTGAGCCACATCTCCAGCTCCTTTTATTTTTTTATTTCGAGGCAGAGTCTCACTAAGTTGCTTAGGGCCTCACTAAGTTGCTGAGGCTGGCTTTGAACTTGTAATCCTCCCGAGCCTCCTGGGTCTCTAGGATTACAGTTGTGCACCACTGCCTGACCTTTTTATTCTTTGAGACAGGGTCTCACTAAGTTGCTGTGGTCTTGCTGAGTTTCTGAGACTGGCCTCAAACTCATGATTCTCCTGCCTGAGCCTCCTGAGTCCCTGGGATTACAGGCATGCACCTCTATGCCCAGCTTTAAAAAATACTTAAACAAAGCAAAACAAACAGTATACAAGCTTAGATCCTGGAGTGTGGAACCACATTGCTTGAGTACTAGCTTCCCAGCTGGGGGTGTATAGTGACTTTCTTAACTTCCCTAGGTCTTAGTTTTCTCTTCTATAAAATAGGTATGACAGGGCTGGGGCTGTAGCTCAGTGGTAGAGCGCTTGCCTAGCATGCGTGAGGCCCTGGGTTCGATCCTCAGCACCACATATGAATAATAAATGAATAAAATAAAGATCCATCAACAACTAAAAAAATTTAAAAAATTAAAAAAAAAAATAAATAAAATAGGTATGACATACGCAATGCTAATAGCTGAGAAACACCAGTGCTTGGCACAAGATAAGTGCCAATGAAGGCTGCTGTTGTCAGCAATGTGGAGTTAGGCAGGGTGGCAGAGCAGAATGTTCTTGAACTATGAAAACACACAACCTTGGTTCATGATCACTAGCTAATGATCCTCTGGTTAAAGCCTTGTTTTTCTCATCTGTAAAACAGATTTGATGTTATCTGTGTTGCTTTAGCAAGGTAAAAACAAAAACAAAAAACATGTATCTTTCAGCACTGGAGAAAATACATGTGCCTTGTGTACAGTAGAGGCTCAAAAAAAAAGGTAGGAATCCTCCAATCACAGAGGAGTTGCATCCTTTGGGAACTGGAAATAAATGCTTAGAGAACGAATCCTTCTGCTTTTTTTGTTCATATCATAACATAAATCTCATTTCTCTCAAGCTGAAAGCCATGTAATGAAGAGGCTGGCCTAACAAAGGGCTTCCAAAATTACAGCATTCTACATATCTAGCCATATGGCCGCCATGATTACTGTTACCTGTGGCTTTATTATTATGTACCGGTGCTGGAATGAATCATTCTTGTTTTTCTCTCTACCTACTCCAATTTATCTCCTCTTTCCAGAACTGAATTGCTGACACTGAGGGAATATAGCAGATAAACGAGGACTTACAGGAAACGGTTAGAGCTTGGTCACCCTCTTCTTGTTCCCTGAGTTGTCTGATTTGCATATGAACTTGACGGGGGACATCATCTCTTCTAAAATTTTATGAGATTTTGGTGTTTGCTGAATGTCTACTATGTGCTTGGCACTGTGTGAAGTCGTGTGTGTGTGTGTGTGTGTGTGTGTGTGTGTGTGTTTGTGTGTGTGTGTTCAGTGCTGGGGTCAAACCCAGGGACTTGTGCATGCTAGGCAGGAGCTCTACCACTGAGCTACACCCACAGCCCTACTATGCAAAATCTTTATCTCAAGTCATCTCATCTGTGTTCTAGACTGAATATTCTTTTGTCCTTATAGTCAGCATCCAATATCTTAGCACATTCTCTTAGCTCTTCTTTCAAAATGTATCCACAATGCAACCTTTTCCCCACTTCCACATCTACCACCCTTGCCCAAGCCACCATCATCCCTGGATTTTTTGAAAAACAGACTGTTCTGGGGAAGCAATTTTAGCTACATAGCAACATATTTTGTGTTGTAAGACACAGTCTCTCTTTGCTGCCCAGGCTGGTCTTCAACTCCCAGGCTCAAGTGATCCTCTTGCCTCAGCCTCCTGAGTAGCTGGGACTACAGATGCATGTCACTGTGCCAGCTCCATGGCAAAACTTGGCAGAAAATACAGAGATTTCCCATAAACCCTCTCCTCCCACACATGCATGACCTCCCTTACTATTAACATTTCCCTCCAGTGTAGTGCGTTTGTTACAATCCATGAACCTACCTTGACACATCATTATCCCCCAGATGCCACATTTGCATGAAGGTCTATCTTGGTATCGTACATTCTATGGATGTGACAAATGTATAAGAACATGCACCACCATTATAGCATCATATAAAATATTTCACTGCCCTAAAAATGCTCTGCTCTGCCTGTTCATCCCTCCCACCCCCCTATTTCCTGGCAACTAATAGTCATTTTACTGTTTCTGTAGTTTTGCCTTTTCTATAATGTCCTATAGTTGAAATCATACTGTATGTAGCCCCTTCACGTTGGCTTCATTCATTTAGTAATAAACACTTGTTCCTTCCACATCTTTTCATGGCTTGTTGGTGCTTTTCTCTTTAACACTGAATACTACTCCATTGCCTGGATATACCACAATTCATTTATGCTATCATGTACTGAAGGACATTTTGGTTGCTTCCCAGATTTGGCAATTAGGAATAAAGTTGCTACCTCTCTGTGTAGGTTGTTTCGTTTGTTTGTTTGCATTGCTGATGAATGAAACCCGGGGCTCACACATGATAGGGAAGTGCTTTATCACCGAGCTACAGCCCCAAGCCCTCTGTGCAGGTTTTGATGTAAATGTGTGTTCAATTCATTTGGGTAAATACCAGGAGTGAAATTGCTAGATTGTATGGTAAGAGTAAGGTTAGTTTGGTAAGAAATGGTTCTATTCCAGTGTGGCTTTGCCATTTTCCATTCCTATCAGCAAAGACTGAGAATTATTGCCCGCACTGGGTATTGTCAGTGTTTTGGACTTTGATCATTCCAATAAGTACGTAGTGATATCTATTGTTCTAATTTGCATTACCCTAATGACCTATGATAGGGAACAAATGTGCTTATTTGCTATCTGTATGTCTTCTTTGGTGAGATGTCTACTAAGGTCTTTGACCCATTTTTAAATAGGGTTGTTTATTTTCTTATCCGGGGCTTTTTGTATGGTTTATATATTCTTTGCGTATTCTGGATAACAACTCTTTATCAGATATCTTCTGCACATAATTTCTCCCAGTTTGTGGCTTGTCTTCTTATTCTCTTGACAACGCCTTTTGAAGAGTGGAAGTTTTTTAGTTTTAATGAAGCCCAGATTATCAATTATTTCTTTCTTAGTGTTATATCTATAAAAAGCATTGTCACATCTAGGTCATCCAGGTCTTCTTCTGTGTTATGGAGTTTTAGACTTCTCTTTTCACATCTAGGTTTATAATCCACTTTGAATTACTTTGTGTGAAGGTTGTGAGGTCCATGTCTACATTCACATTTTTTTATGTGGATGTCCACTTGTTAGGGCATCTCGTGTTGAAAATTCTCTTTTCTTCAGCGTACTGCACCTGCTTTATCAAAGGTCAGTTGAATGTGCAAATGTGGGTCTATTTCTAGATCCCTGGTTCTGTTTTGTTGGTATAATTGTCCATTCTTTTGCCAGTCCCATGTGATCTGTTTTACTAGAGCTTCTAGAGTAAGTCTTGAAGTCTGGTAATATCAGTCCTCCAACTTTGTTGTTTTCCTTCAATATTATGTAGGCTAATTTTGGAACTTGCGCCTCAGAATCAGTTTGTTGGCATCCACAAAATAATTTACTTGGGGAGCTGGGGCTGTAGCTCAGTGGTAGAGCGCTTGCCTGGCATGTGTGAGGCACTGGGTTCGATCCTCAGCACCACATATAAATAATAAATGAATAAAATAAAGATCCATCAACAACTAAAAAAAATTAAAATTAAAAAAAATTTACTTGGATTGCATTGAATCTACAGATCAAATTGGGAAGACTGATAGCTTGACAATATTGAGTCTTCCCATTCATGAATATGGACTCTCTCTCCACTTTCGTTCCTCTTGGATTTTTTTCAACAGAATTTTGTAGCTTTCCTCAAATAAATTTTGTATATATCCTGTTAGATTTGTCTCTAAGTATTTCCTTTTGGGGGGTGCTATTATAAATGCTAATTATGTTTTTATTTCTGATTTTACTAGTTTTTTGTTGGAACATAAGGAAGTGATCTACTTTTGTTTATTGACCTTGCATCCTGCAAGTTTGCTGTAATTGCTTATTAATTCTGGGAGATTGTTGTTAATTCTTTTGGACCTTGTGTTAGTCAGTTTTTCTTTGCTGTGAACAAAATACCTGATGATAACAACTTAAAGGAGGAAGGCTTTTATTATGGTTTGGATATAAGGTGTCCCCTCAAACTCCTGTGTTAATGCACGAATATTCAGAGGTGAAATGATAAGATGATGGGAGCTGGAGCCTAATCAGTACACCCTAGTGTGAATGGATTAAATGGGTGTTAACTGTAGGCGGATGGGCCATGGTTGGAAGAAGAGCGTCACTGGGAGTGCCTGGGATGGGTTCATCTTTCTTGTGGCCCCTTCTGTGTTCTCTCTCTCTGTCTCTCTCTCCTTCCCTCCCTCCCTCGCTGCTTCCTGGCTGCCACGAGGTGAGCAGAACTTCTCCGCCATGCCTTTTTGTCCTGACATCCTGCCTCCCATGAGCCCAGAGCAATGGAGTCAGTCCAACATGGACTAAACCTCTGAAACAGTGAGCCCAAATAAACTTTTCCTCCTCCAAGTTGTTCTTGTTAAGTATTTGGGCCAAGCAACGAGGAACTGACTAATGCAGTTTTATTTTGGCTCACAGTTTCAGAGTTTCAGTCCATGGTCAATGAGCTCCATTGCTCTGAGCCGGAAGTGAGACGGAACATTAAAGTGGAAGAGCATGATGGAGGAAAGCTTCTTAGCTCAGCCAGGGACAAGACATAATCCCCAAGAGTATGCCCCAGTAACCTACGTCCTTCAGCCATGCCCTATCTGCCTACCATATCCACCACCTTCCAGTAGTTCATTTGAATTATTAATCCATCAAGTAGATTAATCTATTGATGAGGTTAGAGCCTTCATTTTCATCCAATCACTTCCTCAAAACCTCACCTCTGGACGTTAATGCACTGGGGACCAAGTCTTTAAGACATAAACATTTAGGGGACATTCCAGATGCGAACCATAACAATTCTCTACATAGACAAGTATGTCATTTGTAAATGGGGTTTTATTTCTCCCATTTCTGTATGTATGCCTTTTATTTCCTTTTACCATCTTATTGCATTAGACAGGACTTCAGCATGCTGTTGAAGAAGAGTGGTGAGATAGGGCGTCTTTGTTTTGCTCCTTGCTTTGAAAAGAGCTTCTGGTTTCTCACCCTTAAGTATGATGTTAGCTGTATATTTTTTTGTAGATGTTCTTTACCAAGTTGAGGAAGTTCTTTGTGTTCCTAGTTCTCTAAGATTTTTTTTAAAAACAATAAATGCATTGCAGACTTTGTGAAGTGGTTTATCTTCATCTATTTGATCATGTGACTTCTCTTTGGCATGTTGATGTAACAGATTACAATGATTTGCAAATGTTATATCAGCCTAGCATACCTGACAAAAATCTCACTTTGGCAGATGTATTACTCTTTTTATCCTTTGTTGGATCTGACTTGCTAATATATTGTTCAGGATTTTTGCATCTATGTTCATAAGAGATATTGAGCCATAGGGTTTTTTTTTTTTTAAGCTTTGAATGGCATTTAGTAATTGAGGCAATTATGTCCCCATACAATGCTGCATCTCTTGGATAAAGTAGTAGACAATATCAATAATATTCAGTATATTGATGGTGTTGTTGAGTTCAATGATGTCCTTATTGATATTCTGTTGCTGTTGAGGTCTCTTCTATATTCTGAAAAAGATTGTAGAGAATCGGTTTATTTTCTTCCTTAAATGTTTGGTAGAATTCACTAGTAAACCCATCTGGGCCTGGTGCTTTTTGTAGTGGAAGGTTATTAATTATATATTCAATTTAATAGATATAAGCCTATTAAGATAATCTATTTCTTCTTGTGTGAGTTTTGGCAGATTGTGTCTTTCTAGGAATTGGCATTTTCACTTGAGTTATCAAAGTTGTGGGCATAGACTTGCCCAATATACCTTTATTGCCCAATATAACTTGATTATCCTTTTAATGACCATGGGATCTGTAATGTGGTCCCCTATTTTATTTTTGCTATCAGTAACCTATGTCGTCTTTTTTCTTAGTTATCCAGCTAGAGACTTACTGATTTTATTTATCTTTTCTACAATCCAGTTTTTGTTGTCATTGATTTTCTCTATTTATTTATTTTCCCTTTTTGATTTTTTAAAATTTCTGCTGTAGGTTTTTTTTTTTAATTTGTTCTGGGTATTGAACTCAGGAATATTCAACCACTGAGCCACATCCCCCGCCCTATTTTGTGTTTTATTTAGAGACAAGGTCTCACTGAGTTGCTCAGTGCCTCGCCATTGCTGAGGCTGGCTTTGAACTAGTGATTCTCCTGTGTCGGCCTCCCTAAGTGCTGGGATTACAGGCGTGCACCACCGCATCCAGCTCTGCTGTGGTTTTTTTTTTTTGTTTTTTTTTTTTTTCTGCTGTGGTTTTTATTATTTCATTTCTCTGCTTCCTTTCAATTTAAATTCTTCTTTTTCTTGTTTTCCAAGGTAGAGGATTAGATGATTGATTTTAGATTTTTCTTCTTTTCTTTTTTTAAAAATATTTTTTAGTTGTTGATGAATCTTTATTTTATCCATTTATTATTTATATGTGGTGCTGAGGATCGAACCCAGTGCCTCACACATGCCAGGCAAGCGCTCTACCACTGAGCTACAGCCCCAACCCCAGATTTTTCTTCTTTTCTAATATATACACTCAATGCTATAAATTTCTCTGTAATTACTGCTTTCACTGCATCACATAATTTCCTTTTTCAGTACAGGGAGGGAAGTAAGAACCTCATACATCCAGGCAAACGCTCTACCACTGAACTATAGCCTTAGCCCAGCATCCCACAAATTTTTACAAGTTGCATTTTCACAGTTATTTAGTTCACAAGATTTCAAAAATTTATTTTGAGATTATTCCTTTGACCCTTATGCTACCTAGAGATATGTTGTTTAATATCCAAGTATTGGAACATTTTTCCAGAAATTTGTTTTTTTTTAAATTTTAATATTTATTTTTTTTAGTTGTAGGTGGACAGAATATCTTTATTTTATTTTTATGTGGGGCTGAGGATCGAACCCAGTGCCTCACGCGTGCTAGGCGAGCACGCTACCACTGCGCCAAGAAATCTGTTTTTGATTTCTAGATTAATTCCATTGAGTTCTGAGAGTAGAGAGACATTGTATGATTTCCTATACATAGATGTGTATATATATATATAATGTCTATATATATATTAACATGTCTATATCTGTATCTATCTATAACACATGTATTTAAGTTGGTTGAAGTATGTTCATGACAAAGAATGTGATCTATCTTGGTGAATGTTACATATTACCTTGACAAGAAAGTATTTGCTGCATCTCTGGATAAAGTGGTCGACAATATCAATAATATTCTGTATATTGATGGTGTTGTTGAGTTCAATGATGTCCTTATTGATATTCTGCTGCTGCTGAGGTCTCCAACAATAATACTGGGTTCATATATTTCTTCTTGCAATTTTATCAATTTTTGCTTTACATATTTTGACATTCAGTTATTAGGCACATACACACTAAGGACTGATATGTCTTCTTGGAAAATTGATCCTTTTATCATTATAAATGCCCTTCTTTATCCTTGTTAATTTTTCTTGCTTTGGAGTCTTTACCTGAAATGAATATAGCTACTCCTGCTTTTTTTTTTTTTTTTTTTTGACTAGTGTTACCATGGTCTACATTTCTGTCCATTTTCCTTTAATCTAAGTGTACCTTCACATGTAAACTAGGTTTGTTGTAGATGACATGCAGTTGGCTATTGTTTTTTGATCCACTTTGACGATATTTGTTTTTTTTTTTTTTTTTTTTTTTTTGTGTGTGTGGTGCCAGGGATTGAATTCAGGGCCTTATGTATGTGAGGCAAGCATTCTACCAACTGAGCTATATCCCCAGCCTGACCATATTTGTCTTTTAATAATGTATTTGGACAATTGATATTGAAAGTGATAATATTGATATAGTTGGAATAATATCTACTATGTTTGTTACTTCTTTTGTTTGTTTAAATTTTTGTCTTTACTCCATCCTGCCTTGTGTGCTTTTAATTGAGAATTTATATCATTCCATTTTATTTCCTTTCTTAGCATATCAGTTAGGCTTCTTTTTCAACTTTTTTAGGGGTTTCCCTCAAGTTTGCGATATACACTTACAGTTAATCCAAGTCCATTTTTTTCTTTTCTTACCTTCTGTTTCTTTAGGAAGAGATACTAAGGGTTGGACCCAGGAGTTCTTTACCACAGAGCCACATCCCCTGGTCCTTTTAAAAATCTTTCAAATTTTAGATGGCGTGGTGGCACATGCCTGTAAACTTAGCACTTTGGTAGCTGAGACAGGAGAATCGTGAGTTCAAAGCCAGCCTCAGCAACAGTGAGGCACTAAGCAACTCAGTGAGACCCTGTCTCTAAATAAAACACAAAATAGGGCTGGGGATGTGGCATAGTGGTGGAATACCCCTATGCCAAAAAAAAAAATCTTTAAAATTTTGAGACAGGTTCTTGCTAAATTGCTGAAGGTCTCACTAAATTGCCCAGACTGGCCTCAAACTTGAGATCCTCCTGCTTCAGCGCCCTGAATCCCTAGGATTATAGGCATGCACCACCATTCTCGGCATCCAAGTCCATTTTCAAATAAAACTGTCACTCCAGAGATAGTTAAAGTACCTTAAAATGAGAAAATATTGGGGCTGGGGCTATAGCTCAGTGGTACAATGCTTGCCTCACATGCATGGGTCACTGGGTTCAATCCTCAGCACCACATAAAAATAAACAAATAAAACAAAGATATTTTAAAAAATGAGAAAATATTCTTAATTCCTTCCTCCCACCCTTGTGTCATTGTTATCATCCCTTTACTTATATGTAAGTACGTGAGCCTAATCAAATGTACTGTTGGCACTACTGTTTTGAGTCAACTAATATCTGTTAGGTCAATTAAGAATGAGAAAATTAAGCTGGGCTCGGTGGTACACGCCTGTAATCCCAGCACTTTGGGAGGCTGAGACAGGAGAATCACGAGTTCAAAGCCAGCCTCAGCAATGGCGAGGCGCCAAGCAACTCAGTGAGACCCTGTCTCTACATAAAACACAAAATAAGGCTGGGGATGTGGCTCAGTGGTCGAGTACCTCTGAGTTCAATCTCTGGTACCAAAAAAAAAAATGAGAACAATAGTAGTTTTTATTTTCATTTCACTCTAACTTATTCCTTCTCTGATGCTCTTCTTTTATTTAGATCCAAGTTTTTGACCTATATAATTTTTCTTCTTTTATCATTTCTTACAAGGTCTACTGACAACAAATTTCTCCATTGTTTGTCTGAGAACATCTTTATTTCTTCTTCACTTTTGAAGGATAATTTTGTAGGGTACAGAATTCTAGGTTGGTAGGGCTTTTTCCTCTCAACACTAAGTATTTCACTCCAGTCATTTGTTGACTTGCATGGTTTCTGAGAAGGTAGGTGTAATTCTCATCTTTGATTTTCTATTGTTAAGAGGTTTTCCCCTCTGGCTTTTTCATTAGAGGGATTTTCCCCTACATTTAAAAATCTTCTGTATTTTGAAAATAATGTGCTTCAGTGCAGAATAGCTTTGTTGTTTGTCTTTTGTTTTAACATTTATCCTATTGGTATTCTCTGGCTTCCTGGATCTGTGGTTTGACATCTGACATTAATTTTTGGAAAAAAAAAATTGGGG
>CM053399.1:17681336-17712300 GCA_028644305.1 Xerus rutilus
GTTGGAGTATCTCCAGTGGCTGGTAGGTCAGTGTACCAGCCTGCTGGCTTCTCCCTGGGACCTTCTGACCCAGCAGGGACATGTGGTTGGCAAACCCTTGAACCAATCAAAGAAAGATTCCAATCGAGAAGGCCATGAGGGAAATGGGGCTTTGGGAAGCTCTTGAGGAGGGGACAACAAGATTCAGGGCTGTAGGAGTGGTTGAGGCAGGAAGAATGAGACCCACACTAGGAAGACAGCTCTTTGCTTTGCAGAGAATCTTTTGTGAAGGCCAGGCCTTTCATGTCATGTCCTCAGGCTTCCATTCTGATATTTTAGACAAATGGCAAAATTATTAGATGATTAGAATGGAATGCAGAGTGGCAGTGGTAGATTAAAGGGCCATTCATTGCCACCCTCCCCTCGCCAACACGGGGGAGAACAGCCTTTCTCCCAAGTGCCCCTCCTAACTTGCTCCGCCTCCACTTCCTGCACTCCCTCATGCCTGCAGTACTGACCATGTTCTCTGCTGTGGACAAAGCACAGCAGGTTTTCCTGTGTCTCCCAAAGCGTTCCACTCTCCCTTCCAGGTATTCCTTGCTGGAAATCAAGGTGCTGCGAGAGAGCTGTGCTTAGACATGGCAGAGAGACTGGCATGTAGAATGTATGGACCCTTTTAATTCCACAGCACTCTTGTGAGGTAGCAAGAGTATCCCTGTTTGCAGATGAGGAAATCAAGCCCCTGAGAAGTTAAATAACTTGTCTAAACTAGATCACTCAGCTAACGAATGGCAGAGTTAGGCCAAGAACCCAAACTGGATCCACTCTAAAGCTCCTTGGAAGTCCTGGGATCTAACCCTAACTTTGCTATTTACTAGTTCTGAGACTAGCTCTGCAAATAAACTTCTTAGGTCCTGGGTTCATATTGGTAAAAATAATGTCAGAGATTGCAGGTGAAGATTGGTTTCACATTCTGTGCCATCAATTGCATCTGGAAGGCACGCTGGATTTATTAGGGAAGAGTTCTGTGATCATTTAATGGTGTCTGCATGGGCCAGGCAGTGAGGAAAGGTCACACATTAGCCATCCCTGTGATCGTGAAATGTTTTAGGTCTTTAAATGTCATGATCTCTTGATTTAAAAACCCTGATTTTTTAATAACAAATAAGCCCATCCTGGGGCTGAGGCTGTGGCTCAGTGGCAGAGCGCTTGCCTCGCACATGTGAGGCACTGGGTTCGATTCTCAGCACCACATAAGAATAAGTAAACCAAATAAAGACACTGTGTCCATGTATAACTAAAAAATATTTAAAAAAAAAAAAGCCCATCCTGACTATATTCTTTATGGTTCTCTGTTCTTCCTCTGGTTAGATCTTCTCAGTTTTTCATACCTATCCAAAATCCATCGTCATGGGTTGATTGATCCAGTAGCTAAAGGAACTTGTTCTCCTAGCCTGGGTAGCTTCCATGTGTCTGTTTTCTATTGCTATGTAACCTACCAATGGCTTAAAACAGAAATTATTTCTTTCTCATGATGCAGTGGGTTGATGGGAGACCTCTGCTTCACATCAGCTGGGGCTGAACACATGCCTGTGTTCAGCTGAGAACTTGACAGGGACACCTTTGTTCTTCACCACGGAGAACTCTCTGTTTCTCACGCTCTGTCTCCTGTAGCATCTCTAGTACATCTCCAAGTGGTCTCTCTCCAGAAGCACAGCCTGGACTTTTTTATTACATGGCAGCTTGGTTCCAGGTGAGAGCGTCAAGAAGATAAGTCCTGATGTGCAAACACTCACCAAGCCCTTGCCTGTGCCACACTTCGTAATGTCCAAAGACTGGATAACTGTCAAGTCGATGTGGGAAGGTACCACATAGGGGCTTACATACCAGGATGCACATAGTTCACTAAAGACTACTGATGTGATCATCTACCATAATAATCAATTCCATGTATTCTCAGGGACTCCAACCACACATATGAGTGATCATGAAGCACTTATATCATCTTATAAGAGGTACAGGAGACTGGATCCCTGTCTTTGTGGCATTTCTAGTACAGTGGATAATAGGACATATTCTGAAAGAATAAAGCAACACAGGTTAGTGAAAGCATATTCCAACTGACGGTTATGTTTTCCAAAATTTCACCATGGATCAATCGTTCAGACTGATCGTTTATTTTTTACATAAACAAAGTGATTGGGTCACAAAATCCTATTTAACCCATAATATAGATAAAGTGTGATAAGCCTTCCTAAATGTCATGTTTATGTACTGAGTTTACGATTTTCACCATCAACATGCACACTGGAACTTTTACTTACTTAATATTCTCCTTTGATTCAACTTACTTTTTAATAGTTAAATAATTTTATTTTAAAATGAAATTTTATATCATTGCCATAAAAGCAAAACCAGTATCATTTACCATAAACATAAGATAGCCATAACTGTAAATTCAACTCAAATGAAAAATAGTGATAACATCAATTGCTGGTAAGGATGCAAAGAAACTGGATCACTCATATGTTGCTGTTGGAAATGTAAAATGGCACAGCTATTCTGGAAAATGGTTTTGACTGTTCATTTGCAAAACAAAAAACATACTTGCTATACAATTCAGCAATTACACTCTTGGGCATTTATTCCAGAAAAAAATAATAAGACCTATTTTCTTGCAGGAATTTACACATGAATATTCATAGCAGTATTATTCATAATAGCCAGAAAACTGGAAACTACCCAAATGTCCTTTAATACGTGAATGGTTAAGTTGATCATGGTAATGCATACCATGGAATATTACTCAGTAATAAAAAGAAAGTATTGATAATGCACAACAACTTGAATGAACCTGAATTAAATTATGCTGAGTGAAAAAAGGCAATTCCAAAAGGTTGCATACTATATAACTTTATTGATACAAAAGTGTATAAAAGAAAAACATTTTAGAAATGGAGAAGAGAGATTAGGGATGATGGAGAGAGGATGAGCTGGCTATTAGAGGGCAACATAAGGCAGTCATGAGCTGATGGTACAGTTGAGTATCTTTGATGGTGGTGATAGCTGCAATGCTGCACCTAATGATAAATTGTACAGAATCACACACACACATATGCACACAAGTGCATATAAAATTAAAGAAATCTAGGTGGTTTTGACCTGGTACTATTGTGCAAGATATTAATGTTGGGGAGACTGGGAGTGGGGTGCACGCCTCTCTCTAGTACATTTCTTTGCGACCTTCTACAAATCTTAAATTTCAAAATGAAAAGTTTAAAGAAATTAGAATAATTTTTAAAAAAAAGACGTTTGTCAGCCTACCTCCTAAAATCACTTCAGTGATCACCAGTGTTACATGGGCCCCACAGTGGAAGATTCCAACATATGGCAGTAATAGTTTTCTGGAATGAGGGTGGAACACAACACAGTACTGGAGAGGGGCAGATACTAAGAAGCACTTACACAGTGCTTACTGCATGTACTACTCCAAACGTTTTCCAGATACACATTTATTGACTTTTTATACCATGTCTGTATGGATGCATTGGATTCTACTGGAAACAGATGAGGCAGAAATTTGCATGCAGGAAGCGAGAGTGCTCTCAAGAACAACATCTGTGAAGGGTGAGGGACACAAGATTAAGCAGTTACAACAGAGGTCTCTGCTGGTTCTAAGAGCAGCTCTGTATCTGGGATGGCCTTTCAGAGTTGTCCCAAGAAAGTTGAGGGGATTGAGTTCTTTGACCTCCTCAATGACAAGTCATTAGATGCAGGATGGCTCTAGGGAGAGGGCAGCTTCCTTTGGCTGAGAGGAATGCCTGGAGAGGAAGTGAACTGAACTGTTAGCCGTGGACACTTCTGGAAAGCCCCAGTTCTGAAGGGGGGAAGGGCACGTGTACAGCACACTACAGTGTCCACTACAAGCCACCCCTTGTAATCAGATCCATTTGTGAACATAGTGAGTTTGCTTCATTTGGAAGCTGCTCCAGGATTCTTTCTGGGGAGAACAGCTCAAGAGGGAGATAAGATGAACAATTGACCCATTTTACATGGCACCGCTTACACTCATGGCTGTCCTGTGTTTATTCTAGGTTTCCCTCCCTCTCAGTGCCTCTGCTGGTTTAATCTTCATTCTTAGTCTCTCTGGCTAGGTTTGCTACATTTGTTTCTTGTCAGCAGTGAACAGAGGGTTCAAAGAGATCCCCCAGTGGAGCATCTTGAGTCTCTGCAGCTATAACTTGCTTGCTAGTCTCTTGGCACAAGAAATTTGAAGCCATTGGGAGGTTTAAAGTTTAATTGGATCATGTGTCCCTGATAGATGGAATCTTCTAGGAATCAAGACCTAGAGCTGAAGTGACAGGGCCACTCCTACTTCCACTTCTTGGTTCCTGAACCCATGTATTCCATCTGCTTGGGACACAGCACCATATAATGGTCATTGATTTAGGGGCTGAGTTGTATCCTGGAGGATGGCACTCCATCTCTGCAGGACATTGTCTTCAAGCTGGTACTTGAACTGTACCTTCAACGGACTGTTTGTGAGGCTAGGCGCCTAATGGTATAGTATGTCACTGGATCAGTGAGTTCTATGATCGGATGCCCGCAGCCACACTTCCATTGTTGTCAAGTGAGTCCCTTGGTCCAATACAACATTAGGGAGATTCTATTCCAATGTCAAACACTCAGATAGTGGCATTAGTTGAGCCTTGTAGAATGGAAAGATACATTCATGCATGAACTATGTATTAATTGCCATCTGCTGTTCCTACAATGGAGTCACTTTTCTACCAAGTTTGCATTGGTCCTTTGGAAGAATGGTGCCACACAGGATGCTCAGTGTTGGTGTCTGTTGCCGCTAGGTTGGACATTTGGTAGCAGTAGTAGCTAGATCTGCCCTGGTGAATGGAAGCTCATGCTCTTGACCTTATGCATGGCCACTCTGTTCATGAGCCATTATCAGTATTGGGGTGACTGATACCCACTACCGGTGAAATTCTGCTTGATTGTAGAATCAAGGCAAATGCCCTTTGATGAGCGTTAACCTATATAAGTTTGCCACAGTTCATGAATAGTCCCACAGATTAACCTACCTACCTCTTTTCCAGATTGCCTCATTTCTAATTATCCAATATTTGTCTTTCCAGACACATGACTAACAAATCAAGCCAATCACCCCTGCCTGTGAATCTATGTATGTCCTTACTGAGGTCATGTTTCTCTCTCTTTTTTCTTCCTTTTCCCCCCATATTTTTAAATCGGTGCATTATAACTGTACATAATGGTGGGATTTGTTACTACATAGCCACACATGCATGCCTGAGGCCATATTTCTTTATACACAAAGTAGCAGACCACGGACATCCGCTAAAGCTCTGCACACTGAAGGATTTTCCTTCGCTACTACCTTTCAGGATGGCTGTCTGTCCTGCCGTGGAGTGGTGCGGAGGTGCAGAAGCAGCTCATTTTTAGTTTGCATGTGCACACTGGGTTGACCTACCCGCGAACCAAGTTCACCTTTTTCCCATCTTCATCAGCTGACCTTGAAGGATTCCCCATGAGGCCATAGAAGTGAACCAGGAGAGAGGTGCTGTGTCGGGGGTGACATAGGGGTGTGATCCACCTGTCTGTACACTTACTTGTACCCTCGTGGTCTGCTCAGGCTTGGCCCTAGATTCACCATTTCCATCTTATGATACAGTACTCTGAGCCCATGTGGCTTTATGACTTGATGAGTCTCACAGAACTAGCTTGTGGTAGGCAGCTCTGGCTGTACTGTCACTTGACGTCCCATCATCAGGCACTCTGTGTCTACCAGAACTCAGAGGGACACTGGCGACTGTTCTTCGAGGGGTTTATAGATGGCATGACCTGGCTGTATAGGGGTCTATGTTGTGATTTTTTCCCAGGGCTTGCCAGAAACTCTCCGATATCCTCTCCTATCCTGGATGCCTCTAATGCCACAAGGATGCTTCTGCCACAGTCTATATCTGCTGTAGGGCTCTTTCTTGCTCTAGGCCCCACAGGAAGTGAAAGCCTTCCTTGTCATTCAGAAAACAGGTTGGGGGGCTGGGGTTGTAGGTTAGCTCAGTGGCAGAGCGCTTGCCTAGCATGTGTGAGGCACTGGGTTCGATCCTCAGCACCACATAAAAATAAATAAATAAAATAAAGGTATTGTGTCCATGTACAACACACACACACATTTATATATACACAAAAACAGGTTGGAAAAATAACTTATTATTGAGCTTGGTATCTTCTGAACATCAAAATGTCTACCAGGCAGACTCTAAGATGGTCCCCAAAGATCCCTGCTTCCTGACATTCACTTTCTTATGTTTTCTCCTTCCCTTGAATGTGGACTGGATGGACCTGGTAGTTTGTTTCTTTTTTTTTTTTTTTTTTTAAAGATTTTTTTTTTTAGTTGTAGATGAACACAATGTCTTTATTTTATTGCTTTGTATGTGGTGCTGAGGATCGAACCCAGGGCCTCACGCATGCGAGGCAAGCGCTCTACCGCTGAGCTACAATCCCAGCCCCAGTAGTTTGTTTCTAATGAACAGAAATCGCAGATGCACTGGGATGGCGTTTCTACAGGGCACACAAAGACTGTGGCTTCTGTCATAGGACTTGTCTGTCATGACCAGTTGCTATGTTGCAAGGACACTCAGAATACATGGTGAGGTACCAAGGTCTCCACAACTGCAGGAAGAGCTCGGAAGCAGATTTTTCTAAGGTCTGCAGCAGCCATGAGAGTGACCTGGGCAGTTGGATGCTCCAGTCTTGGCTGAGCTTTGAGATGACAGCAGACCTGGGTGACACCCTGACTGAGTCTCCTGAGAGTCTCAAGGGCCCATTCTTCCCCCTAACTCCCTGACCTTGGCATAGCAGACTGCTGGAGTTGAGAATCCAATCTTCCCCTGGAGTCCAGTTTCTCTTATAATTAAGTTCTGGTCCTTAGTTTTCTCTGCCCTCTGGTACTGATGAGAGTGTCTTTAAATGCTGCCAAATATACCCTCTCAAGCTTTTGCCTTATATTGGTGATTAATCATTCTTGGCCTTCATTGTCATTCTCCAATGGATCAATGCCTCTGCCATCCCCCAGCCATAGCCACCTCATTCTCTAACACTACTAATGCAGAACCAGGCACGCGCTGGACAGGTTGCATCCCCAAGTGCATCAGCATCCACCTGTGTCCCATCCCAGTTCGCCATCAATGAAAGTTTTAGCAATCACACCCTGACCACATGCCAGGGGCTCTCCGTGTCCCACCTACCAGTGGTAATGGGATTCCCAGGATCAGCGAGTCAGCGAGTGACACAACTCCTGAATTCATTCCATTTTTGAGCCTGCTTTCTTAGGCCATCGCGGTAGGTCAGGTTTCCTGGGAAACAGACTCAAGGCAGAGATTTGCATGCAGGCAGACTATTGAGGAGTTGTTTGGGGAACAATACCTGTGAGAGGAAGGACAGGAAGCTGAACTGGGCGGAGAGAAAAGTTGAACGGTCACCACAGAGACCCAAGGGGGCTCACGGGGAGAGCTGTAGAATTGTCTAATCGCAGCAAGGAGGCCAGGCTTCCATACTGTCCTTCCATTGATCCACTCTAGAAAGTAGGCTGGCCCAGGGAGGGGACATCATCTTGGGCAGTATGACTTCCTTGGTAGAAGGCAGTTCTGGAAGGGCCTCAGTGTGTGCAGTCAGCAGCCAGCACTCCTCGAAGCTGAGGGAAGGAGTGCTTCAGTCCTGAAGGGAGGTCTGAGGGGTATGCCTCCACATCCACTCCAGTGTTATATTCTCCTTTCACAGATGAGTAAAACTGAGGCACTGAGAAGATAAGGAACTTTCTCAGCCAGGAAATAACAGGAACAGAGCCCATATTCTTTTTTTTTTTTTTTAAACCTTTATTTGTATTTATTTTATGCTGAATTTATTCTCCTGCCATAAGTTTTTGTTTCTTTAGTTTCTTTTGGGTTATCTTTCTCTTCTCTTCGATTTAGGGACAATTTGTTTCTTTTCAGTGACAATCATCTCAGTGCATCAGGGGAACTCATGTACAGGTTAACCAGACCATGGGCTCTGTTGGCGGGTACTCCAGTCATCAGTACGCTCAGTGACCAGAGAAACTACATCTTATACCCATAAGTTCAGCCTTGCTCTCAAAATCATGTGCAGCAATTCAGCACCCATTTTGGCCTCCGGACCCTGTGTTAAGCCCCATTGTTCGGCCTGGGCACCACTGTAATGCAGGAATGGCTGCTGCTGCTGCTGCTTTTTTTCTTCTTATTATTTTCTTTGGTACTCGAGATGCTGAGGGTCTTGCTAGGTTGCCAAGGCTGGCCTTGAACTTAAGATCCTCCTACCCCAGCCTCCTGAGTCACTGGGATTACAGGAATGCACCACTATGCTCAGATCACATATTGCTTATTTAAGGTGCCATCTTTCAGATACTTGGTCTTTTCAGATATGCATACCCTCAATGGCCAGGGCAGTTTCATGGGTTTTTCTTAAGGTGAACACAAAGATTTGAATTTCTTGATTTGCATGATTTTGTGGGGTGTTCTGGGTCAACAGAGCAGCAAACCATTTTCACAGATCACCTCAGGTTACTCACAGGAAGGGCTGGAGCCCAGATTCTTTTTTTGGTACTGGAGATTGAACTCAGGGGCACTTGACCACTGAGCTACATCCCCAGCCCTATTTTGTGTTTTATGTAGAGACAGGGTCTCACTGAGTTGCTTAGCGCCTCGCCCTTGCTGAGGCTGGCTTTGAACTCGCGATTCTCCTGTCTCAGCCTCCCAAAGTACTGGGATTACAGGCGTGCGCCACTGCACCCGGCTTGGAGCCCAGATTCTTAACCGCCATGCTCTGATGCCTCTTTAGAGGAAGAGGAGGACGAGAATCCTCCCCCCATACCTGGGATCATGGCCAAGTCCAAGAACAATTTAGAAATGCAAAGTCTGTTTTTGATATTCCCCGGTCTTCATTTTGGTGCCCCTTTCTCACGTTTTAGAGACTCCTTCCCAGGCCTCAAAGGCACTAGGAGAGCATTCCAGGCTTGGGAGTGGAGGAGATGGCGTTTCCTGGGTGGATGTAGGTGTGATCAGTGTTAAGGCAGTGAGCAGGCTGTTTTGGCTGTAAAAAAAAAAAAATCCAAGTTTGTAAAGACAAGTCGAGGGGGATCAAGTGGAAGCAGGCCAACTCTAAGGGTTTGTTTTATTTATTTATTTTTAATTTTTTTTTAGTTGTTGATGGATCTTTTATTCATTTATTATTTATATGTGGTGCTGAGAATCGACCCCAGTGCCTCACACATGCTAAGCAAGTGCTCTACCACTGAGCCACAACCCCAATCCTTAGAGGTCTTGAATAGTCAGGCTAAGAAATTGTTGTTGTTGTTGTTTTACATTTATGTGGAATTTTTATGATCATTATATATTTTTTAATTTATTTTTAATTTTTTAGTGCATTAGAGTTACACATAATAGTGGGATGCATATAACATAGTTTCCTCCATTTCAATCTCTTCTCCTCCCTCCCATAACCCCCTTCCTCTACTGGTCTTCCTTCTACTTATTTATTTATTTTTAATTGAGGCTAAGGAATGTGAACTCTACTTTGTACAGTGGCAAGGCAGAGGAGGGTTCTGAGCAGAGAGGGTAGGTGGGAAAGATGTCCAAAGGGTTGCTTGAGAAAGATTTTTTTTAAAATTTTTAATTGTAGATAGACACAATAGCTTTATTTTATTTACTTATTTTTATGTGGTGCTGAGGATTGAACCCAGTACCTCACACATGTGAGGCAAGCACTCCACCACTGAGGTACAATCCCAGCCCTTGAGAAAGATTTAATGTGTTTCCAGGGCAAGGGTGACTGGGTGGAGGCAGAGTGTGGGGCAGGTAACTCTGCTGTTGCAAGTCTAGGAGGGTAGAGGAGCAGAAATAGGAAGAATGGAAAAGAAAATCCACGGGGTAGACATCATGAAGGAAGAAGGTCAAGCTGGACAACAGGACTTCAAATGTCCTAAATCAAGGAGCCACTACAACAGTTTCCTACGGAGAAAAGCTCTTGAGGGCTTTCTGTGGAAAAGGCAGAGCAATTGTTTCTTCACAGTAGAATTCTGAGTACCCCCGAGACAACTTATACCTTGAGTACAGGAGGGCATGTGGGCACAGTCTGTACCTGTCCTTTTTGATAAGGATTTTATTTAACAGCACAGATAGGACACTTTCTATGTTCTCAATGTTGTTATCTTTAAGAATATCAGCTGAATCATTATTACAAGGTAGATGCTATTACTAACTCCATTTTACAGATGGGAAAACTACAATACAGAGAAGTTAAGTAATTCAGTTTATCCAGTATCTTTGTCAGCTTGAGCTGCTGTGTTAGTCAGCTGTTCATTGCTGTTACCAAAATATCTGATAAAAAGCCTGGTGTAGTGGTGCACGCCTGTCATCCCAGTGGCTCCAGAGGCTGAGGCAGGAGAATCGTGAGTTCAAAGCCAGCCTCAGCAATGGCAAGGCACTAAGCAATTCAGAAGGACTCTGTCTTTAAATAAAATACAAAATAGGGCTGGGGATGTGGCTCAGTGGTCAAGTGCCCCTGAGTTCAACCCTTGGTACCAAAAACAAGAAAACCAAAACTTAGAGAAGGAAAAGTTCTTGTTTCAAAAAGTTCTTGGACTCACAGTTTCAGAGGTTCAGTGCATGGGCATGGCCAGTCAAGCCTGTTGCTCCAGGTCAGAGGTGAGGCAGACCATCATGGTGGAAGGGCGTGGTGGAAGAAAACTGCTCAGCTCATGGTAGCCAGGAAGCAGAGAGAGAGAGAGAGAGAGAGAGAGAGAGAGAGAGAGAGAGAGAGAGAGAGCGTGCACATGCATGCATGTGAGGAAAAAATATAAACCCTGAAGGCATGCCCCCATGATCTTCTCCCTCCAGCCCCAACTTGCCTGCTTACCATTACACAGTACAGTAGTTCTTTCACATTAAAAGCCATCAAATGAATGAATCCATGATGAGGTTACAGCTCTCATAATCTATTATTTCACTTCGGAACATTGCTACATTGTCTCCTGAACTTTGGAAGGACATCTCATATTCAAACTGTGACAGCTGCTATAACAAAGTGCCATAGCATGAGTGGCTTATAAACAACAGAATTTTATAGCTTAAGTTGTGGAGGCACAGATTCAAAATCAGGATGCCAGCATGGTCCCATTCTGGTGTGGGACCTCTTCTGGGCTGGAGGTTACAGACCTCTGGTCCTTATGTGGCAGAAAAAGAGCGAAAGAGGTCTCTGGGGTCCCTTCCCCTGCTGACTTGATTTTCTGTTCGAATCCCATCATTGACCCAATCACTGATTGAAGCTCCCCCCTTCTAATACCATCATATTGGGAGTTAGATTTCAACACATGAATTTTGAGGGAGCACAAACATCTAGTCCCCAACACCCAGTAAACGGAGGAACCGGGGTTCAAACTCAGCCAGTGCTTCCACGGTCTACCCTGTTAACCACTGTGCACTGCTCATGAAACGTGGTAAATAACTAGGATAAAAAGCGAAATGGGGAACAAAAGATAACAATCATCGATTTACTTGTAAGTCTGATTGAATTTTACAAATTCCTGAGATTCCTCGTTTTTATTTTAAAGCTGATGGCTTCCGCATTTTTACCCCCTAAACTGATCTCAACTTTCTCCCTGAGATCTTCAATTCATGAATACCTTTTGCAAGCCACGCCCATCACTGTGTTCCAGGTTTGAATATCATTCAGAACAGCTGGAAATAATCACATGTATCCACATTGACCAAAACAGTATAGCATCCTTAGCCATGTGGCGATAGTCACTTACTCTTTTCGTTGAGTGCGTCATTTATCCATACAAGAAATAACTATGCAGTACCTACTCTGGGCAGATACTGGGCTAAAGCTGGGAATGCAAAGACAAGAAAGACTAGATGTCTGTCTTGAAAGGCATGTAATCTGAGGGACTCTCCCCTGTATTTCTTGTCACTTCTTCTATTGCCTCCCTCAGATCTCCAAACCCAGATCTCTAAGAGCAGCTGACAGAGAAACAGAGGAACTTTCCCTGGGTGTTGGAAGCAGTTGGGGGCAGGGTGCTGGGGTTGCTAGAACCCTATAAAGAGAACCAAGCAGCTTGGGCGTGGTGGCGCACACCTGTAATCTCAGCACTTAGGGAGGCTGAGACAGGAGAACTGCAAGTTCAAAGCCAGCCTCAGCAACGGCGAGGCGCTAAGCAACTCAGTGAGACCCTGTCTCTACATAAAACACAAAATAGGGCTGGGCATGTGGCTCAGTGGTCGAGTGCCCCTGAGTTCAATCCCTGGTAGTGAAAGAAAAAAGAGAATCAGGGGTTGTGGGTTCAGTGGTAGAGCACTTGCCTAGCATGTGTGAGACACTGGGTTCTATCCTCAGTGCCACATAAAGATAAATAAATAAAGGTATTGTGTCCACCTACAACGAGAGAGAGAGAGAGAGAGAGAGAGAGAGAGAGAGAGAGGGAGAGGGAGAGGGAGAGAGAGAAAACTGGGACAATTATTCTGTAAGGAGAAATGTTTCCCACCCTAAAACCTTGTCTCCACACCCTTCTTCACAACCTGAACCTCAAACACTTATCAGCTATTTTCTTGCAGTCTTGGAAAAAGGCTCAGAGATCTTATTTTATTGATATTTTGGCGTATCAACGCAAGAGTTAGGTAACTTGCTTAATGTGTGTAGAATTCCCTATCTTTTGATTTCATCAACTTCTTTCCTTTCATTTTCTCCTGGTATTGAGGATTAAACCCCTGGGGCATTTTACCGCTGAGCTACACTTCCAGTCCTTTTTATCTTGTTGAGACAGGATCTTGCTAAATTGCCCAGGCTGGTCTCCAACTTGCCATCCTCCTGCCTCAGCCTCCTGAGTCGCTGGGATTACAGGTATTCACTACCACACCTGCTCATTTCTATCTTTTAAAAAATGCTTGAACTGGGCTCAGAGGTGCACACCTGTAATCCCAGTGACTCAGGAGGTTGAGGCAGGAGGATGGCATGTTCAAGGCCAGCAACAGCAACTTAGTGAATCCCTAAGCAACTTAGCAAGAAGCTGTCTCAAAATTAAAAAATAAATAAATATATAGAAAGGGTTGGGGATGTGGCTCTGGGTTAAGCATCTCTGGTATCAATCCCTGGTATCAAGAAAGGAAAAAAAAAGGGCGGGGGGAGAAAAAAATGCTGGATAGGCAAAATAATATATACAATGTATATATAATACATTATATATACAATGTATATCTAAGTACCAAGCATAACAATACAATGAACATTTGTAAGAGTGACATTTCCAATTGTTAGCAACCTGTGAACTCCTGCCTACTCCCACCTGCTGCCCATCTCCCCCAGGTAATTGCTGGTCTGAATTTTGTGTTTCTTGCCCTAGCTTCTTGGAATAGTTTTATCCATGTATGTACCCCCTAAGTAATATAGTGTTTATTTTGGTTTGCTCTTTTAGATTTATAAAAGTGGTTTCATTCATTATGGCATCAACTGTGACTTGCTGTTTTGCAGTCTGTATTGCATTTCTAAGGTTTGTCCAGATTGTTCTCTGTGGCTGGACTTCATTTTCACGACTGTGTATTAATTCATTCAGGGAGCATTCATTGGCTCTTCATGATATTCTAGTAGGTGAACAGAGCACCACTTAGTCTCCTATTAGTGGATGTTTGGGTTGTTTTGTTTTTCTTTTTCTATCTTTTTTATTTTAGTTTTTTTTAAAATTGTAGATGGACACAATACCTCTATGGTTTTTATTTATTTATTTTTATGTGGTGCTGAGAATCAAACCCAATGCCTCACATGTGCTAGGCAAGTGCTGTACTGCTAAGCCACTACCCCAGCCCCATCTTTTTCTTTTCTTTTCTTTTTAATAAATAATGTGACTGAAATGATTCTTTAACATGGCTCCAAACACACATGTGCAAGAATTTCTGAAGAGCACCAGTTTTCCAACTGGAATCATGATCTCGAGCAGGTCACAAAATCAATTTAATCGATTCTATAAGTTGGTTTTGTTTGTTTTGCTTTGCTTTTTTTGAGATCGTTCTTGCTCTGTTTCCCAGGCTGGTCTTGAACTCATGGCTCAAGTGATCCTCCTATCTCAGCCTCCAGAGTAGCTGGGACTACAGGTGCATCTGGCTTGGGATTTTTTTTTCTTTTCTTTCTTCCTTTTTTAAGAAAGATACCAAATAGAAATGGTCAAGTATTGCTCCATGAAACTTGTTTCTGTTATGTTCATGTGTCTGGCTTGTGGATTGAAGAGTTTTTCTTGCAACAGTTCTTCAAAAAGTTTGAAAGCCCTTGCCCTAGAGTGGTGCTTCTTACGCTAGCTGTGGTGAATCGAAAACTTTTTCCAGGTGGATGGATTGGTCCATTTATCTGTTCCTGTATCTACATCACACCACACTATTTACTATGACTTTATATTATGGTTTTCATATATAGATGGGTAGGTTCTTCCACATTATCCTATTTTTATCTAAAACTACTTTTTCTTTATACATATGTACATATATATAAAATATATGACATATGGTAACTATATATGCATATATTGTTTTATATAGATAGTATATATGGTAACCATAAATGTTATGGCTAAAAATAAGAGAGGAAAAGGTAGTAGGGGCAAAGAGTACAATTTTTTAGACAGTGGTCAGGGATATTTTTCTAAAAAACATAACATTCGAGCAAAAGTCCTAAAAGAGAAAAGAAAATGAACTTGTAGAAGTAGTTTCTTTTTGCCTTTTTTCTTCTATTTCCCTACAGTGCGGGGGATTGAATGTAGGGCCTCAAACATGTTAGACAGGCAGTGTCCTACTGAACTACGTTCCCAGCCCTTTTTAAATTTTTTTAGTTCAAGACAGGGCCATACTAAGTTGTCCAGGCTGACCTGGAATTTGTGATCTTCCTGCCTCTACCCCTGGAGTAGCTATCATGGTGTGTCACAGTGTCTAACAAGAAGTCTCTTATATAATTACTTGTCAGTTGTCTTCTCCCCCTTTATGGCCTAACTTTCTCTCTTTTTTTCTTTTGTTTTCTTTTTTTTTTATGGGGGAGGGGGAGTACTGGGGATTGAACTCAGGGGCACTCGACCACTGAGCCACATCTCCAGCCCTATTTTGTGTTTTATGTAGAGACAGGGTCTCACTGAGTTGCTTAGCGCCTCGCTGTTGCTGAGGCTGGCTTTGGACTCACGATCCTCCTGCCTCAGCCTCCTAAACTGCTGGGATTACAGGCATGAGCCATCATGCCCAGCCTTCTTTCTTCAAGATACATTCTGATAAAAGAAGTTCTAATATATTGGTATTTTTGTGTGTGTGTTGTGAGTATATTTTGTGTCTTGTGTGGGAATTCTTCTATCTTGACATCATAAACAAAATTTTTATTTTCTTCCAAAAATTTTAAAGTTTTTCCTTGTACATTTTGCTTTAATTCCCACAGAATTTACTTTTAGATATAGTGTGACATAGAGATCTATCTTCTTTTCCCCCCAAGTGAATGAAAAATTATGTGCATCATTTATTGGATAATCTATTCTTTTTCTTGAGGTCTTCTAAGCCATCCATAATAAATCAGGTTTCCATATATGTGTAGTTTTGCTTTGGGGCATTTTGTCCAATTCCATTGGTCCATTTGTCCTTGTACCCACATTACACTATATTACTATGGCTTCATATCTTCATATTATTTTTTGTACAGTAAAGTAAGTTCTACCTTCTTTTTTTTTTATCTAAAACCACTTTTTTATTCTTTTATTATGCTATTAATTGTACATATTAATAGGTTCAGTGTGGTATTTCCAGGCATAAATACAGTGTACGCTGATCAAACCCAACCTCCTTTTTCCACCATCCTGCTCCCTGCAACCTTCCCAATCCCTAGTAATTACTAATCTACTTTCAGGTCATCTTCTCTTAGTTTCAACATGTGAAAGAGAACATGGACTTGTCTTTCTGTATCTGGCTTATTTCACTTAATGTCTTTCAGTTCCATCTAGTTTGCAATAAATGACAGGATTCCATTCCTTTTTTATGGCTGAATAATACTCCACCATGTATATATAACACCTTTTCTTTTCTTCTTCTTTTTTAAAATTTTTTTTAGTTGTAGATAGACACAAATATCTTTATTTATTTATTTTTATGTGGTGCTGAGGATCGAACCCAGTGCCTCCCGCATGCAAGGGAAGCACTCTACCACTGAGCTACAATCCCAGCCCACATTTTCTTTTCTTTTTCACATTTTCTTTATGTTATTCATCTGCTGTCCGGCACCTAGGCTGATCCTAGATCTTAGCCACTGTGAAGAGTGCTGCAATAAATGTGTGTATGCAGGTATGTCTTTAGTATGCTGATTTCATTTTTCTTGGATTTATACCCAAGAGTGGGAGACCTGGATCACAGGGTAGGTCTATTTTTAGTTTAGTTTAATTTTTGGTACTGGAAATGGACCTAGGGATGCTTTGTCACAGAGCTACATCTCTAACCCTTTTTATTTTTTTATTTTGAGACAGGTTCTCACTAAGTTGCTTCATCTTCTTTTAGTTTTTCTTTTTTTTATTTTTAGTGTAGATGGACACAATACCTTTATTTATTTATGTGGTGCTGAGGATGGAACCCAGTGCCCCACACATGCTAGGCAAGCGCTCCACCACTGAGCCAACCCCAGCCCCTTCTTTTAGTTTCTCAAGGAACCCCCATCTGTCCTCCATAATGGCTATACTAAATGTATAAGAGCCTTTTCTCCATATCACAGCCAGTATTGCTTGTTTTTAGTTCCATTTCGTTTAGGAGGAGGCGTTATTTCATTGCAGTTTTGATTGGTCCTTTATCTGTTTATCGATAATGTACTGGTTGCTCTTAGGACCCCATCCTTCCACATAAATTTTAGAATTAGCTTGTCATGCTACGTGAAAATCCCTCTTGAGATACTGACTAAAGCTGAATCGACTCTATAGATAAATTTGAGGAGAAGTGACAACATTTTTTTTATTATTATTATTTGGGGGGGAGTACCAGGGATTGAACTCAGGGGCACTCGACCACTGAGCCACATCCCCAGCCCTATTTTGTATTTTATTTAGAGACAGAGTTTCACTGAGTTACTTAGGGCCTCGATAAACCACTGAGGCTGTCTTTGAACTCACCATCCTCCTGTCTCAGCCTCCCAAGCTGCTGGGATTACAGCATGCTCCATGGCACCTGGGGAAAACAGACAACATTTTCATAGTATCCATGAATACGGCTCCTCTCCATTACCTTAACTTTCTATCTATGAATATGGCTCCTCTCCATCAACTTAAATCTTGTTTCAGGTGTTTCAACAAAGTTAATTTCTTTCCTTTATAAAATCTTTTACATCTTACATCATGTTATTCTTTTTATAATAATTATTATAAAATAATAATTATTTTTTAGTTGTAGATAAACACAATACCTTTATTTTATTTATTTTTATGTGGTACCGAGGATGGAACCCAGTGCCTCACGCATGCTAGGCAAGCGTTCTACCACTGAGCCACAACCCCAGCCCTCTTTCTATTCTTAAGTACCTTGATATCTTTTGAAATTATGCTTTCTGTTTATTCCTAGAGTATAGAAATGCAACTGATTTATATTATTACATACCTTGCTGATTTGTGTGTGTGTGTGTGTGTGTGGTGCTGGGGGTCGAACCCAGGGCCTTGTGCATGCAAGGCAGGCACTCTACCAACTGAGCAATGTCCCCAGCGTCCTCTTGCTGAACTTTTAAAAATTAATTCCAAGATCTTATCTATAGAAATTTTAAGTAAACAATTATTTTCTCTGTAATAGTATCAGTCTTACATCTTCCTCTCCAAAACTTACATATTTTCTTTCTGCTCTTATTGCACTGGATAGGACCTCAAGCGCAATGCTGGAAAGAAGAGTTGATGTGGACGTTTTTTGTCTTGTGCCTGAGTTTAAAAGGATGCATCTAACATTTGACCTTGAAGAATGATGTTTGCTGTGTTTTGGGTATAAACTCTATCAGGTAGGAAGTTTCCTTATGAATTAATGGTGAAAAAGCAAATGTGGTTTTTTTTGTAGCCATTTAATAATGTTTTTCTCCTTTGTCTATGAAGGTGGTGAGTTTTATTAATAGCCTTTCTGTTGTTAAATCACCCTGACATTTCTGGATGCAACCCAACTTGATCATAATGTATGATCTTTTTTTATACAGCCTGAGAATTCAATTTCCAGGGTTTTTGCATCTATGTGTATGAATGAGACTGGCCTCTAATTTTCTTGACCAATTTCATGTCTTTACATTCTTCCAGCAGATTTGGCACTGATGTTAAGCACAGGCCAATAATCTCTAACTTAGAAGGTGCTTGCTTACTCGTACTGGCCACCAAATAGCCTTTTCTGGCATTCCCTCCTAACATCAGTGCCCTGATGCGTGAGTACCAGGCTCATGGAGGCCAAACACAGCCCCTAGATATCAATAGCAGATCCCCAGAGGCCTGGCTGGTTGTCAATCCATATCCCTCCTCTCCTTCTCAAAACGCCCTTTCTCTAAGAAACGCTTCATAATTGCCAGTCTGTGATCCACCTTGAGGACGACCACATTCTTTGGTCTTGCTGTCCCCAGGGCCCTGTTCATAAACATCTGTGGAACCAAGTTTGCGCAACCCAACTCTAAGCTCTTCTTGGCTCAGTCAAACTGATTTTTCAAATTCTTTTCCAAAATGTTCTTGAGCCTTTTTTTTTTTTTTACACGCATGACATGCGTATGCTCTGCCTCACAAGACAGGCCATGGTTGCTTTGCAGATAAGCATTGTGAGTACCGAGGCATTTCTCTTGACTTTCGAAGGCCAAAGCCTGCCCCACACAACCCCCGAGTCTCTTCACACTCTGCTGTTTTCACGAACACATGTCCTTGTATCCTGGAAGCTCTGGAAAGGCAGGTCATGGCCATGCCTACGTTCACACCAGACCTTCGCTCACACCGGTGACCTCTTCTCAGGAGCTCCTTCTCTGTGTCTTGCATTTAACTCAAATGTCAACTCCCCCACGAAGCCTTCCTGGCTCACCCAGCCTCCCTCGCTCCCTTACAGTCAGCCCTCCCCCCTCTGTGCTCTCCAGATGTCACAGACGTGCCTTCAAGGACAATAATAATAACCTCTTTTTAAACTCTGAAATAGTTCAGCGTATATTTGCTAAAATTGGGACATGTTCGTCTAAAACCACAGTACAGTTGTCAAAATCAGGATATTTAACACGGAAACAAATACTATTGCCCAATCCACAGTTCCTTTGAGAAACCATCCATCATCCTGTTTTTACCTTCATTGTAACAATTGCTCCACTGTCTCATAGCTGTGTGCCTGCACGCACAGAGTAACCCGAAGACTTTGGGGAGCTGGGGTTGCACCTTTTATCTTGGCTTCCAGTGAGTGCTGAGTAAGTTTTATCTCGTGTGTGTGCGTGTGTGCGTGCGTGTGTGTTAATGAATGAATTGAAATCACACGGTGTCTCCGTTCCTTTAATCTTTGCAGCACGGCCTCCCCCTCCTCCCCCTGGAGTGGGTGAGGACATGCAGAGCCATGTCTTATTACTCTCTCTCTCTCTCTCTGAACCCTTGAACTAATCTCATTTCTGAGCCTTCATTTATACCAAGCACTAAATGACTCATGGAGGCTTGAAGTGTCCCTCCATTCAGGAGCAGATACTGAGGGATAAACAAAAACAGTCATGCCTTGCTTAACGACAGGGACACATTCCGAGAAATGCATTACAGGGTTGGAGATGAAGTTCAGTGGTAAAGCACTTGTCCAGCAGGCACAAGGTCCTGGGATCAATCCCCAGCACCACGAAAATACATCAATAAAATAAAGAGAAATTTGTCATCAGAGAAATTTGTCCTTGTACATACATCCTAGAGTGCCCTCCCACAGACTAAGATGGCTACAACATTACTAGGTCACATAACCTCAGGGGACCATCATCCTATAGGCCGTGTTGACTAACGTCATTACAGGGCACATGACTGTATGTACTACACCCGTCCTGTCCTCAAGGGCCTCTTTCGAGTGTCCTGCGCATTTGTATTTCTCATGCACAGGTGGTACTGTGCCCACCTCACAGTCTGTACTTGATGTCTGTGCTGGTGCTGTGACAGGATGCACGTGTGAAGGGGTGGCCCCTGAGATGACGAGCCCAGGGTTCATGTGCTCTCTAGTCAGCCCTCTTGGCCTCATAATCAATGGCCACACATAATGTTCCAAACCAGGGGTATTCAATGACTTCCCTTTAGCTCATTGAAAACCAACAGGCAGTCCCAAGAAGCACATCAGCCTAAACACTTGGACTTCCTGTTTTATGAGGGAGAAAAAAAAATCACTAAGAGACTAAGGAGAGAAATTGAAAAAGAACTGAAACATAGCTCGTGGGGGTTGTTGCTATTTTAAAACACTTGACTTTGGGGCTGTTGTCATTTATCCCTTAAATACTTGGAGTGCCATGGGGAGAAAGTTCCACGGAATTTGTAGACAGGTTCCCTGCCCTCAATAAGCTTATAATTTATGCCATGTGCTTTGTCTAGATCTTAGCTTTTCCTCAGTCTCCTGTTTGTCTGAGCTTCTCTGTACCTCACGTTGTTCTAACATTTATTTAATTATAGCACAGATTTATTTAATTATAGCACCTTTGTAGAGCCACTGTAACATGCATGACACTATAAAAAACTGGACACTAGGTTCTAAAGGGCTTATAATCGATAAGCTCTACTATTTTCTGTATTTTTCCACCTGTCTGTTGCTTTGTTTTTTTCCTGGGGTTCAGTGTGTTCACAAGAAGCCACTATCCACTTGCCCTTCTCAAAACCCTAAGTGCAGATGCTCCTTGATTACCACGAGGTCTTGGCCCAACGAACCCATAAGTGGAGGATTTTGTAAGTGGAAATGCATTGAATACACTCAACCACCGGCACATCCTAGCCCAGCAACAGCACACTGCAGAGTCTGGATGTCCACCCTCCTGATGGCGGGTGTGACGGGGATCTGCTGCTGTGTCCTGAGGGAGCACTCGTGCTGCCTATCACTAGCCCGGGGGGAAAAGATACAAATTCAAAATTCAAAGTGCAATTTCTATGGAATGGGTATCGCTTTAGCACCATTCTAAAGTAGAAAAATCCAGAGTCGAACCATTTTAATTCATGGACTGTCCAAACTAGACATTACCTGAACCAATATTCAAACTTCGTTCTCCTGTGGGACCCGTCTCAAGGAGTCTCAGGACAAGAGTCCCTTCTTCATGAGTTGTGCAAAACAATTTGATCCCAAAGAGGCAGGAACCCCGGTCTTCTACTCTTTTCTGAGCCATGGGGCCCAGGTACTCCTAAGGCAGCTTCAATGCTTCTTAAAAAGCCACCTGTAGGCGGAACACCATGCCCATGGCTGAGGAGGCCCCAAATCTCACTGGTAGAGGCCAGCAGTGAAGGGCACCCCTGAGTGCAGCAGGTCAAGGATGAGCAAGCCTGGGCCACCTGGTCTCTTGCTGGGCTCCAGGGGAGAGGGAGTGAGGGGGCTGCCAGGTCCCCAGGATCGTTCTGCCTGGGGACTGGTTTCCAGGGGGTATTTAGCACTCTTCTGCCACAGCCCCAAATCAAACCCGGCCAGTCTTGCGTTATGACGCCTTGCGATGTTTCCCTCCTCCAACTGCCATCCTGTCTTCCTGGGGGGGCGGGCGGTGAGGGTTGAAGTAGGAGGAATGCAGGTCACATGACGGGCTCTCACTGGGGCCAGTTTTGTCCCATTTCATGGGTGTCTCAAACCCCGCCCCCAACTCAGGGTTCTGGCCCTTTCCCCTGGGGACCTGATTTTTCCACAGTGGATCCCTTGGTCCCTCACTTTCCACTGTTAGCACTCTCTCAAGTCCAGCTGTTGTCTCACTTTTAAACGCACATTAAACAGCTCATCTCTCTTTGATTCCTCCCACCTTGCTGGTGTTTGTAGATGGAGTGATCGTCCTTGATTTATGAGTGAGCTAAGCTGTAATTATTTCTTCATCTTTGCTCATGGATTCTTCCATTCCCTAATCGCTCTGGGTTTTCCTCTAAACTGCCACTTTCTCTGCATTTGTCTGGCAATGAGGCAAGTGCTGCTGTGTCCAGTTCCGGTTCCTGGGACTCAGTGATGAGCAGGCAGCTAATGTGGCCAGGACCCGCCCTGGTCCTCTTGCATGATGAAACAGACTCCCTGATTTCTTTTCTTCTGGCACTTAACACTCCATACTTTTAGCCATCGTGTCCATTGCAAGTGCCCTGACCACAGAGCACAGTGCTTCTCCTCTCTTTCTCTCTCCTTGTGCTTGTGGATGCAAGGATTGCTCTTGATTCGTCAATGTATTTATTCTTGGTGGCTTTTGAACAAAGGCGCCGCACCTACTTCAGTTCACATGGTTTTCTGAATCTCCTGTTGTGTCTGTGAACTTAGGAAAAGGCCTTGTAAGGTAGAGGAGGGCATCCTGGATCTGGTTTCAGGCCCTCTGAGTTTAAATCCTAGCCTTTCCTTTCCCTCTTCCTAGCTGGGTGTCCCTGGTCAAGTCACTTAACCTTAGAAACCCCACTCTCTTTATGCATCAAGTGGAAATGCAATTGCCAGGACGGAGTGCTGTGTTAAGATGAAACAAAATGACTTGTGTGAACAGTGTGTGACGGGGTCCTAGCGTTTCACTGGCTTTGAAACCGCAATCCTCCTGCCTCAGCCTCCTGGGCTGCTGGGATTGCAGACAGGCACCACGGGCCTCAAAATACATTTGGATGAGGGCCTGGGATCGTGGCTCGGTGGTACAGCGCTTGCCTTGCATATGTGAGGCACTGGTTTTGATCCTCAGCACCTCATAAAAATAAATAAAATAAAGATATTGTGTCCATCTACAACTAAAAAAATACATTTAGATGAGCTCAAATCTGTCAATTTCTAGTTTTTCCAAATAAGAACAGTAGGAAAACAAAAAACTAACTTCCATCTATTTTCACTATATTTCATGAAAGAATATCTGAAAACAAAAATCAAAAGCGAACATAAAAATGGAATCCAGGTTGGAGGTGTGGCTCGGTGATGGAGCACACGCTCAGCATGTTCAAGGTCCTGGCTTCAATCTCGAGCCCCCCAAAGAGGAATACAGTACCTAGGGCTTTATGAAAAACTCTCTCGCTTGTTCTTATTTTGCTCATCTCACCAAGGGGTAGGTGAGACCTTGGTTTAGACCAGCCTTTGGGAACTGTTGCTCTCATGACAACTCATGTGGGTTTTCCAATAGGGGTTCCTCCCGGCTGTAGCCACCTCCCCCCGAGGGGGTGTGGGAGGCGGGAGCAGGAGGGAGCCTCACTTTTTGCGCATGTGTGGTGTTAAGTTTAAAGACTGCTGAGGTGCGATTGCTTAAGACGATTAGAAATAAGAACAGATGTGAGAAGCCGATGGATACGACATAAAGTCTGTGAAGCGAGGAGAAGCAGCATGTCTGGTGTCCGAGTTTCAGATAAAACAATGACTCTATTTGTATTTTGGTTTTTAAAAAGTTACAAGCAAGCCGGGTGCGGTGGCTCACGCTTGTAATCCCAGCACTTAGGGAGGCTGAGACAGGAGAACCGCGAGTTCAAAGCCAGACTCTGCAACGGTGAGGCACTAAGCAACTCAGTGAGACCCTGTCTCTACATAAAACACAAAATAGGGCTGGGGATGTGGCTCAGTGGCCGAGTGCCCCTGAGTTCAATCCCCAGTACCAAAAAAAAAAAAAAAAAAGTTACAAGCAAACGCTCAGAACTTGCCACGTCACAGCTGAAATGTGTTGGGACTCCACGTGACCCTAGCTCTGACCCTGCTCCCATAAACTGTGTTTTTTCAGACTCACACACCAGGTGTACCTGGGGGTCGATGCGTATCTGTCTAACTGCAGAGTTGAATTGGGGATTTTCTGTGCGTGGGGTGCCGGAGCCCCGGCCTTGCGCATACTATGCAATCTCTCCACTACGGAGCCGCGCTCCCAGTTCCGAGCGGGTTTGCTTAGGGAAGTGTGGAAAGGTGGCGCAGTGATTCAGGAGGCTGAGGCAGGAGGGTTGCAAGTTCGAGGCCAGCCTGGACAATTTAGAGAGACCCTGTCTCAAAATAAAAAAGTAAAAAGGGCTGGGGATGTGGCTCAGTGGTAGAGCACTACTGGGTTCAATCCCCAGCACTGACAAAAATTAATATGTATTAAAAATATATGTATTTATATATATAAAATATATTAAATACATGTTAGCCATATATAATATATATTATATGTAATATATATTAAATACATATATTAGCCAAATATATATATTTAATATATACTATATATATTTTATAGGTATATATTGAGGTCTTTTTTTAATTTCTCTTTTTTTAGTTGTAGATGGACACAATACCTTTATTTTGTTTATTTATTTTTACATGGTGATGAGGATCAAACCCAGTGCCTCACACATGCTAGGCAAGCGCTCTACCACTGAGCTACAGCTCCAGCCCTTATATTGAGGTCTTTTAAAGTTCAGTTAACTTGTACTACCTGGATGGAACACCTTGGGCAGATAGGCAATCTTAGCAGGTGACTATTGAGCTGATGCCTGGAAGCAGACCAGGAGCAAGCCTGCTCCGTCTCTGTGTCCACGTGGGAGCACACTGTCCTGTGCTGGGAGCCACTTCTGAGCCCCAAGTACTGCTGATTTGGTGAAATAAAAATCACTGCCACTTACTACATGCTGAGTGCTCAGTGAAGCACCTCCCATGTCAGGTCTTAACGCTCACAAGGCCCTCTCAGCTAATCCTTATTAGGAGGCCCATTTTATAGACAGGAAAATCGAGGCCTACAAAGCTTTAGGCAAAGTTGTCCAAAGTTGCACAGAGCTGATGAGTGGCAGGGCTGGGAGATAAACTTTCTGACTTGTGTTACAACTACTAGAATATTTAGTTCCTACAATCATAGGCCTGAAAGGAGTAGGAAATAGACTTGAACCACTCCTCCTGAGGTGACATTTGGAAAGGAGATATACCCTACCCCCATTTATGTTTATTTAATTTTTAAACTCTCTGAAGCACTCCAAAAGCACATGGCATTTTCTTATTTTCCTTAAAAAGGCAACTTAGGAAACTTTTTGGAGAAAAATTTAGCAATATGGGCATGTACTGCTCAATGACATTTTGGCCAATATCGGACTACACGTTAAGGCAGTAGTCCCATAAGGTTATATTGCTTAGAAATATCATAGAGGTCTTAGTTTGTGTAGGTACACTCTGTGATGTTTGCATCATGAAATCCCATCAATGAATTTATCAGATCATATTCCTGTCACTAAATGACACATGATTGTATTTATCAAAAGCCTTAAAATATTTATGCTCTTTAACCCAGAAACTGCACTGCTGGGGATTTATTCCATAACCAGTGTTTCAGGTTTTTCCAGCCTGTGGACAGGGCTCTTAACATAATATTTTTGAGATTCTTCTGTGCTGTTGCACATATCAAGAGCCTGTTCCTTTTCATTGCTGAGTAGTATTCCATGCCCTGGATATACCACAAGTTGTGTCCATTCATCCATTCATCTGTTGACAGACGTTTTGGTAGTTCCAGTTTGGGGCTGTTACAAATAAAGCTGCTCTGAATATTGTGTACTAGTGTTTTGGAGGACATGCTTTTATTTGTCTTGAATAAATATTTGAGGCTGGAATTGTCAGTTATGTGGAAAGTATATATTTAACTTTGGAAACTGTCAAACTGTTTCCAGAGTGGCTGTACCATTTGCATTCCTCCCAGCAACATATGAGCATTGGGTAGCTCTACCTCCTCACCAGCGTTTAGTGTGGTCAGGTATAGCACACTTTCATATTCATCCAGGCTTGCAAAGTTTCATTTTACATGCAAGCAGATTTACAGAGGTGTGACATTACTCAATTCCACTCACCCCATAAATACCAGTCCTAAATGCGTATGGCTCTGCTAGACAGAGCTTGGTCTAAATCCCTTCAGTAGCCTTGTCCAAGTTCTAGTTTCTGTCCCTTTTACACCTCAAATGAAATAGCAGATAAATACATCAATTTCTGTGTTCTCAAGGATGTTCACTGCAGCTTTGTTTAGAAATTGTGGGGAAAGGACTCTAGAAATGATCCAAGTATTGCAAATATTAAAAATTAATAGACTACTGATTGATTCTAGAATTGGAAATATACGAGATGAGCCTGTAGCACCTTGTGGTGTCAGGAAGTAGGAGAGACACAACTCACAATGAGGGGAGTATGTCAGAGGGATGTAGGAGCCAAATTCAAGAGCCCCAGGGACTAAAACTGGAACAATTTGAGCAACGAAATAAAGTATTGTTGGATAGAACTGATATTACCAATTGAATAAATAAATAAGTGGGGAAGAGACCAATTTGCCATACAGAAGATTTCACAAATGGTTGGTGTAGATACTTTGCCCTCTAAAGGGGAGAACGTAGTGTTGGTGAGGATGTGTGGAAAAGGCACACTCAAACACTGCTGGTGGGACTGCAAATTGGTGCAACCTATCTGGAAAGCAGTATGGAGATTCCTCAGAAAACTTGGAATGGAACCATCATTTGACCCAGCTATCCCACTCCTCAGTCTATACCCAAAGGAGTTAAAATCAGCATACTATAGTGACACAGCCACATCAATGTTTATATCAGCACAATTCACAATAGCTAAACTATGGGACCAACCTAGGTGCCCTTCAACAGATGAATGGATAAAGAAATTTTAGCATACATACACAATGGAATATTACTCAGCCATAAAAGAAGAATGACTTTTTGATATTTGCTGATAAATGGATGGATCTGAGACTATCATGCAAAGTGAAAGAAGCCAATCCCCCAAAATTAGTGGTATGTGGAAGCTAATCCACAATAAGGGGGAGGGAGGGGAAGAATAAAAGTTTGGTGTATTAGACAAAGGGGAATGAAGGGAAGGGAAGAGGGATAAGAAAGACAGTGGAATGAGTCTGACATAAATTTCCTATGTTCATCTATGAATACACTACAGTGAATCTCACCATCATATCCATCCACAAGACTGGGGTCCTAGTTAGAATAAGATATATTTCATGCTTGTAGAACTACATCAAAATGAACTCTACTGTCATGTATAACTAAAAAGAACCAATGGGAAAAAAAAAAGAGAGACCCTAATTCCCCAGGCTAGAGATGAGCAGCACCTAGTGACTGTCTTTCAAAGTGTTCAGCATGGAAAGAGGAGAAGAGCGATTTCACGTGGGGAAGCATAGCCAGCACCACCCTAGCCAGGGCATCACAGTCAGTCAGTCCCGGTAAATTGTGTTGACTACGCATCCTTTGACCCGATGTCCTGAGAATGGTGCTTTACCTCTGGTTTTCCTCCCAAAATATAGAGCCCCAGTTTAATCATGAGAAAAACATCAGACCAATCTCAACTAAGAACGTTCTACAAAATACCTGATTGGTGCTCCTTGGAACTGTCAAGGTCTTAAAAACAGGGAAAGCCTGAGAAACTGCCGCAGATAAAAAGAGCCTAAGGGGAAATGATAACCAAGTATGATTTGGTGTCCTGGACAGGATCCTGGAACAGAAAAAGGACATTAAGTAAGAACTAGGGAAATTCAAATTATGTATCAGCTTTATTCAGAAGACTGTGTCAATATAAGTTTACTAATTATAATGAAAGTATCATACTAATGTAAGATGCTCCAAATAGGGAGAGGGCGTGAGGTGTACTGAGCTCTCTGTATTGTATTCCAAATTTTTCTGTACATCTAAAACTATTCAAAAAATAAAAGTTTATTTAATCCCCTCTTCCCACAAATAGTGGACTAAATAAATTATGGTAGCTTCATAAGCTGGAGTGTATTACTTTAAAGCAGATTCAATAGATATTTATGTGTGGGTATAGAAAGATATCTCAAAACATTGTTAAAGTTCATAAAATGTCAGTAATAGGATAGCTCCCATTTAAAAAATAAATATACATAAGAGAAAAATATAGAAGGCTAAATCAACATGCCAAGAGAGGTAGGAGAGTTTCTCATTGTTTAATTTACTCTTTTTGCTTACCTGTATTTCCTAATTTTTCTGTGTCTCCATGAAACACAGATGATGTGGTACGCAGAATCCTAAGATGACCTCAAAAGACTCTTCTATAATTCCCTTCCTTTGAGTGTGTGTGGGATGTGTGCATGTGGTGGCTGTCACTTCTTTGAGAGGCTACTTATGTGACAATGGTGAGGACGTTTTTGCAGACGTAATTCAAATCCTTAATCAGTTGACTTTATGCAAATGGAAGATAATCCTGGGGTGGGCCTGGCCTAAGCAGGTGATCCCTCTAAAAGAAGGCTTAGACCTGGCCTGGGATCGGAGAAGATCTTGCTGATCTGGAAGAAGCATGCTGCTGTGAGTCTACAGCTGCAAGGATATGAATTGTGCCAACAACCATGCCAGTTTGGAAGAGGACCCTGAGTCTCACATGAGACCTCAGCCCCAAGCTGCACACTTGTGCACACTTGTGAGGCTCTGAGCAAAAGGCCCTGCCCAGACTCCCACCTCATGGAAACTGCAAGATAACACGTGGGCATGTTTAACATGCTAAGTTTGAGATAATTTGTCGTGCAGCAGTAGAAAACTAATACAGATGATAAAAGTAATAGTAAAGGAAAGCAAAGGAAACTCAGGACACGGAAAAGACAGTTTACTTTCCAAATTAACAAAAAATGTCATTCTCATCCAGTCTTCTGGGCCTATTTGCTGGACTCTTGCCACTCAAAGTATTCGTGGCTCCTAGTTCCAAAGTTTTTCAAAGAACACTGTTCAAGTTGCTCTTATTCTCTGCCAATGGATTAATCACACCAAATGCTATGAACAAGAGCACAAATACTCCCAAACTATGTGGAGTTGCCATGCAGTAAACTTGAGCAGATATGAAATAGCTCAGCTGTCAAGGGAGAGGGCAGAGAAAGCTCTAGAAAGCCTGTTCCTCTCCCTCTGAGATGAAAAAAATCTCCATTTTAAAGATAAGAATGTGATCATTATATTTATAATCTGACAGTACAGACAGAATGAAAGGACACTCACCTAGGAAAGGCAGTTTTAAGATTATGAAATTAGTAAGAGGATGAAATATTTCATGTTACGTAAATGAGGGCAGGTGGTACACACCTGTAATCCCAACGGCTTGGGAGGCTGAGGCAGGAGGATCATGAGTTCAAAGCCAGCCTCAGTAAAAGTGAGGCACTAAGCAAATCAGTGAGACCCTGTCTCTACATAAAAATTACAAAATAGGCCCGAGGATGTGGCTCAGTGGTCCCTGAGTTCAATCCTTAGTACCAAAAAAAAAAATGGATAAAGCTCTTGGCCCCCAAATATTTCAGGGTTTACCTTGCCTTTACTGAACAATAATCTCACCATTAAAGATTTGTTCTGGGGGGATTTTTGAAAGCATTTTGTTTTTAAAAAGCATTTAATGCCAGGCATGGTGGCACATGCCTATAATTCCAGCAGCTCAGGAGGCTCAGGTAGGACAATTGCAAGTTCAAAGCCAGCCTCAGCAACAAAGTGAGGCCCTAAGCAATTCAGTGAGAGTTTATAAAAAATAAAAAGGCTGAAGATGTGGCTCAGTGGTTAAGTGCCCTTGGGTTTACTCCCCGGTACAAAAAAAAAAAGCCCTTAACACAAATATCCCCAGGAGACATAACAGGGAGGTTGCCACCTTGGAGAAAATCAGAAGCAGTTGATAGGAAGAGAATGGCTGAAACATGGAAAGAAGGAGTCAAAGGACCAAGTTCACCGGAAGGGTGGTGGAAGGACAGCTTCTGCCTCTGTCTCTGCCTTGTTTACATGAGAGCCACGCATGTGACCACTCACGCCTCCTGCAACCGCTGTAGATACTGCAGATGGTTTGGGACAAACATGCCCACTGGTCTTGAGCATCCTTCTCAACACTGCTCCCCAATATGTCACCACCAGCCAGCAGGGGGCAACCTGGAGCGCTGAAACTGCTCTGTGACACTCTCCAGGTCTGGGCCAGGCTTGGCTCTCTGGAACCAGTATCTGAAGAGGTCATTTGGAGCTGCGGGACCATGCAGTGACACATGCCTGTCATCCCAACAACTCAGATGGAGGGTTAGGGTAGGGGAATTACAATTTTGAGATCAGCCTGAGCGATTTAGCAGGATCCTGTCTAAAATAAAAAATTAAAAGAGCTGGGGATGTAGCTGAGGGGTAGAGTACTCCAGGTTGAAATCCCAATACTGGGGGGAAAATGCAGGACAATATGTGAGTTTGGGGCCCATGATTCCATGTCATGATAATTTAAGTGCAATTTGAAATACATATCTCTATCTATCTATCTGTCTTTTTTCCCAGTATTGGAGATTGAATCCAGTGGTCCTCTACCACTAAGCTGTATCCTCAGTCTTTTTTATTTTTCATTTTAATACAGAGTCTTGCTAAATTGATGAGGGCTGGCCTCAAACTTGTGATCCTCCTGCTTCAGCCTCCCAAGTACTGGGATTATAGATATGAGGCACCATGCCCAGCACAATATCATCTCATTTAATTTTCATCACACCCTGTGAATAAGAAAAGGCTCAGCTAGAAGGTAGTGTACCACAATCTCCATCCCAGTCTTTAAAAACCCAATGCAGATTCCTTCCACCACTGTCCTGGAACCTGGCTCAGACATAGCCGTCATAGCTCCAATCTCTATCTCTTCAACTGCACCACCCATCACTGAGACTACCTGGCTAACCTTGTGACAAATCATCCTTATGTTTCCTTCCTTCCTTCCTCCCTCCCTCCCTCCCTCCCTCCCACCCTTCCTTCCTTCCTTCCTTCCTTCCTTCCTTCCTTCCTTCCTTCCTTCCTTCCTTCCTTCCTTCCTTCCTTCCTTCCTTC
>CM053399.1:17712800-17782424 GCA_028644305.1 Xerus rutilus
TTGGTTTTGCTCTGTGATCTTTTTGGTGGAGCCTAAGCTGCCGATGCGAGGACATTCTGGGATGAAATGAGCTGTCTTTAGGCTCAGTTAGTAACAAAACTTAGGTTCAGGCATTTCAGCATGGAATGGATCTGTTCCCATCAACCCATTGACGTTTATCAAAGGAAATATAATATTCATCCAGATTGGAATTGGAATGAATTTTTCTTTTCTATTAGATGAACAGCAACAACACAATGTACTTGGAAAAATAATAAGTTTGAGCTTATGCTAATTGAGGAACTAGTATTAAAATAAAGTGTTTTCAGTTCCAACACCTGCACCTTCTGGGAATCAAACATCCCCAACCGGTTATTGGAAAATACTTCTTTTTTTTTTAAATTCACACTCTCAATATGTTGGGAGAACATAATATTGTTTCCAGTCTCCTCTGTTCTCCATGCACTTCTTAGATCCTAGCTTACTGCTGCCTCTGGTTTTGTTCACCAACCCAGTGTGATAGTATTATCTTAAACTAAAATTAGAATTTCACTAAATTCCCTTCCTTTCACTTATAGCCCACTCTTCAGGAAGCTCATTCCTTTGTAACTTCTAGCTCATCAGTTCTCTGTAAGCAAAGAGGGGGAACTGAGCAGGATGGCAGGCCCATTTTACAGATGGGGGCAATGTGAACTGAGTCCCTCCCACCTCATCAGCTTCCTTGGTGCTGACTGGTTTTATTTACAGAACAAATGCAAACATAGCCAATCAGCCTCTGTTTAGTTCCAGAGAGACATGGAGTTACAAAGATGATACTTGGAGTTTAAAGTTTCTGAGCTCTGAGAATGTGCAAAACATTTATTTTTGTTTGTTTAGACTGGGTCTCGCTTTGTTGCCCAACTGGTCTCAAACTCCTGGGTTCAAGTAATCCTCCTGCTTCAGCCTCCCAGGTCGCTAGGACTAAGATGTGGGTCACTCCACCTGACTTTATAATTTTAATACTTCTAACACTGCCATCTGTGGAGAAATCATATCCCGTTTTAGAGATGAAGAATATGAGGCTACTGAGAAAAGTAGATTGGACTTAATGTTCAGAAATAAAATCTGGGCCTTCTGCTTCTCCATGCCCACTACTTTGGGGTGCGGCTCTTCCCTGTATCCTGGCTTGGAAGTCCACAGCTGGCTAGTTTAACATTAACGGGAATCAGGTTCATCTAAAGAGCATGACCTTAGTATGTAAATTACTCAGGAACGAGGTTGATGTGACTATTTATAGGTCATAAATCGGAAATTTGAGAACAGGTGCCTAAATAGGGAGGCAATTGTTACCTATTTAGGGCTTAATTTAAATAGGCAAGGCTGGGCCTGATCATGAACACCTCCAATCTCAAGGCCTCAGGAAGCTGAGGCAGGAGGATGGCAAGTTCAAAGCCAGCCTCAGCAACTTAGCAAGGCCCAAAGCAGTTTAGCAAGAACTTGTCTCAAAATGAAAAATAAGGGCTGGGGTTGTGGCGCAGTGGTAGCGTGCTCGCCTAGCATGCGTGAGGCACTGGGTTCGATCCTCAGCACCACATAAAAATAAAATAAAGATATTCTGTCCACCTGCAACTAAAAAAATAAATAAATATTTTAAAAAAATAAAAAAAAAAAAAATGAAAAATAAAATGGGCTAGGATGTGGCTCAGTGATTAAGTGTCCCTTGGTTCTATTCCTAGTACCAAAAACCAAATAAGTAAATACATAAGTAAGTAAATAAATAAATAAATGCAGGGATAAAACGAGGCATAATTTCATATCTGATGCCCTTGTCTCTGGGTGCTAGGAGAAGCAGATAGAACAGGTGCATTAATTACACCAAGACATCATAGCTGATTCCAGGTAAGACAAGACAGATTCCTTCCTCTCTTGAGCAAGTTCCAAACAATTGGTAATGGTGGCCTGATGCACATACTGTGTTGAGAAGGATTCTGGAGCCAAGTTCAGGCTCTGGGAAAACCACAGGTCACACATTTGCCATCCTGGCATTGGCTGTTTTATACCCTTTACCCGTCAGTTAGAGATGCTTCATGTACACGAGAACACTGGGTCTCATTTATTCGCCATAATTGTCCTGCTGAATTTTATATGCTGAAATATCTCCTGCAACCAATCAAGGAAAGAGATACCAAATTGCCTCCTTTCAAAGACCCTTTGAGCAATAATAAGCCATTTACAAGATGGAGATAATGAAGAAGAAATAAGAGAAATCCAAAGGTCCAGCTGTGACAAATCAGGTCACTGACTGGATTTCAGGGAACTTCTTGTTGCCATCTCCCAGAGGGGGAGCCTCCTCTGCTACGTCTGGGATCTGAGACTGTCTGGGTCTGGCCCTGTTGTTTTTCCCTTTGGTGGCATCTCTTTCTCTCATACAGTATTCAAGTTGATTCAAGTGCACAATTACATCTTATTTCAATGTGAGGGGATGCCGATCCTAAAGATACACATTTGAGGTCATTCAGAAGCTGTTAGGTGCTGCCACGGCTTGGCCCGGAGAAAGCCCCAGAGGAGTCAACCTGCTTGAACGCACAGGCCTTTCAGGACTCTGGGCCCACATCACACAAACAAACACTCAGACCTTCCTCTGGTCTCTGAGCAAATCAGGTCATGTCCTGTTTGGATGCCAGGCACACTCCTGCGGCTTTCTGTTCAGAGCTGCACTATCTTCACAGCTATTTGGTTCACCACCCTGCCTGCCACCTCTAGATACCCTGCTTTTTGTAGCCTTGACCACAGACCTACTCTGCTTGCTGGTGTGAGTCCTGGGGCCCTGTGACAACACCCCTCAGCTATTCTGATTGAGCTCCGTGGAGGAGCAAAAATTCCTTTTTTTTTTTTTCCTAAAAGCATTCTTGAGGTCTCCGTACCTTCCTTCCTGTGATTCTTGGAGCTATTATCCTAAATGGATAATGATTTACTTTTACGGGGAGCTTAAGTGCCAAACTAGTCCAAACCTATACAAGTATTACTTCATTTAATTCTGACAACAATTTTGTATTCTCCCCATTTAACAAATGAGAAGCCTGAGGCGCTTGAAGTAAATCATCCAAGATCATATATAAGTGATAGATTGTAATATGACTTTGACAATCTGATTCCAATTTATCATTTTGTAATATGTCCATTTGATAAGTCAAAGTCACATTTGCATCTTAAAGAGTTGCTATCTGATGTGGAAAATCCTCACTGTCTTCTTTCAAATTCATGATACTCCTTTTTATTTCCCCTGAATAATATAAAATACATGTTTATTATTGAATTCTCTAACCTTCAAAAACACCCAGTGAGAACATAGGTGTGTTTGTTTTGTGAAAATTTACCAAAATGTATAACCTGTGATTTGTGCACCTCTCTGTGTGAATGTTATACTTCCATGAAAAGTTCACATAAAAATATTCCCAGATGCCTTTACTTAGAAAACACCCCCCTGTAGCCCCTTTGAAGATGCGATGAAATTTACCAGTGCTTTGGGTAAGGTGAATTTTGCAGAAGCACCTAGTCAGATTTAAATGTTCAGGACTCAACAAATGTTGTGCTGGCTATGCCGAGGTTGTGAAAAACTTATTAGAACATTATTTCAATGAGGGGAAGAGAATCTTACATTACAGTGATCATATATAACCTGGGCCCTAACCCATATAACTTGGAAGACAGAAGGTCGCATTTTACAGTTTAATGCTCACTTTCCCTTGGCTGGAATCGGGGAGGCAATATTTCTAAAAGGGTTTTGCTCATATCAGTGTGCTAATTAGTGCTTTAGGCTTCCAGGTGTCAATGTTCATGGAAAACAAATAGTAACAATTGAGTGATATTGTATTTGTGCAATGTGACACAATTTGCCAAAGGACTAAAATGACATTTATCAAGCATTTGACACACACACACTATCTCATTTAACGGTTGTCACAACTCTCTAAAGTTATATGATTATTTCTGCATTTTACCCATAAGGAAACCTTGGCTTATTCTATTGTATCATTTACCCAAAGTCAACACCCATGTTCCTAATTCCTCAAGAATAAGCTCTACTCCTTTTTGTGAACAGCTCGGACCCCACTCAATCTAGTTGTTTAAGGATTTTTGTTTTCCCCATATTGGACAAGGAATCAGGCCCAGAGATATAAAATCACTAGTTAGACATGTGCATGAACCCAGACCCAGGCTCAGGTTCTTGGACTCAAAATCTGGCAATGCCTAACACTAGATAATGCCTTTGCTCAGGCCCACAGTGTAATTTATTTATGTTGATACTAGATAAACCAAAGGTGGAAATAACATGATAAAATTCTCTCGACATCCCCAGTCTTGGAAGATCTCCCTGTGATACTTTTAAGAGTTCAGCAGCTTTAAGGCAGGAACGTCTACAGCTCTGATTGAGACCCTTTTAGTGTTTAGTGACAGGTTCAACCTAGGCCTCCTGATCTACATCAGTTACTTTTGGAAAAGAAATTGGGGATGTGCTTCTAGGAGAGTAGAGTCCCAGACACCCAAAAGCATTTGTGAATCTATCCATGGCGTCTGATCTAGTTCAGAGGCTCTCAATTTCATCACCCCAGCCCCAATCTAGGGTGTGATTTTATCTTCCTCCCACCACCCCATTCACACACGCACAGGAGGCATGTGGTAATATCTGGAGGTATTTCTGGTTGTCAAACTGTGGGGAAGCTATCCCAGGAGCTAGTGAGTAAGGGCTAGAGATGCTGCTGAATGTCCTACAGTGTCCACTACAATATAGCAACAAAATTACCTGGCCTAGAAGGTCAACAGTGCCCGTGTTGAGGAGCCCTGGTCTAGTTAATGCTATTAGATGCACACCCACCTGAAATCACTTAGGATAAAATTGACCTTGGAGTTTATGGCGAAGTAATGAAATTGGAGGTATTGTTCGGAGAGTGGACTGCTTATCCACCAACATTTATTTACTTACAAGTTATACCTGGCTTTTACGGTTTTGGCTTACTATAAATGCACACATAAAACAGTTAAAGTGAATATTTTTTAAAAAGACTAGAAACCACTGAGACCGAGAAACTGAGGATTTACTGTCATAATTCTTTAAACATCACATTGATATGTCTCCTCTACTTATTGAAGTGCTTTGTTGGTATGAACCAGGTTTTCATTTATTCCAACCCAATAAGAGTTAGAAAAATGACCTGATGAATTCCAGTAATTACTTCCCTTCCTCAGCGAAAAAGTAGGACCCTCAGGTTTTCAGAGTCTTCTTTAGGCTGACCTTCTAAAGGATAATGGGTTACTTTTCAGCCCAGAGCAGAAAAAAGGATCGTGATCTTGGGAAAAGAAGAGGAGAGCCAGATTGGATGAGAAAACTGTCAATTAGTCCTTTGGTGGGTGGGTTATTACTTTCTTTGAAATACTGTCAAATTCCACATCAGAGATAATATGTACAATATGTACAAATGCAAGTACAAAAATATTTAATATTGGGCTGGGGTTGTGGCTTAGTGGTAGAGTGCTGGTCTAGCACATGGGGAGCACTGGGTTGGATCCTCGGCACCACATAAAAATAAAAAATAAATAAAGCCATAAAAATAGTTGAGTTAAAAAATACTTAATATCTGAGAGTGCACTGTGTTACTAAAAAACTGTAAAATAAGGAAATTTAGGAAAAACTTCTTTAATTTTTCTCTATTATTGTATATAATGCCCATTACATCTTTTCATGTATTTACAGTGTGTGTATTGAAGTTAGCTGTTTTATCTTTTTTCCTGCAGTGCTGGGGTCAAACCCAGGACAAGGGGCTGGGATTGTGGCTCAGTGGAAGAGCGCTTGCCTAGCATGTGTGAGGCACTGGGTTCGATCCTCAGCACATAAGTAAATAAAATGAAGGTCCATTGACAACTAAAAAAAACAAGGACAATGTGCATACTAGGCAAGTGCTCTACCACTGGGTTACACCCCAGACCTGTCTTATCATTTTGAATGATAAATTTCATTATCCACTAGAATCCAAATGTTAATTAAATATTTTCTATCAAACAAGTTATTTAAATTCCTAACATCAAAGAATTAACAAATGTAAAAGGGTAAATGTGAAAAACAGAAACCATAAAAATGCAAGAAGAAAACTTCAAGTACTTTTCTTTTTGATATCTGTTTTTTAGTTGTTGATAGATCTTTATTTTATTCATTTGTTATTTATATGTGGTGCTGAGGATCAAACCCAGTGCCTCATACATGCTAGGCAAGCGCTTTACCACTGAGCTATAGCCCCAGCCCTTCAAGTCCTTTTCTAATCTTGAAGTTTAACAACCTCTTGAAGCATAGAACAGAAGGCAGGAATATGGAGGAAAACATTGATATATTTGATAACTTTTATAAAAATTAAATACTGTACATCTGATATTTAATAACTTTCAAATTTTGAGTTTTGCTTGGCTGAAAGGGATTTTAATGGCAATTACATGGATTTTTTTTTTCGGGGGTGGTAACTTGGTAACAGATGAGTAAATTCTACGTTATTGTGCATCTACTATCATTATGCCATTTTATTTTGCAGTGCTGGGGATGGAACCCCGGGCCTCACATATCGTAGGCAAGGGCTCTGTCACTGAGCTATACCACCAGACTGCCAATGTCACTCATTTCTAAAAGTTGCATGACTTACCTCAAAGGAGATTTTGACAGTAATCTTTCCATTTTCAGCTTATTTCTGGAAGGATTTTCATTAACATATGAATTATCTTTTTTTTTCCCTTTAGCACTTATGCTATGCAGTCCTTACAACAATTCTGCAAGGTATTACCTTTATTTTATGACAAACACCAAGGTTCAGAGAGCCTAAGTATTTTTTTTTTTCTTTTGGTACTGGGGATTGAACTCAGGGGCACTCGACCACTGAGCCACATCCCCAGCCCTATTTTGTGTTTTATTTAGAGACAGGGTCTCACTGAGTTGCTTGGTGCCTTGCCATTGCTGAGGCTGGTTTTGAACTCGCGATTCTCAGTCTCAGCCTCCCAAAGGGCTGGGATTACAGGCATGCACCACTGCGCCCAGCTGAGCCAAAGTGTTTTGCCCAAGGCCACACAGCAGCACACACCCACGAAGTGCCCTGTGTCAGGCACACAAAGTTGCTTAGAGCCTAAGACCCACTATAATTTACAATACCAACCTCATAAGCTTTAATGAACTTGAGACTCCCTGAACCCTGTATACCACAACTGAACTGTCAAGATATTGGGATACCACCTGTTCAGCTTCTCCAGAGTTATGATAACTCAGAAAAATGAATGTGTGGGCACAGGAAAAGATGTGTTATGTAGTTCTATGTCCCAGACACTTTACATGAATTGTTTCGTTCAGTCCTTTTAATGCCCCTCTGAAACTTTTTTTTTTTTAAAGCAAACCCAGGGCCTTGATCTTGTTAAATTAAGCACAAGCTATACCACTGATTTATACCCCCTCCAGCCCTAATAACTACATTGTACAAAATAGGAAAAAAGAAGCTCTGTGAAGTGAAGTAACTTGCCCCACATTGCCTTAGTTGGAACAGAGAGATACTTCTTAGGTATCAGAATCCATGTCTGAATGATTCCACTGTACCATCTCAGAGTGAGGAAGACTATATAAATGGAAACATGACCTACCAAAGAATCACAAGCTAGAGTATTCTCCATAAAGTTTGGTAGTTAGAGGAATTTTAGACATTGAGCAGTTAAAATAGTTTAGGAAAGTGTAAATATCTGGAACAGGACTTTGCATGATATTGATACCTGATTGTTGTACCAAGAACCCTCTAGTAGGAGAAGTTCAGTGGCTACTCAACTTGAGTTCTCTGTAGCAAAGATGGGCAAATGACAGCCTCTGAGTCCAATCCTGCCTATTTTTGTAAGGCCCCACTAGCAAAAATGCTTTTGTCTTTTAACATTTATTTTTATTTTTAGCGCGGGGGACCTAGCTCAGTGGTAAGTGTTCACTGAGTACGCGCAAGGCCCCCTGCACTGCAAAGCAAACAACAAAACCCCACATTTTTAATGATTGGAAAGAATCAAAATAATATCTCGTAACACACAAAAAGTACGTAAGATTCAAATGTCAAGGCCCGTAAATAAACAATCTTATTAGAACACAGCCAGACACTTTAAAAAGTATCGTCTATAGAATCTTCAGTGTTATAAGGGCATAGAGTTGAGAAGTTGTGGCACACTGTACAGTCTGCAAAGCCTAAGATATTTAATATTTACTTAGAAAAAGTTTGCTGACCTCTTCTATAGTATTTACACATTCATGCACAATTTGAGTTTCTGGAATTTTTTCTATGAAATACTAAAAAAATAAAAAAAAATATTATTCCAGGAAGAACACTAAAGCAATCTTCCTCTGAAAAAATGTTGACAGCCTGAGATGCTCTGAAATGACACCTTTAGGTTATGGTTCCAATGAGGAGTTGATCCAGTTTCAAAGGCCCTCTTCCTCACTCATTTTAAACAGTTACCTCTGGATGGTAAAGCTGGGTACCCAACTATCCTTCAGTTATTCATCTTGACTGCATTATGGGTTTAGTTTCACAACATTATGAGTTCATCCAGGCTTCCTGAATCATTTACAGGGATTTTCATTTCGCTCTCAAACTCTTATACACTTTCTCTGCTGTGATTTTTTTTTTAACATAAAGTCAGACTACCAAATGGCCTACACATGTAAAATAAAACTCATACTTTTTTACTTTAAGAAATCAGAATTTTTTTTTTTTAAAGAAATGCTTTCTCTTGAGACCCTGAACTTAATTTTACAGGTCATAAAAGTAAGAAAATACCTTCATATCCAATGATCTCAAAGCACCTCTAGTGCAAATACATAACAAGGCAAAAAAAATGTATGTATTTTTCAATACTATTTCTTAGAGGAAATATTTAATGGAAAAGAAGCGACTAGTACAGATCAAGTCCAAGGCTATTTCTGGTTCTGCAAATGACTCACTTTGACTTTGGGAAAATCATCTCACCACTGTTGCTCTTTATCTGCAAAAACTGGACTTCATGCCTATGGGAGTTGCATGGCTAATCAATGCCTGGAAAATGCGTAGTGGCAGATGCTACAAAAGTGCTGAGCCTTAAAAACAAAACCACCCCCACCCCCCATTTGTATTCAGTTGAGGTTGGGGTTTATTGTTATTTAACATTCGAAGGCCAACACTATGTTAAGTCCAGCGTGCTGCACAGAACAGATAATATCACTGTCCAGATGGGATTTTTTTTTTTTAGATCTAGGATTTTTTATTTTACTTTTTTTTCTTTATTGTGGGGGTTATTTTAGAATTCAGTAATACACCGGTACAAAACGTCAGCTTTAAGTTGAAAACTATCGATTTAAAAATCTAAATAAACCACCTCCTCCTCCCAAAAAAAAAAAAAAGCCCTCCCCCGCCCCGCCAAGAAATCTCTCAAAACAAGAATTCTTCTGATGTTTTTTTCCCTCCCTGCAGTTCTCCATGTTACAGTCCTTGAAGGTAGAATAGGCATAAAATACTTTCACTAATAAAATATGACAAACCGCCGGATTATACGTGGCCGATTCCCAGTGATTGCCCTGCTACACAAAGCAGAAAAGTAAATGCCATCATCCCCCTTAGAACAAAAGAACTTAGGAATAAAAAACATGGAGAGGGGGGAGAAAGCAGCAATAAATAAAGGTGAGCGAAGGACCCCGTCCCCCGCCCCTCCCCGTAGCGAGTGTGGGACTAAGTACGGCTAATAAAGTGGTTCAAGGGTAGTTATTTGGAAAGGGGGCGGGGTGGCGAAGGGAGGGAGCGGGCGAGCGGCGGCCGGGGATTGCATGTTGCATTCGACTTGAGGTTGCATCTTTCTCCTGTTGCCTGGACCACGCTCCCCCATTGCAGTGCTTCCCCATAGCTCCTGCCCTCGCAGCTTGTTTTCCCCCCTTCAAACTGCTGTTGCACTGGAGGGAGTTGGGGCCGCTCCGGAGCCCCTTTGCAGCTCCCGCCGGCGGGAGGGGGAGTTGGGCTCGGGCCGCGGAGTTGGGGGGGCCGCAGCGGGCTCCGGCCTCGCCTTTGCTGCGGCTGCATGGGAGCCGAGCTGCAGCGCTGCACGGGCCCAGGATTGCGGCGGCCCCGGAGTTTGGCCGCCGCCGCTCCGTGCTCGGCCCCATCACCACCGCCGCCGCCGCCGCCGCTGCACTGGAGTTTGGCTGCTGCTGCCCTACTTCACTCTAGTTTAGTTTCACTCACTTTACATCCGGGTTTTTTCCCTAGGCAATGGGGGCCGCAGCACACCCCGTTCCTTAGGCAAAGTGAAATAAATTCGCCGCACCGACACGTCAAGTAGTCCGCCCGCCCGAGCGCCGCCGCGGGCCCCCGCCGTCCCCCCCGCCGCCGCCCCGCGCCCCCAGTGGGGGCCCGCGCTTCCCGGGAGCCGCGGGCGGGGGCGCGGGGGTCCGGGCCGGCCGCCGTACAACTCCGCCCGGCGGCCCCCTCCCGCCCCGCCGTGCCCCTCTCCCCCGGCGCCTCCACTCCCCCCTCCCTCGTCCCCGCTTTCCCAGCCCAGTCCCTCTCGCCCGGCTCTCGGGAGCGGCGGGGGCGCGCACGGCGGCGGCGGCGGCGGGCCGGCGGGGCCGCGCGGCGGGCTCCCGCGCGGGCGAGTGTGTCTGGGCCTGGGCGGAGGGATCCCCGGGCTGAGGCGGCGGAGGTGCTGCGGCCCGGGGCCGGGTGGTGAATGGGCTGGTGGTGCTCGCTGCTGCTGCTGAGAGGAGGAGGAGGAGGAGGATGAAGAGTTGGGCTTGTTTGTCTCCCACAGTTTCTCTCCTGCTGCTCTGATTCCCACCCCCCATTCCGGCCCGGGGCCTGTGTGTGTCTCTCCCGGAGGAGGAGGAGGCTCCAGTTCCTCCCCCCACCCCCTCCTCCCCACCCCCCCTTGCCTGGGGAAGAGGAGGAAAGAAACAGCCCAGAGAGAGAGAGAGAGAGAGAGAGAGTGAGTGAGAGAGAGGGAGAGAGAGAGAGGAGAGGAGGAGGAGGAGGAGGGAGAAGGGAACAACCTACCATCTTAACACACTAATATCTAAAAAGTGCGAGAGGCCCAGAGCAGCAGCAGCAGCAGAAGCAGCAGCTCCAGCTTCTTCCCTCCCTCCCCATGAAGAAGAGTTCCCTCCTCCTCCTCCTCCTGCTTCTCCTGCTCAGAGTTCCTGCCTCCAGCTGCCAGGGGGGACAGCCAGCCAGCAGCAGGAGGGTGCAGTATCCCAGCTTTTCCATTCTCTCTTCTCACTCTCCTCTCTTTTTTTTTCTTGAGTAGCTCTATTTCCCCTCCCTCCCCCTTCTCCTCTCCCCCTCTCCCTGTCGCCCTCTCTCCCTCTGTCTTGTCTCTGGTGTTTGTCTCTGGGAGGAACAGGGGCTGCCTGCTTGGAGTTTGTTGTGGGGGGAGGTAGGGGGAGGGGAGGGGTGTGTGGGAGGGAGGAGGGAAAGGGGGTGTTCTCGTCAGGACCCCTCCGTCAACTTGAGATTTGAGCAATAACTTCCCCTTCGGGGCGCCCCCCTGCGTGCCCTTCCTATTCCTCCCCCCCGAAAAAAAGACAATGGGAAAACCTTGTCTCCCCTTCCTCCCCTCTGCCCTCCACCCCTCCCCAGGATAGATTGGAAGTAAGTTTATGAGCAGCCTCGGGAGCCTGGGCGCTGAGTGTAGGGCCGGAGCGGGTGACAGAGGCGGCGCGCCGGGGGTGGCGGGGAGGGGGGGGCCTCACATTGTCCCGGCGGGGGGCCGGCCCGGGGGCCGCGGGCGGGGGCGGGGGGCGCGGAGCCTCGGCCGCCCCCTCCGGCTCCCCCTCGGCCCGGGGATGGTCGCTTGGGCTCTTCCATCCCCCCCACCCCGGGATGCTGTCGGGGGGAAGTTTTTATTATGGTTATTTATTTAATTAAAAAAATTTTTTTTTTGGGAAAACCATCTTGTTTGATGACTGAGGGATCTGGTTAAAAAAAAAAAAAAGCTGCGGCTGCTGACGCCGCCGGGCCCGAGTGTGTGTGTGTGTGTGTGTGTGTGTGTGTGTGTGTGTGTGTTGGTGCATTTGTCTTGGGTGGCCGGAGCAGCGTTGGGGAAATTCCGCTTATTCTTCTTCTTCTGCAACTTGTTATTCCGGAGAGTCTGCCTGCACCCCTCACCCCGGGGCCGGCCCTCCCGCAGTCGCCCCCGGCGCCCGCAGTCGCGGGGCGCCCCGGGACCCCGCGCGGGCCGGGCCGGACAGGCCGCTCTGAGAGGGGCCGCGGCCGCCCCTCCCCCGCCCGTGCCCCCGCCGGGGGGAGGGGCGCGCGGAGTGGGACTCTTTCCGTTTGGTCCAGCCCCGTCGTGCACGCAGTTCCCAACACTTCTCGTCATCCTCTCCCTGCTCTTTATTCTGCTGAGCGGTGCTGTTAGGATTTCTTTTTTTTTTTTTTCTTTTTCTTTTTTTTTTTCCCCCCCTGACCACGTTCGCGATGGTGGGTAGCAGCAAGGTGGCCCTGGTAGGGGAGGGGTTCTCGAGATTGGGCACCGGGCGAGAATGTCTCCTTTCAACTTTGTATGTGGCTTGCACCCCGGGAGGAGGCCACACGCCGGTTGTGGGGTGTAGATGTGCCGAGAGTGATTTCTAAGTAGTTGAGTTGTTGAGATGAGGGGACGACTGCTAATGGTAGGCAGGTTTTGTTTTCATTGGTGAATCTGGTGTCATCATATTCCGGTCATATGTTGAAATATTCTTTGTTTAGGTCTTGAAGTAAAGGATCTCACCCTGCTCGTCCATTTGTGTTGTTTTTAAATGATGTCTCTGGGAGTATGGATTTCTAGAATTTCAAATGTGAGTTAAGGTCCGGGCGTGTTTGGGCCTCAGCACTGGCCTTGACAGTGAACTTTGTGGCTGTGTTTCGGATTTCAACGATTTGCCCCATAGCTGGGGTGCGAGTTGTGCATTTTTCTAAATGGTAGGTGTTAGGAATGTAGATACTTGAGCTAGGGAAGTTAGGAACATCTATGTATTAATAATTGATAGCTGAATATTAGAATCAGATTAATTTAGGCTGATGAAAGTTTTTTTTTTTTTTTTAAGCAGTTGTGCACTCTAGGAAGGGACCTTTTGATAGGCAACTTCATAGGGGTTCTTTAGGGTGAGGAGCTGGGATGTGCCTTTTAGAGGATACTAATCAACATCAGCATCTGCAGCTTTACTGAAGGCCTAGTCAGGGGTCTGAAATTGAGGCTGAAATGTGTAAACATGCTTTTCAGTGTTTATATTTGTTTACATTTGGTGTTCATTCACGTTTGGGTAGTGGAAATAAATAGGTCAGCTTTTATTTTGGTTTTTGAAGGCTAGCCCACTCCCTTTTTTTCAAAGTTTCACAATTTACTTGGTTTGCAGCCTTGTAGGAAACCATTACTACATTTTTACTGGAAATACTATTATTCATTTTAATTTCGGTAAGTTCCTTCTTATTCTCTTCTTCTGTCTTCATTTGTGTATGGGATCTGTGTTGTAGGCTTAACACTAGCTTATTAGGGGCCGTTTAAAATGTCCAAAGAATGCATTTTAAAATTCCAGAACTTATCTTTTTATGGAAAAGAGGAAGTTTTGTGTGCATTTAAACTCATTAAAAATTTTTCTGTACCTAAGACTTCTGTAGATGAACAACTGTTAAGTGAAGAACAGACAATAGTGCAAAACATTCTCAAAACACAAACATCTGGCTAACTTATTAAAAATACCCAAGTGCTTTTCTTTTGCCTTTGGTAACATAATAGTATTTGTAGTTGGATGGGCATTGCTTGGCTGCCCATAATAAAGTTTTTGGCATCAGTGCTTTTGATAGCATTTTAACTTAGTTTTTAGATAATTTTGAAAAACTTATTTTAAGGTTGTTGCACTTTGGACTCAGGCAAGTCTTTATGGAACCAGAGTGGTAAGACACCTACCTATATCATATTTTATTAAGTATACATAATGGATGGAGCAGTGTTTCTTTTAGCTTTGAAGGGGCCATCTTTTTCCTTATTTAATTATCTGGAAGGAGTGGTCTCAGAAATACTCTTCTTCTGCTTACCTGAAGATCTCTAAATGATATCCAGCAGGAGGTGCTACAGCAAGATAAAGGAAAATTTTGAATTTTGAGGGTCTTACTACTTGCTCTGCAGCTCTACCTAAGTTTCAGCTAAGCAACAGGATTAACACCTTAAAGTTCCAGAAAGATTTTGAGTAAGTCCATTCAAAAATGCCATTAATAAATTTCATTTGCTATTTGAAACTGGAATTTTTGACCATGTTTTACCTGCTTATGATACTACTCAAAGTAGATTTGTTATTGTAGATAGCTTAAGAATGCTGGGGTTAGGTGTAGAGTGCTGATAGAATTTTTTTTTTGGAAGAGGACTTAGTCTTGTATTGATGAATGAGGAGTTGAACACATTTTTAAAACGTGCATTTGTGAGAAACAAAAATCATTGGTATGATGTGGGCTTTAAGCCTTGTGATCCTTTCTATAATAATATAAATAGGATGTAGAGTAGTTAAGATTTTTGGAAAGAAGCATCTTGTGTGGAAAAAATTTTAGATTGTGTGCATGTGTGTATGTCCTTGAATCTTTGGACAGTGAATCTAAGATAGCTTCTTGGGCACCCAACTTTATAAATATATATGGTTGATGTATTTAAGTTGGTCTCCACAGGTTGAGATTCTTGAACTATGTGTAGTAAAGTTACATTTGTGGATATAGATCATTGCTGACAATGGCTCTTAGTTAACACTTAACAAAAACTGCATGAAGACTGAAGTAGCTGCTTTTAACAGTTTCATAACATTTGTAGGGTATGGTCCTTGAAACTCTGTTAGGTGAATTATCAGGAGCAATAATCATGCTACTGTGGTTGCTTGTAAAGTTCTATATCAAAGTTTTAAAAACTTGGAAATGTATAGAAAACTCAGTGAACCTGCTTTGGGTTTTGTCCTTTTTTGTAGGCATAGCAACTATACTGCTTTCTTAGTGTAATCAAATTAGGTAATACATGTGAAAGTTCTTTGTAAATTGTAAGAAGCCATGCAGATAGTAAGTTGTTAGGATAGATAGCCAATTAATACATAAACATAACTTGTGTCTTAAAATGCTATCTCCCTATCAGTTGGGAAATGAATGCATTAAAAGTGCACCCTGAACACTTCACGAATTTTTGTTTTTTAAATACTGCTGTGGTTACCAAAAATCTCTTTGTTATAGTTTTGAAGCTTTGTTTAAAAAATGCCGCCTAGGCAGTTTCCCATAATTCAAGAAAAGATGATTGTTCCTTTTGAAGATTTTGAGAAATGTATGCACCCTATTACTGTTTTTCTTCTTTTCTTCATTGATGTGATAGTAGTTGGTTTTTAGTGAATGTTTAAGTTCCTGATCTCCTCTGTAGATTCTTAATGACACATTCAGTAACCAGATGTCATGGCTCAAGTTTTGATAATTTTGATTGACTCTGGGAACTTTCTGAAAAATTCTTACTGACTAAAGCTTTCAAGCTTGTTTCACAGTGAAAATATGTGCATCTATATGCACTAGTATTAGGTACATGTGTGTATCAATTTTGCTTTTCTATTTTTAGAAGGATGCACATTGAAATGACTACTCAAATCTAGAGGAGTGCACTGAAATATTTTTGTGTAAAAATAATCCAAAAGTTTAAACCCTGAGTGTGGCTTACTTCATAGACTTCTGCTCATAGTTTTAGAACAGGAAAAAAATAAAACAAATCGAACAAAAAACAACAACAAAATCCAAACCAAAATATAGTTAATTGAGAATCTTCGTTTTCATGAGTATATCAAAAGGTATAGTATCTTAAATTTTAGAAGTGACTGTTCTTTGCGAGATAGCCCCAATTAGAAAGTAAATATAGAAACTTTTTTCTCTAAAGGGTAAGAAAAACATTTAATTGTTTAGATAAAAATGAAACCTCTAAGGGTGATATTAACTTTTAATGCCTCAGTGAATACTAAGTTTTTTAAGAATTGCTGAAGTTAAAGTTATATTAATGTGCTGTTAAATTTTGTATCCTTGTATTTTATTGCTGAAGTCTTTTGTATTTTATTACTATTCAAAAGGAGAATGGAAGGGATTAAAGTTTTAGGTCCTTGACCTTTGACAGACCTTTTATATCTATATTGAGAACTGATTTCTTGAAACATGTTTGAATTTTCATACTATTTTGTGCTGGGAAATATTTGATTTGTGTTAACTTCTTAGGAACTCCTGTACATGGGCTTTTTTTTTTTTAAAGTAAGCCTAAGTATTCTTTAGGAGCAAAGCAATACATTTTAATCACATTAATTTTACCAGGTGTATTTTTTTATTGTTTTGGGATTTTTTAAAAAAGTGGTAATAAGTTAACTGCTTTAAATTTATTGTAGATAAGTATTTCTTAAAGAGTATGTTTTCTTCTTTGAATGTTTGTGTGTATATATAATCATACCTTTTTGTAGGCTTTCATGTAATTCTTATTTGTGTATGAAATTTTTGAAAATCTGTCTTCTGTGAGAATGTTGTAATAGACTTTAAGAATAATGTTTCTAACCAGGTGTGGTAGCATGTGCCTGTAATCCCAGAGACACAGGAGACTGAAGCAGGAGGGTTGAAAGTTCAAGGGCAGCTTCAGCAACTTAGAGAGACCCTGTCTCAAAATAAAAAAGGCAAATTGTAGCTCAGTGGTAAAGCTGGGTGCCCAGTACCATAAAAAAAAAAAAAGAAAAAGAAAAAGAAAAATAACATTCCTATTACCTGCCTACCAATTAATTCTTTCACTGGAAGTGGTGGTGATGAACTCTACTCTTGTAGTTCAGTCATCCTTGGGATTTTTCCAGAGCAACTTTCTTAACACTTTTGTATGGCATTTTGAATATTCCTCCACTTACCTTTTTCTAATACTGTGCAAATTCCCCACACTCCCCACTTTTTTTTTTAAATAAAAAAGTTAGTGGGGCTGGGGTTGTAGCTCAGTGGTAGAGCACTTGCCTCGCATGCGTGAGGCCCTGGGTTCGATCCTCAGCACCACATACAAAGCAATAAAATAAAGACATTGTGTCCATCTACAACTAAAACAATACTTAAAAAAAAAAAAAGTTAGTGAACAATCTCATTTGAAGGAAATTCTTTCCTATGTTTTGGAATCAGCTTATGGAAATGTTTTCTGCTTTTTAAAGCAGACAAGAAGGTGGGAGTGGTGGTTGGGCACACCTTCAGTCCCAGCTACTCAGGAGGCAGAGGCGGGAGGATCACTTGAGCCTAGGAGTTTGAGGCCAGCCTGGTATCATAGTAAGACCCTGTCTCAAAACAGTACAAGACAAAAACCAAACAACCTAAACGCTAAAACAACAACAACAAAACAAAAAGTGGACAAGAAAGTGAACCAGTGATATGGAGATAGGAGGGGGATGAAGCTTAATAGGTTGATGATCTGGGCTTTATTTTGACTTGCTTTGTGGGCCTAAGGGAAAAACATAACTTAAACACAAAAGCCAAAAAGATGGGTTTTGTTTTATTGTTTTGGCTGCATTGAGAATACAAACTGTCAGTACTTGAGGAGAAGGAGCAGCAGAAAGGAATTGATTTTCTTCTGCTGCAGATCCAAGTATTGTTAACCATGTGCATCTCCAAAGCGACACACTTACAAATCAAACAGTAGTTGATCCTTTCACTCAATTAACAGAACCTTAAGCTAGTTTTTTTTTTTTTTTAATTTAAATAAGTAACAAAAACTTCAGGTAATGATAATAATTTCCTGATAAAAGTGGGTGATAGTAACCATGGCAACTGCTATCTCTGGCCTTATGGACAGTATGTTGTATTGATGAAGCTTCAGATCCTTTAGTAGCCTGTCACTTTTGTGGAGAAATGTAGTAGCATGTGTTGCAGGTGATTTTTAGCTGGATTGTGTTAAGTCTGTGTGCCAGCTTATCTTCCCTTGTTAGGAATTTCTTGGACTGTATTCCACAGCATGTTTGTGAAGGTGCTGTTGCCTGAAAATAACCCACCACCTGTGTTAGGCCTCCTGATGCAGATTGCACTTAGTTCTTTCCCAGCCTCCTTCTAGTGTCTTGCAGAAGATAGGGTATATGTAGAAACTAAATATACATAAATTACAGTTGAAATTTAGCTTGGGTTTGGACATTTTATTCATAGTTTAAAAATATCTTTTGTGTTTTCTGAAGAGGTCAGTGAGTAAAAGAAATGGGCCTGTAGTTGGAATATTTTATTCTGAGTGTTCTTTCCAGAAATGCAAGCATGCATGTATGTAGAGAATTAGGGTTGAGGAGTGGAGGGCATAAATACTGAATGAGGTTTTAACAAAAGGATCTTCAGTATTTTGTGTTTTTGTGGTGGTGTGTATATATATCACTGTAAGAATGTATTTCCGCTTGGGTAGTACTAGACTATGGGAAATATTTGCTTATAAGAATTTTCTTCAAGAAAAATTATTTATAAAACATATCTTAAATAACTCTTAAAGGAAACCTGGTAAAATAATTTTGGGGAGAGAGGCTAGAGAGTATTGAAATGGATCCAATCAGACTTTAAAAAGAGTTTCAAAAATTTTATTTCCATAATAGTAAATCTCTTTGCTTTTAATGCTTATCCTGTATAAGGTTTTTCTAAAGTGAAAATGTTAATATTAATTGATACTTCTTCCAGTGTGCCAGAGAAACTGCCAGAACAGAGAATAAATCAGATCTAAATTTTGACTAGACCCTGATTGTAAGATCTAGTCAAATTGTGCTAGGTAGTTCAGACTTTCTTGAAACTTGCTGTTAAGAGTGGAGTGGTTCTTACTACAAGTCCCAGAATACATTGCAGTTTTTGCTTAACTTCAGATTAGAGCATTGCATTCTGGGATCTGTAGTTGATTTGAGCAGCACCGAGAACCCTCCCTTCTTGTCTACTCCATTTTATACACAGCTTCCCAAGTCTTTAAGAACTTTTTGCTAAGTAAAGTTTGATTAATACTACCCTGATTATCATGCTACTGAAATTCTAAAGTGAGTCTTCAGAAGCATTCCAGTGCTGTGGTTTATCTTTGATGAGTTTATTGTGTTTTTTTAAATCAGCTGCTATAAGATTTACATGTAAAATAACATTTACATAATTCAAAATGACTTAGCAATTGCAAGTAATTTTTATGTGTGCGGTAAAATAGATCACTTTATGATTAATAGCATCATTGTTTGCTAGTGTGGGCATTAGAAACCTCTTATTGTCAGGCATGATATGTCTCCCTCTTGTTTTTTTTCCCCAAGGGGACAGTTATTCAGTAAAGTTGGATGAAGGATCTTTTGTATCAGTGTTTAAGTTCAGAGTTGTGTGATTCTTCTATAGTAAGTGTTAGCATCTTGAATATCAGTACCCTCTATCTGGAAAATTCATGGAAGTAAGTGTTCCAGTAAAAATTTAATATTCAGAGATGTAGTCTGAAAGGTAGAAATGTGAGATTTCTTTAATAATTAATCATGTTTTCATTTGTAAAGTTAAAAAAAATTTCTTTTGAGGGTTCTTCTTCGTTAACTACCAGAGGGATTAATGTTAAAATCTATGACAATGCTTAGTGTAGTGTTTGGCACACAGTAAGGACTCAGTAGATCTTTCAAATTAACAGTGGCAGTAGTTGTTGTTATTATTTACCCCCCTCCCCCAGTTCTACAATATAATTTGATCAGAAGTCCAGGATATTCTAACAAGACCTTGAGATTTTTAGCTTGTGGTAATGATGTGGAAATCCTTAGAAAATTTTGCCATACACAAAATGTCTTTGCAACTCAGTTTATCCCGAAGTGATAAATACTGAAAGTCAGACAAGCCAGTAGCATCATTTTGTGACCAGGATTCTATTCTGCCTGTCTATTGCTCATTGCCGCTGTACCAAGTTGACTTCAAAAGATGTTCGTAATGTTTGCACTGGTAGAATATCCACAGTAGTTGATTAAAGAAAACGAGATGCTGTGAAAATGTCCCTTGTGTCACAGGATATATAACCTGGGAAAAAATTCTGTTGTGTTTAGAAATATGTACCTATCACCATAGTTCATGGTGTTGCAGGGTTGACGTGTTAAAGGCCAGTGAACAGCCCCAGAAAGAAAACGCATATGTTACAATGTATGTTCCTTAATTTGAATGTAGGCAGAATCAAGGAATTATCTTTCTTACCTGCTTGGCCAGTATCTATTATAGCTTTTTCCTTCATGTGGAATTCTTGGAATATTATTGCTGATGGCTACTGTGTCTACTATGTGTAGAAAACTGTGCCTTTAGTGGTATTTAAGAAATCAATTTACGGGGCTGGGGTTATGGCGCAGTGGTAGCGTGCTCGCCTAGCACGCGGGCGGCACTGGGTTCGATCCTCAGCACCACATAAAAATAAAATAAAGCTATTGTGTCCACCTACAACTAAAAAATAAATATTAAAAAAAAAAAAAAGAAATCAATTTACTACAGTAATATTAGCCTTTTTCCCCCTCATAATTGTGATTTAAAATTTGTAAGCATGTGTATTAGACATTAAATAGATTCTTTAGAAATGTCAAATATTTATGGAATTATTCCATAATTTAAATTGTTTAAATTCCATAAATTATAAATTTACTTTATATCAGATTGTCTTTTCAAGACCTAATATTAAAATGAAATAAATTTGGGGATTACAAAGAAGTTAAGTACCAAGGGCTAAATATAAGGAGAAAAATGGTCTTTGATATTAGTTTGCCAGTATAGAAAATAATCAGGTTTAGATGAATTCTCCTTCTGTATATTTTGTTGTTACATACTCATGTTAATTCTTTTTTTTTTGGTACTGGAGATTGAACTCAGGGTCACGCAACCACTGAGCCACATCCCCAGCCCTATTTTGTTTTATGTAGAGACAAAGTCTCTACATAAGTTGCTTAACACCTTACTGAGTTGCTTAACACCTCGCTGTTGCTGAGGCTGGCTTTGAACTCGCGATTCTCCTGTCTCAGCCTCCCTAAGTGCTGGGATTACAGGCTTGTGCCACCGTGCCTGGCTCATACTCATGTTAATTCTTGAAGTACTTAAGTTGGAAATAAGAGGAGTGAAACTGGGCACTCATGAATATTCACTAAGGAACTTCCAACACACCTAAATTGTTGAGCACAATTTTCTCTCTTTTTTTGAAATGTCCCAGGCTAACATAAATCAAACAGTTGTGTCTTATCAGAGACCTGGCTTTACGTCCAGTCCTGTCACTCAGATGCACACTCTTGGATAATTCAGCCTTGCTCGAGTTTAGTTTTCCTAATGAGAAATACATAAGAGCTTGCTTCACTATGTTTTTAAAAGAATTATATGAGATAATACTCATGAATATACTTCATAGAGCATATGTAAATTGATTGTGTGTATATGTGTGTGTGGGGGTGTGTGTGTGTGCTGGGGATGAAACCCAGGGCATGCTAGGTAAGCACTTTACCACTGAGCTGTACCCTCAACCCAAATTGAATTTTTAATGTCTAATAAATGGCTGAATTTTAAAGCATTTGTCTATGTCATGTTAATATTAATTAATATTATAGTTTTAAATGTATGAGTTAGAATCAAAATGAACCAAAAAATTAGCCACTCTGCCTCCAGTAGAGAAGTTCTTGACATGTGTTTCTAGCTTGTTTTTGACAATACACACTGATATATTTTTGTATATATTACAGGTTTTACAAATGTACGGATGTGTTGAAAAGTTTTAATTGTGGACTTCTATGTAGAAAAATATTTTTGTGTTTATATCAGGCATATCAATATGTATACATCTGTTTTTAGAAAAATAACATGTATAGATTTTAAATGTTTAGCATGTGAACTGTTTGTACTTTAGGGTTATCTGATGTTGATAATGCTAATAATACTAACTTAACAGTGACTATATGGTGCTTTTTTTCCCCCAGTGAATGCTATTTTTCTTTATTCTTTTTTCTCTTTCCACACTTTTTATTGGTGCATGATAGTCATACACAATGATGGAATTTGTTGTTACATATTTGTACATAGTGCTGAGTCTTTTTATACATAGGATCTCATTTAATTGTAATCCTCAGAGCAATATTCAGAGGATTTGTTATTATCATCCTACTCCATTTAACAGGTGAGGAAATGGAACTTTCCCTGTGATCACATAGGTAGCAAATGATACAACCCTGTGCCCTTGCTCTTAAGTGTCCATAATGCTATATAAACTATGTAATTCCCATAGAAACCTAGAAAATGAATTACTAAAGAAGTTTTCAATTTACGGAAATGGCCACAGCTATGATGTATTATTTTGAGACTGATGTTGATTTTGGTTGAGTTAGGTTGAATATTTTAGAAATAGTAAGCAATTGGAATGGAATAGAAACGAAGGCATTTGGGATAATGCCTGTTTTCTGCATCATTGTGTACCCATTGCCACACACGGTGCCTGGGATGGAGTGGTGTTATCTGTTGCTTAAAATTTGAAAGTTGGGCACTTACCATGATGTTATTTTATAAATTTTCTTAGTTTATAGTTACTGTTTTAGTCAGTCCTTACACAACTGTCAGCACTTTAGAATGTCAGGTAAGTGGTCCTTTCTTTTAAAAACTATTATGAAAGCAGTGTATTTGAGTTATGAAAGTCATTTTAACAATACAGAAACATGAAAAGTAGAAAATTTAATTTGTCTTATTCCCATCCTACTTTAAAGCTTTTCCTGTGAATTGCATGTGTAATTCACACACACATTTTAAAATTAAATGTAACTATATCATAATACTATCTTTTTTTTTAAATATTTTTTTAGTTGATGGATCTTTTTATTTTATTCATTTATTATTTATATGTGGTGCTGAGGATCGAACCCAGTGCCTCACGCATGCTAGGCAAGTGCTCTACCACTGAGCTACAGCCCCAGCCCATCATAATACTATCTTGAAGTTTACTTTTTTCAGGTCACTGTTTAAAAAAACTTGCTTGTTTTTGAAAGTAGGGCTCCTGTGGGAAGTGGGAGTGGGGTGATTGCAGAGAAGTGGGTGATATTTATACATTAAGGACATAAACCAAATGCCCTTGGCTGATTGTTATCTATGGGGCAAAGAGCATTTTAAATTCTTTTTATTTGTGTCATACCTTAGATGTGGTCATTGTTATTGTTGAAACTTTAAAAAATGTTAGCTAGGGGGCCCGGGATTGTAGCTCAGTGGTAGAGCACTTGCCTCACATGTGTGAGGCACTGGGTTCGATCCTCAGCACCACATAAAAATAAATAAATAAAGATATTGTGTCCATCTACAACTAAAAAATTTTTTAAAAAAATGTTAGCTAGTTTAAAGTGACAACATTGTTTTCCATCCTGTAGGAGGCATCATTTCAGAATTAAATTCTTCTAGTTTATTCTGGTAGCTACTTAAGAACGGTTATGTTTTCAGGTGACTTTTTTTTTTTTTTTTTAAAGCTGGTGGCTCTCTTCTTTGTTGTTAAGAAGCATTCATTCGGAGCTGGGAATATAGCTCAGAGCACTTGCCTGGCATGTGTGAGGCACTAGGTTCAATCCTCAGTACCACATAAAAATAAATAAATTCAATAAAGGTATTTTAAAAAGCATTTATTCATAATTTGTAAAGTTGAATTTTAAAACCAAGATAATACTTGATTACTCGATATTTTTAGAATATCTTTGTTTATTAATTTATTTTTATGTGGTGCTGAGGATCAAACCCAGTGCCTCACGCATGAGTAAGGCAAGCGCTCTACCACTGAGCTATAGCCCCAGCCCTCGATATTTTAATTAACAGAAACTCAAACCTGTGCAACTTAATCAGCATGAAGAACCCCTGCCCAGGAGTTAGTCCTCGTGCTCACAACTTCATGAGTAGTACTGGCTGACCTCACCCCCACTACAGACTTCTACTGCCAAATGCTATATTAATAACCCAGTATTTTTTAAGGAAGTTTGGGAAAAAAAGGTAAATTATTTGAGTGCTATTCGTTTTTAGTCTGGTTTCAAGAATTTTTAACTTGTTGCTAAGGCTATTAATCATAATTCATCTTTGTAATATTTAAATTAAAAATTTTTATTAAATAGTTAATAAGTTTTTCATTATAGTAGTTTTTTTTAAAAGGCTTTCTAATTCTGGAATATACTTCTTGCATTTAAAATGCTTTATGCTTCTTTAGGCTGAGCATTTAGTGAAGTGCTAATGAAGCCTTACTTTAAAATTCTAAGAATTGGGCTAGACCTGGTGGCATATACCTGTAAACTTCATATTTGAGGCTAGCTTGGCAACTTAGCAAGACCTGTCTCAAAATTTAAAAAAGGGATAGAGATGTAAAATAGTAGAGTGCTTGCTTAGCATGTGCAAGGTCCTCGGTTCAATATCTAGTACCAGGGGTTTGGGATCAGGAGGGGAGTTTCTAAGAACTGGATCTGACAGAGTATAGCAGTAGTAAGTTATGGTACAGTCCATGTTTTAACAAATCAAGTTAAGAATATTTCTCATTTGTAGCATTTGTAAATGTGCTTTTCATTTTGAGTGGCTCAGACCATGCCCTAGAGAGTGTTTTATTCTTTCTCATAATAGTCTTATGAATGTACAAAGGGCTCAGTTAATGTCATGGATGGTGAAACTGAGGCAGAGAAAAGAACTTGAGTAAGTTAATGGTAGAGTCTAATTTCAGTAACTTTGATTCTAGTATTGTTCTTTTTTTTTTGCTATTGCTGGGGATTGGACCCCACTGAGCTACATTCCCAACCATTTTTATTTTTTATTTTGGGACAGAGTCTCACTGAATTGCCCTGGCTGGCTTTGTGATCCTCCTGAATAGCTGGGATCACAGGTGTGCATCACTGTGCCCAGCTAGTCTCGGTCATCTTGACCTGTACTCTCCAATCTTTCTTAAATTATGAACACTAGTAAACGTGTAGTGGTCTGAACTAGTATTTTACATATATCAAACATACAGGAAAGTTGAAATTTTAAAAAGAATCAGATTTAAAAATACAAGTTGTAATAATTTCCTGTGACTCCCTTCCTCAGACTGCACACACCCACTTGGAGACTGGTGCTGTAGATAGGCCATTCCTCCTGCAGAAGAGCTAGCCATGGGGACAGCTGGAGGACAGTTGGTAAAGGTGTGGGGCTTTTAAATTGGAGCGATCTTTTGCGGCTTTTTAATTTTAAAGAAACAGCCTTTATTTCTGTGAAAGACCGAAAGATTGAGAGTAAAGGCCTTGAGAGAGGTGAGCTTAAAAGGCAGACATATAAGCCTTATTTATTTTCTTCAGAGTTGAAAGGGAAAAGCTGCCTACCCTGTGAGCTCCCACTCCCATAGAGATGGCAGTGCCTTTTCTGTTGTTGTTAGGCAGTTTATAGAACGCAGGATAGCTTGGTAAGCGTCTTCTCTGTGCCTGATGTGACGTAACATTGTAGAGTATGCAGCATGCATGTTAAGTACAAGTGGTTGTATTTGGCTTGTTGCTGCAGCATTTTTTGAGGATGTCTTAAGAAGCAATTATCACTTGATAGGGTTGGATATGTGCAGATTATTGAAATCATCATTTCATGGAGACCAAACTTTGTAACTTCAATTATTCTATTTAGTATTTGTTTATTCTGTCCCCACCCCCAATACCTCAGAACAGAATTCCTTTTCTGAAAAGAACAGATGCTGTTAACTTATCAGGACTTGATACTAAAAAGCCTGCAAAAAATCTTTGTGCTGTTTATTTTTTAATTTAATCTATATGCAAAGCATATTTTAATTATTGCTGTTGGAGGTTTGTAAGTTGATGGTTTCTCCCCACCCTTTTTGTGCTCAGAGGAGATAGATTAAGGATGCCAAATTGACAACTTGGTATAAAGAAATAATGACCACTGAAATAAAACAGGAGTTCAAATAAAAAGCGAACCAGATACAAATGTAGAATGAAAATATCTTTTAGTAAAATGTTAGCATGCTGTACTTGGAACAGATGCCACATTAATTCAAAAGAGAGCCCAGAAAATGTGGCAACTTTACGATGTCAATGGAGGGAGCTGCAATAGTTCCTGTTTTCATTGTGTAGAGTTCCTAGCACCTCCAGGTCCAGTCCTGTCCTGTGTATTTATTTCCTGTGTGTATTACATATTAATATACAAATATCAAGCCCATGCTTAATATTTCTATTTGGATAATTAAATACATTGTCTTACTAGTAGACTTTAGGGTAAGAAGCCCATTAACTTGTAATGCAGCAGTAATGATTTTTGTTTGAAATATGCATGTGAAGAAGATGTTTAGGATCTGAGGAGAAAATGGACTTTCCCCCACACTCTTCAAGGCACATTGATGATAAAAAGCTAATCTAAGAATTGAATCTTTCAAAGAGGCCTGGTGCTTTTTCAATGTAGGATTTGGACAAGTTACAAAATTGTGAGAATTTTGCATTTATTTTTTCTCATTTAAATTTGTAGTTATCATTGGACATTTGTTATGGTTTTTAAGTAGCTTAGACTCATTCATTCCTTTTGTGGTGTTTTTTTTATGGTGCTTGGGAAGAAGACAGGGTGATGGAAGGGTAGTATACACAGTTGGATATTTCCAGAGTGACGTTCATTTTAGAGAAGATTGCATTGGGACATCTCTGGATTGCCTGTTTCTTACCGTGTGTGGTTAGTGTGGATCTGAGTGTGGAGAGAGGTGAGTTGAGGGCTTTTAACCAGATTTACAGTGTGCTACTTCCTGAGCAGTGCAATGATCTAATCACTAGGGATGTGTTCTGTGCGCCTGTAAAGAAGTCTGGTGTGCATACTTAGAAAAGCACTCCTAGTTTTCTCGTAATTAATCCAAGTATACAATTTAGTAATTTGGTGAAAGGTTAAAAGTTTTGTTTTTGTGTAAGTCACATGAGCAAAGTTTTTCGCACAGCAGCAGCATACAGTGCTTGAGAGTGCTGGCTCTGGAGCCAGTCTTCATGGATTCAAATCCTGGCTTTGCCATGTGTTTACTCTGTGACTGTGGCTTTGTCATTTCACCTTCTGTATCTCTATCTGTAAAATGTGAATAAATAATTGTACCTGTCTGCTGTGGTTGTTCTGAGGAATAAATGGGTTAATGTATAAACTAGTAGAAGTACATAGTAGAATCAAGTACTGAATAAATGGGACTGATCTTTAGTTCTCTGCTCTTTTCTTCCCTTCTCGGGGATTAAGACATTAGGAAAAGAGCCTCAGCTTTGTGGTCTGACCCTTAGATTGGAATTCAGTCCATCTACTTGAAGTTTATAGATGTATCATGTACGTAACTGCACACCAGCATCTGTGCTGGTCACTTGGATTTCAGTTCCTTTATGACATAGAGACACAGGGACACAGGGATGATAATACCAACCTCCCTAGGGTTCATGTGAAGATAAAATGAGGAACTCTTAGCCAGGTGTGGTGGCTCACACCTGTAATCCCAGACACCTGGGAGGCTGAGGCAGGAGGATGGCAAGTTAAGAGTCAGCCTCAGCAACTTAGTGAGACCCTATCTCAATAAAAAAATGTAGTTCAATAGTAAAGGGTTCCTAGGTTCAGTCCTAGTACCCCCCCCCCAAAAAAGAGGAGCTCTTAAGACACTCAATAAACAAGAACTGTTATTATCTTTATTATTGTTACAGTCCCACTAAAAGTTTCTGGGAAAAGAATAAATATGGGACAGTTTAGCTAGAAAGTAGTTTTTTTCCCCTCCTCCTGAAATGCCATGATAAGAAAACGGCATGGATGATAAAAGTGTATCTAATGAGTTCTTATTTGTGAATACCTCTGGGAGAAATAGAAAATATATGAGAATATGTTAGTTTTAACAGAGCCTTTTAAAAATATTTCAGAGTGCTTTATTAAAACTTAGTAATATAAGCTTTTTTTTTTCTTTTTATTCCACCCTCGGCAATTGATGAGACTGTTGACAAGATACTGATGTAGTTTATCATAGCACCACTTAGCATCAAGTCAGTAATAGATTAGATGTTAGAATTCAAAGCCCAAAATATTAATCAGCTGGTCAGTCCATTGGGTCTGACACATTGTGCGTGTTAACCTTAACTTGTGCTTAGGTGCAATAACCAAAGAGAATAACTGTATTGCCTGAGAGATTGAAAGGGGTACACATGCTTTCTAGTACTGATGGGCAGAGTTCGCTTTCTCATTTTGGGCATTTGGTCTTCCTGAAATTTCCTTTCATGTGGTGTCTGGTCTTTTCTTCCAGTGATTGTTATTTTTATTTTTTTCCTGTGTTTAATTGTCATGATACATACACACACACACACACACACACACACACAAACACCCTAGTTTTTTTTTTATTCTTTTTTTGTACTGGGGATTGAACCCAAGAGGCACTTTGCCACTGAGCTACATGAGCCACATCCCCAGCCCTTTATTTTTTTCTTTTAAATTTTTTTAGTTGATGGGTCTTTATTTTATTCATTTATTATTTATTTTTATGTGGTGCTGAGGATCGAACCCAGTGCCTCACGCATGGTAGGCAAGCGTTCTACCACTGAGCTACAGCCCCAGACCCCTTTGCTATTTTTATTTTTAATATGAGGTCTTGCTATGTTGCTGAGCCTGGCTTTGAACTTGTGATTCTCCTACCTCTTCCTCCCGAGTCACTGGGATTACAGGTGTGCTCCACCATGCCCAGCTCATGTGGAACCTAGAAATTGGGCCTGAGAACAGGATGATTATGAGAAAAGCCACAGTGAATTCTCCTCAGAATTGAAGGTTATTGCTTTTGGTTAGAGAATTGAGTTTTTAATACATTTATTAGAATATATGTATGCCGGGGCTGGGGTTATGGCTCAGCGGTTGAGCGCTTGCCTCACATACGTGAGGCACTGGGTTCGATCCTCAGCAACACATAAAATAAATAAAGATATTGTGTTCATCTACAACTAAAAACAAAATATTTAAAAAAAAAAAAAAAGAATATATGTATGCCTCCCTCCACACTTTGAAAGTGAAACCAGTAATTGACAGAAGGGAAAAGATTAAGTGTAAACAGAATTTTTCGTTCACTACTGATTTGGATTGGAAACTTTTTTGATGCATGATTTGTGTAGTTTTTTTCCCTGTAGGGGTCAATAAGTGTACAGTATTTGTAATAGCTCATCAGAATATCCTGAATGTGGTATATGTTACCGCTTGCAAGCATTTGAGTTAGAGTAGTCTAATATCTCCCATTATCTTTTTTGTTCTCATTTACCCAGCTATACCATTTGGTAAAGGCCTAGTAGGTGAATAACTTGATTTACTATGTTTTATTCTGTGTTCCTAACATTGTTTCAATTTTGTGAATAGAAATACCAACAAGTGGGGCTGGGATTGTGGCTCAGTGGTAGAGCACTTGCCTTGCATGCGTGTGGCACTGGGTTCGATCCTCAGCACCACATAAAAATAAATAAATAAATAAATAAAGATATTGTGTCCATCTACAACTAAAAAAATATTTTTTTTTTAAAAAAGAAATACCAACAAGTGTTTGTTTTTTTTGGTACTGGAGATTGAACTCAGGGGCACTCGACCACTGAGCCACATCCCCAGCCCCTATTTTGTGTTTTATGTAGAGACAGGCTGAGGCTTTGAACTTGCGATTCTCCTGTCACAGCCTCCCTAAGTGCTGGGATTACAGGCTTGCGCCACCACGCCCAGCTCCAACAAATTTTTTTGATAACTGCTATAGTTCAGCTCAGCACATATTTTAAAAATTAATTTTATAGTAGGCTGTATAGTTTTCTTTTAGTTAAAAAAACTTAAATGTTATAATAGATAGTGACAAATAAGTAAAGTTTTGTAGTTCTAAAATTAGCATAACATGAATAATATTAAAGATTGTATGTGTTCTCATGTGCATGTAGTCCTAGGGATTGATCCCAGGCCTTATGCATACTAGGCAAGTGCTCTACCTCTGAAATACACCCTCAGCCCTGTACAATACTAAGTTTTCTTTATATGCAGGATCTGTGAAAGTTGCTTCACTTGGTTGAATGCAATTTTGGAACTTTTAGAAGTGTATTTCATTTAAATAAATACAGGTGTTTGAAATAGATTTCAGCCAGGCATGATGGCACATGCCTATACTTGGGAGACTGAGACAGGAATATTACAAGTTCCAGGCCAGCTTGAGAAATTTAGTGATGTAGCTCAGTGCTAGAGCATCCCCAGGTTTAGTTCCCAGTAATGTGCGCGCGCGCACACACACACACACACACACACACACACACATCAAAACAAAGGAAAAAAGAGTCTACCAGTATCTTTGGGGTTGATTTAAAGAATTATACAGTTTTGAAAACCAATGTGTCCCTGCTTAGTTTGTAAAAGGTAGTGCCACTTGTACTTCATAGGAAGATGCTGCTGTTGGCTGCTCAAGCTCCCTTTGCTGCCTTTCTGCTTCCCTCTTCTCCATGCACTCTTGGCTGTCTCTTCTGTTTGTACACTCTCTCCTGTCTACACCCTCCCTGTCTGCACTCTGTCCTGTCTGCCGTTCATCACTCCTTCCAAAGCTACTATAGTTTTCTTCCTTTTTCTCTTAAAAACAAAACACCATTGTAATTGTTAGTTTTTAAGCCAAGAGAGCTGTTCCCAAGACTGGAAAGTTTTAGCAATTTGTGGGTCCCCTTCTTCCCTCAAGTTTGGGCACTCGGCCAGGATTTGGATAATATAGCTTAAAATCACTTGCAAATTAAATATTTGTGAAATGTTTTTCATTGGACAAAGGGAGAGAATAGAAAAAGACCTTTGATCTCAGAAGTTGGTGTGTTTTCTTGCAGATGATGAGAGAGGGGCAAATGGGCAGACTTGTTACTTAACTAAGATAAGCTTTAATTTATTAGATTGCCCTCTGTAGTCCTATGGACCTAATTGGAGAAGAAAATGGAAATTTTGATGTCGATGATTCTGAAAGTATTTTGATTATTAATGGAGAGGAATAGAATTTCTTTCTTTGGCTTGTAAAATACAAAATATGGCAATGATGCCTTATTATCATGCATTAATCTTTTATGTTTTGTTAATTGGTAGTTGCAAAATAGTGGACCCTTTCTTTTACAGACTTGTCTTAGTGCTTTTGAATTGTTACCTGAATTGCATGGTGAGAAAAGTAAAACTTGGCCACTAGTTGTGGCTACATGTTAAGTTGTTGGATATGTAGGATTTAAGTTCAGTGGCTTCTAAAATCTGTGTCAGGCCTTTTGTCCATTATTAAGTTATACACAGAGGAAAACATTTGAAATAAGAACCTTAACTTTATAGGATCAATTTTTTTCTCTCTCTTTTTTTCTTTTTGTAGTATTGGGGATTGAACCCTGGGCCTTGTACATATGTGAGACAAGTTCTCTACTACTGAGCTACATTCCCAGCCCTTTTTATTTTATTTTCAGACAAGGTCTCACTAAGTTGCCCAGGCTGTCCTAAACTCCCTGCCTTAGCCTCTTGAATAGCTGGGATTACAGGTGTGCACCACCATGACTGGCTTAAAAACTTCATTATGTAAATTTAAAGACACAGAAAAGTAGAATGAGTAATATAACAAACCCTATGTATTTATTACCTAACTTCAACACTTATCAGTATTTTGCTAGTCTTTATCTGTAGTGTATATAACATTACCAAGATAGTAATTTTGTTTTCAAAACATGCAGTGCAAACAGATGCATTGGTATGTTCAAAAGAAAAATGTGCCAGAGAATGTTAACTTCATACATTGCAAGTCTTTTTTTTTTGGTACCGGGGCAGGTCTTCTTAAGTGATTGGGGATCCCTTTTAGGATAATATTGTTTTCATTTGTCTTTTAACTTAATTGAAGATATCTTAGCCACCACTGACTTAGTGAAGAACCATATATGCAGGAAAGCCTTTTGTTTTTCTTCCTCCTCTGTCTTTAAAACTTCAGTAGTTTTACTTTTGGATTTGTTGTTCTTACCAGTTACATTTTATTTGGGATATACTAATAAATTACTATATGTCAACTTTAAGTTGTAAATCACTGAATCTTGTGCTGCACTTGTGCATATTCTGTTTCTATTTAACCTGAATATGTGTGTTATGGAGTGTATATTGTAACTTGTAACATAGTTTGTTGAGGAGGGAATTTTGACTCATTACTAACTTTAGACTTGGTAAGGGTGATGAGGAACTTCTGTCATTTGCTCCCTTGTTTTGCTTCTCTTTGGAGCAGCAAGTTATGCATGTGCCTGCAGTTGGAGGCCTGTTCATTACTACAAGGTGATGGTAGCCTTATTTCTGAGTTTCTTTGGTTTTTATTAGTTTAAATTAGACCCATAGGGGTAATTATTTCACCCCAATGCATGAGGAAGCCTAGTCAGTGGAAGTTGTGCGAGGAAATCCCTGTGTAGTGCATTGAGGATGTATCTTTAATGTTACCATGTTGTTCAGCATATTTAGTTTAGTGCAGGAGTGTACTTATTTAACAGGACCTTTAATAAGCTCCCTCTACACCAAAGATATATTTTTAAAAATTATACTTAAGAAGACTTTGTAGTATTCCCCAGTAGAGTTCATCTAGAGCAGTGAAACCTTTCTAAAATAAAACTTATTCCTTTAACCGGTATTCATTTAAGTGGGTTTCTCTGTACTTGGTTTCCATGGAAATAGCGAATCGCTAACGTTATTTATAAGGTGGAAGTAAAATAGGGTGCCTAATGGGACCCCATGCTGCTCTGATGAAGAGACTTAGGAAAAAAATCCACGCTCATGGGATTTTTTTTTTTTAAAACAAGGTTAATGGAAGCCCTGATTTTAGTCTTCTATAACAGAACATATTTTCGGTTTTAAAGGCTAGCATTAATATCAAGCAAACAACTTCTTTTTGAGGTTTGTATTGCTTTCACTTTCAAGTTTTAGGACCACTTACTTATCAGGGTGATAGAGGCTTTAAGCTGCAGACTTCTGTTTCTTTGTGGTTTAAAAGTTAAAATTTCCATGATGTTGTAACTGTTTCAATTTCTCATTGACATTTCAAAGTACAGATAAAAAAATAAATGTTCATTAATGATAGCAATGATGATAAAGAATCAACATGTTGGACTGCATAGACTTCTTTAAAAAATGTAAATTGCATGGAACCATTTTTAGTTTCTAGGCCTTAAGTCAGGGTTTTTTATTTGTGTTGCTAAACCTGTGTAGCTGGAGAGAAAAGATTCTAATTTTCTTTGGGGATGGAAACAGGGAAAATCTTAATTTCTCTTTCCTTTTAAAAAGGTGGATTGTTGCCAAAGTCTTTTAACTAAAATAAATGTTCATTCTTTCAGTCTTTGAAATGTGGATTTGGGATAAACCTTGGCTTTCCTTCACTTTTTTGGTAAGGCCTGCTCTTAGTTTTCTAGGCCTACAGTAAAGCCTTGCATTTCTAAAGCCCTTCAAGTGAAAGTGTCATTCTCTTTGTGTTTGGGTGTGTGTATCTGTCTGTCCCACTAATTTTTCCATAGCCTGAAAGGCACCTGCTCATTTTCCAGCCTGGGAAGTACAGCACTGCTGTCCTGAGCGGGGAGGCAGGATGGAACACAATAAGGTGCTATAATTTTTGTTTATTTAGTTTTAGTTGTCCTTGGCAGCTTGTATTCGTTATCCTGCATTATCCGTTTGTCTGGAAGTACTCTGTGATTTTTCTTGGCTATCAGTGCAGCAGGAATTTTCTTGTGTGTTTAAAAGCAAAGATTGTAGTATACTTAAAGCTCCATTGGGGGAAGAGTTTTTGTTTTGTTGTATGTTTCTTTGGATAAGCTTCTGACTGTAGTTGGGTTTATTGTGCTTTAGTTTTTAAAAATTTGGCTGTTTTAATCTTCCCTAAATTTATTTTTGCATGAGGTATTTAATCTCCAGCAATTTACTGATTTCTTTTGTGCATGTTGATGCTATTTAATAAAATTTCATTTCTTTTTAGCTTAGCTTTTTCTTGTATATTTTTTTAATCTGGTGTTTACCAGTGACCTTCCTAAATGACTTATTTGAATTATCTTTGTGCTCTGGAGACATAGGAATTTGGGATTATTATCCCATTTCTGAGAGAACAATTCCCAGTAGTTACAGTTAGTGCAATAGAACGGGTTTTCACAGATGCAATACTGGGCATTCCTCCTCCTCCTTGGTGCTTATGGTTTATGCTCAGAACTCCCATTAGTGTTAATAGGAGGCACTTGCTTAAATCCCTATACACCAAGATAAGCCCAAACTCTTTTATAATGCCTTGTAGATACTGAGTTGTTTTTTTGTTTTTGATGGCAAGAATTTTGGTGTTGAGGTTAACTATTAAAATAGAGTTTGAGTTGTCTTGGGATATGGAATGATTTATTAAGTCTGATATGTAATTAAGAAGTTTTCATTATAATTAAACTCAAAACATTCACAGCTTGGTGAGCTGTAGAAGTTTGTGAATGGGGATTTTGTACTTTATAGCATGATGAAGCAAGATTTCTTCTTTCCATTTACTTCTGCTGCTACTCCTCAACCACAGAAGAAATGATTTTGACGGTTTTTGTATGTGTTGTAAGTAGACTTGGTAACAATTTTTTTTTTAACTTAATAAGTCTTTCCATCATTACTTTGTCAGCTTGTGTGGCTTATATTTTTCAAGCATGTAGAAGTTAACATGTACTGTTTTAGACTCTGCAGTCACTGGTCAAGTATTAGATAATCACTATTTACTGTATTTATATACAGTGTAATGGGAGGATTCCCAGACTGAGAGCAGTGAACTTGGCTGAGCTTTGTCTCTCATTATCTTTGTAGATTTTAGTTAGTCATCTAGACTTCTTGGAGTTTTGTTCCTCTGTGAAATGATGTGTGGATCTTGCACTCTGAAGCATCCCTTCTAGTTTTAGGCACTATGAGGGCCCACTCTTGAAGGTATTAAAGGAAGTTGTGTATTTTAAGGCACTGGTTCCTAATCCTGGCTGCCCATCAGAATCTTCTAGAGGTTAAACAAAACAGAACAACAACAACAAAATCCCCAAATACCTGAGCTCCAAATCAGACATACTGAATTCAGAATCTTTAAGGGTAGGACCTCTGAATCTGTGTTTTTGTTGTTGTTGTTTTTTTGATACTGAGGATTGAACTCAGGGGTATGCGACCACTGAGACACATCCCCAGTCCTATTTTGTGTTTTATGTAGAGACAGGGTCTCACTGAATTGCTTAGTGCCTCGCTGTTGCTGAGGCTGGCTTTGAACTCGCGATTCTCCTGTCTCAGCCTCCCATAGTTCTGGGATTACAGGCGTGCGCCACTGTGCCCAGCCGAATCTGTGTTTTTGAAGTTTCCTTGTCATCCTGATTTAGGATTGAGAACTACTTGTATGAGGCAGTATCTTTATTTAAGTGTGTGTGTGGTCTAGTTTGAGAGATAAGTCATGTAGGTTAAAATGTGAGGTAGTATGTAGTTAAATTCTAAAATGAATGAGAAAGATCACACATCTGCAGGGAGTTTAAAGAAAGGGAGAAATTGAGAATAAGTATGGTTAGTGAAGATCTCTATCAATTAGTGAATCTTTATCAGGACTGTAATGTCCAGGTCAGATTTGGATAGTTGGAAGTTAAAAGGATATTCTTATTAGGAGAAAGAAATGTGTAAATGTTTGAGGAGAGAAACTTTTTTCCCCTCTAGTACTGGGGATTGAACCCAGGACATGTTAAGCAGTGCTCTATCACTGAGCTACACTACCCTAAACCTTTTTATTATGAGACTGGGTCTTACTGAGTTGCCTAGGCTGGCCTCAAAACTGTGATCCGAGGAGAACAATTTTGATTACATTAGTCTTTATTTTAGTATTGTTGTTCTTTGGAAACTGCTCTAGATTTCCTAAACATTTTGAGAGAGTGAGGCATGAAGTTATTTGGAGGAAGAGAGTACTGGCTAGAAGGAAAACCAAATCGAAGAGTCCTGAACAGGGAACTTGACCTATAGTGTCTGAAGTATAGAAAAGAAGCCATTGCTGCTGGAGCAGATTGACCATAGGGGAGATGGGAGTGTTGAGAGTAGCAGAAGCCAAATCACTTACTTCATGTGGGCCATGATAAAGGGCTTCATCTTTCTCTCTGAGTATGATGGGAAGCCATTGGAGGATTTAGAGCTGAGGGGTAACAAGATCTGTCTTGGATTTTGAAAAGATTGCTTTAGATGCTGTGAGAATAGACTGTAGCTGGGCTATTAGAGTAGAAGCAGGGAAGCCAGTTGGGAAGCCATGACCTTAATCTAGGAGAAAGATCATGGTGAGTTGGACTGAAGAGGTGATTGGAGTTGAAACAAGTAGTCAAAGTAGGTATGTTTTGAGGGTAACAGGCAACATGTTTAGCTGCTGGAATGGATGTAGGGATGTGGAAACGAGGAATCCATGGTGACCTTAAGATTTTTTGCCTGAAAGGTTGGAGTTACCCTTTATTGAGAATGAAAATGAGTCTGAGGAGGCAGCTGGGGGATAGATAAGTAGTTCAGGTTTGCATTTTTGGAGCTTGAGGATATATCTTTGACAAATGTTGAGTGAGCCATTGGGTATGTGAGATGGAATTCAGGGGTGTGACCTGGACTGTAGACAAAAATATGGGACTTGCCACTGTAGCCTTGAGACTGGGTGAAGTCACTTAAGGGGAAGAGAGCTAAGAGCTGAGCCCTGGGGCAATGAGGAGGAATCAGCAAAAGAAAACTGAGGAAGACCAGAGAGATCAGGAAGGAACATCAGGATGGTGTCCTGAGAGTCAGGAGAAGAAAGGATTTTTAAAAGGGAAGAATGATCGAATTGGTCAAATAATACTAACTGAACAAGGAGTGAGGAATGAGACTTTGCTAGTAGATTTAGCAACAGGGCAGTCACTGGTGATCTTGACAAGAACAGAGGAAAGCAAGGATCCAGTGGAATGGGTTCAACGGAGAGCTGGAGGAGAGGAAGTCAAGTATGGTCAGCTCTTCCAGGGAGCTGTGCTGTGAGTGGGAGCACAGGAGACAGTACTAGAGGAGGATGTGGGTTAAGGGAGTGTTTTTTTCGTTGTAAGAAGTAAATATTTATTTTCAGGATGGAACAACGATTCAGTAATGATGAGAGGAAACTGGGTGTTTCATGAGAACAAAGGGAGAAGTACTAGAGGGGTGCTTACAGGAGGACAGAGGAAGGGGGACGGGGTGGTGCGAAGTTGGCATAAAGTGTTCAGCCTCATTAAATGTGGGTTTCTGCTCTTTCTTTTAACCACTTACCTGCATTTAAATTTATTTCAAAACTTACTATAGTTTTTGTTGGAAGTTAGGAAGGGCAGGTAAAAAGAAGCTAAGCCTGTTGAGTGTAAAACTTAGTCATTGGACTGCTGTCAGCTGGCGTAGTGGGGAAAGAAGAGGTTGAGTCTTCTGGGTAAGGTGACATTTTAAAGTGCCTTTGAATGACAATTATCTGTGCTATTCTAGTCTCTTATCAAAATTTATGATTGAGCACAGGCTATAAACTTAATTGTTTGAAATTTGTAGTGGGGTGAATTAAATTTTAGCCTAATTTAAAACATGATCTAATGTTAAACTTTTTCTCTGCAAAATTTGTTTATTGCAAAGGTTTTAGATACTTTATAAAAGATATTGGGAAATGGTTATTAATCATCTTCCATTTATTTAAAATATTAAAAATTTTATAACCATGTCAGAAATCTGAACCATTTCTTTGCCAGCTCTGATTAAAGCAGCTACCTGTGTAGTTCTGGAGAGGTGAACAATCTTCACTTTGCAAAAAATCGTATGAAGTTATATTAGCAAAATAATATTTATAAATAAATTTTTTTCTTTTTGGTACTGGGGATTGAACTCAGGGGCACTCGACCACTGAGCCAAATCCCCGGCCCTGTTTTGTGTTTTATGTAGAGACAGGGTCTCACTGAGTTGCTTAGTGCCTCGCCCTTACTGAGGTTAGCTTTGAACTCACCATCCTCCTGTCTCAACCTCCCAAAGTGCTGGGATTACAGGTGTGCGCCACTGCGTCCGGCAATAAAAATATTTTGAATGTATTTTTCAAGAACAACTATTTAAAAAATTTAAACGAATATAAACTTTTTTTTTTCTTTGCATTACTAGGGATTGAACTCAGGGCTTCATGCATGCTAGGCAGGCGCTGTACCACTGAGCCACATCCCTAGCCCCAAATATAAAATTTTGAACTACTTCAGTTACAAGTGTGAAAGGTATTGTTAGAAGCAAATTAGTACACTTCCAGTCTGCTTAACATGAGGAAATCAAACTTGGATTTTAGATACTTTCCGCATATGAGTAGTGTAAAACGTAGAGATTTACATATAAATCCTATGTTTTCTTGCTCAGCCTTATTAAATTATAGAAATTAAATCCTTGCTTTTTTTTATCAGTTTCTAAATGGCAGTCAATTAATAATGTCTTTAGAACAAACACTTTGGGGTTCTGATACACAGTGTTTAAGAATCACTAGTCTAAAATTAATTCTTTTTGCAAATCTGATTGAAGCTGTGGACCATCTTCCCTGAAAACTACCTAAGTTAATACATACAGAATTTAGCATCGAGTGCCAGGGAGTTGACAGACCCTTCTAAAGCTCACTCGTGGGATCCTTTAAGCATAAAGGATTTCAGGTTTAAAACCTGCCCTAGATAGATTACTTATATGATTAAAAAAAAAACTTACTATGCAAATTTCACCAAAAGTTTCCCAGTGTTTATTGTCATTTGTTTCTTAGGAGAGTTAATTTCTATAGTTGCTTAAGAGAAAGGCCTAAGGGAAAAGTAAGCTCAGTCAAAGGAATCTCAGGCCCCATAAGCTTTTCTCTGGCTTTGCTGCCAACTAGCTGAGTGACCTTTGAGGAAGTTGCTTAGCCTCTCATTGCTTTCCTATGTGGTTTCTGCAATCCTTACAAGCAGTTTTATAAACAATTTCATGACATGGCTTTGCGATATCGTGATAAAACTCTCCTTTAGTTTAGGTTTGGCTGTGCTACTGAATTTTGGAGGAAAAAATCATACGTTGTGCTGCTTTTTACCGAATGACTTTTCAGAAGAGTGTATGTGATCATGCTTTCTCGAGTGCTCAATAGATAGAAACAAATGCCCATCCTTTCCTCATCACTGAGTTTTCACATGTTTTATATATTCTGAGTGTACATGCCTTTGTTGATTTTTTTTTTTTGTATTGCAGTTATGTCCAATTCTATGGCTTGCCTTTTCACTCAATTTTTTTTAATGAACAAAAATTCTTAATTTTAGTTTAGTCCAATGTATCAGTCTTTTCCTTTTTACTGTATTTAAAGTTAGTAATATTTTACTTTCTTAGTTGACAGTTTGTATAAAAAGTTTTAGAAAGTTATTCATTTAACAGACAGTGCTATGGGAGATTGATGCATAAGGAAATTATCCCTATCCTGAAAGAACTAACAAGAAAATCCTAATAGGGAAGATAAACCTGCAACCCACAGTTTAAGTGTCCAGTCAATTCATTGATTTAACATTAATCGAGCGTATACAATGTATCTGGTACTATTTCAGATATCTTTTGAGTGATGCAGAATCCTGTATGTAACTATAATGTTAAGAATCCACTTTTTAATATCTGTATCATTCTACAGACTTGCATGATTTTTATTTTGGTTTTGAGTCATTCTAATCTTGGTAATTAGAATTGTTATTTAGTGAGACCTGAGAACTTTTAAAGGACTTCTGCTAAAGAAAAGGTAGGCAGCAGATTGAATTCCTCATGGAAATGAATGCTAACTATGAATTGGGGCCCTTTTAAATAATTTCGCTGTATGTTTGATATGACTGTACGTGGTTAAACAAAGAATTATTATCTGGGTGATATGAGGATCTTTTGAAATACTCCTGAGGAAATGAGATACTACTGGAATAACGTAAGTCGACAAATATACTATATTTAAGACAGAAGGAAGACAGAGCATGGCATATGGAATTTATGTAATTTAATGCTAAAATGTTAGTGGCAAAGTTTGATTTTTGTTTCCTGATGTTGGATCAGGATCTTAAAACTTTGCCTTTTCTTTCTGGCTTTATTAGTGATTAGATATGTGGCATGGAAAAATATGCTTCTGTGTATGTGGTTTCCAATCTGAAGTGGTGAGATACATTTCAGAATGTGAAAGTAAGGTTTAACATTCTCTCTTACTATTTATTTACAGGCATATTTATTCATATTTATTATACATTGTACAGTGCCATGAATTTTAAAGCCTTATATAAAGCAAATCCATTTCAAGATTAATTGGAAAATGACCTTATTAAGTGGACCAAACTAAGGACTGATGATGTTAGTTTAATTTGTTAACATAAAGCAACAAACAACAAAGGTCATTTGTTGGGGATGAGGGTGTAGTTGTAGGTTCTTTAGAGGTGGTGTATTTTATTTCTGTGTCTCTCTTAGAGGAAAACTATTAACTACAGTTCACCTTTGAATACCACGTTGGGCCTGAACTGCCTGTGTCTACTTACAGGAAGATTTGTGACAATTTGAAAAAACTCACAGTTGACCCACACACCCTAGAAATGTTGAAAATAAAATTAAGAATATATGTCAGAAACGCATAAAATATATGTAGATAATAACCTGTTTTATCATCCTTTAGAAAATAAATACAAATTTATTCTAAAAGTTAAAATTTACCAAACTTACAGACATACATGACAGCATTCACTTGAGAGAAATATCAACGTAAAGATGCAGTATTAAATTGTAACTGCAAAAAAGTAACTGTAGTTATACTGCATTCTTACAATAATTCTGTAGGGCCCTCCCCTGCAGTGTGTAGGCTCAAGTGTTGGGAGTATTTGCTGAAAATGCTGTGACACTAATCATCTGTGCGAGCTGCTCATCCCAGTCAATTGCATATTTTGTGGTTATTGCTTATTTTTCACTGTTTTTCATTACATATATAAAAAGTGTCAATCAACTGTTTATGTTATTGGTAAGGCTTGTGGTCAACAGCAGGCTATTATTGATAGTGAAGTTTTTGAGAGTAGAAAGTTGCACTGGAATGTGTGTGTGCGTGTAATGGGCAGGTTGTGCCTCTAAACTCCCACATTGTTCCAGGATCAACTGTACTTACTTTTCTTTGTCTTGAAAAGCTATGGTAAAATGGAGATTTAACTGCTTATGAGTTCTTTCTTTGTTTTAAAACAACTTATTAATCCTTTTTTCTTTTGGGTCTTAACATTTGGAGACTTGTATGTGTTTCAGTTTTTCTTAAAATCAGGTAGAAATCTTTCAGTCTTCAGCTTTTGATAACGTGTCATAAATCTGTGTTTGTAGTCTAATTCCATTTTTTCTTTCTGTTACAGGGGGCTAGAGAGCTGAAGGAGAGCCACTTTCCCCAAAATTGGTAAGTACTTTTATTATGCAGGTGTCATGTACCTGATGCTAGCTGGATAGTAATTCAGATATTCTTTGTCTTTCTTTCTTTTCTTTTCTTTTTTTTTGGTGCAGAAAATCTTTCTCCTACAACTGAAGCTGTACTGTTTACACTGAGTGAAAGTGAATTTTTGTTTAACTTCACATAGCCATATCTCAAATGCATTTGTGTTTCTAATAATACTACTGTTTGATGATCTTTTAAAATGTAAAGTTCCCCTTGGCCAAAAATGTCCTTAAAGTGGTAGTTAGGGCTGAGAATTCAAAAGTCAGGAAATTCAAAAGTTAAGTTTCCCATTGTGTTTTATATTATTTAACATACTGTAAAATTTGATGGCCTTATTATATGTGTAAAATGGATGGGTTCATGTAACTGTGGAAACCTTGACTTTAAAATTCAGAACTCATTGTTTATATTCTTAAACAATATTGGATTGGCTTCATGTCTGATACTGTGTTTTTAGTGTGTTTGTATACTTCTTAAAGAGGAAGAACTAAAAAGAGAGAAATATAACTGTGGGACATATAGGCAAACACACTTTTCCCCTGATATCTACTTTAATGCTTTTTTAAATGGCATAACTCATTATATTTAATCATTTTTTGAATGTCTAATTCAAGATCACAGATTGCCCAGGGCAGTTTAGTGACTAAGCATCAAATAAATACTAAATTTATTTGGAGAGTGTGTGTTATGAAAAAAATGAAATTCAAACACAATAGTTGGAATAGTGTAGTCTAATGCAGGACTACTTTTTTTTTTAATCCTCTCAATAGTAATTGAGTTAGTGGGTAGAGTAGATACTGTAGATATTTGGTTAAGCCTTTCTTTTGATAATTTATGGCCCTTGAGGTGTTTATCTTACCTTTTAGGGATTGGGTTTTAACATGAAAGGAAGACACTTGAACCAGCTAACCTTGCATTTTACTCTCTTACAATTCTACTTGCCTTTCTCTCATGGAACCTTTTAAAATAAACAATCAAAATTCTATAGACCTTTACTTTGTGATATGATAGAATCTTAGAATCTAGAATCTTAAAGAGGGGACTTTAAGGGTCTTCTCTTCCAGGCTTTTGCCGTGTATGGCAATTTCTTTGCCTATATCCCTGACAGGTTGTTAATTGATCTAGTTACATATTGAATACTTCACTTAAAAAAATGTAGGTCATATTTTCTATGATGTATTCTGAGGAATTCTAGTTCCACAGAAAGTGAATAAATACTATCGAGGTGGGGCTGGGGTGGGAAGAGTGTTCTGTGGTCAAATAATTTGGGAAATGCTGCGTTAAACAAAGTTAAACAGGTTTCTTTACTGCAGGACTTCTCAGAACCTTTAATATGCTAATGTGCATTGTGAATCTCCAAGAGGGGGATATGATATGCAGCATTCTTGAATACTTCTAATGACAGGGAGCCCACTACCTCATAAGGTAACCCATTCCTTTTTTGTACAGCTCTAATCCTTAGTCTTCCTTATATTGATCTGAAATCTATCTCCCGTAACTTCTTCCTCTATTAAGTATTTATTGGTTATGCTGAGACCACCACACCCTCCTTGTGTTATCCTTTGTGTAGTGTATAAGATGCTGGCCAAACTTGTCTGGACAGTTTTTTTTTTTTTTTTTTTTAAATATCATTAACTAACATTCAAGTAAATGTGGCAACCAGTTATAAAAATCACCCTTATTTTCACTATACTCTTGTATATTACTCTCCAGTTTTCCTTCATTTAAAATTTTTGTAAAAATTAAAAAATTTACTTCAGTGTTCCTCTTATTGGGTGTGGTTGGGATAATTTCAGTAGACATGCTTGATTTCTGTAAAGAAAGATAGGAACTGGAAAACTACAAGTGTACAGATGGCCTGAGACCCAGAAGCTGAGACTGACACGGTACCTTTAGATGAGCACTAATGGTGGGGAGAGGAGCAGACACTGCTGACAGACCTGTGTTTTGTGGGGGGCAACTCTTGCATTGGAGTGACAGTGATATGAGCTGTGTGGGTCTTCCTTTTTTAAAAATGAGGACCACTCTTTCCCCCAAAAACCCAAAGAAGGGAAAGATAGATAATAGCAAAGAAACATCATTGAATAATTAGGAAACTACTATTTAATAATTTGGAAACATCTAACTAGCTCCAGTGATTTTTGTCAATAGCTATCATGCTGAGTTTGAGCATAACCAATTTGCCAGATTCAAAGGGTAGGTAGCCTGTAAAATCAGGGTTGCCAAGTTCTCATGCAGCATTTTCTTTGACCTGTGGAATGTCACCTAAGAAATACTACCATGAAAATAACTCAAGATGGGTTGAAAATTTGCTAAATGACAAGAAGACAAAATTACATTAATTTTTGTCAGTTTTTGATGCATGTTAATAAAGATTAAAATTTTCAATAAATACTTTTATTTTTTTGTACCGGGAATTAAACCTAGGGGCACTTAACCACTGAACTACATCCTCAGCCTTTTTTATATTTTATTTAAAGACAGGGTTTCCACCAGATTGCTTAGGGTCTCACTAAGTTGCTGAGGCTGGATTTGAGCTCGAGATCCTCCAGCCTCAGCCTCCTGAGCTGTTGGTATTACAGGCATGCGCCACCATGCCCGGCTTCATTAAATACTTTTAAAAGACTTGTTATTTTTAGCATCCATGTTAAGTTTTAGCATCATTAGTTAATGGTCAAAGATGTTATTTTATTTTGCTGCATGTTAAATATATTGCATTTTTTTGCATAATCAAAACCTGATATCTGGATATTAGGCATGGGGCAAGATATAAGGCTATGTAGATCTGTGAAGGCTTCCTGCTTTTTCCTTTTTTAAAAAATTAAGCTGTCTTTAAACGTTGTGTCTAAGAGTATAGATAAAAGCAGAGGAGTCTTACACAAAATAAATGCATGATACAGAGAACATATAGCTGTCTGTTTTTAGGGACAGTCTGGGGACACACTGTCATGGACTTATTTTTTTTTTCTTTTTTTTAAATTTTAATTTGTTCTTTTTAGTTGTACATGACAGTAGAATGTATTTTGACTATTACACATACATGGAGTATAACTTCCAATTCTTGTTGTACATGATATGGAGTTTGACTGGTGGTGTATTCATGTATGAACAGTAAAGTTACGTCCCATTCGTTCTACTGATGGACTTACTCTTAAAGTAACCATTGGTTGACCATTCAAATTTTGATTGGAAAAGGACTTACGTCAATTTAGAAATATAAAATAATTCTTAGCATAAAATCAATGTTTCATAGCTTTCTTACAGTATTAGAATCATAATAAGAGACCTAGAGGTGAAGCAAAACTATTCAGAAAAATAGAAGCCCCTTTCTCAGAGAATTCAATGTTAGAAAAGCCTGCAGTCTAATAGAAATAACACTGTAGTAAAAAGTTTTTTGTTTCTTGGGTTTTTTTTTTGGTACTGGTGATCTCCAGCCCTGTTTTGTATATTTTTATTTAGAGACAGGGTCTCACTGAGTTGCTTAGCACCTTGACATTGCTGAGGGTGGCTTTAAACTCACTATCCTCCTGCTTCAGCCTCCCGAGCCCCTGGGATTAGAGGCACTCGCCACTACACCTGGTAAGTTTTAATAGAAAGTTTGAGTGTGAGCCGGGCGCTGTGGTGCACGCCTGTAATCCCAGCACTTTGGGAGGCTGAGACAGGAGAATCACGAGTTCAAAGCCAGCCTCAGCAACGAGGAGGTGCTAAGCAACTCAGTGAGACCCTGTCTCTAAATAAAACACAAAATAGGGCTGGGGAGGTGGCTCAGTGGTCGAGTATCCTTGAGTTCAATCCCTGATACCAAAAAGAAAAAAAAGAAAAAAAAATGAGTGTGAAGAAAAGAGTTAAATATGTTAAGAATATCATGACACTCTATAGTTTACAAAGGACTTTTCATAAAATTTCACTTATTTAAACCTCACAATAATCCTCCTATGAATAGGTAGTATTTTCTTGATTGACAAACAAATGAACAAACTCCAAGGATAAGAGTTTTCACACAATGAGTATTTGCAATTAGTTTTTTGGTTTGTTTGTTTTTTGGGGAATAATAAATGTTCTTTCTAGATAACACAGCTGCCCTTTTTAGTGAGATTTGATTGTTGCTTTTGTTTTGGGGGATTTTTATTTGTATGTCTGATTTTATGCTGTTTTTTGCTACTTAAAGGCAAGAAGCTATTAAATATCCCAGTGGTTTGAGGTATATAGTTTTTTGTTTGTTTGTTTTGGTACTAGGGATTTAACCCAGGGGTGCTTTACCACTGAGCTATATTCTCAGTCCTTTCTATTTTTATTTTTTTGAGACAGGGTCTCACTAAGTTGCTGAGGCTGGCCTCGAATTTATAATCTTCCTGCCTCAGCCTCCTGAGTTGCTAGGATTACAGGTGTGTGCCATTGCGCCCAACTGGGGTATATTGTTTTGAAGATTGCAAATGTTGGTATGTTGTGCTGGGCAAGTGCCCTTGCTAATGGTATTATGAAGAGCTCTTGGGTGGTAAAAGGCATTGTACCTGAACAAAATATGTCCATTACTGTTTGGTCAGTCTGTTTATAGTCACCTTGCTTGGAGCAATTGATTTGTTGTTTGTAACTTATAAATCATCTGTTATAAATTTAGAAAATTTTTTTTGTTTTGTTTTGAGGTAGGGTCTTGCTAAGTTGCCCAGGCTGGCCTTAAATTTGCAGTACTCCTGCCTTAGCCTCCCGAGAAACAGGGATTACAGTCATGTACCACCCTGCCTGGCAGTGCCTCCTTTTGATCTTATAAGTTGTCCCCAAACAGTGTTTGGATGATGGCTGCATGAGTTGTTTAAGATCCCAAAATAGGGGCTGGGGCTGTAGCTCAGTGGTAGAGCGCTTGCCCGGCATGCGTGAGGCACTGGGTTCGATCCTCAGCACCACATATAAATAATAAATGAATAAAATAAAGATTCAACAACTACAAAAAAAAAGTTTAATAAAAAAAAAAGATCCCAAAATATTTTTAAGAGGATTCAACAAGTGCTTGCCTTGTCTTTGTAAACTGTAAATATATGTATATAATTCTCGAGACCAATCTCTTTAAGTTACTATCCAGAAACAGACCTTTCTGAAGGATTTCAAGTGAATCTTTTAATCCTTTATAAGTTTTTCTATAACTAGTTACTACCTTTTTTAACCCTTTAGTTTTATTTTAAAATAAAATGGGTAATTGACATTTAGAGTTCTTGCCAAATAAAACTTCATGCCTTTGTATGTCTCTCATAAGTAGACAACAATCTGATGGAGGAAGTAAAAGCTGTCAGCAACTCATTAACTTGAGTTGCAACCTTATTATCACGCCAGGCACTCTTTGACATTTAGAGTCTCCAGGTTAAGACTGGGTTTTGTTTTTTTCCTTTTCTGAGCATTTTGTTTGATCAGTGTAACATTTGCTGGTGCTTCATATATCAATCTTCACCTGATTTTTTTCTTATTTAAAATAAGTGTATATTTTTTATGGAAAAGTTTGAAAATATTGGTACTCCAAAAGAAGAAAGTAAATAACCGTCAGTACTATCACCCAAAGGTACCCTTAGCAAATTTTGAAGTGTCTGACACACATTCTAGACAGCTAAGTATTATATTTACAGTTCTTCAGTTTGATAGACAAAATTTACATTTCTATGACTATTGAAGATGAATGTTTTTCATGAGTGTTGGTTATTCTTATTTCTTCTTTTATGAATTCGTTTTCCCTGAATTTTTATTACTAATTTATGAGAGCCTTTACTATATAAACAATATTAACCCTTTGGCATGTGTAAGTTCTCCATGTTTTTTAACCTGTTTCCATAGTTTATATGAGTTCAGTTGAGCAATGGTGTTGTATGTTGCCACCAGAAGAATAAAATATGTCTTTCTATTTTTAAAATACTCCTTCAACTTCAAGGTGATTCTCAATTTCATTATAAGGAATCAGTTTTGCACACCTTTTCTGGTAGAAATTTTAAAAAAAACCAAAAAAAACGCATATGGTTTTCAAGAACTGTAATATATGTTAAGAATATGAATAGGGAGATTAGTATTTAAAATTAAAGTGTGTAGTTTTAACATTAGCAATTTTATATAAAGTAAGTCTACATGACAACAACAGAAACCTTGGTCTAAGTAACTTAATCATTCTAATATGTATTTATTTACTTATTGCTGTTCCAAAGACTTTTTAAGATAACATATAGCTAAAATACAGCCAGGCATGGTGGCGCAAGCCTGTAATCCCAGCACTTAGGGAGTCTGAGACAGGAGAATTGTGAGTTCAAAGCCAGCCTCAGCAATGGTGAGGCGCTAAGCAACTCAGTGAGACCCTGTCTCTACATAAAACACAAAATAGGGCTGGGGATGTGGCTCAGTTGTCGAGTACCCCTGAGTTCAATCCCCAGTACCAAAAAGAAAACAAACAAAAAAACAAATAGCTAATATACTCATTAAAATATTTATTTATCAAATTATCTCTCCAAGATATACTTCCTTTATGAATTTTTTTTGTTTAAAGTATGATTATACAGTAAATCTTTTCTAGCTTCCACAAACCTAACTTTGAAGGAATTTTGCAGTTTGGAATTTTTTCCTTTTTTAGATTAGATTATATTGGTATCATGTAACATAGCATATACACCCAGAGGAGAGATTGTTACTGATGCTTTAAGCCTAGTAAAATTAAGCAAATATGAAAAATGATATTCCTAATATAATGTAATTAATGACTGCATTATAACTTTGTTAAGTCAGTTTTCTAAGTTGAATGTAGACTTTATCTACAGGTAAATAATTTTTAGAAAACATGAAGGCATGAAGAATCTCATTGTATTGGTGTAAAGTAGTGGCTCTTTTAGCTCTCTGTTCCCTTCCTCAGTACTGAAAAGGTACTCTAGCATCAGATTTTATAGGTGCAAAGAAAAAAAGAGATTGGAAGTCAGGTTTAAAAAGTGTACTTAGGTGAAAAAAAGACTTGCTTTGGCAAAATCATGTCTAAGACCACATTTTTTAAAAATCTTTTTTGTGTTGTAGATGGACATAGTATCTTTATTTTATTTAATTATTATTATTATTATTTTTTGGTACTGGAGATTGAACTCGGGGGAACTCGAACACTGAGCCACATCGTCAGCCCTATTTTGTGTTTTATGTAGAGACAGATCTCACTGAATTGCTTAGCGCCTCGTGGTTGCTGAGGCTGGCTTTGAACTTGCGATTCTCCTATCTCAGCCTCCCTAAGTGCTGGGATTATAGGCTTGTGCCAATGCGCCCGGCTTATTTAATTATTTTTATGTGGTGGTCAAGATCAAACCTAGCGCCTCACGTGTTCAAGGCAGGTGCTCTGCCACTGAGCCACAACCCCAGCCCCCTAAGGCGACATTTAAGAAAAGAAAAAAAAGGAGAAATTAGCTGTTTAATTAAAGAATGGTAACGATGAGTTGAGGATTAAGAAGGTCAGGTTGTGTGTCATGTTTGGGTTTACAAGTTTAGATTTTTGACATTATCTCCACATGTAGTTATTGTATGGTCAGATATGCACGGGCAGGTGTGAAAAGAGGATGATGTTTATTGTGAAGCCCGAAACACATTCCACCACTAGACCACCTAGTGTTGCATACAGTAACACTCCCTTTAATACACCTGTCATCATCTTACGGATAGTTCAGATGGTATAGATAAAGACAGTGCCAAGCAGCTATACAAAGTCATATTATTGTATTTAACTTAAGTTTAAATGTTTAAATTTATACCTTAACTCCCCATTTTTAATTTCTTTATTTTTAAAATGAGAGTAATAAGAGCCTAACCAAATGAAAATGCCCTGGTTTTCTTTAACCTGTGAGGAACTCTGAGCTCTCCAGTGTACTGTATATGATGCTTAAAAATGTGTAATCATGTTATGTGTCTCTTTCTAAGAACAGCATGTTCTGGATGATGATGGTCTCTAGGGAGGGAGGCAGTGGTCTTCTTCTGTTGTGGGCTTAGTGTGTAGTATGTAGCACAGTGCTTTTAGTTTGTAGTGGGTGCTTATGTTTCCATGACCATGACTTTTTGTTGTTATTTTTCTTTTCTTAGTTAAAGTGTTCTGTAGAGGAATGCTCAAAGAATAAAACGCAGAAAAGTTTGATACTGAATTGTTTTGGGAAAAAAATCTGAGATTTTCCCCCTATTTAAAAAAATCAAATATTTTTTTGACTATTATTTAACACAAATATTTTTTTTATTCCCAATTAATGATCCAAAACATTTTGTGATTTCTACAGCTGCATCAAGAAGAAGAGTTTGTTATTTTAAACAGAGGCTGAAGAAACGATAGAATCAGCAGACATAAGAGAAAGTGGAGAAGGTAGAGGATGGAGTTGCAGACTCTGCAGGAGGCTCTTAAAGTGGAAATTCAGGTTCACCAGGTATGTGGCGTTAGTGGCTTCTCCCACCGTGTGTATTAAGTTATGACCAAGATTAGTAAATGGACCCGTCTCTGGTTTTAGGTAGTTTTAAAATCATCTTTAAGACAGCTATTCCATAGTGATGACATTTGCCTCTTACACTCAACAAATGCATCAGTACTTTTAAGAACTTTAATAAAATATTCCTGACTTGCCTTCCAGAGAAATGGACTGAAAATGTATTTTTTAATAGCCCAGAGGTATTTAATAAATGCTTTTTTTCTGTTTTGTTTTTGTTTTTGGTTCATTTGAAGGACTTTGTTGATGTGCTATAACTTGCATGTTTTAAGTTATGAGACATGTTGAGCTTAAGTATCATATATACTAGTTTTTACTCATATGACTCAGCTTTATACCATTTTTCTTTGGTAAGTATGATTGCTTTCACAGATGTTTAAATTTCAAATTTCATAATTCTCATATTTACCTTAATTACCCAGATTGAACAAATCTTTAACATATGTAATTATAAAAGTGTATATATAAATAAGATACAATTTATGTTTATATAATGTTGTTTCTATAATCTGTTAACCTTAATAAAATAATTTTTATATATTTTGATATATGAATATATAAAAATAAATATAGTTATAATCAAGACAAAGATGTATTCATAAATAACTAAATAATTAACACTTATTGTGTAAACAGAATATCACTATTTTGTGTTTGTTTTCTAGACATTAGCTGGACATTAGGCTAAAGGCGCATATACAAACATGTACATGTATAATTCTTGGTACTCAAAAGTGCTTAAATGATGGTGAATTGACTATTTTGAAATGTATAACAGTTGGGGATATGGGAATGGAGAGGAGAAGGAAATTTTTTTTTTCTTTTAGTAGTACTATAGATTGAAACTAGGCCTTTCATATGTTAGATGAGCACACTACCATTGAGTTAACATCTCCAGCCTAGAAACTACTTTTTAAAGATGTTTTTATTTTATTTTATTTTTTAAAATATTTTTTTAGTTGTAGATGGACACAATATCTTCATTTATTTATTTTTATGTGGTGCTGAGGATCGAACCCAGTGCCTCACACGTGCGAGACAAGCGCTTTACCACTGAGCTACAATCCCAGCCCCAAGATGTTTGTTTTCAGATATAGTTTCTCTTATTTTATCTGAATAATCTAATGTAACATTAATTTCTGAAATTGTTGGGAGGTATCTTGGGCGATAACTTCTAGATTGGCACATTCCTAGAATTAGTGTGGATGAGAACTTATAGGAAAGCTTCAAAGGCAGTTTTGTGTGTGTGTGTGTATGTGTGTGTGTGTGTATTTTTTACATTAAATCTATCTATTTGGAAATCTCTCCTGCTGTTTGAAATCTTGTTAGAGACTCTCTTAGTAACAGTTTTGCCTTGTGCAAGTGGACTTCTTTTAGTATATACTGAGTTGTGTGTATTTTATTTTATTTGGCCTTGCTTTTGGTACTGATTAAGGAGAGTAAATATTTGTTTACAAAAACAAGCTTGTCTTTTTTCTGGGTGAAAGTATTTTAACATAGAGGTGTATGGAATACCCAGTTGGCTTAATGGCAAGTAACAAAAGTTAAAATCACAGTTTGTTTAAATTTGTTTTATCATCATGGAATAAATTTTGGGAATACAGTAATCGATCGGAAATTTGTGTGGATCAAAGATAATTTATGATGTTTTGTGTGATTTTTTGGAGTTATATGCCCCTCTCAAGAAATTCTGAGATGGCAAAGGTAACATTCTGCTTCTAGTTCCCCTCACCAGGATATAAAGACTCATGACCTAAATTGAACTTAATTATTAAATTAAATAGGATTCTTAAGTATTATTTTGTTTCATATTTTGAATTCAGGCACACAATTTTACAAAAAGTGTAATTATGAAAATATAGTTTTCTGTTTTTAAATTACATTTGTTGATGCAAAAGGGATTTAAAACACACTTTTTTAAAAATTTTTTTGTGCTGGGTATTGAACCCAGGGCCTTGTGCACGCGAGGCAAGCACTCTACCAACTAAGCTTATATAGCCCCCTCAAAAGGGATTTAATATTCTTTTAAAAAAAAAAATTTTTTTTTGTAGTTGTAAACGGACAGAATCGAACCCAGTGCCTCACACATGCCAGGCAAGTACTCTGCCACTGAACTACAGCCCCATCCTGGATTTAATATTCTTCTTTAAGTTATCGTAAATACTCTTAATATTCATGTTAACTCTCAGTTTCTCTATATATTTAGCTATTGGCTTTGAAAATAAACTTGATAGATTTTATATTCATTGTTAATGTACAACATTTTGTGTACTAACAAATGTTTTATGTCAATTAATATTTTAACATACAAAACAAATAAGACATTTCACTCTAGTTACAGTTGTAATACTTTGCTATTTGTGAAAAAAATGGTTAATATTAAATCCAAATGATATGCCTGGTTCATAAACCTGATGTTATTCTAATTGGATATGGGGTAACCTACACAACTGTTGATAATAACAAGTTTAGCGATGCTAGAAATGACAGAGTAAAGACATTGATTGTAGAAGCCAGGCAAAAAGTACCCTTTGTTGCATTTCCAGTTAGGGAATGTGGTTAGGTTGAAATCAAGCTTACTATATAGAGATCATATTATGAACCTGTCTGCTCTTGCTGTAGTGGAAGTATATTTTGTTCTTTGTTTTCTTTGTGAGGGGGGAGATAGAGCTATGTGTGTACATAGTTAATGTTCAGTAAATATTTATAATGGCCATCTTTTGGGAGGGGAGTCACCTTACCCCCTCCCTTTCTTTGATTGTTTTTAGGTGGATTTGATGGAGGCTTATTGAAACTTTCAGAGTATTTATTCCATATGGAAGGGAGAATAGTATGATGCAGAGGTCAGCAAACTTTTCTGTGAAGGGCCAGATGGTAGGGATACTTTAGGGTTTTAGGTCATTTGTAGTCTCTGGCACAATATCTGTGCTCTGTTGTTGTACAGACAAGTCAGTCACAAATGAGTGTGGCTTCGTTTCATAAAACTTTATTTACAAAAACAGGTGGTGGGTCAGTTTGGCCAATTGACTGTCATTTGCTTATCTTTGGCATAAAGTATATCCTCATGAAAAATTGTTGTGTTCATATAATACAAAGCCACTTTGATTATACAACATCAGCCGCAAGTCGCTGAGAGTTTAGGTGGTCTAGTAAATCGCTCAGCTTGCCATCTCTTAATCCTGATTGTCTAAAATGCTGTTTAATTGTTTGTACATAGAAAAATTGGTTTATTTATATCCTCCAGAGGTGGAGAGTTAGTAGAGTTATTAGTCAGTTTTTAGATTTCAGTGTCATGAAAGAAAAGCCTTTTCAGCTTCAAAAAGATAATTTTAGTATAGATAGCCAGTTCTCTGGTAACCAAATCAAAAAGGAAAATCAGGCTTTTTTCATTGAAGAGTATGGCTAGATTTGTAAAAATATAAATTTATATTTATATAAATTTATATTTTATAAATATAAAATATATTATGCTTCTTTTCTTATTCTTTCTTTTTCTTTTTTTTGTTACCAGAGATTGAACCCAGGGATGCTTAACCCAGGGGAGCCACATCCCCAGCCGCTTTTTACATATTTTTATTTAGAGACAGGGTGTCACTAAGTTGTTTAGAGCCTCACTAAGTTGCTGAGGCTGGCTTTGAACTCATGACGATCCTCCTGCCTCAGCCTCCTGATCTGCTGGGATTACAGGTGTGGGCCACTGTGCCCAACAAACCTTGTTTCAATTCTGTTGAAGTCTCAGAATGTGTATTATTATTACTGTGTAGGTTAAGACTAGGATATAGAAGAGCTACTACTGTCAAATATGAAGTAGAACATAGTGACAATCACATTGTGTATTTGGAGGTCACATGGTTGGCAACCTCAGCTATCCAGAATGTGTCTTACCAGGAAGAAAATTTTTTGTTCAATTAGAATAAATGTCACAAGTCATTCGCCAAAGATTATACATTTAACTCAAGGGGGATTTCTTAGGTTCTTTCAGTCTATTCACTCATCTTAAAGTTAGTCTAGTGACTATATCACATGCTGATCAGAAGGACCAAATTTAAGTTGGGGTTCAGGGCTATTAAGAGGGAGGTACAACAATAGTAGCAGGATTGGTAGCTGACTGCTTGACATTAAAGAGTGGACTGAAAAGCTAAAAGGTAGACATAACTTTTTTTTTTTTTGGTGCTTGGAATTGAACTCAGGGGCTCTTAACCACCTAGCCTCATTCCCAGCCCTTTTTATTTTTAATTTTGAGACAGGTTCTCTCTAAGTTGCTTAGGGGTTGCCTTTGAACTTGCAATCCTCCTGCCTCAGTCTCCTGAGCCACTGGGATTCAGACATGCACTACCATGTCCTGTTAAAAACTCTTTAAAACACCAATTTTGGACCTTTTATTGTAAGGACCTTATTATACTGTCTGTAGTATAGTATATTAATTGATACTTTTGTGCCTTTAAGTAACAATAAGAGTTTGACAATTTAGAAGTGCCTTGTTAAGATTTTTCCATTGTATAAAAAACTCACTTGGAGAATAGCTTATTCCTAGATACTTTCAGGAATCAACCTTCCGATATTCCTTTATCCTTCAAATTTGTCTGTCTGTGGTTATTGCTACCTTCGGACAGCAATGTTTTTACAAGTTGGGTAGTCAAATGAAATTTATTTTTGTTTCTTATTTGTCGGGCTTCCATTTTCCTAATAAAGGTCTAATTCTTTTTCCCAGAGGAATACAGGTGGGTAGAGTTTTGCATTATTTCTCCACTTTCTCATTCTCAAATATTGAGTATCACTGGCCCACTGAATATGTCCTGCCCTGAGTCCCCTCCTTCCTTGATAGAAGACAGTGGCAAACTCACAGCTAATACCAGGTTCGCTCTGTTGTGAGAACCAACCCAACACATTTGCCAAATCTGTACTCCGTTGTACCCAAATAGGCTGGTTTTGTATGGGTCTTTCCAGGTCTTGCTGGGGACTTCAGACAGTGATAGCATGTTAGAGGGATGCTTAGCTTGTGAGCAATCACCTTGTTTAAATTGCCTTTTAAAAGCCACTGCCCTCCATCCCTGTCTCCACATTTAAAAATCAGGTACTTTTTAAATTTCAAATGTAAAGTGATAGTTTGGTTATTTTGTTTTTCCTATTATGAAGAGTGCTTCGTTAGCCTCTCACATGGATCATAGAATCTTTTTGATCTGTTCTGATTGTGGTGGTGGTTTATTTTGTGTGTGTTGACTTGAAACCCTAGATTTTTGGGGCCCAAGCTGATTAGCCCTACAGCATTGATATGTAAGACTAATGGTTCTTTTTTTTCTCTCTTTATTATCAGAAACTGGTTGCTCAAATGAAGCAGGATCCACAGGTAAACTATTTTGCTATTTTCATTCAATTTTTAAATTAAAAAATAGTTTAAAATAAAATGACCATAAAATATTCAAATGTAAATGGTACTTAAGTTTTAAAGACTATTTCATCTCTAACAGCAAATATCTTTAGCACATTGGTCTTTCATGTTTTACGGATTTAGAAAAATCCAGTCATTGTACTATAATATAACTATCAGTTCATCTTTGTTGTTCATTTGCTTTTATGTTTATTGCTCCAAGTATTTTGGGAGAAATATTGAGAGTTAATATTAATACTGTTCATATATTTTACTTTTTGCAGTACTGGAAATTGAACCCAGGGGAGATTTACCACTGAGCTACATCCTCAGCCCCTTTAAAAAATTTGAGACAGAGTCTCACTAAGTTGCTGAGGCTGGCTTTGAACTGCCTTTGACTTTCCTCCTGCCTCAACCTCTCAAATAGCTGGAATTATAGACACAATCTCAGTGTGCCACCACACCTGGCAATGTTCTTCATGTAACTTAAATTTCATTTTCATAAGCTTACTTATTCAAAATCAGAGTTTGTTAAGGGTTTCTTTAGTCTCAAAGTTATTTAAAGTGGACCTAAATCATTCAGTGTAAGAATTTTGGAATAAAATTATAAAAATATTTAAAATTTTTTATTTTTGAAAGAGCCCTTCAAGAGAGCTTCAGAAATACCTTATATAATGTAATAATCTAGAAAAGGTTAAATTTCTTTAAATTTTCATAGTTTTTATTCTCTACTTCTTTTTTTTTTAGTTGTTGATCGACCTTTATTTATATGTGGTGCTGAGGATCGAACCCAGTGCCTCCCATATGCGAGGCAAGTGCTCTACCACTGAGCCACAATCCCAGCCCTATTCTCTACTTCTGAAGAGAAATCATCCCCAAAAGTTATCTTGTCTTCCGAAGATTTATATTTGTTATTCAGGCAGTGTTTCTTTTGCAACCATTAGACAGCGGATCATACATGTTTATTTGTGAAGTAAAATAAATTCTTTTTTTTTTTTTTTTTTAGTTGTAGGCAGATAGAATATCTTTATTTTATTTTTTATGTGGTGCTGAGGATCGAACCCAGTGCCTCACGCGTACTAGGCGAGCACGCTACCACTACGCCATAACCTCAGCCTCGTAAAATAAATTCTTAAAGAATGGTGCTGAGGCAGACTGATTTTTGGAATTGGAAAAAAAAATATTCATCTCCACAAATTTAGGACTCAATTGTGTGAGTATTGTATTTTAATGCTAGGATTGGTAACTCACATTTAGTCCTGTTTGATAACAGTCAAACTTCCATGACAAAGTTTTTTTTCATTTTTATTTTTTTGGTATATTTACAATTTAAATTGGATTTAGGGAACCAAGAGGCTATTGACCCTGGATTAATAGGTCCTTTCATAGTTAATGTGGTAAGCTACATTATTAGCACCTGAAGTGCCATTAGAAGCTAGCCTTTTAATGTAGTTTGTGATCATGTAAAAGTAGTCTTAGCCAGTAGAATCTGAGGGGCAGTAATTTGTGGGACAGCATTATAGGTGAACTCATTAGAAAAGCCTTTCATCAAATACATTTCACAGAATGCCAATGGGGCTAGGTGCCGTGGTGCATCCTTGTAATCCCAGCTGTGTGGGAGACTGAAGTAGGACAATTTCAGTTTTAAGGCTAATGTGGGCAACTTAAGTGAGACCCCATCTCAAAGTAAAAAATTAAAGGGTTCGGGGGTATAACATCAGTGGTAGAGTGCATTCACAAAGCAAGTGCAAGCCCCTGTGTTCAGTTCCTAGTACTGTCAAAAAACAAAAATGTCCAAATGAAGTAAACTTCAAATTCACAAGAGCGGGATGATTTGTGCTCCAACTCTTAACAGAAGACCAGGCTGGATAAATTAAGTGTGTAAAACAAGTGTGTGTGAAATGATTGAAAGTAGTCTCTTTGGGCGGGGATGTGGGGGTGGGGTTTCAGTCTGCTAGTAGGCTCTCTTGCTACATTAAACATTGAAAACTTAAATTTTCACCCCCCACCCTTGAGTAAAAGACAAGCATGCTCAATGTGTTTCATCTAAAATAGTATTCCTTTTTTTGATTCCTAGAATTTTAGAACTGAGAAAATGCCCTGGTAGTCAGTGTGTTAATTTGAATGATGTAGTGTGTTAAGTCAGTTTGAGTACTGACAGCTTTTCAAATCTAGGCTAAAATAACAAATGTACTTTACTAAATAAGGGAGAGGACAAGTAGAGAAAAACCTCTTATCTCTTGTTGATAATGATGCTAAGCATACAGTGTATGCATACTTATAACCTCCATGTTCCTGGTTTTGTCTGATTAAGTGGAGCTTTGGGTTTTCTGTCAACTGATACATTCTAAAAAGAATAACAGTATTTTAGTAGAAAGGTACTTTTATAATGCAAGAGGCTAAAATATAAAACAACTTGTAATTTAAAACAGTTGAAAGAATCTGCCCCTATTCTGGTGCTAGGAGCCTACATTTAGGATTTCTGCATTGGGAGGTGATATTGTGATTATAATTTAATGCATGACAAATTCAATTGGCTAAATGCTTAAGGTTGCTTCATCATTTGTAATACAGTATACATAGTCTTCTTGCTACTATTCTGTTAACAAATGAATATCTTTCTCACAGATATTTTTTCTTTCCAATCAGAATGCTGACTTAAAGAAACAGCTTCATGAACTCCAAGCCAAAATCACAGCTTTGAGTGAGAAACAGGTAGGGAAGTGGGGGGGGTGGGGTGGTATTTTTAACATTGTGTTCTAAAGATATGTCTGCTCCAGGCTTCTAAGGGAGCTGCTATTTTTCCTCATGTGTGAAAATAAGTGTGGGCAGCCAGACTCGGTTTTAATTTTGTTTGAGCTCTGTTTATCTATTTTTATTTTTGGTTGAAATCGGTCTCTAGAGTATCCCATGGGTATATGTTACTGGCAAACATTTAAAAGCAACGTGGCAGGCTGCCGTTAACTGTGTTAATTAAACTGTATAGTTTACCCATAGGGGAAGGGTACAGAAAGTTAGTGGGAGTGTGTGGTAGAGTCCTGTAGCTGCTGTGTGTGTCTTCTTACCTGTCGTAAAGGCTCAAACTGACATTTTATTTACTGAGAGAGAATAGCTGTTAAGTGGATCTCTAAATGTAGGTCTCCCATTCTAAGTATTGTCTTATTTCCATGTTAATATTTATCAGATATTTACCTAATATTAAGTGAAAAAACTGGCAGAAACTTATTAGACTTGTTCTATATAGTGTATTGTTTTCCCCCCAAAGACATCTAAAGTATTGTTTGGAATATTTTGTATAATGACCTCCGCTTCACCAATTCAGGCAGTTCCTGCCACCAGGTGGAGTGTGACAGTTCATAGAACTGTAAGTAAATGTCTGTGGTGATCTGTTAACGCATTGGTTCTCTTGTGCTTTCCTCACCACTTTCTCTGGTTAAAAAGAACATTTTCTGTCCTGTGGTAGGTAAATATGTAGGATGAAACGATTTGTAGTTGATAGTTTGTACTAGTGACATCTTACTGAAGATTTTTGATGAAATAGTTCTCAGTAACTGATTTTTATGTTGTTTTTTAAGCTTTTTTTTTTTTACTGAAATAATAGCAACGAATAATTTATTCCTGGAGATTTCTGATTGTGTCTAAATTGTACTTTCATTTAACCGAGAGGGAAATAAACTCTGAGGACTGCGTGGAAAAGATCAGTTAACATGAATTAAATCTTCCAAGTGGAGTGCTTTTTAGTCCTCCCCCTTATTCTTTTTTTAAAATATTTTTTTAGTTGTAGATGGACACAGTATCTTTATTTGTTTATTTATGTTTATGTGGTGCTGAGGATCGAATGCATGCAAGGCAAGGGCTCTAGCACTGAGCCACAATCCCAGCCTCTCCTTCTTATTCTTATGCTTCCCTATCTTGTGTTCCCTACAGACTGTAGGTGTTTTAGATTAGGGAATTGCCAAAGTAAAATTGGGAGGAAGTGGGATTGGGGAAAACAATTTGTAAGGAAAAATACAGAGTTTGTTAATATATATTTGGCACTGAACGTGATTCCATTCTCTCAAGTCAAAATAATGTTAGTGAAAGTGTTCTAGCTTTTAGAATACTGGTAGTGCTGAGTCTCCTTGTAGTTTCAGGGTTAGTTTGACAAATGCCAATGAGCAAGTCACTTTTGCTGAGAAATTCACGTGTTCCGGCAAAAGAAAAGGTGAGAGCTAATGAGTGGAAATAGGGGGTTGGGGGATGCTATTGCAGTTAGGCCAACCCAAGGTTACATTTAGGGAAAATGGAGCAATTAAAGAAAACATTGCATTTGTTTGAAATTTTTGTTTGTGAGAACTAATGTGAAGATTTGGTTTATTATGTAATTTCTATTCTTAAAATTTTGCTAGGGACCTCACTTAGTAGAAAATTTCAACCATCTCTGTTCAGTGAGATAGTTCATCAGGTGGCAGATTCTGCTTGTTGACTGAGCTAAGTTTGAATTCTAGGAACTGGACTTAAAAATGCCTAACATCAGCCTGACACAGTGGCACATGCTTATAATCCCAGCACTTTGGGAGGCCGAGACAGGAGAATTGCAAGTTCAAAGCCAGCCTCAGCAATGGCGAGGCGCTGAGCAGCTCAATGAGACCCTGTCTACATAAAACACAAAATAGGGCTGGGGATGTGGCTCAGTGATTGAGTGCCTGAGTTCAATCCCCAGTAGCCCCCCCCCCCCCCCAAATGCCTAATATCAGGAAAACCTGAGGTATACAAAATAAAGAAAACTGGAGTCAGAAACAAAATGTAGTCTTACATTTATTATAGTATTTGCTTAACTGTCTTCTTGATGGAATAGGAAAATATCACTTTTAGGTAGGATAGGATTTGAAGGAAGCACAGCTATAAAGTTTAAAAGCTGATCCTTCCTTGGGCTTATTTCCAGCCCAAGACATTGCTATTGCTAATTAAGCTGTAGTTTAAAATTGTTTCATTTTAGGACAGACTCCTAATGCTTTATGCCCAGCTTTTTTTTTTTCTAAATATTTTTTAGTTATACATGGACACAGTGTCTTTATTTTGATTACTTATTTTTATGTGGTGCTGAGGATCGAACCCAGTGCCTCACACGTGCAAGGCAAGTGCTCTACCACTGAGCCACAACCTCAGCCCTATGCCCAGCTTTTTGTTTTTCCTTCTCAAAAGATCCACTTAGCCTCTGGCAAAACTACTGATTTTCCTAAAATCTGAATTGCCTTACTCACATGACTAATATTTAATTTAACATTAATTTTTGGTTGTGAGAAAAATTAAAGCTCTATAGTATGAAGAATAATGTCATATTCCAGAATTAATAAATATTAACTCTTTGTCATATTTGCTTCCATTTTCTTTTTTATCTGTATTTTCTGTGTCCATTTGAAAACATAATTATACAAGTAGTAGAAGCATATATTCTCTTATTTTGCTTTATTAAAAAAAAGTTGCAGGTAATCACTAATTCTTACAGTAGATACTTACTAGTTCTTATTCTTTATTGTGACCTTGATCTTTGATACTTTCTTCCTTAGGTCTAATTATGTAATGATGTGCTGCGTTTGGGAAAATATGATCTTTAGTGAACATTCTTCATGGCTGAAACTCAGTGTATTTCACTGAACTATTGGTTATAAGGTTCGAGTTCTTTCAAACTGTAACTTGAGATTTCTAAATAGAAACGCTCAGATTTTAAAGTCGGTTTCCTAACCTATAGGGCTTTAATTGGTGGTTGACAATTATACTCAGAAAATACCCAGACTTGATTGGCTAGGTGAATTATGTAGCCATCAAAATTATGGTTTTAAAAACACTTGAAATGTGCTCCTGACAAAATAAATAAAAGGGCACATGTAACTTTATATGCATTGTAATCCCATTTTTGTGTGTGTACACATGCATGTGGGCATGGAAGTGTCTATCGAAACAGTGTCAGTATAAAATGTTGAAAAGTGATGATTTAACACATGGCTTATTTTTTTTTGTATGCTTCATTGTATATTTTCTAAATTTTCCACAGTAAATATGTTTCCATTTTAGAAACAAATAAACAAATATTATTTTAAAGAAATTTTAACACTAACTTCTTCTCTGTGCCTGGGATAGTTAGCATTTAAAAATCTCATGACATTCTCCTAATGATATGTGAACCACCCTACTCAGAGAGTTCGACTACTTTAAACAGTAGCAATGCTGAATTATTGGAAGCAACTATTAATTTCCTTAACAGGGTTTGTTCTCATTCTGTACTTCCCCTATCCCTTATTTTTAACGGGCATATTTGGTCCTTTTCTTTTCAGAATAGAGATATTCTGATATTGGATCCAAAATTCTTAGTTGCTTTAGTGCTTGCTTTAATTCTAATTCCTTGTAGAAACAGTGGTGGTTTTTGTTGTTGTTGTTTTTGTTTATTTTAATTGCATTGCTTGGAAATCAAACCCAGGGCCTCTTGAAAGCTAGGCAAGCACTCAACAATTGAGCTATACCTCCAACCCAACCCAAGAGGCGAACTTAATATCCCAGAGTTTGTTCCTTGGTCCTGTGGGGATTCAGGCTTAAGTCATGGAAATTGTATCTTTGGTTTCCCCTGCTTTTGAACGGTTTGCCACCTACTTCCCTTCACCTGGTAGGTTTTACATCACAGCTTCCTCTGAGGAGCCATCCCTGAAACCCCTCCTTTCAGTCAAAATTAACTATTTCTGCCATAATCTCTCTTTGAACCCTTCCATTTTTCATTGTAGTTATGACATTTTAGATTAGATTCGGCTGTGAATGACTGAAAACCTCAAATAAAGGTGGCTTAAACACGGTAAGATTTCCTCTCTCACCCCTGCCAGCCCTGCAGGTGGACTCTGGCTGGGGAGAGTGGCCCCACAGTGTCAGGGAACCCAGGCTCCTCCTATTCCGTTGCTCTGCCATTCTCAGCAAGAAGCTTCCACATCATAGTCCAAAATAGCCACTCCATCTGGTGAGAAGAGGGAAAACAACAAAGGGCAATTAAGTATGGAAGTTACATGCACCACTTGCAGTTAGATCCCATTGAACTGAGCTTAGTCACATGGCCTCAGCTAGGAGCAAGGAAGGCTGGGAAATGTGGTTTGTTGTCGGTAGCCATTGACAGATAAAATTCAGGCACAGTTACAGAGTAATAAATGGGAAATAATTACTAGGGATAATTAGCAGTTTCTAATACTGTATCACTTTACAGTTTTTGGTTATATATCCATCTGTATGATTACTTTGGTGTTTTTGTTTTGTTTTGCTTATTTGTGGTGCTGGGGATCACACCCAGGGACTTGCACGCATACTAGTGTCTGTCTTTATTAGAGAGTGTAAGTTTCAAGAATACAGAGAACATGTTTGTTGTACATTTTTTTCCTATTTAGTATACTTTTTACAAAGAATAGTATTTAGGACAGAAGTATTTATATTTCTTAAATGAATTTAACTGATCTTTTACTCCACTTACAGATAATTCTTTTTTTGGGGTGGGGGTACTGGGGATTGAACTCAGGGGCACTCAACCACTGAGCCACATCCCCAGCCCTATTTTGTATTCTTTTTAGAGACAGGGTCTCACTGAGTTGCTTAAGGCCTTGCTTTTGCTGAGGCTGGCTTTGAACTCGTGATCCTCCTGCCTCAGCCTCCCGAGGCACTGGGATTACAGGCGTGCGCCACCGTCCCTGGCTCAGATAATTTTTTATTTTAAAACCAGTGTGTCTTGCTTTTTATGCTCTTTAATCTATTAAAATATCTTCTTACCTTTTAAAATGTTTTTTCAGAACACGATTTTAATAGTTTTGAGTATTTCATTGCCTTGCTATATCTGTAATTTTAAAAATAATTTTTCTGTTATTTGATGATAGATCATTTCCAGGTTTTTGTTTTGTTTTGTTTGCTATTATAAGTATTGCTGTGAAAATCTGTGTTTCTCTGACTGAGAAATTCCTAGGTATGAGATTATTGGGTATATTGGTCAGCTCTCACCATAACAATTCCTCATGACAAACCCCTTTTATTGAGTGGCTTATAGCAGTAAGTGTTTATTTTCATACTAGGTCTTTGGAGGCGGGGTTGCTGTATACTGGAGTTAGCTGGGCACCTCTGCTTTAGTTTGTGGGTTGACTAAGCTTGCTTCCAGGCTGTAGGTTTGGTTAGGTCTACCATAAATGTGTTCATTCTGAGGTCTAACTGGAAGAGACAGCAGCTACCTGGGCCCTACTCATCTCTTGGTTTATCACCAGAGCATTGAAAAGTAGGCCAGATTACCAAAAAATACTTTTAAGACTCTGGTAGCATTAGATCTTTAACATCTCGTTAACCAAAAGAAGTCATATGACCATGCCTTCCCTTATAAAATTACTGATAAAGGATGTTGGTATCTAATTTTAAAACAAGAAAATTGGAAATAATAACAATTTACCTACCATACTTGAGTATAAGAAAACCTGTAGTACATTAAAATTAAACAACATGATGGCAGTGGAGGCATGTGCTTATAATGCCAACTATTTGGAAGGCTGAGGCTAGAGGATTGCGAGTTGGAGCCTAGCCTGGGAAATACAGCAAGACTGCATCTCAAAACCAACCAAAAAATTGCCACCACCTAAACAAACCTTTTTGCCACATATTTCCAACTAACCTCCAGAGAAGGCTCTTGCAGAGGAGTAGACTATGTATGTACCAAATTTTCCTCAGAAGATACCCAATGTGGGGAGAAAGCACTTTGCAAATTTAGAAGATGGTTTAACCCATTTTGTTCCATTGTCCCACATGTGGAACACATATAAACATCTAAATATAGTATATAAAATTCAATATAATGATACAATAAGAATATAGTTATATTATAATGTGATAATCATTATAATAATTATATATAACCATAGACTATGATTTCCAACCTGTTTTAATGTGCCTGTGTCAGCTTTGTTGAAATATTCATAGAATTGAAAACTTGGGACTTAATGGGTTAATGTGTACCTGATGCTCATCTGGAGACATATTTTTCATAGAACTTGCCAGTTGTTCATGGTATAAATATTTCATGGTATTCTGTAGAATTGCCTTTTGGTTTTAGATGTTTTTCTTTCACCTCTTTTTTTCTCCTCTTTTTTAGATTACCCTTTGATCTTTCCTACATGATTGCTTCTCTGACTCTGTTTAAAATCTTTATTCTTTCTTTATTTTTTAATCTTTATTCCTTACAGATTGCTTTAACCCAAGAGTCGATTAAATGCTTTTCTGGATTTAATAAATAGTTGTCATTTGTGGAACCATTCTCAATTTTAGATTTGAACTTATTTAGTAAAATAGATTCTGAAGTCTTTGGGAGAGAAGTTTCTGTCACTGCCATAACTAGTTATGTTTCTGATGCATAATTTAAGCGTACTAGGTATATTAGTTAGCTTGGTGTTTCTACAGTGAAATACTGAAGGCAGTTAATTTTGTAAAAGGAAAGATTTATTCAGCACACAGTTGTGGAGGTTTGAGTCCAAGAGCAGGTGGCCCCATTGATTTGGGCTTCTGATGTGGGCAGAACATCATAGCAGCAGCACATGGCAGAGCAAACCACTCACATTATGAAGCAGGAGGCAGAGAGAAAATGAGAAGGAGAGAGAGAATGAGACTGTAGTTCCACAGTCCCGTTTGAGGGCACATCTCCAAAATGACCTAACGGTCCCCAACACCTTCCAAAAGTGCCATCCCGGGGACCAAGCCCTTTAACATATGGGCCTTGGAGGGACATTACCCGTATTCAAACCATAGATAGCAGTAGGTGATTTGAACAATGGAGTGAGTAGGAGGAGGGGCACCATGTGTTTGATTCTGTTCTCTCTAACAGGCTTGTTGACAGATGCCAGTTATTAAATGAGTAAATATATGAGTTTCCTTACTTATGGGATGTTTACATGATGCTTTTTAGCAGTTAATGAGCATGTACCTTATTAGAGTGCATTGAATTGTTTTGGCAATGAACTCTATTTAAATGGAAGTTGTATAAACTATAGTAAGCAAGTCTGGAACCCTGATCTAGAACATCTAGAATAGTCTCTTCTGCAGTGCTGGGTGACTCACCTCACAGCACCCTCTGCACTGAACCGATGCACATATTGTCCTCTAGTCTTGTCCAGTACTTGTGATTTTTGGTTGTGCTCTATTGTTTCTTCAGCCTGGGTGTTTTTCTACCTTTTATCCTTAGTGTAAACCAAGGGTTACCTTCTACCTTTTTACCAGCAGGCCCAGTTACAAGACAGTATGTTATAGTAATAGCCACACAAGAAAATTTGAAAACAACTATGAATAAATCAGGAGGGGGATATGTAAGTATTAGCTCTGTATGCATTTTATGGAATAGTATGTAGCTGTTAAAAAAAAGAGTGGATGCTTAACTAAATGGAAAAATAGTGGTAAACGAAAAGGTAAATTGTAAAATATGTACAGTTTAATTCTATATCTATTTAAAATACAAAATACTAAAAATTATGTTTGTGTTTATGCATTCATGATCATTTATACTTGGAAATGTAGGGGGAAAGGTCTAGATGACCTAAAATGATTTACACGAACCATTCATAGTGACTCCCTCTGAGAAATGGGATTTAAGAGAGTGACCAAGGGAAACTTGGTACTTTTGACCTTTTTTTTGTTATTTAAATTTATTTTTACAAGGACTGTATATTAGTCTTTTAAACTATTAAAGTATAAGTACAGAAAATTACACACCTAAATATGTATTTGTATGTATGCATATATGGCTCAAATATTTTTACAAAACACCTGGGTAACTAGTACCCATACCAGTAATCAGAATATTAATATCAGCACAGAAACTCCTTTGTGCTACCTTCGTTTCACTACTTCCCTCCACCAGAGAAACCACTGTTGTGACTTAGAACAGCACAGACTAATTTTGCCTCTGTATGAAATCAAATAGTGTGTACTCCTCTCTGTCTGGTGTATTTTGTTCAACATTATGTTTATCAGATTACATCTATTTCTTTTGAAGTTTAAAAACTTATTTTGAAATAATTATAGATTCATAGGAAGTTGTCTTTTGAAATCTTAAGTCACTAAGGAAAAATGTTTGTGATCTCCTGGATTTACCTACCCTAATATCACACTTTTCTCTTTTGTGAACTAATAGTTTCTTGTTCTGTGGCTCTTCTGTAGCCTTATCTGTAACTGTTTGTATGTCAGTCTGCCTTTCTAGACTGTGAGCCCCTGTGAACTGTGCTCTCTTGACCTTTATACACTGTATTCCTAGTGTTTTACACACAGCGCTACCTCACATTCCTAAAAGAAAAAGCAGCAGGTTCTAGTCCTGGCTGTGCCATGCACCAACAGGATTTGTGTCTACTGAAGTTCTCTGTTTTCCTTATCTGTACTGTGGACATTTTAATTTTATCAGTTCAGGTGCTTTTAGTTGTATGTAATAGAAAGTCCAACCAAAAGTACCTGAAACAATAAGTGGACTTATTAATTCACATAAGAAGCTGTTAGAATTGCTCAGTTCAGCAGCTCGACAACACCATCAGGACCAACGCTCTAGTCATGCTTCTTCTTAATTGTCAGCGGGCAACTTTGCGTGTCATAGGATGGCTGCTAAAGTTCCAGTCTTTATATCTTCACACACTAACATTCTGGGGCACCCCCCCCCCCAAAAAAAACCACTTCTTAAATGTTTCTTCCTTAGAGCAAGGAAAACTTCAATTAGAATTCCTTCAACCGACTTTGCATCACTTTGACCACAGCTCTGTCACACGCCAGCATTTAGTTCTTGGCAGGAGTTACGTCCTGAAGCTGGAGATTTACCTCTCAAGTATTTGGAGGCTAGATAGCCAAACAAAATTATTGCAAGGAAGCAAAAGGGATGATGGATGTTGAAAAAGCAATGTTTTAGTTAGCTTTTTTGTCACTGTGACCAAAATGCCTGAGAGGAACAGCTTCTAGGAGGAAAAGTTTATTTGGAGTTCACAGTTTCAGAGGTCTCAGTCCATAGACAGCTGTTCCATTCACCTAGGCCCAAGGTGAAGGAAGGGCACTGGGCAGAGAAGCTGCTTCCCTTGTGGTGGGTCAGGAAGTGTGAGGGAAAGGGGTCACAGGGAAGATGAACCCTTCCAGGCATATACCCCACCTGCCTACAGTTACCACCCAGTCCATTCAAACCAGGATGGACTGATTAGGTCACAGCTTTCACAGTCCAGTCATTTCACCTTGACATTCCACAGAAACATGGGAGCTGGGGGGAGGCGGGGGGGGCATCTCATATCAAAACTAATAGTCAGTATGTCTGTCTGTTAAAACACTTTTTTCTCTACTGATGTAAATTAAATGCAGTATATAGCTGAAGATGCATGCATGCTGAAATACTATAAAATATATCATTAGTGGTAGTTATATCATTAGTGTTATTGGCTTTGTGGATTAAGTCTCCCTTTTCTATTCCACTTAGCAATCTGCTTTTAGGGTAAGGAAAGCAAAAATAATTTTACTATTCCTCAAAATAATACATCATTAGGACGACAAATCTATTACAAAAAATAATGTAACTTATTTCAAATGTGAATTACAAATTACTTTAAATTTTTTGAATATTTTTAAGTTGTCTATAAACTGTCATTATCATCATTAATATGCCTTTGAAACATGCTTTTGATTAATAATACCTTCATATCTGCATTTTTTAGAAAAGCCATAGTTTATCAAAACTCAAATTGTATTTTTGATTTTCTGTTTTTTTAAATGTTGGGTATTACAAATGCTAGGCCAAATCACAAATTCCTTCATTTCCTTTTCCTGGAAGATTAGGGTGAAAGAACCAGGCGGGCAGAAATAGTTTGTTCTCTAACTAAGGTCTTCTCTTGGTGGCTGGTTAGATGAGAGGCTGTCCTGTGAAATTATCTTTTCAGAAGACATGTTCCCCAAAGTTGATACTCCAGGTTCAGGAAGCAAGTGTTTGTGTGAATCAGCAGGGTTTGGCTCACCTTTTTCAGACTAGCTCTCTGAAAGTGACAGAGTGATTATTAGTTTCTGTCAGTTAAGTACCCAACTTTCCTTTGCTCTGAAAAATGAGGCCTCCAAATCTTCAGCTCCCTAATTTGTTACCTGTTCTCCCACTCCCATCTCCACCACCTTTTGAAAGAACACCCCCTCCTTGCCATAACAAATGATATCATTTTGACCAAGGAGGACACTAAAGATAGCTATCAGAGTTCTGAACTTAGTTCTCCTTATGAGCAGCAAATGATAATTACTACCCTGGTTTTATCTCGTTCTTTTGTCATCAGATAGAGCTACTGGAAAAAAAAAAAGTTGGCAATACTTGACCAGGGGAGCCAAGAAGCACAGACAGACTAATACTGAGAAGTCATAGTGCCTAAAGGAAAGGAATTTAGTGAAATTGGGGAGTGTGTTAACCAGTGGAACTTGAAATTTGTTTTTCTGAGTGTGTGATCTCATTTATTCAAGTGTAGAAGATGGTTGTGAATTTGAGTCAAGTTCACGTAAGATTTTAAGTTAATCCACAATTGCTATTAATTAAAAATAAGATAATAAGATAATAGGCTTACTTTTTAAAAAAAGTGTTAACATCATTTCGATCCTCATACCAACCAACAAAACAATAAAAAAATACATCATTCACTGGAAATCCATATACAGTAAAATAAAACTAAACCTCTATCTGTCACCATGCGCAAAACTCAACTCAAAGTGGATCAAAGACCTAGGAATTAGACCAGAGACCCTGCAGCTAATTGAGGAGAAAGTAGGTCCAAATCTTCATCATGTTGGATTAGGCCCCGAATTCCTTAACAAGATTCCAGAAGCACAAGAAATAAAAGCAAGAATCAATAAATGGGATGGACTTAAACTAAAAAGCTTCTTAGCAAAAGATACTATCAATGAGGTAAACAGAGAGCCTACATTCTGGGAGCAAATTTTTGCCACACACACATCAGATAGAGCACTGATCTCCAGGATATATAAAGAACTCAAGAAACTTAACACCAAAAAAACAAACAACTCAGTCAGTAAATGGACTAAGGAGCTGAATAGAAACCTCTCAGAAGATTTACAACCAATAAACAAATACATGAAGAAATGTTCAACATTTCTAGCCATTAGAGAAATGCAAATCAAAACTACTCTCAGATTTCATCTCACCCCAGTCAGAATGGCAGTTATCCTATTTTGGATAGGATAAGTGCTGGCGAGGATGTGGTGGAAAAAGGCACACTCAAACATTGCTGGTGGGACTGGAAACTGGTGCAACCAATCTGGAAAGCAGTATGGAGATTCCTTAAAAAACTTGGAATGGAACCACCATTTGATCCCGCTATTCCATTCCTTGGCCTATACCCTAAAGATTTAAAAACAGCATACTGCAGTGAC
>CM053399.1:17782524-17874367 GCA_028644305.1 Xerus rutilus
ACAATTCACAATTGCAAAACTGTGGAAGCAACCCAGATGCCCTTCAATAGATGAATGGATAAAGAAACTGTGGTACATATACACAATGGAATATTATTCAGCAATAAAAGAGAATAAAATTATGGCATTTGCAGGCAAATGGATGGAATTGGAGAACATTATGCTAAGTGAAGTAAGCCAATCCCAAAAAACCAAATGCTGAATGTTCTCTCTGATTAGTGGATGCTGATACATAAGGGAGATGGGAATGGGGAACATAGGAGAAATGGAGGAACTCTGGATGGGGCAGGGGGGAAGTGGGGGGAAGGAAAGGGGAAGGGGTATAGTAATGATGGTTGATTGAGATCGTCATCACTACCCTAGGTGCATGTATGAAGACAAATGGTGTGACTCTTTATGATTTGCAACCAGAGAAATGGAAAAACTGAGCTCTGTTTATGTACTATGACTTGAAATGCATTTAAATAAATAAATTTTTAAAAAAACTGTAAAACTCAAGCTGGGTGCAGTGACACATGCCTGTAATCCCAGCACTTCGGGAGGCTGAGACAGAAGAATTGCGAGTTCAAAGCCAGCCTCAGCAACGGCGAGGCGCTAAGCAAAAAAAATAAGGCTGGGGATGTGACTCAGTGGTGGAGAAATCTGGAGTTCAATCTCCAGTACCAAAAAAAAAAAATTGTAAAACTCACATAACAGAACATATTTAATTGTTAAAAATTCAGATTTCGGGGCTGGGATTGTGGCTCAGTGGTAGAGCGCCTGCCTCGCATGCATGAGGCACTGGGTTCGATCCTCAGCACCACATAAAAATAATAAAATAAAATAGGGGCTGGGATTGTAGCTCAGCGGTAGAGCGCTTGCCTCGCATGCGTGAGGCCCTGGGTTCGATCCTCAGCACCACATACATACAAAGCAATAAAATAAAGACATTGTGTCCATCTACAACTAAGAAAAATATTTAAAAAAAAAATAAAATAAAGATAATGTGTCCATCTACAACTAAAAAAATATTAAAAAAAAATTCAGGTTTCCCTCATATTGTTTCTCAATGAAATCTTTCTTATTAATGTGATTTTTCCTGAAGGCCAGGTGAAATAAAATCATTTGAAGGGTCAAAAAAAAAAAACATCGTTCAGCAATTCACTTTTTTTTTTTTTTTTAATTTTTATGGACAGCATGACAGCATGCCTTTATTTTTATGTGGTGCTGAGGATCGAACCCAGTGCCTCTCACATGCTAGGCAAGCACTCTGCCACTAAGCTGCAGCCCCAGCCCAGCAATTCACTTTTTTCATGGAATGAAAAAGTTAAAAACTGGGATGAAATCAAATCTCTCACACTATTCACACCTAAAACCCCAGCTAAAGTCAAGGCAGGGAAAGGTAACAGTTGGAAGGCATTTATAAATATCTGTCATGAAAACTTCTCAACACTTTTCTTACTCTCTTCTGTTTGTCCTGTGATGTAAGCTCATCTGATGAAAGCATTTGGGGTTATCAGAAGTACTCTGCCCCACTGGGTGTGGTGATACATGCCGGGAATCACAGCTACTAGCGAGGCTGCAAGTTTGAGGCCAGTCTGGACAATTTAGCGAGAGCCTGTTTCAGAATAAAAAGTAAAAAGGACTGGGGGTGTAGCTCTGTGATAGATTACATGCTGGACACCCTGGGTTCCATCCTCCTGCTATCCCTAAGCCTGGTCTGCTGCTAAAAGGTGGTAAAATTATGTACAATTCTTTTTACATTTCTAGTATCCATTTTCACAACTTTGTTCCTCTAATTTTTGCTTGCTTAATTATCTTCTTTAGGTAAAAAGCAAACTGTTTTTAGCTATTACTTTAGAGTGTCTTTCTGAAGAGAAATTGTTCAGTTCTCCAAAGATGGAAAGACTGCTGTGATTCTCTAGAGCAAGGATCAGTAAACTGTGGCCTGCACCTGGACCAAATCTGGCCTACTGCCTGTTTTTTTATAAATGAAGTTATTGGAATATAGCCATACTCCTTCATTTATGTATCTTCAATGATTGCTTTCTTGAGCTACAATAGCAAGTTAAGTAGTCTCAACAAAACCTTAAAAATATGGCCTTATACTAGATATTGTCTGGTTGCTCATAGAAAGTTTGCCAGCCTCACTGTAGAGAACTTTTTTTAAAAGATATTTTTATTTTTATTTTTTTTAGTTGTAGGTGGACAGAATATCTTTATTTTTATTTTTATGTAGTGCTGAGGATCGAACCCAGTGCGTCACGCATGCTAGGCGAGCACGCTACCACTGTGCCATAACCCCCAGCCCCTGTAGAGAACTTTTTGACTGGAGGGGCACTCTACTCAGAGGTAGTAAGCACAGTCTAGGACAAGTGAGTGCTACACTTAAAAATAGGGTACATGCTGAGTAATGAGAGACTCCAGTACACAATGCCAGCCCCCCAGTTTTCAATTTGTTTTTAGCACTTTTTTTTTTGTTGTTGTTGTTTAGAGGTTTTGGCATGGTTGGTCCAAGAGTCTGCTGTTTTTATTATAAACCTTGTGGTATCTTTTAAAGCTATATTTATACATTACTTTAATAGAAAAACTAAATAGATAAAATGAAAGTCTGAATTATCATTAGGTAGCATACTTGGTCTTTGATGATCCTGGGCTCCTGAGGCAGTTTACCTGTTAACTAAGCCTGTGGCCTCCCACCTCTATCCAGGCTGAGTTAGGGTCTCTGCTTGCTTGGGCCTCCTCAGTTCTCCTTTTCCATTTTTCTTAGGATAAGCTTCATGGCCACCACAAGATTTGGTTAAGACATTGTTTAGGAGTTTGTAGGAGAGAAAAGAAATAACCTTTTTAGTGAGTTGCTTTTCTTGGTGGAACATATAATCTGGGCAATAATAATGTTAATAACAACATTATTCCTCATGACTTTGGCCCATTGGATTTATGCCTCTTCCACCCTTAGACTGATACTCTGGCACCTTGCTTGAAATCTAGAAATGTAAACTCATCAAGTCAGGGATTTTGCCCGTAAATATTTGTAGAATAAATAACTACTTCCTGAATTATTTCACTTCCAATAAGTGTATTTAGTAGGAGATGTAAACAGTTACAAGAAATTTGAAGTCTGACTGCATGGTACCCTGAAAAAGGAGATCGTGTTGGTGGGGAGATATCAGGGAAGCGTTCACAGAGGAGCTGATACCTGAGCTGTGGGGAAGGATGAGTTGGGAGTAGCTGAGTGGACAAAGGCCTTGCAGGCAGAGAGGATAGTGTGTGCAGAGGACTGAATAGGAAGCAGAGAACCTACAGGAAGTTAGGGCTGTTAAGCAGAGATCCAGGTGAGGTTGGGAGGCAGCTTGGTTGGAACAAAAAGCACTTTGTACTGTTGCTTCGATAACTTTAATTCTAAATACTATAGTATTAGTAATTACTACAATTATATAGCACTTACTGTTTGCCAGGCATTTCTCTACCTGCTTGAAATATATGAATCATTTAATCCTCATGGTAACCTAGGAAATAGGTACTACGTATCCCATTTCATGGATAAGTTAATTGCCCACGGTCACAGAGCCAGGGCCCCATACAGATCCAGGCCATGTGGCTTCATGTTGTTTTGAATTTCAAATAACATTGAAGAAAAATATGATGTTTACATTTTGTTTTAGAAGAATAGATGGATTTTAACTGATTGAGAAGCATTTCATTTGTTTGTCAAGTGAGGCAGAGCAATGGAAGGAAGGGCAGCTGGAAGATTCAGGACAGGACAAAGCTAGGTCTCAGGGGCCTCATAGACCCACTTTCTTGATGGTATTTGTACTTTTCAACTTTTCATTTCAAGGCAGCTTGATTTTGGAAGTTCTTTTCCTCTGAATCTTTATCTCATAACTCAGGGCTGAAAAGCCTTTCTTTTCTACCTTGGTATAATGAGGACTTTCTTCCTAAACCTAACTCAAAAATGGTCTCTCTTGTGTAATACCAATGAGTTAATTTTGTAAATTTAAAAATTTTGCTATATAGCACAATACAACTTTTTATAGCGTGTGTGTGGAGATTAGTGTCTTTTTATGTTGCTCTTGTTTGTTTTCCCCTTTTTTACTTAGAACTGTAGGAGGAGACTAGCATATTGGTAGTAGGGTTGTAGTCCATCATGTCTTTCTTTTTTTGGGGGGTGAGGGGGTACCGGAGATTGAACTCAGAGGCACTTGACCACTGAGCCACATCCCCAGCCCTATTTTGTGTTTTATGTAGAGACAGGATTTCACTGAGTTGCTTAGAGCCTCCCCATTGCTGAGGCTGGCTTTGAACTCGCGATTTTCCTGTCTTAGCCTCCCAGAGTGCTGGGATTACAGTCAAGCACCACCATGCCCAGCCCATCATTTCTTTAAATTTCATTTTTCTGATTATAAGTCATGTTCATTTGAACAATTCCTCAAGGACAAAAAAAATCAAATTTAGCTGTGTCCTATGTCCATGCTTCAGATACTTTCATTCATTTTTCTTTGCCATACATTTGTATTAAAAAAATAAAATTGATATTGTACTTTTTATTTCAGAAATACTTATATTTTGAGCATTTCTTCATAGTCTTAAACATTCTTAAGAGCATTTGGTCTGGGTGCAGTGGCCCACGCCTGTAATCCCAGCACTTTGGGAGGCTGAGACAGGAGAATAGTGAATTCAAAGCCAGCCTCAGCAAAGGCAAGGCACTAAGCAACTCAATGAGACCCTGTCTCTAAATAAAACACAAAAATAGGGCTGAGGATGTGGCTCAGTGGTCAAGTGCCCCTGAGGTCAATCCCTAGTACCCAAAAAAAAAAAAAAAAATTATTGTTTTTAGATACTTTGATTATTCTCAATTTTAAAACTAGTTTGTGCATAGTTTATGCATAGTTCTACAGTATATATCATTGGACATAATATTTATACATAATTTTGATTATTTTCTAGATAAGGAGTAAATAGATGCCCTTTGTTGGGGGGTACTGGGGATTGAACCCAGGGACACTTTGCCACTGAGCTACATCCCCAGCTCTTTTTATTTTGAGACAAGATCTCACTGAGTTGTTAAGGGCCTCACTAAGTTGCTAAAGCTGGCCTCAAACTTGTGATCCTCCTGCCTCAGCCTCCTGTGTTGTTGGGATGAAAGGTGTATGCCACTGTGCCTGGCTAAATAGATGCCTTTTTTGTCTTTGTGAAAACTTGTTGTCATGTCTTAATTAGTCTGAATCTAATTCAGATTAGCTTAGCACAAAGCAGCATTTATGGAACCATGTTAGGTTATCTCAGGATCCCAGGCAGGTTTTTGAACTGGAACCTGAGTCTCTTATCTCATATCTCTTGTTTTTCTCTGCATCTGCTTAATTCTCCCTCTCTGCATTGGGTTTTTCAGCTTCTCTGTATACACAGCATGCAGAAGTATTTTGACCACCACAAAGTTCCCACCTAATTGTTCTCTAGAAATATTGTGTCCATTTAGGGCCAGTCATTTTATTAAAGGAAGAATTATTTAATGTGCTGGATAGAATTCCTACCTTGAACTGAATAAAACCTTTAAGAGTCAATTGATTTGACAGATACGTGTTGAGTACCTTCTGTGTCCCCAGTGCTTTTCCAGGTGCTGAGAATCTGTCAGTCCCACAAGACAGCGTGCCTAGTGGTGGCACACACCGGTAATCTTAGTGACTTGGGAGGCTGAGGCAGGAAGATCATGAGTTCAAAGCCAATGTCAGCAACTTAGCAAGGCCCTAAGCAACTTGGCGAGACCCTGTCTCAAAATTAAAAAAAAACAAAAAAAAGTAAAAAGGGTTGGGGATGTGGCTCAGTGGTTAAGTACTCCTGGGTTCAATCCCTGCTACAAACAAAACAAAACAATAACAAAAAAATAGACAACGTGTCTACCCTTTTTGTAGTTATCTGTTAGAAGTTTGGCATACTTTGACCTGACCCTCAAAATAATCTTTTTTAGTTCAATCAGATTTCATTTTCTAATGGTATAACATAGTTGCGCCAGGTATGAAAAGGAAACCTCTAACATTTCCTGTGTTGGATATTTCCATTCTTTTTTTTTTTTTTCTTGAGTAAATGATTGCAAGTTGTGAAGGTGTGATACTTGATATCTTACATTGTTAACAATTCAACCTTTCTCCCCCAGTCCTGTGATAGGACAGCTGTAGAGTACAGGGAGGTGTTTAGGTTATGGCTCTCCAATTTCTATTTTCTGCAGATTTAAGTGAGATCTTTCACATGTAACAAGAGCTTGTTTTAGTTGAGATGTTAGGGAACTGGAGTCTTCACCAAGTTGGAAAATTAACTGACAGAAAACCCTTTTCAAAGTAAGAAAAAAAGCTATGTTTCAGTTTCCATCAAAATCAGATTAGACTTTTTTCCTGATAGTGCTTTTTATCTGTCAGTCTGGTTAGCAGTTAAGTTACCCAGTGACAAACTTGGAAATGTACTGTGCAGGATTGGAGTTGTTTTTTTTTTTTTTTTTTTTAAATATTTTTTTAGCTGTTGATGGACCTTTATTTTATTCATTTGTTTTTTTTTTCATGTTTAATTTATTTATTTGTTCTATTTAGGCTCATTTGTTATTTATATGTGGTGCTGAGAATCGAACCCAGTGCCTCACTCATGCGAGGCAAGCGCTCTACCACTGAGCTACAGCCCCAGCCCCCGCAGGATTGGAGTTTTAAAGGAAAAGTCTCTTAAGTATCTTATTTTATACCTTCCTCCTCTGAGTCTGCTCTCATCTAGAAAATCTGTGATGCATTTAAGCTTAGTGGGTAGTGCCTTCTTATGAGACCAGGTCTCAGTTTGGTAGGTACTTCTTTAAGTGAACTAGGCAAGATCTAGAGTGACATGTTGCCTGTTGGCCCTTTAAGACACCTTGCTGGCTTTTGTTAATTTTACTTATTTCAACCTGAGTCATGTTATGAATGACATTTTTAAGGAGGTACCATTTCTTTCCTTCTTTCCTCTTTTCCTTTTCCTTTTCTTTCTCTCTCAATTCAGAAAGCAAAACATGGAGAATAAAAAGTACAAGTTTTTCCTATATATAATTCAAGAAATTTCATTCTGTTCTGCAATTTCTAAACCAGCCTGGGTTCATTGGTAAATTTAAACTCTAATGCTCTTGGCATCCATTGTATGTATTGACTTGGCATTCCTATGTATTTAGAATGATAATTGAAAAAATAGTCAAGTCACTGAAGGAAGTTTTGGTGTTCTGCAATTCAAATGAAGAATTGTGGTTGAAAAAGGTAGATAGAAAACCCTTTCCTGAAGAACCCATGGGCACCCAGAAATGATAGTTGGGTGAGTGTGTATAGATATGGTCTGCTTGTGTAGGTCTGCGATGGGAAATTTAAAAGCCTTAAGCATTAATAGCCCATTGGACATGATCCAGTGAAAACTATTCACTGTTTGTTTCCTTTAATAAAGCATAATATGAACTTGGGAGAAAACCCTTAGTTATGGTTTTTATGTAAACTCAAACAGATTAATGTCATTAATACTTTTTTTTAAAATTTTTTTTCAGTTGTTGATGGATCTTTACTTTTTTCATTTATTTATATGTGGTGCTGAGGGTCAAACCCAGTGCCTCACACATGCTAGGCAAGTGCTCTACCACTGAGCCACAACCCCAGCCCAATGTCAGTAATATTTTTATTTATTTTTTCTGCTAACATTTTGGTTTTCTTTTTCAGTACTTCAACTATCTTGATTTTTTTACTACATTAAAAGCAAATAAAATCTGTTATAAGCTCTTAACACTTGATTAGCTTTTTTAAAAAAGAAAATAATTTTAGTTGTATATGGACACAATACCCTTATTTTATTTATTTATTTTTATGTGGTGCTGAGGATCAAACCCAGGGCCTCACATGTGCTAGGCAAGTGCTCTACCACTGAGCTACAACCCTGGCCCCTTGATTAGCATTTTTCGTTTGTGGTCGGGGGAGCAAGGGTACCAGGGAGTGAACTTGGGCAATCAGTCACTGAGCCACATCTCCAGCCCTATTTTGTATTTTATTTAGAGACAGGATCTCACTGAGGTGCTTGGCAGCCTCGCTTTTGCTGAAGTTGGCTTTGAACTCGGGATCCTCCTGCCTCAGCCTCCTGAGCTGCTGGGATTACATTGTGCATCCACGCCCAGCTTGATTTAGCTTTTAAGGTAGATAAGTAAAAAGGCTTTCAGCCTACTATTTGTGTTTGTAAATAATGTAACTGTTTTATGGACCTGAGCTCTGGGGAAGAGGGCAGCACATGGTTTGTTTGCTGAAAGTGTCAGGATTCTTAAAAGTACAAGGATTCTATAGCTAACCCTAAAGTTTCCCCATAGAACAGTGTTTTAAAAAGGAGCATCTTTGTGGGGTGTGGTGGCACCCGAACTTTGGGAGGCTGAGACAGGAATGGCAGCCTCAGGAACAGCAAGGTGCTAAGCAACTCAGTGAGACCCTGTGTCTAAATAAAACACAAAATAGGGCTAGAGATGTGGCTCAATGATCCAGTACCCCTGAGTTCAATACCCGGTACCAAAAAAAAAGCATCTGTGAAATCTTTATTTTATATCTGTAACTAAATGCTGATTCGGTGATTTGGGAGAGCCATTATTGGTGAAATAAACATAGGGATGAAAAAATGTTTCATGGGCAATGGAAATGACATCTTAAACAAATTAGATATGCAAATTAACAGAAGTAGTTAAATTTCTCCAATATCTATCTCTTTGTTTCTCTTTCTCTCTTAAAGAAGTTAACAAGGACCAGTTTTTATTAAAGTCCAGGTTCTTACTTTAAAATCTTCTCTCTGGTACTTGATCATATTAATTTGCGAACAAGCAGCGCTTTCAGATCTGAACGTGTAAGTTTTCCCTTTGACACTATCTTTACCCCCGTATTTAAGGTAGCTACCTTTGTCATAGATACCTGACCGCACAGTCCAAGCCAATGAAAATGCAAAGTCTGTTTTGCTGTCTTAAGTCATCTGTCAGGTGTCCCTACAGAATAATTTGGAATTATCACCCCTCTTGGGAAAGGCTTAAATAAAAGCAAAATTGCCAAAATTGTCGCCTAATTTTTAAAAAATCTAAGCAATTCTGTTTTCTTCTTGCAATATAAAATTAAAAGTCTGAGGCATTAAAATACATTAAAAGGTATCTTGTTCCCTTAGGGTAGAGAGCAGGAAAGCTGTAACCTTGTTTTAGAAAAATACTTTTCATGAAAAATCTTGTTATTGAGAAAGTATCACATATGCTGTAAAGAAGCAAGGATATTTTAAATTCCAGGACTTTCAAAAAAGAATACATTGCAGAGCCTCCTGGTGGCAGTTCCTTTTCACCAATATCCTCATCTGAAACACCTGTGGAATGGAGACTGTTTCTTAATTAGCAAAACAATGCTATATATATTTTTTTTTTGTGTCTTTTGGTGGCAGTTACTACAAAAACTAAAATACTGTGTTGAACATTTTTAAATTTCTGATTTTAGGCTCATCTCATATTTTGAATGGATCTAATAGTTAACTTACAAATACTTTACGATGCATTAGGGAATCTGGATGCCACTTGTCAGGGTGTTTTCTATTAAGAGATTCCTTGTCCCCTGCTGCCTCTGTGCCTGACAATTCCGTGATGATGTAACACAGATCTAGTGATAAATTTGTTGGGTCTCGGTTCAGATGACCTACTAGTGGAGGGATGAATTGACTGCTTCAGGGTATTAGAAAGGTCAGTGGAAAGAAACCGGTGGCCTAGCATTTGTATAACAGTAAAAGCTCTGGAGAGAAAGTGTCAACTGACTCACTGGCTTCCCTGACACTCCTTGCTCCCTCTGAATGCCTGTAGCCAGTGGGTTGCTGTCTAAGGAACTTACACTTCTTCCATCAGTTGCAGAGTGGTTTTGAAGAGTGTTGTGTTTCTTCCTGAACCTATTTATGCCATTTGTTCTTGTTAATTGTCATTATGTAATTAGCTGTTACTAAGCCAGTGACTTATGAAAAACCAAATTGTTCCCATGAAAACCAAGTTTAATGCTTTGGAAAGAGTTGATAAAAATTACTACAGAATTGCTGCTCAGGTGTATTTGAGTAAGACAACTGTAACAGAATGGGGTAAATTATTAATGTCCAGAAGGATTCTACATTCTTACTGCTTCAGAGTGTTTCAAGTTCTCCCCATAATATAAAAGTCAAAAAATGGATGCATTATAGCTATAGTTTATAGAAGAAAGATATTTTGGCACTGTAACTGTAGAGCTTTGTAAGCAAAAGGCAAGAATAGCAAATGAAGGTAAATTAAAATGTTTTGGTTTATGTATCAAATTTTTATGATTTCTTGATGAATATGACTTTTTTTCCCTTTATCTTATCAAATCCTAACCATTATTGGTTAAAAGAACTTATACAATATTGCTTCAGGCTACTAAAACTGAAGGGTGATCTCTCTGCGTTTGATTCTCTCATTCACAGATGTTTATGGAGTGTCTGTTACACGGGGGCATTCTGCTCAGCTTCAGTGGTGAACCCAGCTGACAGGGTTTCTCTTAAGGAGCTTACCATCCAATGGCATATTAGTGAAAGTAGCATGATTTGAATTGTAATGATTTTCTCAACAGTTGTAGAACAGTTATCAAAATAAGATCTAGTCTTTTATTGAAGGCCAAAAGCCACATCTACCTATATAGCTTATTGTTTCTTAATCCTCACTTATACCCTAAAATGTGCTGGGAAAGAAAGAGCTACATCCAGGCCTGTATCTTAGAGCAATTGAATCAGAAGTCTTTGTGAGGCCTAGACATACAAAGACGTGAAGGAATAGGAAAGTTAATTTTAGTTAAAGTTGTCTGATATTACGCAAACTAAATCTGATAACTTCAAGCCAATTTGACATTGCATTATTATTCCTGAATCATCAGGGACAAACCTGTGTAGTGTTAGTCTTTCAGAGTTAATAATTTATTTAAATTTTGCTAGAGAAGAAATTTTATGTAATCTAATTTTCAAGGGTTGCTATCATTAATACTCTAGCTTTCAGCCTTTCCTTTTAGAAAAAAAAAGTTTAAAGAAAGATGAGTTTATTGGAATTCTTTGACTCTATAGTTAACAAATGTGCAACTTTAATCAATGTATTTTAGTTTTCAGTAATATTTAAGTGGATCAGAAACTTAAAGAAAAGCATATTTTGTTTGCTTTAAACTATTGTTTACCTTGCATGAAACACTGATTAAGGTTAGGACATGCTGAGTCATGGTGTTCATCAGTCATAGCATGTAATTATAATTTTATATACAATGAACAAAAACTAATTGGTGTCAAAGGTATTGATAGCATCTTGAAATAAAATTTCTTAAGAATGACTTTTTAGGCCTGGAAACTTTGAGGTTGAAAGCATACACTTTTATTATTTTTCTTGCTAGCTTTTGCAAAATATAGTTGTGCTTTTCTTGCTTATTTATTTTCATACTTGCATCATTCAAAAGGATTAGAAGGTAGTACCTTTACTTTTAGGTATTTGTTTACTGATAATCCTTTTATATTATTTTGTAGATCAGGTATGTATATTATAGTAAGTTTTTGATTTTTGATGTTCATGAGAGATGTGATCTAGTGTTCTGTGAAACCAAGCATTTATCAGGACACTAAATCAAATTCCAAGAGATATGTTACACTTAGTTATGAATTTTGAATTGAAAATGTAATCAATAGTTCACATCTGCCCTTAGAAGAATAATGCTTTGGGATGGAGCACATTAGTTGAGCCACTTACATTTTCACTTGTTATATGGGGGTAGCTTCTTTTCATCACTGATTTGCCTTCATGTTAGAATTATTCCTTTACCTTATCTCCTAGCACCTGTGTGTACATGGACATACAAATCTTTTGAAAATAGAACTATTTTCTGTGATCCCTTTTCTTATCCATCATGATGAGCATGGTGTGATCTTTTGTTGTGGAGATGTCCAGGAAGGTAGAAAAGCCTTGTTAACTCAAAATAAAAGGGAAAATACTTAAAATTTTGCCAGGTGTTTAACTGCTTTGATAAAGATTTCAGAGGACCCATCAGGTCAAATGATGAGAAAACTGGTAGAAGTAGAACCTTATCAGAACTACCAGCTAGGAGCAGTTTAGCCCCCTGAATATCTTACTTCTTCTCTGTCTTTTATTTAGTTAAAATACCAATGCCTCCCGTGTTTAGTAGTTTTCAATTCTGTAAATTAACAAACACGGCTCCCTTCCTCTACCTGCCCTTAGAGTTCAGAAAGCTGATAGTGTAATGAGGCTGAGTGACTGGTCCAAGGCTATTTTGTTTTTAATGAGGACTACTAGTTTTCAGTAATAGAAAGTCAACCTTTAAGCAAAAGGAATTTATGACGTATGTAACTAAGAAGTTCAGGGATATAGCTGGATTCAGGCATGGATGAATTTAGGGGCTTAAACTGCTTTAAGGAACTTCATCCTTCTTTTGTCTTCATCTGCATTCAGGTTACCCTGTACTGGCAGAGGTTGCCTCTGGCAGCTCTAGGTTTATAACCTGCCATTTTATAAGTTCCAGTGAAGAAAGTTTTTCCCCTTGCAAGTACCAGCATACAACATGGGCATGACTTTCAGGTCTGTTCTTGACCAGACAGACATCTTTCATTGTGGCCAGGGAACTGGACTCCCTTCATTGGCTAGGCCGGGTCACATGCCACTCCTGAAGCAGGGTTGGGATGATTTCAACCTTGACTATTGGGTTATTCAATTGACTGTGTTTTTTCTTGGGGGGGGGGGGGACGGAGCGGGTGCAGTATACCAGGGATTGAACTCAGGGGCACTTGACCACTGAGCCATATCCTCAGCCCAATTTTGTATTTTATTTGAAGACAGGATCTCACTGAGTTGCTTAGTGCCTCAGTTTTGCTGAGGCTGGCTTTGAACTTGTGATCCTTCTGCCTCAGCCTTCTAAGCCACTGGGATTATAGGCATGTGCCACTGCGCCTGGCCCACTGACTGTTATCATAGAAAATATATTATCCGGGGCTGGGATTATGGCGCAGTGGTAGCGTGCTCGCCTAGCACGCATAAGGCACTGGGTTCAATCCTCAGCACCACATAAAAATAAAATAAAGATATTCTGTCACCTACAACTAAAAAATAAACATTTAAAAAAAAAGAAAATATATTATCCATTGAGTATTATTTTGGCAACTTTTGGGAAACTAGTTTTGGAATTTTGCTAGTAGTTTGAAATATGTATGGGAGGAAAGGAGGCTTGATAGAAAAGCTGTTGTTCAGTTGTTGACATATTCCAGCATTGCAAGAAGCTCCTAATTTATGGACGGAAGGATTTTTCTACCAGTTCATTTTCTGCACTATCACCTTCCTTTTTCTTTTTTGATTAAAGTCCATTGTTCATCTAATCCTTTGTCCCACTTCTTTCCCCAGTGGGAATAGAGGCTGGACAGTTTCCTCACTTCTTGAGTTGAGGCATAATGAACATTCTCTTCCTTCAAGGAAAGTACTGCAGAATGGAATTGCATGTTGATGTGTTTAAGAATGTCAGGTTAAAAAAACGTAGGTTTTCTAAGTTAGAGTACCCTGTCCCCTATACTTCAATTTGAGTATATCTGGAGGCCTGAGAAGCAGCCTAGACACTGGATATACAAGCTTAGAAAGTTTCTGTAAACTCTTTTGTGCCTTAAGATGACTATGAGAATGGAGACAGGAGATAATGTTAAATGCTCTGGTTTTCATTCCAGCTGTCACCAAAATAAAAATGACCTAACTGTATTTTGGGCCCCCAGGCAGCACTGAAATGACATGCCACCTGCTGACCTAATCCATTTCATTTCTGGTATTAGGATAGCCAAAGCAATTTGCTCAATTTACAATCGACCATGTACTCTTTAAAGCAGCAATGATTAGATCTAGTGTAAGAAACCATACACTTTATCACAAATTAAAATTTGAAAGGTGGAAAGTTATCCTTTTTGGAAGAAGTCATTTAAATATGGTGTATTTCGCCTCAGAGACTAACTATGCTTTTAGAAAGCTACTTTTTGCTGCTGTTCCCCAGGAAGGAGTGCAATATGCCGATGAAATCTGAGATAACAGAAGTGTGTTTTAGAGCAGCTGAATGGAGCAGGGAGCTAGGAGGCTGCTATATTTATCTTTAGGTAAATTTTGCAATTTACTAGAGGAAAATCTGTATGGCATACAAGCAGATTAGCGCATGTTAATCCAGCAGCTGCTTGTCTGGCGAGTAGAAGAGGCCGTATGCAGCTGCAGTCCTGTGCAGACACTCAGGTGCTGGGCAGACTTCCTTCCTCACACTGTGCCAGGAGCCACATATGCTGATGGGGTCCTCTTTCAGTTTTAATTTTAAAAAATCTTATTAATTCCCATTTTTTTCTCTTTCCCATCAGAATGAAGTCCTATAATTAAAACTTGTAAATTATAGTCTCAGGATCTTGGACTGTGGTCTTGAACATTGTGTTTTAATAGTTACGTATCGATTGCAATTGATGAATTAGAATTAAAGAAGTACCTACTTCATTCTCCTCCCAGAGATCCTTATATCCGCAAATAACATGTGGCAGAATTAAAGTGTCTGCTTCCAGTTTAGCCCTCTTTTATTTCTTACTGCTTTTTGTGATTCGGCAGCTATGGAATTTGCTTCCCTGCATGGGCCGCTTGGAAGCCAGCTCTCCTGCTCTCCCCAACACGCTCACCGTCAGCAGAACAGGGAAATCATACTGCTCAGCATACCACTCAGTTGATCAAAGGAAGCCAGCCACTTTTCTTCAACAAGACCCAGCAGTATTAGTCACTACGCCTTCTCCTGCCGTGAGCAAGGCCACTGGAATGCTGCTGGCAGTCTTAGTCTGTGTGTAAAAAGCTGCATATGTTCCCTTTGCCTTGGCTTTGGCCTGGCAAAAGAAAGGGGGGAGAAAAGGAGGAATATGTCCCAATAGCCAGTATCTCTTTTCCAAAACTGGGTGTGAAGCATTTCTCCCCAGTGGCAATCCCTAGTGGCAATCCCTAGTAGCAATTCCTAATTCTTCTGGGGAAAGATTTGATAGTTTCCTTTTAATTGCGTAAGAGCGGAGCCCCCAGCACACTGAACATATGGAGACTACATGAAATACATGACAGAATCTGGTCTGACTTTGAGTTAATCACAGGTCTGACAAACCTACAAAATAAAAATAAGCCACATTTTTTAGTACTTAATTTCTTGATTCAGTTGCTTGTTACTTTTTGCTGGATGGTCTTATGTTATTTTGTAGGGAACCTATAGGTCTTGATGCAAATTTGTTGGATCTAGACAGAAGTTTGCTATTCGTGGCTCTTTCGAGTATATAATTCCCTTCCTTGTAAGCAGTTGGCATTTTAGAACAGCTTACAGTATGGAACATAGAAGGGACCCCCTAAGTAGGACAGTGGCTGCTCTTTGTCACTTGCAGCTGTGTTTGCAAGGGAGCATGATGGCAATCAGCAAAGAGGATGCTGTGACAGGTGGGAAGAGCAAGAGCAGAAATATGCTTCTCCTTTCTCTTATCCTCTTTCTGTTCCCTTCTTTCTCTCCACCCTCTTCTACCTGACCTTCTGTTTTTCTTCTGTTCCCCTTTGAGAAGCCATCTGTTTCCCTCTATCGGTTCTGTTTGGCTTATAGGTGCCACTATATAGCAATACACTGTGTTTAAGCTAGGCTGTGCTTGACCTGTACTGAATGCATGTATTTGAGCCAGGCACAGCCTGATGATATACCAGAGGAAATGGTGAGGACCCATCATGTAAGATTTTATAAATTTTACAAAGCAATTCTAAAGACTCAAATAAAATAAAATAATGTATTTTACCATCTAGACTTGGATCTGAGAAATGATAGAGGACTTTCTAAAGCCTAGCTTTGCAGATTCTCTATCACATTTTATTAGAGGTAGGAGCAACATAAGTCTGGGTCTAAAAAGCTGCTTGTATTGCTTTGGTCTAGGCCTACGCCTGGGCCTAAGCAAGCGGGTTAGAAAAGAAGGAAAATTTTGTGATGGCCATTATCCACCCTTTCTGAATCTTGGTGTAAAGCACTGTTATCCTTGTTGTCAATAACATAATTAGCTTTAACTATTCCCTGATTAGGCACTCAGTTAGTGATCTCTCTCCTATGGTTTCCCTTTTATGATCTTCCCTTCAGGCATGGCTGGTGGGAATGTGAATGGTATAACCATCTAGAAAAGTGTCTGACAGTTTGTCAAAATATTAAGCATAGGGCTGGGGATGTGGCTCAGTGGCCGAGTACCCCTGAGTTCAATCCTGGTACCTTTAAAAAAAAAAAAAAAAAAAATATATATATATATGTATATGAAAGCATAGAGCTACCTTCTGACTCAGCAATTTCACTCCTAGGTATGTTCCCAAGAAAAAGGAAAATATGTCCAAACAAAAACTCCTACATGAATATTCATAGTTGCATTATTCATAATAGCCAAAAAATAGAAACTACCCACAGATAGATGGTTAAATAAAATGTGGTATATCTATGCAATGGAATGTGATTTGGCAGTAAAAAGGAATGAAGTACTGACACATGCTGCAGCATGGCTGAAAATGTTATTCTAAGAAAAAGAAGCAAGTCATAAAAGGCCAGGTGTTGTATGCCTCTGTTTATATTAAATGTTTAGAATAGATAAATCTATAGAAATGGAAAGTTGATTAATGGTTGTCTAGGGCTAGGAGAATTGTGTGTATGTGGGGAAGGGTTGAGTGATTACTAATGTGCCCAGGGTTTCTCTTTGGAGTTATGAATATATTCTAAAAATGTTTGCATTATGGTTGTACAACTCTGGATTTTGCCAAAAAACATTAAATTGTATACTTAAAATGGGTGAATTGTGTGTTATGTGATTTATATCTCAATAAAGCAGTTTTTAAAATGTATGACATATGTCATTTGGTCTGAGGGTGCTTAATTATTTTTCCTGAGGGAACAATGGCTAGGAGAACCCATATTCTCAATATCACCAACCTAATAATAAATTAATAATGTTATTATTATAACATTATTAACAGTGTGCCATTGTTTGCCCAGAATGTTCACATGCTTTATCTAATTTGATCCCCACTGGCCCCATTGTGCTGATGAAGCTGACACACATAAAGAAGTGGCTTCTCAGCCAGGCGTGGTGGCGCACGCCTGTAATCCCTGCACTTTGGGAAGCTGAGACAGGAGAATTGCAAGTTCAAAGCCAGCCTCAGCAATGGCGAGGTGCTAAGCAACTCAGTGAGACCCTGTCTCTACATAAAACACAAAATAGGGCTGGGGATGTGGCGGCTCAGTGGTCGAGTGCCCCTGAGTTCAATCCCCAGTACCAAAAAAAAAAAAAAAAGAAGTGGCTTCTCAAGATTGTACAACCAGGAAACAGTAGAATAAATATTTAATTTTAAACTTTCTGATTGCTAGTCACTGTCATTTTGTCAGAGCATTGCAAAGAAATATTAGTGACCCTTGATGTATTTTAGATTTTTTTTAAATGGAGGTCTTGCTATGTTGCACAGGCTGGGCTCCAACTTGCAATCTTCCAGCCCCAGCCTCTCATGTAGCTGGGATTACAGGTGTGCACACCACATCTGGCTTCAGATTCTTAATTATGCTTAACTCTTGCACTTCTTGCATTGACTATAAGTCATCAACTTCTTTACTTTGCTTTCTTTTTTTGAAAAACAGAGATAATGCTTTTCACTCAAGTCATTACTTTCTTCCTTGGTTTCTTTACGTATATGTAGGAGTTACAAACATTTCCTATCATGGGGTCATATAATAAGGATGAATAAAAGACAATTTTGAAACATCTTGCCAGCCTATAAAAATGCTTCACAATAAACCATCAAGGAGGATTATTTTTCTCTTTCTTTTATATTATTTAACCTCAACCTCAGCAGGATGTAATAATAACTATTTATATCACCTTTCTCTAAGGAGCTCAGAGCACTTTACAGACATTATCAAATTAACCCTCCCTACATCCCTGTGTGTTACATAGGGAACTGGTGTCACAGGAGCCAGAGCGAAGCAACTTGCCTGAAGCCTTTGACTCAGGCTGGGTCTGTACTACACCAATTGCTCATTTATTTGTCCCTGGTGATATTTATTTGGTCAATTACATTTGCTATCTATGAGTTTTTCACTTGTTATACCTGAAAAAGTTGCTCAACTAGCCCTTCTGCATAAACTTTATCAAGGAAAAGCTGTTTATTTTGACCTGGTTGTGTCATCCAAGATCCAGACTGGAAGACAGTTCAAAACTCCTGAATGTACACCCTTGGACATTCACCCTGGGGAGTGGTAGCAACTGTGTGTCCTGCTGTGTAGATAGGAGAAATCCTTGACAGGTGTTTGCAGATGGCCTTCATTTGTGCAAACCTTCTCCATAGAAGGTTCTAGGGTGTGTTTATATATAGGAAACTCATTTACCATCTGGATTACAATCTTGGTCTTCACCTCCACCCTCCTCATTTAATATGATTTCTGTGTTATGGCTTAATCCCATCGCCGATCCTTTTGACAGAGTATATATGAGGGGAAGGTGTAAGATGATTAGAAAGACCGTGGCGAGAGTGCCTTAGAAGTGGCTTCTAATAACCCACTTTAAGGCAGGGTGAAGCCTAACCTAAACAATGGAAAGCATTAAAATTCGGCTTTTTTTATTGCCTTGTATTAAAAGAAACTAGTTTCTTTCTGACCCTGTTGTAGTGAGATTTTGTGGTTTGGGTTTGTTGTATTATTTTTTGGCTTCTCCTTTGCCATATTGGCCTCTGATCTTGCTGGATGGGGAAACACTTTTTTCTCCTAGAAGTGGGTTTCCCTTGTTTCAACTTTGTTGGTGTGCTGCCCCATAGGAGAGAGGGCCCCAGTGCTGTTGGCACTGTCCTGTGTACAGTTAATTAAACTGCCTGCTGTGGACCTGGATTTCTGCTGCTGCTGTTCACTGATGTGTGTGAATTGAGTGAAGCACATGGACATAAGCTCGGCACCCTTATGGAAACAGACCCTGAAAATAGCAAAAAGATGGAGTTGGGGTAAAGCCTTCAGCTTTTAAATAAGCTTGGTAATCTGGCTAGCTGAATGCCAGAGCTCACAAAGCTGAGAATTGCATTTCTGAAGATAAGACAGGCCCTTTTTGTGTTTTTATCTTTTCCTCTCAAAATGCATTGAGTTTTAATATGGTGCTTTATCTTTATAAGCAAGAAAGCAGAGCCAGTGGTGAACTCATGGGCCACTGGATCCAACCCAAAGAGGAGGTTCTCCTCATCTCTCTGGTGACCACATCCTAGGAAGGTAACCCATATCTAGAGCCTCTTTCCTAAGACATCTAGCTGTCATATCCTCATTGAGGAAGAAGTTAAGGAACTCAAAAGAGGACAAGAGGAGGGCTTTCCAGAAGTTCAAGAACTTACGTTTTAGAGGATAGCTAGATAGTTATTTCCTTTGATGTTAAGCCCCTGCTCTTTTTTATTTAACTATGTTTAGAGAAGAAAATATTTCTAACCACTCTTTTTAAAAATACTCTGCAGTGCTTTGAATCCTTCTTGTGACTCTGTTTACCAAAATTAAAACATAAAATGTGTATTTAGAGAGCTCTGAATTTTTTTTTTTAATTTCCAGCTTGCTTATTTGGGTAAAATATAGCAAGTAATTAGCCTGGAGTAATAGTGGAGTATTAAAAATACCAGCTGATGAAACAGGCAACCTCTCTGTTCTTTCCCTCTCATCCCAACTTCCCTTAGCAAAATTCAACTATGTATTTTTTTTTTTAAATAGATGGACACAATGTCTTTATTTTATTGGTTTGTATGTGGTGCTGAGGATCGAACCCAGGGCCTCACGCATGGGAGGCAAGTGCTCTACCTCTGAGCTACAGTCCCAGCCCCTCAACTATGTATTTTTTTTAAGTTTTAATTTAATTTTTACTCTTTGGTTGTCGATGGACTTTTTTTTTTATATGCGGTGCTAAGGATCTAACCCAGTGCCTCACACATGCTAGGCAAGTGCTCTACCGTTGAGCTACAGCCCAGCCCCTCTACTATGTATTTTTATGTAAAACCCATCAACCAGGAAATATTTTGTCAGCCCTTCTTATGTGTTATATCTAGTACAATGACATGTGATAATGCTTATAATCTTTAGTAGAGAGGAATAAACACACATAGCAGAACAGGACACTGTATAATAAAGAGTTAGCATGTGGTACAAATAATGAGAAGGGAGGAGAGCTGGGAAGATGTGGAACCCAGGCAGGACCTGGACCAAGAGGCAGGAAAAATGGAAGGATCACATGAGCCAAGGCAGGATGTAGGCACCAACGTGGGAAAGAAGAATAAATACAAAAACCTTGCTGTATGCTTGAAATTTTTCATAAAACATATTTGTAGACAAAAAATAGGCCAACATAGTTATGATAGGGCCTGGTACTGGAATGCTTTAAATGGTCACACTGTCCCCTATCTGCTGCAGCTAGTCTTGCTTTGAAAGCTTTGATCAGTACCTGTCATCTGAGTGGAATTCTTTAGCATTTGAAAAGTGGAATGAGTTTGTATATGGAGGAAATGTGGGTTTTCAGCTTATTTGCTTTTTGTGGGTATGTTGCTAAAACAGTATTCCAGGAATTAAATTCATTTTCTGTCTTGGGAAGGACATCAGATTTGTAGTTGAGAGAGCAAAGGTTTTTTCCTTAAATGGAATGTTGTTTCTTCATTGTGAAATTTTGATCTATTTGCCTATAGATAAAAATATTCAAAAGTGAGAGCACAGGTTTAATGTTGAAAAGAGTTTGGATAGCTGTTGCAGAAGCCACATTGGTTAATAACCTTGCATCTTCCTCTGGGGTTATCTTAGGGAATAAGAGTAATCCTGCACTTATCTGTGGTGAGATTAGACCATTACTTAGAAATACTGTTTGTTTGGAAAATAAAATACATGAGAGAGCCACATCCAGATGGAAGAGGAGAGTTGGTAGACCAGGGAATCCTGGCAGTGTGAAGATTGGGAGTTTCTGTTGCAAGTTGTAATTACAGATTTGAGTAGGATCACATGACCCTTAAGTTTCCAATAACATCTTTTAGTTTAGAATGAATTCTCTAACATTTATTTTTCTACTCAAGACACGTTTTGATTTAATAATGTCTTCTCAATAGAACCACAAGGTTCCAATAGCTGTACTCTGAGTAATAGTAGTGTGGTTTTCCAGTTTGTACCTTTTTTAGTTTAATACCTTTGCAGTTTGATGTTTATTTTCCTGTATCTTGTTTGTTTTGTTTTCCTGTATCTTGTGTTATATTGATAATTGCTATAATTTGTCTCATTTTAAAATAGTAGTGCTTAGGTTAGAACTTGATTCTAATCAATTTTATTTTTATGGTTTTACAATCTTCTCAAATCTAGTACTCCTTAAAAGCATTGTTACTGTACAATTAAGGTGAAAACAAATTTATAGCAGTTAACCAAAATCCTAACCTTCCCTCAGTTTGCTTGATTTACTACAAACCAAATTATATTATACCTGATATAAATCATTAAGTATATAATTTAAAGCTGTTGCTGTGATCTGTGTTTTGCTATTTCTGCCCTCACATCCAAATGTGCCCTCACATCCAATTCTGAAAGGCAGTGAAATGATTAGGAAACGGCCCTTCTGGAGTCCTCAGCAAGCATTCATTTCCATGTTGGTGTATGACAGCGAGATCCTTTCGGCTCCAGCCCAGGATGCACACATTGCATTCAGGGTGGAATGTTTGCTCCCTGACTTGTCTGCCTGATTTAAATATTCATACTTCACCAGAAGGAAAAAGCTGCTGACTTCTAAAAGTGGGTCAGTTTTTTTTTTAATGGTCCTTTTGGCACTTTATAATGTGTTAATACTGCCTTAGAGATGGGGAATAGTTTGGCAGAGCTCATCTTTATCACTTTAGGGGCCAGAGCTTCATTAGGCCAGTGGAAGGGAGAGAGCATTGCAGATATTAATAACTAATAGACTATGATATGGGTTTTATTTGCCTTTCTGTTTGCTTTTCTGGATGTAGAATGTTGTTTGTTAACCAGAAAGGATTAGTTGGAGAAAAGATTTATGTGTAGACAGATGATACAAGTGATAATATAAGTAAACTGTAGTACCCTGTATCTTCTGAAGCATGTTATTTCAGAATAGATCCCACAGTTGCATAAATTTGTTTTGTTTTTATATTTGGACATGTCAACTTTTGAAAGCAGTCTTTGGATAGAATGAGATCATTGTTAGGTTGTGACTCTTTTTCCCATATTATTTATTTCAGCTTAGTGATTATTTAAAGTGTACTCTATATTGATTGAATTCCTTACTTTTATCTAAGGTCCAAAATGGCATTTAAACATGGATGTCATTTTAAAAAATTCTTATAGAATTAAAATTTTAAATACCTTTTATGGAAAAGAAGAGTCAACAGGATAAGAAAAAGAGTAGGGTTAGAGTAATAGGTGGTATTAAGTAGAGGGAGACCCGGAGATCCTGACCACCACGTGTTTTAGTTTGTTTGGGTTGCTATAACAAACACGTTAGACTGCAGAAATTTATTGCTGACAGGTCTGCAGGCTGGGAAATCTAAGGTCAAGGGGCTAGCACATTAATGTCTGGTGAGGGCTTCTTTCTGCTTCATAGATTGTGTCTTCTTGCTATGTCCTCACATGAAGAAAGGGAAAATAAGCTCCCTAAAGCCTCCTTTATAAGAGCACTAATTCCCTCACTACTTAACCTCCTAAAGGCCCACCGATTTTTAAAATTTTTTTTTTAGTTGTAGATGGACACTGCATCTTTATTTTATTTATGTATTTATTTTTATGTGGTGCTGAGGATCGAACCCAGTGACTTGAGCATGCGAGGCAAGCGCTCTACCACTGAGCCACAACCCCAGCCCCAAGGCCTACCTCTTCATACATTGGAGATTGAGTTTCACCATATTAATCTTGGAGGAAGGACACAACATTAATACTGTAGCACCATGTCTTAGTCACAGGATGTACATGAGATTGAGGGTGTTCAAGTGACTTGTCTAGGAGAAATGCAATACATTTCACCAGACTCTTTCTTCCTTTCCCCAGTGTTTACAAAATCCATCCAGTAGTTTTAGTCCAGTCTTTTGATGTATCCACGACCCATCCGGTACCTTTTCCTAGACCAACTCAAGCAGTGATAGAGTCTCCCAGAGTTGCAACAATCATACAGACTAAATATGGTTTCTTCTGGAATCTTTGGATGATTGTCAGATTCTGGTTCTAAGTTTAAAATGGCCAAAGTCTGTCCGTTGATCTAAAAGTTTGATTCAGATATCCCTGAATATCTGGACTGTGCCCTATTGAGGAATATGTTTGGTCACGTGGCTCTCCATAGGTCCAAGATGTGCTTGTTTTTATTAATGTAAATGCTATATTAAGTTCCTGGTACCTGAAAAAAATAAACAGAATATTATTGAACTGGTACTTTTTTACCTTCCTTTAGGCATTAGTTGTACTCCAGAAGATTGTTTTGTAAATCTGATATCAACTATAATTATATTAAATGTAGTAGAGAAATGAACACTTTTAATAGTTAAACAGACATGTAAAATTTTAAAAACATATTAGATGAATCCATTTCTCTAGGCTCTCATATGTTGTAGAATTTTAAGGAAATCGGCACATCTTTATAAGAAGGTACAAAATGATTTTGTAAAGAAATACCTACTAATGAAGAATTTAAAGATAAAATGTCATGTTTTTTATTCAGATGGTTCATGGAAGAAAAAAGATAAAGGGTTTGGGGAAGGGTGGAATGTTACATGGATAATTGATACATCAAAGGGGTCACTGTCTATTCGTTGGACTTTTCTGTACATTAGGAATTGTATAAAATAAAGAGTCATAAAAATTGAAAATAAGAATGTTTCATAGTTTACATTAAATCTGGGTTCTTATGCATTGGATGTGCTTATAAAGCAACAAATTGAGTAGCACCTTGCCTTGGGGATCCTGGTGTGCGTTCTCCACTAAGTAGAACACATCAGCCCAGAAAGCAGCAGATAATCTTGGCCTACCTATAATTGAAATCAAAGTAAAGAAACTTTGGATTTTCAGTTTATCCCCTGGGTTAGTAATAATCTCAACATAAATTTGACCCTGATGACTAAAAAATAATTTTCAGTGTCTTTAGTTGTATACAAAGAAATGCTATTGCTTAAATGAAATAACCATAACATTCAAATCATTGTTGACATAGTGACTTCCCTGAACATCCTAAATCTAAGATCCATTTGTTACTGACTTGTCTTTTTCATTCTCTGTTTTTTGGTTTTTGTTTTGTTTTGTTTTGTTTCATTTCTAGTGACATATTGCCCTGAATTGTAAAAAGCATTCCTGTAGCTGGGTGCAGTGGCGCACACCTGTAATCTCAGCAACCAGGAGGCTGAGGCAGGAGGATCATGAGTTCAATGCCAGCCTCAACAACTTAGTGAGGCCCTAAGCAACTCAGTGAGACCCTGTCTCTAAATAAAATATTTTTAAAAAGGACTGGGGATGTGGCTCAGTGGTTAAGTGCCCCTCTGTTCAATCCCTAGTACCAAAAACAAACAACAACAACAAAACACACACACACACACAAAGCACTCCTGTATATTGAGAAAATTCAGTTTTGAAAAGATAACTATTTCTGTATCTATGTTTGACACTTTGGGGAGCGAGTTCTGGGGGAAGAATAGGAGGTTATACCTTTGTACGTGTTTTTAAAAAGGGGAAGAAATAAATCCATGTAGTTGGTGCTTGCTATATTATCTTCACCATGTAAAGTCCCTGAGGGAGACCTGTTTACTGCCTAGGCATGTTCACACCTAATGCCTCAACAGAGGATGGAGCTAACTGGGACCCCCTCACCTGGCTAGACAAGAACATTTTAAGGCGCATGCATGTAGTCTTCTGAGCTGTGTTAGTATATGTCTAAGGGCGAATAGATTTGCATTTAACTAAAGAGGACAGGGCTTTTGCTACTTAAATTATCAATTTTGCTACTTAAATTATCAATTCATGAGAGAGAATCAGAGCTATTAGAAAAAATTGCAGTGGTGTTTAAACTTGAACATATGCAGAATCCTCATCTCTCCATTGTAGTATGCAATTTTGTGCAAAATACTTCAGGAATAATCTGTGAGCAAGTGTTTGTTACCAGCAGGACCTCTTAATATAGTCCTTCAGTACATAAAATATTTGCAGTGGGCTAGCCTGTATTAGTTGCTAAACACTAGTTTTCTAACAAATCATAGTGATGGGTAGTCCGCTGTTTTACTCTCAGAGTCATTTTAGATTGTACAGGGCTACAGAGCCCCAAGTTCTTACTCCTCCCCATCTTTTAAAAATAATTATGCAAATATTGCCTTTTCTTATAATTAGATCGCTAAACTATTTTGGAATTGAAGAATCTTTTAAAAACCATATTGTCTGTGTAACATAGTATTTTCTTCATTTATAACTATCCTTTGTGTCATCACTGTAGTGTTGGCAATGCTTTCCACCGTCATCTTTCCTTCTCCACTGAGATGGGACCACTGTGCTTAATGAAACTCCATTGCCTGTGTGACATATGTTTTTTCTACCCACTGAAATACAAGAGTAGAGTGAAAAGTCACTTGGGATTTTTGCCAGAGATTATTCTGAAGAAACCACATTTAGGAACCTTGTATCTGCTATAGTTCATATTCAGGAGCCAGCACAAAGAGACATGGAAGGTTAAATTCTTGTGCTGGAACATTTTCAGCTACATGTGCTTTGGGCTTATAAAAAGCCTAATCTCTTTTCCCAAAAAAAAAAAAAAAAAAAAAAAAAGTGCTGTTTGTATCAAATAGAGTAAACTCATTTGAGGGTTTTTTTCCATAGATGTGTTGCTTGAAAGTCTTGGAAAGATGCAGAAAACTAAACAGATTGGTAAGCACTTAGTAGTTTTCATTCATGCAGATATTTTTAATCGTAGGGAAGATTTTAAATTATTTCCTCTGACTTTAGTCAAGGACTCTAGAAAGCTGCAGATTGTGCAGTTTTGACTTGAGATTCTGATAGTGATCTGTAATTTTTGTTTGCTCTTTATAATATTGACCTTTTGTTTTTACTGCTCAGAAAGGTAATTTAGTCTTTTTAGATCTATAATTGAGCCTATGACTGTCCTGATTTTTAAGATACTATTGATTTATACAAAGAATCTGATCATTAGGGTATAGAACTCTAGGTTTCAGTTAGACCTGTGCTTGCTGACCCTGCACAACTTCCTGACAATAATATAATAAAACCATGGTGAACTGCTTCCTTCAAGGTGGACCCTGTACTTACTTGATATTCCCAGACTTCTTGTATATTCACTATGCCTGGGACAAAGCCTTCTGGAGCTTTATATCTTGCATTTATTACCTTAGCTAACCCTTTATTTGTAACTATAAGCAGACAGGAAAAACTACCAGTTATGTGAACAGATTCAGCAGATAGAAGGTGGGGATTGAAGTTGAGCAATCAAAACATGTTGCCTAACTACCTCTACTCCAATAGCTAATGCAAGAAAACAGGAGATCAGATTTTAAATATTTCATTAGTATTCTCAGTGAGATTTGGGGGGTTATTATTTCATCACTAAAACAAAAACCCTTAATTCTCATTACCCTCAGAAGAAGGACAAACCCTCACAGTTTCCTGTAAGACCTCATGACCCATCTTTATTTCCTGCTTTGCTCCAGCCACTTGGTTCCCTTTGTTGGTCCTTGGACACGCCAGACCTGCTCCCACCTTAGGTCCTTCTGACACTGGTCTCTCCACCTGGAAAGATCTTGGGGCACTCAAACAACCAACTCCTTTATCTCCTTCAAGAGCCTAAAGCAGTGTACGGGTAGATGCTCAGCAGGTAGATTTTGATGGCTGGGGGTATAGCTCAGTCATAAAGTATTTGTCTAGCATGCTCAAGGCCTTGGATTCAATACCCAGTAAAACAAAACCATACCAAAGCAAATAGTTTTTAAATGAATGAAATAGAAGTATTCCAGTAATAACCTCAGTAGAGTGGCTGGATAATAGAATGGACCCTGCAGGAAGATGAGTTAGTTAATTAGAACAAACTGAAGAAAGTCTCTTGTAACAGCAAAGACTCCAAGAGGTGGAAAATATGAGAGAAAATTAAACATGGATACTAGATTTAAGAAATTTAATATCTATATAATAGAAATTTCAAAAGAGAAGTAATAAAGAAATTACAGAAGAAAAATTTTCTGAAGTGAAAAAAGCCTCAGGTCTTGTGATAAAGCTTGTAACTGAATATTAGACAAGATTATTCCCAGAAAAAAAGGTTCATCCTATTGCTAAAACTTTTAAGTTCTTAAGTAAAGAGAAAAATTCCAGTCTTGTTACTAGTTGACAATAATAGCCAAAAAAATTACTCATAAAAGAATAAGAATTGGATAAGCATTTTATTTTTCATCAATAACTCTGAATTCTAGAAGATAATAAAACTTTATATAATTCTGAAAGTATAAATTTTTTTTTGGGTACTGGGGATTGAACTCAGGGGTACTCGACCACTGAGCCACATCCCCAGCCCTATTTTGTGTTTTATGTAGAGACAGGGTCTCACTGAGTTGCTTGGCGCCTCGCTGTTGCTGAGGCTGGCTTTGAACTCGTGATTCTCCTGTCTCAGCCTTCCTAAGTGCTGGGATTACAGGCTTGAGCCACTGCGCCCGGCTAAAAGTATAAAATTTTGACACTAGAACTTTATACTTAGGAAAATAGTCGTTTTGGTGTGAATGTAAAAGACATTTTTGTATTTACTAAATGTACTTTATTTTTTAAATTTTTTTAGTTGTAGATGGACACTGTATCTTTGTTTATTTTTATGTGGTGCTGAGGATCGAACCCAGTGCCTCATGCATGTGAGGCAAGCGCTCTACCACTGAGCTACAATCCCAGCCCCACTAAATGTACTTTAAATATAGCCTTTCTGAAAAGTTTTGCATGAGGATATGGTCCAACCAACTTAGTTGGAATTAAAGATAGGTACGATGAAGCCACAAGTTGGTACTTTGAAAAGATCATCACACTTAACAACTTAGCTATACTAACTAAGGAAAAAAGAGCGTATTCTAGGTAGTCTAGATAATGCAATAACGTAGGACAAGGAAATGAGAAGTGCTGTTGGAATAATGTGTATTGTCATTATTTGCAGATGACATGATTGTCTTCCTAGAGAAGTTGGGGAAACAGATGAGTGTTGTTGTAACTAATTAGAGTTCTGTGTCCCTATATAAGGGACACAACCAAAACCCAAAAACTTGCCTTTTATCATCAGTACCTTGTGAGAAAAGAATAATGAAAAAAAAATTGTCCAATCATAATAGAAAGAAACCTTTTAAAAGCTAAAAATAAGCTTTTTCTGGTGGAGGGTATTGAACCCAGGTACACTTCATCACTGTGCTGTATCCCCAGTACTTTTTATTTATTATTTTGAGACAGGGTCTTACTAGTTGCTGAGTCTGGCATGGAACTTTTGATCTTAACTGCTTTAGCTTCCCAAGTTGCTGGGATTACAAATAGAAATAAATTTAACAAGAAGTGTATAATACCTGTACCTTTATCTTTACTTAGGGGCATAAAAGGATTTGAATAAATGAATATCTATACGTTCTCTCTGGGTGGGAAGATTCAACATTTTGAAGAAGTTAATTCTCTTGAATTCTATAAATTTACTATAATACCATTCAAAATTTCATTGGCTATTTTGGGGAACTTGACAGATTGAATCTAAAGTTCACCCAAATATAGTCAAGGAAATATTGAAAAGAATAAAGAGGAATGTTACATTTCTGGTCCAGACTTGTAATCCTGCTGCCCACCGAACTGCACCTGACTGCCCTGCAGTGCCTCAAACTCAGTGTCCTGAACGGGACACATTCTCTCTTCCCTAACATGTTGCCCATGATGTTCCCTGTGACTGTAATTTTTACCATCTCTACTAAAATAATCGAGCCAAAAACCTGAAAGTTGTCCTTCACTCTGAAAGCCAATCTTGATTCTTCCCTTTCACTCATCTCCAGAATCATCATCAGTTCCTGCTGATTTTCCTCTTTAATCTCTCTTAACCCTCTCTTTCCATAGTCAGTGCTTTACCTCACACCATTGCCTCTTGCCTGGATTATTAAGAGTGTCTTTGTCTTCCTCCCTCTTTGCTTCCAGTCTTCCTGTCTTCCACTTACTGTAGCTCGAGTTAATCTTTAAAGGTGAAAATCTGAGTCGAAGCCCAATACCTCTTAACGCCTTCTCACTGCTCTCAGGACCCAATCCATAGTCTCATCGAGGTTACAGCCCTGCGTGATTCACAGCTCTTCACAGCCTCTCTGTAATCCATTCTCTCCTTCACTCCATTCTCTAGCTAGTTTTGGACTTCTCACTATCCAAGTGAACCGTGGATCTTCTATGCCCTTGAACTTACTGTTCTCTTTTCTGAGTCACTGTTCTCCCTGCCTTGTGAACTCATACACATTCTTGAAGTCTCAGTGTGAAAGCTGTTTCCTCCCCTGACCTCTAGATTAGGTCTAGCTGTTGGATGCTTATCTAGTACACCCTTTTCCCTGTAATCTAACATTCATTGTATTTTGTCCTAATTATTTACTTATCATCCCTTGCTTCTAGTTTTTAAACTCCATGGGAGTCAGGACCTCATCTGCTTATTCCAGGGTCTATTCTCTGTGTCAAAGAGGATATGTATGCACAACATAATGTAGTCATCCAGTACATGTAGTCAGTTGTTTAATTGCCAGAATCAAAGCATACTATAAAGTTATAGTTGGTGAAATAGTACGGTGCTGGCAAGGAACAAACAGATGAGCTGAACAGAACAAACCAAAAAATCAAACTTTCATATAAATTGAAATTTAATTGTAATAGAGGTAATAGTTCAGATCAGTAGAGAAAAAAATGGATTATTTAATTAAGTGGTATAAAAACAATTGGTATCCACTTTTGGAAAAATATCAAGTGAGATTCTTAGTCAGAACTATTTTGATTGCATATTGAAAATTTAACTCTAGCATAAGCCAAAAAAAAAAGTTTTTGGAAGGATGTTTGTTATCAAGAAAGGAGACAATAGGTGTACAATGTCCCCTCCAAAATGCAAGCAGCAGCAGACCTCCTCAGTCCTTACAGACTAAAAAGCTGACCAGATATTCTTTCTCTTATATCTTAGATGCTTCACTTTATTTTCTCCACTGATAGATTAACTCCATGTGGCAGAGAATGTAGCCCTAAGCAGCTTCCAGGCTTTGTCACCATTTGAAGAAAAACACACTCTCCAGCTTCACTTCTATGCCAAAAATCCCCAGGAGGTGCTTTGGCTTGTGTGGCTTGGGTCACATGCCCACCTTCCCTGTCTGAGGCTTAGAGCAGTCACCGTGTCCAGGGAGACAGGATACCGCAAGACTCCTACCCACTGCTGCATGGTGGTTTCTGTGGTGCACATGTGCACGTGTGTCTAGATCTGGACATGCAGATTAGGGAAGAGATGGTGGTGAGAAGAAAGCCTCTCCCCACTAGCCATTGGGGACCTCATGAGGAGTGTGTGGGCGGGGTCACTCTCCTCATGTTGTGCTCTTTCTTCTGTTTCATGTCATAGTCAAGAATAAATTTAGAGTGGATTAGAAATCTCATATAAAATTATAAAAAGGCTAAAGAAAACAGGGTTGGGTTTTTTTTTTTTTGTCCTTTTTATCCTGAAGTGTGGAATACCTTCCTTAGCATGATAAGAAGACAAGGAAATCATACAGGAAAAGACTTAATAACCTAAGACAATAGAAGGAAGAAAAAAAGCCTTGAAGGCAAAGGCAGTAAAAACAAAATTGCAAAAATAGCAATTAAAAAAACTGAAAAAAAACATTTTCAATTGTCTGACAAAGGGTTAGTAGTCTTATATATAAAGAGTTCTTATCTCTAAGAAAAAAGATGAGCATCTCAAGGGAAATGTAGGCAATGGGAACATTAACAGACAACTCACAAAAGGTGTTAAAGTGCCGGTTTGGTCACAGAGAAGAAAACATCAGTGGATAATAAATACATGAAAAATGATCAACTGTATGTAATGAGAGAAATGAGATTTTAAAACCACAATGAGATACTATTTTATTTCTGCCAGATTGTCAACAATTAAAATATCCAACAAGCCGGGCGCCATGGCACAAGCCTGTAATCCCAGCCTTAGGGAGGCTGAGACAGGAGAATCCCTAGTTCAAAGCCAGCCTCAGCAACGGTGAGGCGCTAAGCAACTCAGTGAGACCCTGTCTCTACATAAAACACAAAATAGGGCTGGGGATGTGGCTCAGTGGTCGAGTGCCCCTGAGTTCAATCCCCAGCACCAAAAAAAAAAAAAAAAAGAAAAAGAAAAGAAAAAAATCCAACAGCAACAATTACTAGCAGCAAGAAACTTCGTACACTGCTGGATGGGGTGTAAAATAGTTCAGCCACTTTGGTGAACAGTTTTGCATATCCTAACAAATTTGAAGTATACATGCTTTTTGACACACCACTTCTATTCCTAGATACTATGTGCTCTGACACAGGAATGCCCAGTAGAAACAGAATTGAAGCCACATGTGTAAGAAAGCAAACAGATAAAATTAGTTATGAAATGTGTACAAGTGTACAAGTGTGATTCACACTTGTATTGTGTGAATCATCAGCCATGTTTAAATCATTAATCATTAATGGTCAATAAATATGAAAAGATGTTCAGTTTTACTTATCAAAGAACTATAAATTAGAACAATAGTTTTTTTTATGACAATTGATATGAAAAATGCTGACAATTACATAAATTGACTTAATTGTATTTATTAAATGTATTTTATTAAATATACTTATAAAATTAAATGTTATAAATTTTTAAAACTATTCAGATGAGTATATCTAAAGTATCATTTCAATATGTAATAAGCATTAAACATTATCAATAAGATGTTTTATATTCCTTTTTTTTTCTTACTAACTCTTTGAAATTTGGTGTTTATGTTTTACTCTTGCAACACATTTCACTTTGGAGTGGCCATTTTTCCAGTGCTCGGTAGCCATATGTGGCTAGTGGGCACTATAGCAGACAGTGTAGCTCTAGAGACACTCTTAGAGTTGTACAGAGGACTTTAACTAGAATGTTCATAGTAGCCTTGTTAATAGTAACAGGAAAAGGAACCAATCCACATATCTTTTGACTAGACAGATAAATTGTGGTAAATTCCTATAGTGGAATACTATAACATAGTTATAAAAGAATGAATGAGCAGGGCGCGGTAGCTCACGCCTGTAATCCCAGCACTTTGGGAGGCTGAGACAGGAGGATTTTGAGTTCAAAGCCAGCCTCAGCAATGGCGAGGCGCTAAGCAACTCAGTGAGACCCTGTCTCTACATAAAACACAAAATAGGGCTGGGGATGTGGCTCAGTGGTCGAGTGCCCCTGAGTTCAATCCCAAGTACCAAAAAAAAAAAAAAAGAACGAACGAACTACAGGTATATGTATCAACTTGGAGAAATTGATGGTCGGTACAAAATGCAGATCACAGAAGAATATATAGAAACTAATAAAGCACATATAGTTTGTTATATAAGTGGTAAAGTTAAAAAGAAAAAGAAAGAATGAAAAAATGGTTCAGACTGGTAATTGCCTCTTGGGCAAAAGACGAGGGATACAACCAGAGAGGAACTCATAGGCATTCAAAGATACCAGTGCCAGCCTATTTACTGGAGATGTACATGCATATATGTACATGTACACATGCTTTATACATACACACATGTGCACTTGTATTGTGTGAATCATCAGCCATGTTTAAATCATTAATCATTAATGGTCAATAAATATGAAGAGATGTTCAGTTTTACTTATCAAAGAACTATAAATTAGAACAATAGTTTTTTTTTTCTTTTTTGCCCATGAATCTGATTTAAAAATAATAACAACAAACTTAGAAGTGTTAAGCTCGTGTGCTTGGGAGGGATGGACACACAAGCAGTTGTCACGCTATTGATTAAAGTAGACAGTCTTTCTGGACAGCAGTTTTGGAATAGGAATCCATATTTTAAATTGGCTTATCCATTATCCCAGTAGCATGACTTCTAAGAATTTATTCTCAGAAATGATTCAGATAGCCAAGCATGGTGGCACACACTTGTAATCCCAGCACTTTGGGAGGCTGAGACAGGAGAATTGCAAGTTCAAAAATAGAGCTGGGGATCTGGCTCAGTGGTCGAGTACCCCTGAGTTCAATCCCTAATACCAAAAAAAAAAAAAAGATTCAAATAAATGAATAAAGATACATTTATAAGGATGTTCCTTATAGCTTTTTTTGCAAAAAATAGTGAAAATTTTGTTTGAAGAAATCAGAGTGTATTTAGGAGTGTAGTTATTTCGAAAAGGAAGTAGACGATGTATGTATTGACATGGAAGTGTGTCCATGCATATCATTAAATAAACAGAGTGCTGGAATAGTGTGCAATATATGATCTCAAATCATTACATACATTTAGAAAATTATCAAAGAATAAATGAGTTAATGGTACTTTTCTCTGGGATGGAGGAGTGATTACATGGTATTTTATAAAGAATGTTAAGAGCTGGGAGTGTAGTTCAGTGGTAGAATATGTCCTAGCATGTGCAAGGCCCTGGATTCGATCTGCAGCATCAAAAGATAGATAGATAGATAGATAGATAGTCTTAAAAACAGAAAAATGTATTGAGATCTCCCCTGTCTTCTTATGAGATTGACATCATTTTTGTGTAGTAGTTGTGATCCTGAGAACATTGGATGTTGCTGTAGACTTATCAAAGTCTTCTTTTGAGAAACTTGTAGATATTGGGATAGATTTCTTTCTGTCTTTCTATTTATATATTTTTGTAGAGCTGGGTATTGAACCCAGGTCCTCATGCATGCTAGACAAGTGCTCTACCACTAAGCTATATCCGCAGCTATGAACAGTTTTCTTTTTAAAGCAGCACTTAAAATTTGGGCTTTGTGATTTAAGCTATCAGCAAATAAAGATATGGTTTTCATTTTGGTGTGAAAGAGAACAAAAAGACATGCACTGGTGAAAATTGGGTGACTGTGTAACCTAATCCAGTCTAGAACCTTGAACCTGATAATACTGTTGCTAACTTTAATCAAGTATTCATGTCTCACCCCATTTCCACAGTCTGGATGAGTGTTGCTTTTGAATACATAAGGATACTTCCAGCTTTTGAGTAGTGTGTTAATAAATTGTCTCTGGAAAAAGAAAGATTACTGCATTCTTTTCTAAACACTGTTAGAACCTAGCATACAAACCTAGAGGAAAAAAAAATCCCAGCCAAACGTTTTTGATTTGACCTGCTTCAGAACATGTGCTAAAGAGAATAGAATATATATACTACCTTATTATGCTTGTTTATTATAAGCTTTTTAGAAATATAATGAATTGGTGACGTATGCTGAACATACGTATGATGAACAGTAGGTTAAATTCTGCCAGAACTTCACCTCAAGTTGTGAAGTCTTGGGGCCCGTCCTTGGGTTCTGGTTTCCAGGCTCAAGCCCCAGCTCCCATTATCCTTCCCTTCCCCTTCTCTCAAGTAGATGGTTTCAGAGACCACCAGGGCCCCTCCAATTCTAATAGTCTTTGGTTCATTTTTTCTTTTAAGCTAAGGAAATGACATAATCAGTCTGAATTGTTTTCTTGGTGTTAGTCCAGCATCACTGTGCAGAGAGGACAAAACGGGGTACGGGAATGCAGTTCAAATCATACGTATCGCAGTTTGGGGTAAAGAGACCATTCCGACATAGGTATTTGTAAGGTATGGGGAGCAGAGTTTGGAATGGACAGTGTTGCAGAACAAGAATCGAGAAGATTAGGAATTGATGGAAACTGGGCCACAAGACAGAAAAAAGAAAGAGGGGAAGATAATTCTGAAGCTTTAATCTGGGTTGCTAAAAATGTATGGCAGAAGAGCACTTCTCCACCTGCTCCTTCATGCATGACTTTCTGGTAGTACTTCACTCACTAATACAGTCTCTAGCTCCTTATGGTTGTGCCTTGTTTGCTGTTTAAAACATCTGTATTTTTTGAACAAATGTGGATAGATCAACATTTTCTCTAGTTACTATCTCAACGCTATTTTTCCAAAAAAGTAGATATTGCTTTGGAAACACATCCCCCCACAGTGTGATTGGGAAGAAATGATTGTCAAGTTTTTTAAAATTGCAAAGTTTAAAAAAGTTAAGAATAGTTGAATGGGATCATAAAATATTAATAAAACAAATTTGAGATTTAGTGAAAATTGGTTTTATTATGTTTATGATGTATTTATTTTAAAAACATTAAAAGTATGTGTTTTAAAAGATCTTGAGTTTTGTGTTCAAGGTTTTTTAAAACTTAAATTTCAGCCAGGCGAAGTGATACATGCTTGGGAAGAGTTACAGGTTCAAGGCCAGCAAGATCCTGTCTCAAAAAATAAAAAGGGCCAGGAATATAGCTCAGTGACAGAATGCATGCCTAACATCATGAGACCCTGGGCTCAATCCCTAGAATCCCACACACAAGTAAGTCAAAAAGTTAAATTTTAATTATTATCCAGAGTAAACTAATGATGAATATATAGTACCCTAGCTTCATGTGTGACTGCATATAGGATGTAATTCTACATCACATACAACCAGAGAAATGAAAAGTTGTGCTCCATCTGTGTACAATGAATCAAAATGCACTCTGCTATCATGTATACCTAAGTAGAATAAATAAATAAATAAAATTAAAGAAAAAAAGAAAACGGGTTACTAGGGTCATGAGGCTGGGGGCAGGCAAGAAATTTAAAGACTTAGGTCAAAGGATACAAAATACCAAATATGTAGGATGAACAAGTTGAAAGACCTAATTATACAACACAAGGACTGTAATTAATAATAGTATATGATAGTCAAGATTTTTGCTGAATGAATAAATTATAGCTGCTCTTGAGGGAAGTATGAAATGATATATATGTTAATTTGTTCCACTATAGTAACCTTTTTGGTACATATATATGTGTGTCTTCTAATATTGTATAAAAGTAAATTACTGTAAATCACTAATAGTACCAGTCTATGAAATAGCTTATAATACTCTTCGTGCACCTGGGAATTAAATAAACTTGAGTATTGGTAAAGTTAGATTGTCACTCAAATTCATTGGAGTATAGTATACTATAGTAACAGAGATACTGATATGAGATTGCAGCAAGGTCCAATATTAAATGTTCACAATAAAATTTATTTCTTAAAAAAGAATAGACCAATGAAAAGTAGCTTAATAATATGTTCCAGACTGAAAAAGAATACTTTTTCCATTGTCCCTTTTCAGATCATGATTAGTTTTTAAAATACTAGTATTGAAATCAGATTTTAGTCCCCACAGGTTCAAAGAACCACCTCTTGATCATAATGTTAAACAAGTGTTAAAATCCTGGGCAAATCACATAGTTAGAATAAAAGATCATGTGGTATCCTCTCATGATGAAAAAAGCATTTCTAATTGGAGCAAGAGAGCTTATGGAGAGAGAAAATAATTTTTTATTGTTTTGACCTCCACTTAAAAGAATCAGAATAGAAACCAAAAATGTACATTGGTCATATTCTCTGGATAGCTCTTTTTTAATGTATTAGCAAGCCGTTCTCCAGATAAAGTCAGCAGTTTGCTCTATTGTTTAGTGTTTATTCTTTGTCCAAAGATTATAATGAATAACAACCTACCATATTAGTTGTTTATGTCAGGGCTTTCTTTTTGCAGAAGGTAATACATTACCTTTTAGTTTTAAGAATAAATTTCAACAAATAGGATAATTATCAAATCAAGTTATAAATGCCATCCAAAGAATAAGTCTTAAAAAACACTCATAAATAAAAGTTTTTTACCTACCTCCTGCTCCCAGTTTAGGGAGACGCATTCTTATGTTCTCCTCTGCCTTTGTTGTTGTTTTTACTGTGTGACTGCGGGATAGGTGCAGTGTGTGAAGTTAAAACTTATAACTGAAAGCACTCCCATGGCCATTTCTTGTTTTTAATCTGGGTCTTCTTTTGGAAATGACGTGGAATTTATTGCTAGATTTTTAAGTTGTGTGAAGAAAGTATTTATAACAATGAATACAATGAAAATGTTTTTAAATCTTAAATTTAGAAGGAACTCCAGGATAAAAAAATAAGTCTGCTTTCAGAAGTTATTTGGTTGGGTTTCTAGAATAGAATGTAATCTCGTTTGGGGAAACTATTTTATGAGGAAAAATTCAACTCAAGTAATTGCTAGGCTTTGTGGAAATCAGTATTAAACAATTAGTCAGTGAAAGAGCATCTTCAGAACATTAAGTACAAAAGATGGACCAAAGACTTTGGGAGAGGAAGTCACTGTTGACGTCTTCATTTAACCTCTCGATTTCCCCAAGGTTTAGCTGATCATGACAGATACGACTCTTTTACAAGATACATTTTGTTTTAAAAAGCAAAGGTTAAGGTAAACCTTTCTCTTGCTTCCTTGTGGAGATCCAGTAGGACTGAAATTGCATGTGAGAGTCTGCAGTCACCTGTGTTCATGCAGTCCTTCTGGGGTGTGGGAATACACATTAAAAGAAAAAAGCACCTTCAAGGTACTTTTACACTGGAAAGAAATATTTTAACTTGTAGACTTTAAAGTGACAATACAGCTGAATCAGGAAACCTTAGAGTATAAAGAGGGAAAAACTTTTTTCAAAATTGCAGTAGATAACTATTCCTTTAATTATGAAAGTAATATGTTTATTATTAGACCTTTAGTTAATTCAGCAAAGCAAAAATCACCTGTAAGCCTCTTGAATCGCTGTTAACAATTTTATGTACGTGTGTATTATTTTCATAGAAATTATGTGAGATTGTTTCACAAGAACCAAGACTTTCCAGTTAAAAGTTCAGGGACAACTATGTGCATGTGATAGAAAATCGAAGTAATATTGCATCCTGACACCAAACAAACTCTGGAAAGTTTTCAGGATAATTAAGAGTACAAATGAAAGTTTTGAACCTTTTCAGTTTTTTTTGAATCCCTGTCCCAAAACCCCATCCTTCAAAAAAGAAAAGAAAACTATCCCCAGAGATCTCTAACTCAAACATTTAGAGAATTTACTACCAGCCTATTAAATAATTCTAACTGTAGTAAATGTTATACTGCATGTATTAAGCTAAAGTGAAATGAATTCCATGCTGGCAAAGACAAGAAGTGGTGGTTGAGGCTGATTGTCCTGGGCATGATAAAGGCTGTATCTTAGGTGGGAAGTGACAGTTCTGTGCTAGCCAAATAAGAATTCTTAATGTACTTACTACAAATAAGAAAATAACATGTTGGATACTTTGCTTATTAAGTGTCTTGCCCAAGTGAATTACAGGCTGAAAACAGTATAAAGAGAAGATAGGAATCACTTTTATAAGGTACCCTCTGAAGAGACATTTCTGGAAAGGGAGCTTTTCTATATGGGAACAAAAGGTGTCTCCTCGTAGCTTTGGCAGTTAGTCCTGATGTGATGAAAGGTGAATAGGAAATGTGTTTAGCACTGGGGCATTGTAAAGATCTTAAGCAGTACATTTAGTTGATTGGTGTGCTTCATTCTTGAGAAAGAGTTGTACGCATTAAAGACTTAATCAAATTGCATTGTATTTTGTGTTTCTAGTGGAAGCAGCTGCATTCAGGTGTAGGTAGTACTGTTTTCCAAACCCAGAAAGGGCAGGGTGCTCAGTTGCCTTTATAAAGGCAATTTCTTGGTTGGCTGCAATTGAGTGCAGAATTATAATACTGAGGGCTTAATTTATAACAGAAAATGCAGGAGTGCAAACCTGTTAAACTCCTTATACATGTATAAATAAGGTAAACAATAGCAGATTAGCATAGAATATTGTTTGATGTGAATAAGCTTAAGAAGAAATTTTCTTGGCCTGTTCATGTTGTACCTGTACACACAGAGAAAACTTGTAGAAATCAGTGCATCATCTTTGAAATATAATAAAATCCAAGAGAAAACGCAGAGTGATGTGAGACAGCTGCTGCTTGGATTGGCAGCCTATTTATAATCTGGGAGGCTTGTAGCTAGATTGCTGAGCTGTGTGCTGTGCTCTCACACATCAGATAGGGATGATGATTTGCGTGTGTGTGTGTGTGTGTGTGTGTGTGTGTGTGTGTGTGTCTGCGTGTGCTCCTGCTCCTAGGACTTTTAATTTTTCAGAAACGGATTCCTCCTTTGCAAAGAAATGGAGCGTGCTAGCAAAAGCAGACTTCTGCATTTCAGACACTGAACAGTCTTTCCACAGGACCTGTGGGCATTTTTCAGTGCTGGAGGAAAGACCTTCCGTGGGCCAGGCATTTAAAGACGTAAGCCCTTCTCAGCATTCTCTGTGAGGCTGCCTCTGCTGAGTGAGTGAGTCATGTGGGACAGAATGTCGCATTTCAGTACCTTTTGGCTATCTGTGCACGTTAGACAATAACGATTGCCAAGCCAGTGTGTCTCAGGTTTTTTAATTACGGATTTAAATGCCCACAGGAGCTCTGCTCATATGTTAATTCCACTGTTTGACTTTAAAGGATTTTTTTTTGCATTTTCTAATTCAGATTATAAAAGGCAGTCAGCCATTCAGTGTGGAGACAGTTTACCACATAAACTTGTTTGAGGGGCAAGAGGGGTAGAGAAAAGGTAGCTAAAGCTTTTTCACATTTTTACTCTGAAAAGGGGGGAAGAACTTGCTCAGTGTTCTCCCCTAGCTGCCTTTTAAAGGGCCAAAAATAGGTGTGTTAATAAAAATAACCTTGACACCTGTTTTTACAAAGAATTGTAAAGCACCGGAATGATACTCTGATTCCTACATATTGTCAGCTGTCACGTACCTGGTGTGTATGGTATCTACGTCACAGATTGTCTGCAACTGAATTTTCCACCCAGGGCAATTTCCCCCTAAGGCACATTTTACTACAAAAACATGTCTTATGCCACTGTGATTGGATGTTTGCACAGCACTCTAATGGAATTTAAATTTTAAAGCTCAAATTGAAACATAATTTTATAGATACATCTATTCCCCAAAGGACTGAGACTTTAAAGTCAAATATTACAGAGTTTTGGATATTCTGGTATTTTTGTTTATCCTTAGCCCAGGTCTTTAACATAATTATGCTTAATCAGGTGATTTCCTCTGATGTCCCATCAGAGATATAGAGGAAACTAGTTATATTTATAGATAACTTATAAAGCATGACTTAGGATTTTCTTTTGCTTAAAGGACATTGACAAAATCTGAGCAAGATCTGTAGATGATAGTATTGTATCATTGTTGATTTTCTAATCCTCCCAACATTTTATTTTGAAAAATTTTGAAGCATCCAATAATAATTGAAAGAGTTTTACAGCAAGCGTCCAGTTTTATGCTTGCTTCATCTATGCTTGCTTCCTCACACATCTGTCCTTGAGTCCATCTTACTTATTTCTTTTTTTAGCAAAACAGGAGAAAAGAGAGATTATTTCGGAACTTAACCTGCAAATGATTCAAGAGGAGAATTCTATGCAAATGGAAGATAAAGGAGAATAAAATAAATTTGAGAAAGATTGCACATTTGGGGAATTTGGGCAAAAGATGTATGAGAATTCTGTGTGCCATTACAACTTTTCTTTAAGCCTGAAGTCATGTCAAAATGGGTTTTTTAGATAAATTGAGATTATAAAAAGAATGTAATTAATCAAATTAGGATGTTCTCAGTATATCAGAGAAGCACTTCTTCTCAAATAAAAGGATTTTTTGTAGCCCTGTACTACAAATGATTAGGGTTTTACCTATGGTCTTATTAGGAAGGTGACATCTCTCCTAACCTAATCTGTTATCATGGAAGGTCCACACTTGGTGCTAAAACATGAAGAAAGGGAATATCTACTTTATGTTAGACTGTTTTGACTTTTACCTAGAAACCAACTGGAATGTTCACCTGCCTATTAGTACCATCTTTGTGAAGGAGTCATGATAAATTCAGGCAATGAAGAAACTCAGTGGTGATAAGACATGAGAAGACTCCACCCCTTTTATCTGTGATATAAACATATCTGTGGGAATGTGAAAAAACTTTTTTTTAAAATAGAAAGTTTAGTGGTTCTTTTTTTTTTTTTTAAATATTTTTATAGCCAGGCACAGTGGCGCGCGCTTGTAATCCCAGCACTTTGGGAGGCTGAGACAGGAGAATCGCGAGTTCAAAGCCAGCCTCAGCAACGGCGAGGCACTAAGCAACTCAGTGAGACCCTGTCTCTACATGAAACACAAAATAGGGCTGGGGATGTGGTTCAGTGGTCGAGTACCCCTGAGTTCAATCCCCAGTACCAAAAAAAATTTTTTTTTATTAGTTGTTGATGGACATTTATTTATTTATTCATTATGCCAAGAATTGAACCCAGTGCCTCACATATGCTAGGCCAGCGCTCCACCACAACCCCAGCACCGCAAAAAGTTTTAAAAAATAAAACTTAAATAAATGTGCCTGAGAGAAAAAATTTCCCCTTCAATATTATCTGTCGGTATTACTGCTTTCAGAGAAAACTCCATGTGGGTGAGCAGTGCATACTTACTTTCATAGTTTCAGGAAATCGGTTTCATACCTGATGAATAATGTCTTAGTCTGTTTTATGCTGATATACAACAGGACACCTCAGGCTGGGGGAATTATTACCAGCAGAAGTGTACTTGACTCATCGTTGTGGAGGCTGGGAATCCAAGATCAAGGGTACACATCTGGTGATGGGCACCTGGCTGTGTCATAGCATGGCAGAAAACAACACATGAGTGAGAGAAGGCAAATGTGCGAGAGAGAGAAGGAAGAGCCAAACTAATTATTTTATCAGGAACCCACTCCTGAATAATGACATTAATCTGTTCATGAGGGCAGAGCCTTCATGACCTTATCACCTCTTAAAGGACCCACCTCTCAACACTTGTTTTGGGGATTAAAATTTCTTACACTTGAACTTCGGAGGACACATTCAAGCCACAGCAAATAGTATCTTATAATAACAAGATAAACAAGCAAAATGGAACAGCAAAGCATTACACTGAATTGAGTAGCTTCCTATGAAATTATTTGTTGGAAAGGATGATCAATAATAAGGGAGGCACACTGGTGTTGTGGCTCAGTGGTAGAGCGCTTGCCTAGCATGTGTGAGGCACTGGGTTTGATTCTCAGCACCACATATAAATAAATAAAGGTCCATTGACAAATATATATATACACACACACACTCATACATATATATAAATAATAAGGGAGGATATCTTTATAGACTAGTTTGGAAATAGAGCTATTGTGGTAGAGAAAAGGGATATTAAGGAATCATCACAACACTGTATTCAGTCTTAGGGAAGTCCTCAAGTCTTGAGTTAGTAAAAGTATAGGGGGAAAAATAGAAGGGAAGTAAACTAGATGCTACATCAGAGAGAAACGTAATATTAAGTGAAACATAATGACAGGCATTTTTTTAATGGAAGAAAAATATTGTTGCTTAATAACAAATGAAAAGCAACATTGGGCTGAGGTTGTGGCTCAGTGGCAGAGCACTTGCCTCACGCGTGTGAGGCACTGGGTTCGATCCTCAGCACCACATACAAATAGGTACAACAAAAATAAAGACACTGTGTCCATGTATAACTAAAAAATATTTTAAAAAAAGAAACAACAGAAGGCACTTTTATGAAGGAAGGGTTACTAAGAAGGAAAGGAAAAGAAAAAGGAAGAAAGAGAAGTAGGAAGGGGAGGAGGGAAATTTTTTTTAAAATTTTTTTTAGTTGTAGATGGACACGATATCTTTATTTATTTTTATGTGGTGCTGAGGATCAAACCCAGTACCTCATGCATGCGAGGCGAACGCTTTACCACTGAGCTACAATCCCAGCCCAGGAGGGAAATTTTTGATAGCTTAGATATGAGTGGGAGATTTAGGAAAATCAGAGAAAATAATTTAATGAGAGGCAGGCTTATGCCTAGATCAGGCCCTTGTGGAGGAGGAGAGGAGACAAAGAGGACCAAAGACCCAGTAGCCCAATATACAATCATAAGGGCTGGAGTGTATGTAGCTCAGTGATAGAGCACCTGCCTAGTAAGCACAGGCCCACAATCACCAGTACAAAGATAAATCTCCAGTTGTATAAAATCAGAAAGCTGGGGACATTCCCAGATATCATCTTATTTCCTTTCCTTATATTCACAATCAATTGAGCTAAACCAGCATTTCCCAAACTGTATTCTTTTGGACACTAGTGTTCCAACATGATAGATTTCCCATGGAAAACGCATTCTGTAATTACAAAGTTTTAAAGAATGCCACATACTCTATGCTTTTCAGTGATACTTAACAGATGTTAGCAACTAAAAACAAATTCTTTAATAAGGAAATCTAAGTACATTTAACTTGGTATTTGGCAAACTGACCTCTTTTCTAGGAACATACTTTCTCATATCTCAGGGGACATTACTATTCTTCATAACACAATTTGGGATTGCTGGCTTAACTCTTTCTAGAAAGAAAACAATCGTCCTTCTTAATTTTCTCACCTGGTTTTGGAAATGGATTTTGGCACTTCCTAGATGTTAGCATAGTCCAACATGTTGCTGATCCCTCCTACTTAAGCCCTCTTGCTCTGTACAAATTTGCCCTGTGCAAGACAGACTCCCAAACCATTAAGAGTAGAAGGGACCTGGATAATAATCCACCAAGCATCTCCCTCTGCCATCCCTTGCCTTACCTGAGAGAAGGCTGAGAATATCACTTACTTTTAGACTGCATCCTTTCATAAGTCCTTGGCTTCTTTTCCAGACCAGAGTATAATTTCCTTTTTCTCTCTTGATTTTCTAACCTTTTTTTTTTCCCTTATTACTTTTGTTCTCTCCCCAGACTCTTCACCTGTCATTCAAGGTGTGAGACCTCAGCCTATATATACTATAATAGAAACTGACAGTACATGGTTTGGTTCCATAATAAAAAATAACAGAATCCTATGTGCATCTGATTAACTTTTAATTTTTTTATGCCAGGCTCTTACTTGTTTCTCTCATTATAGCATTCGTGTCTCATTAAAGAAGATATTGTTGACTTAGTTATCTCGGCTTTCCTAGAACACCCCTTCACACAGATCTCTTTTCCCGCTAGTGTGATGCCTTCCTTTTCTATTCCTGGGATGCTTTTTTTCCTTCCAAACTGAATTATTCTGCTTCTCCTCAGGAATCCCTGAAATATGAATTCAAAGATGAGAGTCTCTGTCTTTTGACTGCTTTCTGTGGCCCCTTTGGTGAAGCTTGGCCCAGTGTGACTAGTGTTCACAGATTCACTAAACTGATGGAGGTGGTGTTAACAAACTTAGTAGTTTAAAATTTGGTGAAGTTATTTTTAAAATACTCTATTTAGTGTATTTGAAATATATTTGAAATATATTTCTGAGACAGGAGAATGTATTTGAAATGTTTAGTTAAGGATAATCTTTTCAACTGTACCTATTGTGGTTTTAGCACATTAGCATTCAAAACAGGTCATGTTTCATTTGAGAAAATTCATAACTTACAGAGGTAAATAGGACTGAAGAGGATAGTATTTTATATTCTAGATCATCAGATGGTGTTAGATACAGGGCAAGCAGAAAAAGTGAAAGAGGGAGCCCGTTGTGTCCAGGGCCTGCTTCAAAAGATACGACGGCAATACACATGCCTGGCGAGTACTCCCACCGCTGCATATGTATGAGGTGCTTCCCTTCTGCTGCTGCACGGAGGCCAATCGAACAGTGTCAGAGAAGGCTTTCCTGTTCCTCGGGGGCAATTCTAATGAAAAATTGGTTTGCTGCAGGATACCAGCAGCCACTTCAGGGAATTCTAGTGTTATCCCCAAACATGTCACAGGATCTTACTCTGTAGATCCAGTGTATGTGAATGAAATGCCGAGTCTGAGCATGCCAACGGGGAACAAAAGAAGACATTAGGAAATGACACCACCGATGCCACAAAGTCAGGACCAAATCTAAGCAAAAGTGATGATATTCCCAGTCAGAGTATTTCTGAATGGCAGGTTTGCTCATCTACTGGTGATCAGTAACCAGGATAAATAAAACAGAATGGTGAAAAACCTGCTTTCACAAGAGTATATTTCAGAATTGGCTTAAGTTCTTTTCATTTAGGTCAAGTCATCAAAGTGCTGGCCAAAAAATGAGAGATAACATGTAGAGAATAGTGAAATGGCCTCAAGGAACATTGTTTGAGATGCTGTGTTATGCTAGTTAGGGCTATTAGGAACCTTGAAAATCACCAAGGGGTTGCGTGGTCCTTTTCTGCCTGAGAGGTGTAAATACTCAGATGTAACATGTTTCACTTCCTTATGTATTGCAGTGTTATGTTATTGTTTCTAGAGCAAAAATGCCATTTATTGCAGAAATTCAAAAACAAAGGAGTTAGCCAAATCTAACCAGAGACTAACAGGACTAAGTTTCATTGCTAGGATTGGAATTTAGTCTAATTGTTTCAGTTAATACCAAAGTAAAGCATTTGGGTCTTGACAAAATTTGAGTGGCTATAGTGCAATTTATAGCATCAGTAAGCACCTTGTACTCCATGATACGAACTTTAGAACTTCTTCAGGAACATGGCAGAGTGTCAGTTAAATTCCTCCGATTCCTACTTCTAGCAGACTTTGCCTGGATTGATCATATCCAAGTTTCTTGTGGACCTAGTTCAATCCTCCTTAGGTTATAAAAGACCATCTTTTTTTTGGTATTGTATGCATGTTTATCAAAAATTAGCTTTTGGGTTAGTCTATATCTCAAATGAAAAAAAATTGTTTCATTTGACATGATACTTAATTTTGGTAGGATTTTATTTGAAATTCAGATTTCAAGCCCATCAAAAAGTACCTGTACTGCCATACTTAAAAACTGACATTTTTTCCTCTATGTCCTACAAAGCATTAAAAGCAGTTCCTTCTTTTTCTCAGAGAAGATAAAGCAAAACCAGTAACTGAGAAATTAGCATCCACAAAAGTTCAAAAATGAAGTATGTGAATATCAAAGACTCCAAATTAAAAACAAACAAACAAAGAAAAAAGTAGATTAGATTTCCAGAATGGGAAAAGCTTTTATTATACTCCCTTTCTTTTTCTTGCCTTATTTTTGACCAAATGAGTTTGTCTTTAAACACAATTTTAGCTTCTTACATGATTTGTGTATTTGCTGCTTACAGTGATGATATATTGATTTTGTCATAAAAAGTCTTGCACTGGCTTGCATTACTCTGAGATGTTATTTTAGAAATTGGTGATGTGCATCTGTGAGAGCCTGTCATGGTATGCAGGAAGCAGTGCCATTAAGCAGGTTATCACCATCTGCTCCTACCTGCAGTCATTCTCAGTACAACATCATCATTTTTTTCTCCTATAACCATCCATTGCTATTTTTTTAAAAAATCGGTTTTCCGTATTAGGATTTTATTCATATTTGTTAAATTGTCTTTGCCAAGTCATGTGATATATACTTGTAATTATATGGAATCCCTTCCGTAAGAAATTGAGTCAAATAGGTTAGTGGGATTTAAAAGGCATTCGAATGGACACATAAATTATGCACAGACAGCTATTTCAGGGGATAGCTGCTTTTCTGAATTGATAAGAGATGAAGTCCTTAGACAATCTTCTCTTAGTTTTAGGAAGATTCTTTTATTTTTCCCCTGTAGATTTGCCCAACTCACCAACTGCACCAGAGGCTATATGATAATGGCTACATCTCTTACAGAAGATACTGCAGAACTTGAGCCCAGACCCTCAGGAGGCCCACCTAAGAGGCCACTAGGATATTCTAATAGAGGGGTATTTTGGTGCCTCTGTAAGGAAGCTTTTAAAGCATGGGGCACATTTTTTAACCCCTGCAGCTAATTAGAGTGATGAGGTTAAACAAATAGTTAATTTTCTTCTTGTGTACCAGTTGAGATCACACAGGTGAAAAAGCACATGGTCACATGCCATATGCACTTGTGCTTTGTGCTCTGCTCTTCAGTAGTCTTTTCTGTTGGACCCTGTTTATTTTTTTGTGTGGTGCTGGGGATCGGAAGCAGGATGTGCATGCTAGGCAAGCACTCTACCAACTAAACTATGTCCCCAGCCCGAACCCTGTTTATTTGTAAGGTAAAGATTAGTTTCCCTGTCAGTCTGTATATTTATTACAAACATTTCAGGGACAAAACCATTTGCATTGTGATTTGTGTAAACTTTTTACTATTTTGTAGAAATTAGGAAGAAAACATGGTAAGGATAATGATCTCTTTCCTAGTTTCTTTCTTTCTTTCTTTCTTTTTTTAAGGCAAATCCTGAAGTGTTACTTACAAATATGGAGCTCTTCTGTGTCAAGATTTCACCTTACTAAATAGCTTTATGGAGCACCACCACAGACAGTGTCATTAGCCCAAGTACCTGGAGCAAGAACATATTCAAGTGTTTTTGCAAAGAGTAATCTACGGTCTTGTTAGCTTTCCATATACTTTGATATCTCCTACTTCTTTAGTCAGACTGAGTGCTTAAAAAAGTCTCATGTTGCACTAAACTAGAGTTATGAGAAGATAGCATATGTACCCTTTAAAAATTAACAGCTATATATTTTATGGTCTTAAAATCTTATTTTTTTTCTCTATAGATGCCTATGTATTCCATTTTATTTGTGCTGCATGTGTGATTTTTTTTATTGCCATTGTTTTGGCAATGCTGTCAAACCCAGGTCCTTGCACATGTTAGGTAAGTACTCTACCACTGAGCTATACCCCGAGCCCTATTTTTTCTGATTTTTTGTAGACATTTTGATACTTCACCCTTAAATATTTCAGTTTTTATTTTCATCGTAACCACAGTTCAAATATCATACTCAGGAAACTTAAAATCAATACTAAGCTGTTCTCTAATAGAGTACTTCTTAAACTATGGTAAAAAATCAGTTTTAAAACTTTCTAATTCACTGCTAACTGGTACTTTTGTAAAATACAATAAAATGAATTACTAGTAAAATGAAATTTAAAAACCCAGCATAAACGAAAGTACAAACCCAATTGTTTGATATTTGGACTCAACAGACATAAAATTACTTTGTCAGGTTTCTATAAGAGTTTCTAAATGTTTACTCTTGATTTTTGTTCTTGTCTCATTACTGACAGGTTACAGTTTACAGTTTAACATGACTCTGAACTTTATTTTCGGGTAACACTAATGCTCACATTTCCTTAGTAGACCACCACTTATGTTGTTGTTGTTGTTACCACTTACATTCTTTAGAATGAGTCTTTTGTTTTTAATCAGGGATCCAGTCAAGAATTACTCATTGTACCTGGTTGCCATCTCTTTTTGTTTAATCTACCACAATTTCCTGGTATTATTTGGCAGGGATGTGTGTGTGGCAGGGTGTTAACACTTTTATTGAAGAGTCCAGGCCCGTTGTATTGCTGAATGTCCTGCAGTTTTTATTTATCTGGTTGTTCTCGTATGACCAAGTCCATTTCTATGAGAATGCTTTATTGTGCCTTTGTCATGTGGCACGTCATGGTGATCTGCCCCATCATAGGTGATGTTAACTTTGATCCTTTTTTGAGGCAGTGCCTCCTTAGTTTATTTTTTAAGTGCTTTAGGTCTGTATTCTAGGTAGTAGAATCACATAATGATTCTGCTCAATTTATTAAACATCTGCAAGGGCTACCAAGTTTAGGCAGTGGATTACAAAAATGAATAAGACCTAGTTTTCTTGAAGACCTAGTTTTTGAGAATAGGTAAGGTTTAGAGAGGTAAGAGAGGTGTTGGATAAGAGGGAAGGAATAACTTAAGCAAAGGTGCAGAGGCAGGAAAAAACATACCGTGTTCTGGAATAGCAGTTAATTCAAAGTGGTTGGAGGAAGGATATAATAGGAGGTGAAGTACAATTGTCGAGGGCCTTGAATGTATGCCTTCCCCTTGAGTTTAGGCTTTATTTTACAGTTACTGGGGAGAAGACGCTGGGAAACTCAAAGCAGAGAAGCGATATGGTAAGATTTCCTTTTGAGAAAGATTATTCTGCCAGCAAAGAGAGATGTCTGTCCTACGTGGAGAGATAACAGTTAGGAAGATGTTACAAGTTGCCTTAGTTCAAGGCCTGGATTACAGCAGTGAAGTGTAAGTACTAGACAATGGCAAGACTGATTATATATACAGAGCGAGGGGATGAGGAAGTGGACATGTCTAGGATTCTCAGCTTGGGCTACCAGGGTATCATTAAGATGGGAAGCTACAAGAAGAGGAGATGATGATGAGCAGGCCAGATTTGAGGTGTTGATGTGACATTAAGATAGAACTGTTTGTCATAGAATTAGAAATACAAGTGTGGGGTTGCAGGAGAAGCCGGATCTGGAGATACAGATTTGTTGACCTCTGCTCTGTTCTAGGCACTGTGTTAAGTTGTCAGGAGCGGTGTGCAAAATTAATAATTACTCGGAGGCGGATTGTCTTTAAATGCAAGTGTATGTTCAATCACAACAATCATCAAATATAATTAATTAATGCAAAAAAGTATTGGGTGTGCTGGAGCACCCCAACTAGCATTTGATGTGCAATAATCAAACACGATAGGTAAGTTACACTATCCTGGGGCAATTAGGCATTACCTGTAATTCACACAATCCTAGGGCAACCACGAGCCTCAAAGTACTTCCGATGCCTGGTGACTTCTCTTAGCCAAAGAGCAAACGTTGTCCTTGTCTGGTGGTTCTCTTCAGCCAACGGCTGGACCTCAGGGAATGATGGAGTTGATCCAGAGACAGCAAGGTGGCCGGTCTCACTGATGTCCTTGGAGCAAGCCCAAAATGTGGCAGGGCAAGCAGTTTAAAAGCAGTTCCAAGTTGGTGGCGTGGGCTGAGTTGGTGGTGTGGGCTGGTGATTGGTTACACCCAGTAAAAAGCCAATGTCCGTTGGTTATGTCCAGTGAGATAGTATAATTGCAACTGGGCCTTTCTTTGTGCATGTGCACGGGCTGAGCCTCCTATCATTTGTAACCAGTAGGCCTGCTGTTAGGTGCCCCTCACTGCCCCTTTGTCGATTACATGGGCTGAGCCCCTTGCAGCCCTCGATTGCATGGGCTGGGGTCTCTATCAATTGTAGGCCTACAGTTAGATGCCCCTTGCAGCCCCCATCTGTTGCAAGCAGGCATGAGTAAGCAAGTTAATGGCTACTGTGCCTTATGGCCAGCTACCCAGTGGGTTCCCAGCATGTCCAGGCATGTCCATGGCATATGCTCCTTACGTAAGTACTCTTTGGGTATGACCTCATCTAATTTGCGCAGCAGCCCTGTGAGGTGATACCATCACAGGTTGAGCATACCTAATCTGAAACCCCAAATTCGAAGCTCTCCACAGTCCAAAACTTTTTGAATTTCAAGATGACACATGGAGCATTTTGGATTTGGTGTTCTCAGATTAGGGGCACTTTCTTAGTTAAGTTTTTGCTGATATTCTAAAATGCAGAAAACTCCGAAATCTGAAACATACCTGGAAGCATTTTGAATAAGGGATGTTCAACCTGAATCTTCATTTTAAAGGTGAGTAACTTGTGTGGGGCCATAAAGGTAGTCACGAGGGCCAGAGTTCTATCCCTATTCCATGAAGGAAGTAATTGTAACATGCAGATTTAGTAGTTACCCAGGCAGTGAGTCTATATGGGGAAAAAAAGAGGGCCCAGAGAGAAGATTGAAAAGTATCTGAATATAAAAGGATCTAGGAAGGCACTTTGAGGGACATGGGAAAGAAAATCAAGAAAGTAGGGACAGGAGAGCAGATGGTTCCAAGAAGAGCACAGGCCATAGTGCATTTGCACAAAGAGATCAGGAAGGACAAAGGCTTGATAGGTCTGAGGGAATTTGACCACATGAGGGCAAACAGGGTAAAGATGGCATGAACTTAGGCAGAGCCTGTGGTTCAAGCTGGATTCTCTCCAGCAAGAACGAGCGGTTCAGGGATAGGAATTGTCAAGATCAAAAGGAGGAGGGGCAGAATAGTGTGAGGGAGAACAAAGTAGAAAGGGTTTACCATGGATTCAAGAATGGACAGGAAATAGGGCCGCTATGACTAGTTAATAGTCTCCTGGAAGTCTAGATGGAGTGAAGTACCTTGAGTGCGCCGTTTGCTTATGATTTCTGTACATAATGTTTTTGAATGAATATTAAATTTAAGATGCTTTTGGTCTTTTTCTTTTGGTATATTGTATATTCAATTTTAAAATGAAGAGAAGGTGAGAATTCAGTTACTCCTTGAATTTTGTAATCAATCAGTAAATAAAAACTGCTCTAGGCCTGGGGGTCTTGCTCAGTGGTAGAGCACTTGCCTAGCACATGTGAGACCTGGGTTTGATCCCCAGCACTTGCCAGGTTGGTGGAGAACTGCTCTGAAATTTGCCTACGCCAAACTAACTTATGGATATCTACCTCTTTTCCTTTGGGGAAATTTTGTTAGCTAATACATTGCTTGAAGTATCATCTCTATTCTGTAGGTGTCAAGAGAAGCAAAAGGACCTCATCCAAACTTCATGAATTTAGAAAGGAGAAGCGATGCTTGGTACCAAATGGGAGATGTTTTTGAAATCCTAAAATTCTAGAGCCAGAAGGTATCTTAGAAATCTCCAATCTTCTTATTTCAGCAATTGATTCATGGAACTCATAAATACCAAACTACTTGCCAGGCTGAGAAGTAAAGTTACCAATTAAAATAGTTAATTCTTGTCTTTGGGGAGCTCATGATCCAATGGGAAGATCAAAGAGCTTTGTAACTTCTTGAAGAAGTTTAATGACAAAGGGAAAGAGAACTATAAATTAGCAAGTGTCTGTTTTCTTTTGGGCACTGTATTGATTAGGAGAGTTAGTTTTTACAATATTTACAGAAGAGACTTGAGAATGCTTGCTTATTAGTAAGTAGGAGGGAGGGAAAGGAGTCAGTAAAGAGGGACAAAGTATTCATTGTTCAATTATTTTAATCATTCCAGTATCCCCAGCAATTCAGTCATACAATCAACCAATCATTATTATCCCCAGTCCACTGGGTATAGGAGAGAAGGGCGGTGAACTTGCAAAGCTAAGAGGAAAGAGAGGCACAGGCCTACATTTATTTTGATTTCTTTTCTTTGACTTCTGGGCACCAAATCTTTGCACACTGGTTTAAGAAACTTGCTCTTTCTTCTAGAGCTAAGACTTTTTTGCTTTGTTTTGTGATTGTTATTGACTTGCATTATTGTGAATTAACCAAAAGGCAAAACCCCAAAAAGCATACTTTAAAGGCAAATGTAATTTAATTTGGGGTTTTCCACATCACTATTCCTAACAGTATCAAGCAGAAAGGAATGATTGCATTAAAATCAGGAAACAAAGATTTGGGTTTTGCCACTTACCTGTATTTTTGAATAAATCACTTAATCTAGTTGAACATCACTTTATTCTTCTGCAAAATAAATATCTTCATAATATTGTGGTGAGGCATAAGTAATATAATGTATTTAGAAGAAAAGGCATTGTAAGTTGTAATATCGGTTGGATTTAAAGAATGCTGGGATTTAAAAAATAGTGAATATCTTGGTCTGGTAGAATACCTGGTCCTAGGTGGACTTAATTATTGAATTATTAGACTTCCATGATTAATTATTTCTTAGAAATGCCTAAGAGACTGCTTTATAAGTATACATCAGGAGAGAGCCTTAGTTTTTTTTAAAATACTTTTTTTAGCTGTAGATGGACATAATATCTTTTTATTTATTTATTTATTTTTATGTGGTACTGATGATCGAACCCAGTGCCTCACACATGCAAGGCAAGTGCTCTACCACTGAGCCACAACCCCAGCCCAAGAGAGCTTTAGTTTTTATCTTTGAAAGATGATGCTAATGATTATTTTTTGGTACTGGAGATTGAACTCAAGGGCACTTGACCACTGAGCCACATCCCCAGCTCTATTTTGTGTTTTCTGTAGAGACAGGGTCTCACTGAGTTGCTTAGTGCCTCGCTGTTGCTGAGGCTGGCTTTGAACTTGCGATTCTCCTGTCTCAGCCTCTCTAAGTGCTGGGATTACAGGCTTGCACCACCGCGCCAAGCTGATGATTATTTTTTTTACAGTTGACTCGCAAACTAAGAATATCCCTCCGCCCCTGTTTCTTCTAGAGTGATATTGTTAAGTGACTAAATGAATGTTCCTTAGACTTTCCCCAATTATTTTTATTCTGTTGAACTGCTAAATAAATTAGGATACTTAATAAAAACAGTGTAAAGTGGGGCTGGGGTTGTAGCTCAGCAGTAGAGCGCTTGCCTAGCACAGGTGAGGCACTGGGTTCGATCCTTGGAACCACATAAAAAACAAATAAATAAAAAATAAAGGTTGAATTCTTAAAAAACAAATCAAAACAAAACAACTATAATGTGACTGTTGGCCCATCTCTACTTTACAAGGCAATACTGAGCATGTAATTGCACAGGCCAGAACAATGCACGGTGACGGGAGAGTTCCACTAGATCAAATGACCCTTATCCCCAGGGGTCAAAGAGTAAAATAGTATAACTGAAACATTTCACAAACAATCTTGTAGTGGGTAAGAGCATAGACTCTGTAAAATGGATACTAATAGTACCTATCTCACTGGATTGCCTTGAATATTAAATTATATAATACACAGTTAACATTCTTAGAACTGTAAGTACCATAACAATCTTTGCAGCTGCTTAATGTTGTTAAATGCTTAGATGTTAAGTTGTATGGCTTAGGCACTTGATGTAATAGAGTTTCACAGATCATGCTAGGCAGATAGAATAAAGAAGTTTATAGAGGAGTTAGGACTTATCAGAACCCTCAAGGGTAGATGGACAAAGAGTTGGGGGAGAGAAAAGTACTTCAGAACCAGGGAACATCATCAACAAAAGCTTAAAAATGGGAGGCCAAAGCCAGGCATGGTGGCACACATCTGTAATCCCAGCGACTTGGAAGGCTGAGACAAGAGAATTGGAAATTCGAGGCCAGCCTGGGCAATTTAATGAGACATTGTCTCAGAATAAAATAAAAAGGGCTGGGGATGTAGCTCAGTGGTTGAGCACTTGTCTAGCATGCAGTAGGGGACAATAGGTACTGGCTTCTATCCTCAGTCCCACTAAATGGGGAAAAGAAAAGCTTAAAAATGGGAACCAATTTGTTGAGTTCACAGAGCCGGGAAGAGACCAACCTGATTAATGGGACTGATTAAGGTGGAGGGTGAATATTGGTCAGATCAATGTGGAATGAGAGTGAATAAATTAGACAAAGAATGTTAGGGTGAAAATATCATTTCGCAGTTGTAGTCGCATTCACTTACTTAAATAGAACAAAAGTTGTATTATTCAGATTTATGTATGTGAGCTGTATAAGTACACTCTTTTCATTTTAATTTTCTTTGTTTTGTTTTATTTTGGTACTGAGGATTAAACTCAGGGACACTTGACCACCGAGCCAACTTCCCCAGCCCTATTTTGTGTTTTATGTAGAGACAGAGTCTCACTGAGTTGCTTAGGGCCTCGCTGTTGCTGAGGCTGGCTTTGAACTCACGATTCTCCTGTCTCAGCCTCCCAAAGTGCTGGGATTGCAGGTGTGCGCCACCACGCCCGGCTCATTTTAATTTTATAAATAAATATGCTGACATTTGGGGAGGTTTGACTTGTCCAGCAGCATCCAGGTTTTTATACCTCAAAGTTACTCCCATTTCCATCATGTTTTGCTGTTTCTTTTCCTTCCCTAGATTTACAGGTAGTTTGGACAGCCAGACAAGGTAGGCACTTTCCCTTTCCTCTACTCTTGACCCATGGAGTAGCTTTTAGGCCATTAGCACTTCACTAGTGAAGCAAATCTGGGTCAAGATGAGATGTACACTGTGTATATGAGAGAGAGACTTCCTTAGGAAAGCAAGAGAGGAATTTCGACTAAATTTCACTAATCTCAGATTCAGGCTATATATGGCCCATAGTGGCCTGGATATGTTTCACAATATGAAACGTAGCTTTTTTATTTTAGATAAGCAGTCTGCCCCGCCACAAGCACACATGCACGTGCACACAGGGAAATGTCAATTGAAGATCTCCCAGATGTTGCAACATTTTATTGGATTATCAACTGAGTATTATATATTATCAAAGTATGTGTAAACAAATACACATTGTGCAGGAAGGTGCTAAATGTTTTTTTTTTTTTTTTTTTTTTTTTTTGGTACCAGGGATTGAACTCAGGGGCACTCGACCACTGAGCCACATCCCCGGCCCTATTTTGTGTTTTATGTAGAGACAGGGTCTCACTGAGTTGCTTAGCGCCTCCCCGTTGCTGAGGCTGGCTTTGAACTCGCGATTCTCCTGTCTCAGCCTCCCTAAGTGCTGGGATTACAGGCTTGAGCCACCGCGCCCGGCTGAGGTGCTAAATGTTAAAGTTAGCATTCTCAGATAGAAAATGGAATAGTTACAAGTTACTTTTCTGAACTTGGCTGTGTTAATCTCCACCTACCAGTCAGTAAGTAAAACAGCAACGAATGGATTTTACTCAAAGTTTATGTTCTTACCTGGAATGGTGATCCCAAGAAATACAAAGAGAAAAAATAGAAGTAGATGGGCTACCACAAATATAAAATAAGGTAACAGGGATTGTTATGATAGATTCTTGTGCCTTCTTAGGGATTCTGACATTCCACAGAGTAAAATGAAGAAGCCCATTATCTTAAAACTTGAAAATGATACAAATAAATCATTGAAATTAAAGAAAAAAATTATCCATTGTTAGATTCTGTGAAGGGTATACATCTTCTTTCTCATCAATCAGTATAACTGAGTGAAAATCACAATAGATTTAACATTTTTATTAGTGGTTTGTTTTAATGTGAAAAAATTAATGGTATGACTATGGTAAAATATAGTTATATCTTCTGAGAAGTTCTGCCGAGTCCTAGCTTCAGCGCTGTGCCTAGGCTCTTGAAGGCCAGGCCCCTTTTCCTCTTAGAGGATCACCATTGCTCTGCATGATGTTGGGCTGACAGTAAGTGTGCAGTGAACTAGTGTGGGCAGATGGGGCAGTCATACCATGGCTAGAGGGAGGAAGGAGCACTTTTGAATAGTCACTCAGTATTTTAAGTGTTTTTATAATAGGGAATCATCTGTAAAAGGGCCTTGCAAAGTAGCTCTAAAGATTAAAACTCTGTGGAATGTTTGGCATAGTCTAGGCACTTAATAAAAAATCATAGCCATTATTATTGTTTAAAAATTTTTATTGACTTGTTTTGACTTTAAGTTTGAATTTTCTTGATCTTCTGAAACATATTGTTACTATGTATAGATTTCTGTTTTGTGCCTTTGAAGCAAACAATAAAAATATTGTTCCCTCCTAAGTGAGAATTGCTTGTCTTAAAATACTTTTGTGCTATTTTGATTGTAGGCAAATTCATCACATTAAGCTACTTCCCTAATTAATATAAGCATATCCTTTAAAATAAAATATTTGACCAGCTTAAGAGATTGTAGTAATGTGTTGTAAACTAGGTTTAGCTGAAATCTCACTGACCCCACTAGATGGCGTTAATTCATTAAGTGAGAACTTCATCCTGTAGCTCAGCTCTTGTGTACATTTTGAATGTATTGGAGAGTTAGTGTGATGGTGCATACACTCTTAGACCCCTTGCTATTTATGTAGAGTGCTTTGAGGATCTTTCGGAAAGTTTAAGAAGATCAGAAGACTAATTTGTTCACACTGGAACTATTTAAGTAAGCTGCAGTATTTTGTTAAGTGCTTGTTAATTCTAGCTTTGACTTAGCCTTTACTCTAATTGTGTACTTAGCTGAAAGATTATGAATTTACTATTTTCTCATAGTTCATTGCCAAATTTTCATAATTCTTGTTTGATTTTCTGGAAACACTGGAAAATATGAAAATAGGAAGCAGACACTTATTAAAGTAAATAATTCATATCAGATTTAATTTTAAAATTATTTTTTATTTATAGGAACTAGATCAGCACTAGTCCACTTTAAGTTGTTCTGGTTCTTTAGGCATAAATGTAATCCCAGCAGCTTGGGAGGCTGAGGCAGGAGGATCGTGAGTTCCAAGCTAGCCTCAGCAAGAGCAAGGCACCTAGTAAGAATCCTGTCTCTAAATAAAATACAAATAGGAATGGAGGTGTGGCTCAGTGGTCGAGTGCCCCTGAGTTCAATCCTCAGTACCAAAAAAAAAAGAACATCCCAATTTTTAATTCTCTTGTCTCAATTTGAAGTATTATCTACGAAGACCATTTTATATTGTATCAGTCTATTTTCAAAGCTTAAAAATTGTACTTTCCCACAGTTACTTGTAGGCTCTAAATAATTAAGCTATCTTTCTCACTTATTTTATTTCCTTGTTATTTTTAAGAGTTCTGAAGTTGAGGTTTTTTTAAAGAAATGATGATGAGTACATTTCATATGCAAAAAATGTGTCCACATTTCCGGGGTGCCTCCCACCCCCGCTTTATGATCAGATCCCTACAGCTTGAGTAAGTTGTTTCAGAATTGAGATGTTCCATCTTGAGCTGTAGAGGCTTAATTGTGCTACAAATAGTCTTATTCATTGCTCATGAGGAATAAGCTATTGGTGCTGATGGTCCCCTTAATGTTTGTTTAACCATTCCAGTGTAAGGCAGTTCACACTTCATGGTAACAAGATCACTGATTGTTTCATTTAGTGGTATGTAATAAAAAGCTGAGACTAATCAGGAAATTTTTCTAGAAGATTCAAAATAACCTGTTTTATAAGTCTGAGCAAGAGGAAGGGCTGAACATTTAGTTCCCATTAATCAAATCAATATCTTAAATGAGGATTTTGCATTCTCTTACAATCTTAGAAAGTTTCAACCAAAAGACCAACTGCCTAAAGTTTAGTATATATAAGGCATAAAACTACATTGTGACTTACAAACCTACGTCTAATCATAACTTATGCACACATTAATGCTTATGTGGTATGTATACAGGCATATATAAAAATGTACATAATCTTATTTTCCATAGTCAGAGAAGTTTGTGATGAGAGAAATTGTATTGTAAAAGGAAAAAATAATCATCATTGCATAGCACTTGAGCTCATTTCCCTATGTTCCTTTTTTTGAGGAGGGGATAAACAGAAGAATAAATTTTGTGTGAATGTAGTTATATGTGTGTAGTGAATGAGGAAAAGGAAAAGATCATCTTCTCAGAAGGTGTTAATCTCTGCTTTACAAACAGATCTTGGATGATGAGTCTCTTAGTCATGAGGAGATAGATGGAAAGCTGTCTAGTCCTGGAAAGGATGTACAGGGTCCATCCAGAGTAAAATTTAAGTACTGTGACAAAGTAAATACTTCTGTGCTGGGCAAACCAGTATAAAGGAAAATGAGTTTCAGATGGGTGTGGTTCTTTAAAACTGTTACATTGAAGAAGCATATAGGATATTCTGTTATAGCCATTGATCAAATATTTTAGTTCAAGAAATATCAACACTTGCATATTTTAAATAATTTTTAATATAATCTTAGAGCAGGGACTTTTGTCCTCTGCCCTCACCTTCCCAGAGTCTCTCATTTCTATTTCCCTTTGTTTGAAAGTCTAAACTTTATTTTTTACCGTGTCCAAAACATCTCGGATCAATTCTCTTTGTTCGTACAGAAATACCATCTGTGATGTCAGACCATTTCTTAAAAAATAAACTGTTGTTAAGAGTTTGTTTGCATTAAATTATTTGACTTTTATGAAAAACATTGATGAATACTTTTTGAGATTCTTACCAGTATATATAATTGAATGATTCTTTAAATTTAAGGAAAATAAACTTTAAAACTTTTAATTGGAATGAAGACTGTACACATTTATGTGTGATGTTTTTAATACGTTTCAGTACATCGTGTAATGTTCAAGTTGGGGTAAACATATGTATCTCCTGAAACATTTATCATTTCTTGGTGGTGACAATATTCAAAATCCTTTCTTCTGGCTTCTTTGAAATATATGCTGCATTATCATTATGTATAGTCACTCTATCTTACACTACAATCCCAGAACTTAAATTTTATCTAATTATAACAGTGTGTGTCGATCAACCTTTCTGTGTTCATCCCACCTTTCTACTCTTCCCTGGCCTCTGAAAGAATTTTATTCATTGGTATATCTTTTCAATTTTCTACTTTGTGACTCCATTTAAAAAAAAAAAACAACTAATTTTGAAGCGGATATTCTGAAATTACCACTTTTCTAAAAATACCACTTACAGCTGAAACTTAATATATCGAAGCATTTTTGTTCTGGAGATGATGCATATTTTCATAAAGATGTATTTCTAAATGGAAACAGCACTGAGGCTTCTGAAATAGGGAACCTTTCCAAAACAGGCTGTGGTTGCCTGGGTGAAGAATATTAGGTTGCAACACTCAAATAGGAAATCCTGGCATAGGAAGCAATTGATGAAGGGCAAATGTCTGCAGTCTAACGAAGCTCTTAAAGGCACTTGCGTGGGTCTGCCCACAAAGCCTTGCCAGTAGCTTTCTGATTAAGTGCTCTGTACTCTGTAGTGTGCTGAGCCATGCTCACACTTCCATCTTTGCTTCTGTTCTGCATAATACATCTTTCGTGTTTTTAATCTTCTGTAAGTGCTAGTCATCATCCTAGTGAGGACTGTAGCCTTTGCTCAGCCCGCCCTTGGTGAAAATGTCATCTTGATAATGAGCAGCAGGGCAGCTTTGTGGTGTTTTAAAAATGAAGTTCATCAGTATTTTAAAACTATCAATTTATTATTTAGTATCACTGTTGGTTCTATGGATATGGAATATTTTATAACTCTAATTTTATAAAAGTTTTTCTCTATTTTCTATTTTTTTTGCATGTTTCACTGACACAATTTTATTAAAATTGTACATAGATCTTATACTTAAAGAAAAATTTCCAGGGGCTGGGATTGTAGCTCAGCGGTAGAGTGCTTGCCTCGCATGCGTGAGGCCCTGGGTTCGATCCTCAGCACCATGTACAAAGCAATAAAATAAAGACATTGTGTACATCTACAACTAAAAAAAAAAAGAAAAAGAAAAATTTCCAGGCTGAAGTTGTAGCTCAGTGGTAGAGCACTTGCCTGGCACATGTGAAGCACTGGGTTCCAACCTAGCACCACATAAAAACAAATAAATGCATTGAATCCACATACAACTAAAAAAATATTTTTTAAAAAAAATTTGTTCCCCCCGTATCAAAATAGTTACATTTTTAAAATACCTTGAAAAACTTTAATATGATTATTTCAGTATGTATTAAATACTCTTCTTTTTTTTTTTAAATATTTATTTTTTAGTTGTAGGTGGACACAATAGCTTTATTTTATTTTTATGTGGTGCTGAGGATCGAACCCAGTGCCTCCCGCGTGCTAGGCGAGCACGCTACCACTGCACCATAACCCCAGCCCCTTAAATACTCTTCTAAATATGAATCATTTCTCTTCCATCCCTCCTAGAATCTTGCTTTCTTATCATGATCACTTTTTCTCTTTTTCAACATCTTTAACAGTTATCCCAAAGAAGCCCTAACAGGAAAAAAGTGGTGACTAGATTCACATAATGTGAAAAGAAAACTAATATTCTAGTTTTAACATTTTTTAGTCTTTAGCCCAAGCTCTTTCCTCCTTACAGTATAGATACAAAGTTTTCTTGGCTATGTTTATTTAAATGTACTCTTTATAAACAGGTTTCCTTTTCAAAACAAGAAATATCTTTGTTTTTAAAAAATTCTATTGAGAAAATTTATTCTAGGCCTGTTTTTACAATGTCATCACTTCTCAAAATCATTTTAAATGGATTTATGTCAGTTGGGGGAGAAGAAAAAGTCATAGAAACAAACTTACCTGATATATGCAGGTCCAAAAGAGTTGGACGTCATAGTATTCAATTGCAAGTAAAATTTCTGTAGTAGATATGTATTTATTCAGTTAATTCTTTTTTTTTTTTTTTTTTGGTACCAAGGATTGAACTCAGGGGTACTCAACCACTGAGCCACATCTCCAGCCCTATTTTGTGTTTTATGTAGAGACAGGGTCTCACTGGGTTGCTTAGCGCCTCGCTGTTGCTGAGGCTGGCTTTGAACTTGCGATTCTCCTGTCTCAGCCTCCCAAAGTGCTGGGATTATAGGTGTGCACCACCACACCCGGCTAATTCATTTTATTTGAATTTGTTTAATTTGAGGTGTGTTTTTAAAAGGTACCATCAATCTACTTAGTGTTGTAAACATTGGGTATTTGTGTTTTTGTTTGGGCAACTTTTTTTTTTTAATATATATATATTTTTAGTTATAGTTGGACACAATGTCTTTATTTTATTGCTTTATATGTGGTGCTGAGGATCGAACCCAGGGCCTCACGCATGCGAGGCAAGTGCTCTACCGCTGAGCTACCATCCCAGCCCCTTGTTTGGGCAACTTTTATTTTCTATTACAAATACAGAATTTTGGCTTTTGGAAAGAAGGAATTTGAGTAAGTGTAAACCACAGGCTCTGTGAAGGAGGTCTGTCAGCTCCCTGCTGTATATGTATCATTTGTGTAGATATGTTTGTACGTACAATATTTTGAGGAGACAGAGTCCTTTACTATGATCCTTAAAGGGTATACAACACTCCCTCTCCCCAGTGGTGAGATCTATAAATCAGTTGTTACTAAGTTTAAATACAAAGCATTTCCCCCCTCAAATGAAGAGGGCTATGTGTGAATTCTATTTGGGGGGAGGAGTTTACTGGGGATTGAACCCAAGATGCTTAATCACTGAGCCACACCCCCAGCACTTTTTATATTTTATTTAGAGGCAGAGTCTTGCTGACTTACTTAGGGCCTCGTTAAGTTGATGAGACTGGCTTTGAACTCGAGATCCTCCTGCCTCAGCCTCCCATGCTGCTAGGATTATGGGCATGCGCACCACTCCTGGCTTCTTTTTCTTCGCTCCCCTCCCTTCCCTTTTCCCCCTCTCCCCTTCCTCCTCTGACTTTCCTTTTCCTTTTCCTTTCTTGTTTTTAATAGGACTTTTAAAATCTAGAAGTGTTTGCTGTAATTTGTTCTCAAATCATAATTTATAAATGGAAAGAGATAGTAGATTACTGTTGGAGAGTTAATAAATTTCACAAGTTTTAGAAAGCACAAGTTAGAAATTAGTTTCTTTCTAGAGCATTAGCCATTCCAGTTATTTTGAGAACTATGTACTCTAGTCATGAAGGCCAAATATGGAAACAAATAATGAGAAGGGAGCAAAGAAAAAAGTCCCTCGAAGAAGCTCAGCTCACCATTAAAACCCAGCCCAGAGTGCCAGATTATAATGATTTAAATCACTAATGAAATTCTTGTTATTTGGAAGGGATTTTTTTTTTTTTTTACATTAAGTGAGGTAGTAATTTTCCAGTAGTCATATTTTAATGAAAGCATTTACTCATGTAAATTGGAGTTTTATTTTTATATATTAGTTCTGCTGTTTTGTTTTTACTAAAAATAGTCACTCTTTTCTTTATATTTTCTCATGAAACCCTTCAGAACCATTTCCAGAAATGGCATCATTTTGCCATAAGTATTTTGTTTTCTCCCCCATCTAGTTTTTATGAAGTAGTGCTAACTCTGCCTTAATTTGATTTGGCATCCCTGCAGTTGAACATTTGTAAGTGTCTTGTATTATGGCCCATCTGGGTTGTCATAGAAACCAAAGACCTCCATCCTCTTTCCTCTAGTTAAAAATGGAATGCAAACAGGGCTTCAAAGTGACGTTTTTCTAGTACGAGTGACAGCCCTGTGAAGTGCAGAACAGAAAGGTTTCTTATTGGTTTTATTCTCCCATGGCCCATCATACCAGTTGACTCTGATACGTACAGCTTTTCTCTTGAAAATCTGGCAAGATACTAATGGAATTTTTTAAAATGTAAGCATCAGAAAGAAGAAAAGAATATAGTTAATCCTTTTCCTGCTCTTATACAAAAATGCAGTGTTAGCCAGAAATATTTTTATTTTCCTCCCTGTTATTAGCCGGTCTGTTGAAGCCATGGGACACATGGCAGAAGTACCAATCAGTAACTACAACTTGAACTTCAGTACTAGTCCTGCTATTTATTTCCTAGGTTGGGTTAATGTGGTTTTATTTCTTTGGAACCTGCAGACCTGTTGGTTAAGTACATGGCAATAATTTGTTGGAACAAAAGTTTGTTGATACGATAATATCTAATGGGCTGTCATTGGACCTCATGACAGAACATCCTACACCCCCACTGCCATTTAGTCTGGTGGTCACAGAATCTTTGACTTCACCTTGATGGTTTTTGCCTTCAGCTTTTCTGCCAGAACCACACAGGGCTTTAAATCTTTTCTCCTTAGACTTTGGTGATGTTTCTGCTTGGAAGCAGATATGTTAATAAGTTCCCGTATATTATTTCATGTGTCGTAGTAAAATGTCTGGGGGTTTTGATTAAGACTTATTAAGCTGCAGTTGTAGCATTACTCAAAGTTTAAAATGTCAAATTCTTATTTCGACCTAGTTTTGAGTATTTCTAGTGACACAGTAGGGATTTCCGAATGTGAAACATATAATGGAAAACTGGTATAAAAGTTTATATCTTAGAAAAAATGTTTTGGAAGGATTAGATTTAAATCATCATTAGACAGTTGTACTCAGTGGGTTTTTGATCTATTTTAAATTCCTTTGCAGTTTTTCCAAATGAAAACATTATAAAATCTTTCAGTAACTCCCATAGTTTGTTAACCTAGTTTTTGGTGATTGTGTGCTTACATGTCTTTGTTTCACATCTTAACTAATGGTCAACAGTTGTTTTCAGCTATGATTTTCAAAATGTTCCAAGTATTATTATATCTTGATGAAAGAGACCCTGCAAGTCCTGATAGCATATAAGAAAGAGGTAGGATTTAGCTGCTGATCAAAAGGTAGGAGAATATATTTTCCAAATAACACTGTATTCCTTGGCATATAGTGTGGGAGTGAATAATTTGTTTTCATAGCATAGTGTGGGAAATGATGTAGCAGTTTCTTTATGCTAAATATGTTACTTTCTTCTTTATAGTTTGCTGCCTTCACTTATAATTTTACTGGTGCTTTTTTTGTTTTGTTTTGTTTGCAAGTATAAAGCAGTTTGAGAGGGCTAACATATAAGCTTCAACTTTTCAATCAATTACAGAATTAGAATCTCCTATGGATCATTATTTCCACTTGTCAATGTCTGTTTAATAATACTAGAAATGTTGCTGGTTGTTCACTAAATGTCATATGGTTGCCAGCCTTGCAGAAGACTGTGACTCTCCCTTAGCACAGTATATTGAGGCAGGTCTTTCTGTTTACCACTGCATGGCTCATCCTCTGGAAGAAAGTGAGGATGTTATGTACATTGGGGACAGGAAAGGCTTGCATAAAGTGAGACATGATGGATTTCTCACTGAGACAGAAACTCTTGGGAAGGCCTCAGTCTCTTTCATCCCTGTGCTTTGTCATCACCAAATAATTGACATACTGTGAGGTCCTTTCAAATTTTTGTTTTTAGGTGTATTTCTGCACATTATTCACATAGTTCTTCCTCTTCTGATTCCTAACTTGTACATTTTTTTAACCTCTTATGGATAAATTTTTAGATTTCCTTTTTCAAAATAAACATATTTTGAAGCACATTAGATACAAGGTGGACTCATTCTACATTCTGTTCTCAGTCTTCTTAAATGTAAAGAATAGAGCCAGTGGAGCCTAATGGAAGTACACAGTATATGCAGGGATTTGTGTTTGTTTGTTTTTGGTATTGGAGATTGAACCTAGGCGTACTTTACCACTGAGCTACATCACCATCTCCAGCCCCCTTTTTTAAATTTATATTTTTTATTTTGAAGGTCTTGCTAAGTTGCTTAGGGCCTCGCTGAGGCTGGCCTTGAACTTGTGATCCTCTTGCCTCAGACTCCCAGGTCACTGGGATTATAGATGTGTACCACCATGCCCAGCTTATGCATGTCTTTGCTTTGGGTACATATTAGTTTATCTATTTAAGCTCCTATAATCAACCACTATCATGAGAACTTGCCTTACTCCATTTCCCCCAAAATAATATTTTAATTATATTGATAGCTCATATTTAATTCTTTTTATTTAATTTTTTTCCTTGGGTTTAGCACTGCTCAAAGTATACACTCTGCCAGGTTTGTCTTCTGTTGATGATCGCACTTTCTCAATTTACTGTTCTCTTCTCTGTTTGCGTAGCTTTTTAATTCTTCCAGTAATTTTGCTTGTTGATACTCTTCAAGAAGCATAATTTTTCTTTTGCATGTATATTTCCTGTCTCATGAAAAAGGTATGTAAACTTCTTAAAGAATAGGCATGCATACTGGGTGTGGTGGTACATACCTGTAATCTGGGCAACACGGGACCAGGGTAGGAGGAGCAATTCCCAGTACCACCATTTAAAAAAAAAAAAGGGCACATAAACTTTTTTCTAATTACATAACCATATCTCTAATACTATGTACTCAGTAGACATATTCATTGAATACTATCTTCCAGTATTATTCTGCTGTCTCCTCTATTCATGGCTGTAACATCCTTTCAAAACTAAGATGAGGGGGTGATTAGCAAAGTGCATGCAAAACAGCAACCAAATTGATAATTGTGGATGATTCAGAGGATGTTCTAAGAACCTTTCCTAATACTGCATTAAATTTGTGTGCTGGGGGCTGGGATTGTAGCTCGGTGGTAGAGTGCTTGCCTTGCATGCGTGAGGCACTGGGTTTGATCCTTAGCACCACATAAAAATAAATGAAGATATTTGTGTCCATCTACAACTAAAAAAAATATTTTAAAAAATTTGTGTGCTAATAACACAGATGGAAACCCAGCTACGAGTAAGTTTCCAATCTTTGAAACAAAGACCAGAATGGTTTGTATTTGCAGTTCATACTCCTATCCTCTGGGATTCAGTAGTCTTTTTGGCCTCTCTCCATGGTAGTACACACATATTCCAGGGTAGCAGACTGATTGCTGCTGATAGCACTAAAATATTTTGATAAGAGCAAAACTATGCTTCCTCCTTCCTTACAAGCCCAATATTCAGAGATGACCTGTTTGCACATGGGCCTGTGGTGTATCATTTTTTTGGTGCAAGAACAGTAGAATAAGGTCTGACTCTAGTTGATTGAAGTGGTAGTTTTAGATTCTGATAAGAGGACCTATTGCCAGGGAGGGAGGTTGAAATTGCAGAATGAGTTTGCAGCATGAGGCAGGTCTGCCCAGCAGCAGGTTGATTTGCACTGTGAGACAAGCAGCACACATAAACAGATGGCCCAACAATGAGTCAGAGTGACAGATTCTGAACAGGTAGATTGGCTTTTGCCTGATTCTTAACATGGTTATAGAAAGTGGAATCTTAATCTGTCTGCCACTCTAAAGGCTGAAAACAAGCATTTATTGAAAGGAATCTCTTCATTGAGGTATGAAGAGCGTGCATTACTAGGCAGAAGAAGAACTCTGCCTGTCACTGCATCTGGACACTGAGAAACCAGCATCTTCAGGAGCTATTTTATGTAGGCATGAGCTGGCTTTATCTTTTGGTACATGGTCATTCAGTATCATTCTGCTGAATGCTGTAGCATGTAATGTTCAGTAAGAGAGTATTAAAATGATGTCTTTGATATTGTGGTTTTAAGAACCATAGGCCTTTTAGTTGGAAGCACAGTTCTCATGTTTAGGTTAAGGAAAGCATTTTTTAAAAAGGATTCCATGGTGTTAAGTGTCAAAAAAAAAATATAAAAACATAAGTTTGTAATAGTTTAAGCAAAAGAAAAATATACATGAAAAAGTACTTCACAGTCATACATCAAGCATAGGAAAAAAGAAGAATGTAGTAGAATTCCCAGATCTTATCATTTGTTTAGAAATGTAAATGTAAACAAACATTCCTCTGCCAAACACTTTCAGAAGTATTAAGCAGCTCATTAATTTTCAAAAACTAGATTTTGCAGTAGTTTTATAATTCTAGAAAAGTGTTTTCAATATGGGATTTGATGAGTGAGATGGTGTACCACTTCAGTTTTAATACTTTTAATTTTCTGATTATCAGGTTAGTTGTATCATAGACTAACATCCTCAGTTTATACATTTGTGCTCAAAGAAAGCAAGCCAGTAGTGAGCAGCATTGTCAGTGTAACTGTTGACCTTCCTTAGGGCTGTGGTGAGGGGCGTGCCCAAAAATACAAACTATACCCATGCTGGAAGCCCTCCTCAAGCTGCTGTAATGTCCATGAAGGCCATTGGTTAAGGCAGAGGTATAAATATATTTACCTTTTGTTTCCCATTAAAAATTAACTGTGCAAGCACCCACTTCCCAAATTGGCCTTCATTTTATCTGCTTAAGCATGTATACCTAGCCTTTGCCCAGGGTAGAAAAGGCACTAATCTACCTTTGTACACGTGGAAAGTAGTGTTCCGGACACTGCACTAAAAACTAGGAAAATTATTAATGGGAAAGATTCCTCTCTTTCTCTCTCTCCTCAAAAGGGAAGTCATTTATGTGGCCACTGTCAAAAAGTATAGAGATAGACTTAGTGCTAGTTCTTAACCAATTTATTTTTTAAGTGAGTTAACTGAGTGATAAAAAGAAATGCTTGAACAAGTAAATTATCTTCACAACATGTAGTTTGTAGATATCATTGTGATCTAATTGTGATGTAGATCCTCTTGTAATTGTGTTACACTGTAAATTTTAATATATTGAGTTCTGTAGCCTGTATTTCTTACAGGATGCCACATTATCAAAAGTTAGCAAAATACGAAGTTTGGAGTTTTGATATTGTAAAGATTAGCAGAATATGTTCAAATCACATTTGGTTTAAATAAACTTCCATCATTTGTTTGCTACTTTCCAGCTTTATGTTTTTGGTTTGTTTTTGTCTACACATGGATAATTGAACTGAGTATGTGTGCCAGTAAGTAACAGAGCTGCGTTCAGCTTCTGCTTAAGTCTGCAGTATTAAAGCATTCCTTTTGTTGCATGTGCTGGTCTTGCAGACTGTAGAGCCTTATCAAATGCAGCCAGTTGGTGCTGCTGGTAAGAAAGCACAGGGGAGCTCTCATGTGGAAGGTTAATGGAGCGTAATTATAAAGAAAAATGAACTGCTCAACCACTCTATCTCCTCTGCCTGCACTAGGAGTGACAAGTGCTATGATCTTTTATAAACCCCGGAGCATAGGTTTAACCATCTAAAATTATGACAGTATAACTGTCACACAAACAAACACCCTGTGAAGTATAGGTATGCGCCCCCATGTAGGAATGATTCCTTCCTGTTACAGGGAGCCTCCGTTAGCAAAGGAGCACCTTCAACCACCAGGAAAAGCTGCTTGTTAAACACTGTACTTTGTGTCACTTCTTTTCCACTCAGCTTGTTCCATTTTCCTTTCCTAAAGGTGCTTTCTTCCCTCTGATTAGTGACAAAGCTGACAGCCTGCATGTGAGTGGGTCCATTGCACCCTATCTATCAGACAACAAATGCCCCTGCCTTCCCCAAGTGGGTCCATCACACATGCTCTCACAGCCATCCTTAAATCAACTAGATTTATTGATTTATTGATTTATGGTGTTGAGGATCGAACCCAGAGCCTCACACATGCTAGGTAAGTGCTCTACCACAGAGCTAAACCCCAGCCCTGGATTCTTTTAAAGGGTATGGAAATAATCATCTCATTCTCAGCATCTAAGCTGAGCAGACTGTAGGAAGCTCCAGGAGCATCTGAGAGTTAAAACTTTCTCCTACAATCCCCAGAGAGCACTGAGATTATGCACATTTCTGTGGGTACAGGTAGAGCTAGATCCTTAGGTTGTTTATTTGAAAGTATCTTAGAAATTATTTAGTCAGGAAAGTATAGTGGAGAGGGACAAGGACAGAGAAAGACCAGAGAGACATTAAAAGGATGTAATGACTAGACGATCTGTGCTCCTGGTGTGACACATTGCCAGTGAAATTGCGAAGTTGTCCTGCTACCCGCCCATCTGAAGGGTGAGCTGAGCAGAGCTGGTAGCTGGGTTGTTGAGCTGGGTTGATTTAGTGCTTTTGCCAGCTCAGCAGAGAGTTGAAAGTAAGGTGCTACAGAATGATGCAACAACAGCAAAACCCCTGACATCTTGTTCTTACAAAGCCTGAAACGCAACCACTCTTGGTGAGGCTGTGCTGCCTGCTGAGATAAGTAAATTCAGCATCACATACATTAGGCCTGTGGAGACTAAGCGGAAGTGATGGCTGTGTCACTTGCACAGCGGTCCTACTGACTGAGCCCTGGTTGTGTGATAGGTGGGGGAGGGGCAGCAGGCTTCCTGGTAGCAGCTCTGAATGAGACTGATTTCAAAACCTTTCTTTGTGGCCTTATGTTATTACCCCCAGTCCCTTTGCATCTTTGCATATTGGGTTTGATCATCTGCTCTGTCTTAAAAAAAAAAAAAGCCATATACTTTTTAATGCTAGTAAGACAAACCTGTTAGTGAATAAAACTTTTAAATCCAGCTTTATGTTAGTGACTGGTTAGTAAAGTTTGCTATGATTTACTCCTTGAAAAATCTACCAAAGCCCAACATTTTATTACTTCAAATGTTGCCAGTGTCCAGTCCATTGATTGAATTGAAGTCATTTTTCCAAAATTGAAGATTTTTGCTCAAGCCTGGAAAGTTAGCAACAGACTCTAAATTGTCCATCATACACCGTAGATGAGGAAGCATATTCTTGTTGGGTTGGCTCTCCTCTGTGTCCCTACTCAGCTGCAGGAGAGTAAATTGGATAACAGAAGTACAGCCTTCTCTCTGGCATTTTGAGGCAAGTTGTCTTTCTCTTTCTAGTCCCTATAAGAACATTCCCAGCCCTTCCAAATCCTCAGGACAGTTTATGGGAAGTCTGCCTTTCAGTGGGCCCTATTGGCATGAAATGCTCCAGAGCTACCTTGAGCTGCCTGACCCTAATCTCTGCCTGTCATATTTCCACCTTTATTGCATCCTTTGGCTCCTCCTGCTTGGCTTCTCTGGGTAGTTGCACAGGTTGCTCTGCTTCCTTGGATCTTAAGAGCCTGGTTTGGCTTCTTGGCTGTTTCCTGAGTCTAGAGACTGCTGACGAGTGAGAGACAACCCTCTGCCTTGCCCGGCTCTCCACATTAGTGTAATCTACGTTCACTCAGTCCACATGGATACCACTTACCCTCCTGTTAGCCCCAGAGAAGTTGGCAGAAAAATGGGCTCCAGCCTTTTTTTCAATCAACAGTTTTGTTCTCTGGTTTTCCAGAGAACAGGGATTCTATATTCTAGTTCCCATTTTACTTTCAAATAACTATGTAACTTTTGATTGGTTTTCAGTCACTGTGTGCCTCAGTTTCCCCATCTGAATCAATGGCAGTTGCCTTAATCCATACCATATAGTTGTTGAGAATCTTATTTGATAAGAGGATGTGAAAATTTACAAGTACAAAGTACTGCATAAAAAATTTCATCATTAGGGAAATATTTGTAGAAAATGATACTATTATTTTTCATTTGGAATTTATACTCAGAAAGTAGGAGTTTTGAAAAATTATTAAATCATTCATATGTTATAACATTAATTTTTTCCCTTAATTGTGTAAATTAAATGACTTTGAAAAATCCAGTTACTCTGAAACAAGAATCATAAATGGTTACATCTTAAGTCTGATCATATTCCAAGTCTGATGTTTGCATTTTGTTTACCTGATTCCCTGGACAGCTTCAACAAGATGGTTTTCATTTTTCAGACTTCTGCTGAATAATTACTTCGATAGCTGCTTTCTTCAACCCGAGAGGTAGCTGTGGTTCAGTGGTAGAAAACTGATTCCAGTTCTTCCTTATGTTGGTTTTGCGTACTGAGGGGATAAGTTATCTGTAAGATGTTTTAACTGTTCTGATAAAGTAGGCATACTTATGGAACATATTATTACTAAATTTTTCATTATCCTCTTTTTATATTTTACATATAGTTAGTTGTCTGTCTCCCTATGTCCTCAGATGTTTTATCTTGCCATATTCTTTTCATTACTGTTGATAAGTTGCGTTTTATGTCTATCCATTAAAAGTCACTGGAGTCATACCCCATGATAAAATTGTGATTAACCAGAAGGCCATTTGACTTTTCTGGTTATCTGAAATTATTCTTGACTCACCTCTGTTAAAAATTTTCCTAAGTAATGTTTAATTCCATTTTCCTCTTCTAGTAACTATAGTTCAGTCAGTGTAATTACTGTCTAGGGGTTAAAAACTGGTAGCCCCTGGGCTTTATCTAATAGCAAAGCTATTTTGTTTGACTCTCCTTGTTAAAAGCAGTTCATTCATTAGTGCTTTTAAATGAGGCAGTTCCTCTCTAGTTGAACTTAGTCCCCATTACTTGCTGTTATCTTATACCTGCCTCATTCATGGATGTTACCTGCCTGGTAATGGGTAATCATCAGTTTACATGTTCATGCAAATAAATTTTCAACTACTTAATGCAATTATTCTTCAGTGATTTAGCCTCTTTCTGATGTGTCAGGATCATCACTGTGAGCGTTAGTTTTCTCTGTACAGAGCTAGAGGCGAAAGGTGTACATGGGAAGATTGCATTCCTGTCATTCACAGGCTCATGGAATTTTAACAGAAAAGATTATTAAAGACTCTTGGAGAAGCTAAGGCTAAGATTAAATAAAGAACTCATTGAAGATCATGAACCTGGTTTGGTAACAGATACGAGACTAAATCCCAAATTTCTTGCCCTTGCATTGTTTATACCATACAATAGTGCCTCTCTACTTATTCCCAAAAGCAGAGTAGAGAAGGGGTGTGTGTGTAGGCGTATAATTAAAGCTTCACTACTACTGCAGTACTTTCATGTGCTGTGAAGATGCAAGGTTTCCAGATCTTACCAGGAAATCAAATAATTGTGTCAGAGTTTGGGGTGGGGTATGGAATTAATTATCTGGAGCTAAAATTATTAATTAAGCCTGACTCTCCCTAATTTGAAACCTAAGTCAAGTTAGCTTGGCAGACTCCCAGTGTCCTCCATCTTTATCTTGTATTATTGTTTTGTTTTTGTTGTAGTCATTATAGAATTGATAATTTAGTACATTAGACTGTATGCCAAAAAGAAAGAAAAATCAAGGAACCACAGTGGTACATCCAGACAATGAAATGTTTTTCAGAACTAAGAAGACATGTACTGTCAAGCCATGGAAAGACAGAAAAACCTTATACTAAGTGGAAAGACAGAAAAACCTTATACTAAGCCAAACTAAAAGCCTGTGATTCCAACTATGTGACATCCTGGAAAAGGCAAAACTGTGGGGACATTAAAAATATCAGTGGTTGGGGGGAGGGATGAATAGGCAGAGCACAGAGAATTTTTAGGGCCATGAAATTATTTTGTGTGGCTATAATGGTGGATGTATGTCATTATAAATTTGTCCAAATCCGTAGAATATATAGCACCCAGAGTGACCCTGATGTAAATTGTGTACTCTGAGTCATAGTGATAGGGATATGTCACTGTAGGTCCATCAGATGTTCCACTGTGGTGTAATGTGGATAGTGGGGAAATGTGCAGGGTGGGGTAGTGTTGGAGGGGCACATGGTAATTCTCTGTACTCCACTCAGTTTTGTTCCGAGTCTAAAACAGCTCTAGAAAATAAAGTCTATTAAAAAATATTAAGGGATTGATCTTATGTTCAGTACTATTCCCTCTTCTCTGTTGACCCTATACTTTTGTTGTATGTGGAAACTGAAGAAAAGTAAAGTAAAAGAGGATAAGCTTCACCATTAGTGTGGAGAAGTATGCTAGAAGAAAATTTTTTAAAATGTCCTTTTATCGTGGTTGTTTCATTCTTTCTAGAACTCTGTGTGTGTGCGTGTGTGTGTGTGTAAAAACTTTAACATTCAATAAAATACTTAAATTTTTCCAAATGCATTTTATTCACTATGAGATTGTGATTTTTTTTCTGTTGTATTGAACCTCTCTAATAAAACTGTTTGTGGTGATAATTTAAAAAAAAAAAAAGCAAACTTGCTCTGAAATTCTGCAAGATGAGTACAGGTTTATTCTGTCTCTGATGCAGAAAACTCAGGCTGAATACAGAATAGAGCAGATCCTCTCATGCCACATGTCTTGGAAGATCCATTTCCCTATGTTAACACCATCGTCATGTCGGCAGCCTGCCTAGTGGATTGCTCCTCTGAGTTGTTTTATATGGGGTCTTTTCAGAAAGTCAATTTGTAACACTGTTCAACATTTTCCCGTTTAAGTGGTTGTAACAAATACTTGGTGATAAATTCAGCTACCAAAATTGTGAATACTTTGTGAAGTTTAGAGATAGTTAAGTATTTCAGAATCTTTTAAAATCTATGTGTTATTTTATCTGTAGATGATAAAAATTGTGTTTTTCAGCATCAAGAGTATGATGTTAAGGGGCTGGGACTGTGGCTCAGTGGTAGAGCCTTTGCCTCGCATGCGTGCGCCACTGGGTTTGATCCTTAGCACCACATAAAAATAAATAAATAAAGATATTGTGTCCATCTACAACTAAAAAAATATTTTTTAAATAAAAGAGTATGATGTTCAGTATTCTTTGGGGGAAAAATACTTTCCAATTAAAAAAATCAGTGCACGCCTATAATCCCAGCACTTTGGAAGGCTGAGACAGGAGAATCCCAAGTTCAAAGCCAGCCTCAGCAACGGTGAGGTGCTAAGCAATTCAGTGAGACCCTGTCTCTAAATAAAACAAAAAACAATCCTCCCTCCCCCCTACACACAAAATAGGGCTGGAGATGTGCCTCAGTTGGTTGAGGACCTCTGAGTTCAATCCCTGGTACCAAAATAAAATAAAAACATCAGTGTTTGGAGATTTATAAGAGTTACTTTTTTTTAAAATAGGAATTATTTTTGTTTAAATGTAAGGAAAGTAGTACACTTCATCATGGAGTATTTTCTACATGATGTATACTGCCTGACGTGGTATATTTTTCTAATACTATTGTCTTTTTCTTTCTTTTAAAAAAATGCAGAATTGAGGATCATTAAAATATACCATTGACTTTGAAAATGGCCCGTCTGTGTCTTAGTAAATCAGATCTCTTCAGCACCTGATTCTGTCTCGTTTTTGTGGAAAAGGGGATTCCTGCATTATCTCAAATGGTACCTAGGGCTTAGAGTAGGCTAAACAGTTTGTTTATCAAAACCCTGTTCTATAAAATGATAATGAGGTTTTGTTTTTGTTTTTTCCTTCCCCTCCCCCCATTTTTGGATTATCAACGTGTGTAAATTGTATTTTCATATCTGACTTGTCAGGGACAGCTACTGTGCAGCCATCTCCAATCATAATTCTTTGTGAGGAAAACCATAGCAGCTTCAGGGCAGAGGAATAAGAATTTCAATAGTGAATGAGACAACTCTGATATTACCAAGGTGATGCTGCTTTTTAACTTGCAGGGGAGAGCCGCAAAATGATGAATGACAAGATGATGGTATGTGCAGTAGCACTGTGTAAACGGATAGTTACAGGGGGACATGCATTTTGCTGAGCTGGAGCTTAATTTACAAATTAATAGCCTCCACATCATATCTTATTGTGGTATAAACACAATGATTCAGGTATTTTTTTATGATAGCAAACAGCTAAATTGTGCAGATTCTAAATGGTTCTTACGGTTTTTTTTCTACCTGTTGTCCTCATTACTGTATCTAAGGTCTTTGCTGGGTCAGTTTACATTTAAATTGAACATCTATTTTATGCATTCAGAATTATGAACCATCATAGAGGTCTAAGAAAACTGGGCTATACCTGGATATCTACACAAAGATATGTACTGTAATGTGTTTGAGTTGGAGATAATAAGGCAACAGGTAGCATTCACTTTCTTAAGACTATACTGTTTTTTGGCAGTTCTCATTAAAAATACACAAAAAACAGACAAGTATGGTGTCCTGTAATCCCAGTGGCTCAGGAGGCTGAGACAGGAGAATCATGAGTTCAAAGCCAGCCTTAGTGCAAGGCACTAAGCAACTCAGTGAGACTCTGTCCCTAAATAAAACACAAAATAGGGCTGGGGGTGTGGCTCAGTGGTCACATGCCCTGAGTTCAATCTCCGGTACAAAAAGAAAGAAAGAAAAACCAAATTTCATTTGAGCTAACATTGAAACATAGTGCAGTGGTGGAGTGCTTGCCTAGGCTCTGGATACAGTCCCCAGCACCCACACTTGCACACACACACACTCACACACACACATACACATAAAACATTTGATTAGATGGTAAAAATCAAAAATACAATTGACACTGAAAGTAAAACCATTTAATTCGCTGTTGCTCTTAGTTAAAAGTTCGTATAGACAAATTGTATTATTCATTGGTTATCATCCCTTATTTCCACGTTGTCCTTGATAGTTTCTTAAGCACTCTCCAACATTCATTTGATTGTCAACGTTTTTCTTAAGAGAATAGAACATACACTAAGCACTATAGCTTAGTGCTTCAAAGAAACATAGAAGACTTATATGTAAATTAAACTGGTTTTTAACTTTGCCTTCCTTTGTCTTTTATTATAGAAAAATGCATTACAACTACCACTCCCAGTTGTACATGGTAGGCAAAGTGCTCTACCACCAAGCTACTTCCCTGGCAACCCCAGCACTTTGTGTGTTACATATTGATCCGGAGTTCTCTAGGGGTCACATCTCTCTTGTGTACGAAAGAAGCTACCCCTTTCTTGTTTGTTGCAAATTAAAGGTAGTCCCAGGTTCTTAGAAGGCCTCTAGCTAAAGACAAAGTTTGGTTTTAGCAATATTAGCAATGTTATAGACATGTGTATCATATTGGGGGAAAAGGTAAGACTGAATTTGCCTGTTAAGAGTATGGACAGACTAAGTAAGAAAATGTAAACAGTGGTTCAGTCAAGCTAGTGAATAAAGGGTGTAATTCCCTGTGGAGATGGAATGTTAAGTCCCATTAATACGGATAAAAGGTCTAATCTCCTATGGAGATGGGTTATAAAATCCATTGATGTAAATATCTCTGTGTGTGCATGTGTGTATCTAAAAGAGTAAACCCCAAATAATTTTTTTTAATTAAAAAGGTAAGACAAAGTCTAATCAATACTATGGCATAAGCATTGTCTGCCATGTGCTAAACGTCCATGCAGAGAATTTTGTTGAACTTTAATGAAAAAACTGTGGTAGCGTGGACTGTTGCTGCTCCTTAATTCATTTTTATTGTACTGTACAAATCCCTGATACCTTGTAGAACTATAAAATAATTTTTTCCCAAATCTCAAAACCCAGAATATAAACCCATTTTGGTAGATAATATGTTCAGTTTACCATGCAAGATGTAGTTGTAGATACTGCCTCTGTCAAGTACTTGTCTAACTCTGACTTTAAAACTGAATCTCAGAGAGTTGAGGAAAACCTTCTAGTATCTTAAAAAATGAATAAAATGCAATTATTTTTAGCCGTTTATTTTATTGCTTCTGCCACCAGTATTTATCCTCCTCCTCTGTTAGAGTCGTATCCTGTCTTTCTCCTGGAACATTTTCTCTAGTAACTTCACTGTACATTCTCCCATTGAATTTTACTTATGCATTAAGGAAGGAGTTAATTGTGAGTTTATTGCCTCTTTTCCTGTGTTTTTGTTCATAAAATGACTTTGTGTTCTTGTGCATAAAATGGTGGAATCTTCACTTAATTTTCTGTTTCCTTTAAACAACACATGCATTTGCTCTGGTTTGTAATACTGTCACTAAATGTTATGCCAGTAATATGCACACTGTTCCTGAGGGGATAATTGTGTGGCACATCCTGAATACCACCATATCTCCTTCCTGCTTCCTCAGTGTTGATGAATATTGGTGTTATTTATAAATACTGTAGTGGTTGGGTTTCAGTTGTATAGTAGAAAGGATTTTTTCCTTCTCTGAGAAATTCCTTTTGTTTTTGCAGTGGCAGGGATGGAACCTGGGGCTGTGAGCACTTAGGCAAGTGCTCTACCACTAAGCTGCCCCATTTGAGGAATTACTATATCCTCAAGAAATTTAAATTTCTCCTTGTTATTTTTTTCTGCACAGATAAAATTTAGTATCCCTAGTTTCATTTTGAGCAATTGGTGAGAGTCTGAAGACCTCGAAATATTTTCCACTGCATTTTAAGTATGAAGATAAGATTTGTTCTTAACTTTGTAAATTTGTGAAAAATTACAGGTTGCTATCACCCTCTGGTATGAAAGGTGAAGCTTGTATTTTCAGATTGTGTGTTGATTCATAGGGGGAGAAGGATGAATTTTTAAGGCAGTACTGTGTAAGATGTCGTGAGTGGGTGTGGCCCTTAAAATTGATACAAAACATAATGTGCCAGGTGTGGTGATGCCCACCTTTATTCTCAACAGCTTGGGAGGCTGAGGCAAGAGAATCACAAGTTCCAGGCCAGCCTTGGCAATTTAGTGAGACCCTGTCTCAAAAGTAAAATAAAAAGGGTTGGGGATATAGCTCAGTGGTAAAACACCCCTGGGTTCAATCCCCAAGACCACAAACAAACAAAAACTGATAATGCTGCATAGAGCTTGGTGTGCAGAAGCAGTGACATTCAGCCAGGGAGGAGGGGGAAGGTGTTATGCCTGGAGTTCCTTTAGGAGAAACTTTCTGAAATTTGTATGCAAACTAGTTGATGAACATAAACTATTGGTGCAGTTGCAGGGAGAGGTGGGGCTGTTATTCTGTTTCTTCATCTCTATTGACCAATGCCATTAAACTTAGAATGGTTGACTTAGATAACAGAAACAAACTCACTAATCTCTTGTACTGGATCTATAAAATCCCATATTGTTCTTCAGGATTTCTCTTGCTGTCGTGTGAACATGTTGATAGTATCACTGAACGTCACAATATTGATCACTGTGACCACCTGTCTTAGAAACGGTGACTTGAAGAGTCAGAGGCTCGTGAACTCTTCTGCCTGAACAAGCCCTGAGGAAACGTGGTGATGCAAATGTTAAGGGAACCTGAGGCTTGGTATCACGGGTTAATGGAGCAGTTCTTTTTTTTTTTTTGGCACTAGGGATTGAACTCAGGGGTACTCGACCTCTGAGCCACATCTAACCCTATTTTGTGTTTTACTTAGAGATAGGGTCTCACTGAGGTGCTAAGCACCTCGTTGTTGCTGAGGCTGGCTTTGAACTCGTGATTCTCCTCTCTCAGCCTCCCAAAGTACTGGGATTAAGGTGTGCACTACCGCGCTGGGCTTTATGGAGCAGTTCTTGAGAGAGGATTGAAGGGATGCATGCTCGTCGTCCTCTAGGCCTGCCATATTGGCCTGTTGTTGACAAAAAATACACTAAGGAGAGAAAATGAGTTATTAGCTTTTTCTCTCTTCTGCCATTACTCTTTTTGGCTTTTCTTTTTTCTTTCTTTTTTGATACCAGGGATTGAATCCAGAAGCATTTAACCACTGAGCCACATCCCCAGCCTCTTGTTTATTTTTTATTTTGAAACAGGGTCTCGCTGAGTTGCTTAGGGCTTCTCTAAGTTGCTGAGGCTTCCCTTGAACTTGTGATCCTCCTGCTTTAGCCTCCTGAGCCACTGGGATTACAGGCATGCTCCACTACACCTGGCTGCTATCTCTTATTAACTTATTAGTGAACGTTGAATGACCATTTTGTGCATTTTAGCCGTTTTTCAGAGCTGCAAGATAATGTTTTAAGGTAATTAGCTACATTTAAAGATCTCTCTTGTATATGAACACCATTGGCAATGCAAATTTTTATGCCAGTATAACCTTCATTAGTGACCAGCAGAAGCCATGGTTTCTTAGTTTCAAACACAGTAATGAATGCATAGACTCACCTGTGGAGACCGTCTTAAAGCAGTGGGCATTGGCAGCTCTGCTTGATCCTACATGACCAGGACTTACATTATGATTGTCTTCTCTCTTGCTGCCACCAAGAACTGGTGCTGACCTAGATCCGGGTCACTCTGAAGTGATGTGAGTGTAGTGTTTGCCAGAGCCACGAGACTGTACTGTGGGACTTTAAAAAGCTGGCGCTCTACACAGCAGCTGTCCTTTACTTGCCAGCCCTGAAGGAATGTGCAGGGCCCCTGAACCCACAGAGCGCCTCTGCTGCACAGCTCATCCCCCATCCTGACTGCAGGCAGTGATGGAAAGCAGCAGCGCTGCCCCAAAACCTTGATTTTAAAAAATTCCACAGACACTTAGGACTACACATGTAGTGGTCTTCTAATCTTCTGGTGAGCACAGCAAGAAGTGAGGGGCAGTGCAGTTCTGAGCAGAACTTTCAGATACTACAGCCGTTTTTTTACAGAAAACTTCTTCCGATTCATGTGATCTGACGTTCATTTCTTTCCTCCTCCTTTTGAGGACTGATAAATTTGCAAGTACTGAACCTTGGTCTTCCTCCCCACTCACAAACGCAAAGCGTCCAGGGCTTTGTTTCAGGCCCTGGGGAGGAACAGTTGTAAATGCAGCGTGACTCACTTGACTCCCACTCTCCGCTTCTGGTTCCGATTGGTCGCCACCTTGCTCTAGCCATATGGCTGAAGAGTACTCCAGCCTGCATCTCTCTCTGGTTCTTCCCTGCTGTGGCGTGTAACACTGGGAGCAGGTTCTGGGCTTTGTCTCGTCCTTCTGGTTCACTTGAGTTAGGCAGTAAGTAGGAGGGCACACTGTATTTCCTAAGGATGGCTGTAGAAGAGAAAAACATTCTCCCTTTTGTGTCTGGTATAGTAATTATTGTTTCCTATGCTGTTTTTATTCAAAGTTGTTGGGCAGAGGGCATTTTGTTTGTTTCTTTGGCAGGTTTCACATTTGTGTTGTATGATTTCCTCCTGGTTTCCCCTCTCCTGTTTTTTGTAAGGGTTCTTAGAGTCCCTTTATCTGCTGATACTGCACTTTAGCTATCTTGCTAAAGTGTGTTGGATGTCTGATTGGGGAGGAGGACTGAAAGCAACTTTAAGTAAATATTTCATTTTTAAACATCCAAAAGTTATGGCAGGCTCTACACAATAAAACCTTCATGTGATACTCAAAATCATCTGCAACACTTTCATTCTTATAAACTGTAACAATTCAATTTCTCTGCCTTTTATTTTAAATTTGAAAAATAGAATTTTGAAGACTTAGAAGTTAACTTTTATAAGTGTTTGATTTTTATTAGTTTGCATTTTAATTATTCTGTAGATGGTTTCTGCAAAGACTTTGGACTCAGCATTTTTAAAAAATGTAATTTATTCAAAGAGGCAGTGCTAGTAGAATATAATGACTAGGAGAATCTTTTTCCTCCTCCCAAAATTGGCCTTTATTTGACATTTTCATTGTCTAAAGAAAATCAATAATGAAAATTTTAAAATCTCTCAAGAATGTATTTTGTATTGATTTACAGTTTTTAAAAATCCATTTTATAAATATTTTAATGTCTAAATATGTTATGTGAGTAGTCTACAGGTTTGAATTCTTAAAGAGTGTGGGCAATGAAGTTGGTTAGAGCCATAGTAGGAATTTGAAAATTAATCTGGCTCTTCTGGTTTCATTGGACTCTTTATTTAAACCTTTGTTGCTGAGCTCAGTTAACACTTTCTTTATCTCCATTCATAATCGGTACTAGAAAATAACAGTCTTAACAGTCTTTTGTTATCAGAAATAGCATACTGAGCTAGAGAACTCACTTGAGAGCAGTGATGCTTGTCCTTTCTTCCAGCCATGGGGACAGGGGAGCCACAGCCTAAATCTGGCCCCAGATAGTTATGATGGCAGATAGCCTCTTAGCCATTTGCTCGTCTTCAATCTCGTCACTTTACATATACTGTGAAGAGGATGCGGACATTTACTCAGCAGCATAGTTTTCAGTGTAGAGTATAGTTGTGAACAAACTTTGTTCTCTTGAAATGTATTACTATAGAGCCTGGGGATGTAGCTCAGTGGCAGAGTGTTTACATGCCCGCACAAGACCCTGGGTTCAATTCCCAGCACTGCAAAAAAGAAATAAGTATATTGTTATAGCAATGAAGATATCCAGATACACACTTTTAAAAGTTTGAACAAGGTCTAGAAAATTTAAGAAACCTTTACTTAAAATTTTCATTTCATGTAGTCAAATCCCAACTCTTCCTAAACAAATGTATTTCTACAGATTCTGTTCCAGTAAAGAAGTTCTACTTCTACCCAAGAGTTACACATTTCAGAAATTTAGAATGTCTGATGTTTATATTGCATATTGCTGGAATCATGGTTGGTTTGTTTAAAATCTGTTTAATGTTTCATATTGGGATAGGTACACGATGTTTGTTTGATTAATAAAAATTAGTATGGTTTATATCTGTTATCAGATGCAAAAAGTAATGAATGATCAATAATATGCCAATCACAGTTCTGAGTACTTTGTATGTATTAGCTCAGTTGTGCTCATAAGTACCTACTGTTAGTCACCTCATTTTATAGACCCAGGACATTGAGGCACAGGAACTTAACTGTGAGGCACAACTCAGTTGTGCTCATAAGTACCTACTGTTAGTCACCTCATTTTATAGACCAGGACATTAAGTTCAGAAACTTGCCCAACACCATATGGTTGGTAAGAATATAAACTGAACTTTGAATTGAAGTAGTAAGACTCCAGGGGCATGCTGTTATTGCTGTGCTAGTCTGCCCTTCCAGTCTTACTTGATAACCTAATAGTAGTCAAGAAATCTGAGCTCTGCTACATGATCTCTTAGCTTTTTTTTAAATCTGCATGCCTCGGTTTCCCTTTATATATAAAACATTTCTTTTACTATTGGTTTCATATTAATGATAATGACATGTTCTTTGAACTTTTCGTGTGTACAGTTTATGTAATTATAAATGTAACACTTTTTAGATGAAACTAAACTAACTTTTTGGATGGAAAAGACGTCAGAGGCATATAATTGCTGTGTTTCCATGCAGCTGATAGAACAGCATTCTGATGATTTTCTTTTTGTCTTCACTCGGTAGAAAAGAGTAGTTGAACAACTACGGAAGAACCTGATAGTAAAGCAAGAACAACCAGACAAGTTCCAAATACAGCCATTGCCACAATCTGAAAACAAACTACAAACAGCACAGCAGCAGCCACTACAGCAACTACAGCAACAACAGCAGTACCACCACCACCACGCCCAACAGCCAGCTGCACCCTCTCCCAGCTTGACTGCTTCACAGGTACAAGTGTAGATGTAGGCTTTGTTTGGTGGATTGGTTGTGATTGGTCATGTAGAACTGGATTTGTCAGCAATCCTAAGTTCAACTAGCACTAAACAAAAGTTCCTATAGGGCTGGGGTTGTAGCTCAGTGGTAGAGCGCTTGCCTAACACGTGTGAGGCACTGAGTTTGATTCTTAGCACTACATGTAAATAAATAAATTTAAAAATAAATAAAAGTCCATTGACAACTAAAAAAAATATTAAAAAAAGTTCTTGTGATTATATATTTTTTTTCAACTGTAACTGGGATAAGAGTCACTTGAAATTTACTGGCAAGGAGAAAGAAGCAAAAGTTAAATGGCCTGTCCAAAGAAGGGAGAAAGATAGTGACAAAGAAAAATCACTTCTGTGCATTCCAGGAAGAGTTAAAATCTTATTTTAAATTTCTAGAGGTATTTGTTTACACTTGTTCTAAAAGGCTGTGGACTCTTCTGGAATCGTTTTTCTGGAATTGTAGCAGTTAGGCTTGGAGCTATTCTAGAATAGTGTTCTTGGGTCCAGGTAGGAGCATTCAGAATGATGATACATGCTAGCCAGCACAGCGGCACTCACCTGTAATCCCAGCTACTCAGGAAGCTGAAACAGGAGTATCACAAGTTTGAGGGTAGCCTGGACAACTATTGAAACTTGTTTCAAAATAAAGTAAAAGGGACTGGGTATGTAGCTCAGTTGCAGAGTATCCCTGGATTTAGTTCCCAGCACCCCACCCCACCCATGCCAAAAAAAAAAAACAAAAACAAAAACTCCTAACTAGGACTTGTGTCACTTCTGAAAGAATGCTTATCGCGTGACTTTCATTGGAGTTTTAAACATAGTTGGGTTAGGTTGTTTTCTTTCCAAAAGTTCAGTTGGATCAGAGAGTATTTACATGGAAAGAGTGTGGTAGAATTTGTTGTTTCCTTGTGCATAGGAATTTTCTGTCTTAACCCATAGAAACTTTCTCTTCAAGTAACTTTCCATGTTATACAAATCAGGGTGACCTTCCTTAGTCGCCTGAGTTCTGTGCTGCTTTAGATTGATGGATAGTGAGAGGCTCAGGGGTATCTCCAAAATAGTGTTGTATGGCATCTCTCCATCTGGTAGCCCACCAGATTAGCTAACCATTATATAATTTGGTTTAATGTGAAGATTTAATGTTAAAACCCAAAGGATTCTCAGGTTTTTGATTTTGGTGATTTGACTTTACAGTAAACTGTCATTCGTATTTATTGACTACTCTCTATGTACTAGATTTTGGCATTACAAAGAGCAGTGGTCCCTGCCAAGAATCTGGAACATTCTGATAATTTAACTTCATTTATTCTGTAAATATTTATTGAATGCTATTATGTGCAAGCACTGTACTAGGTAATAGGAAAAACAGATTCACAAGTAATACAGTTCCTATTTTTAAGAATCAAAAACATTTATAGAGCAAAAGGAAGACACAAACTGTTAATAAGAATAAAAGTACTAGTGAAGAGCTGTAAAAATACAGAGATTCCTCTAATCTTAATTAGAGGAATAAGAAAGTGCTCCTTAAAGGAAGTGGCATTTGAGCAGGGCTTTGGCCAGCGCATGGGATTTCAGTGATGGAACACAGGGGAAAGAAGAGAAGTGTAGAGAATAGTGTGAACAGAAGTGTGGAGTCAGAGAAGGAGATGCATACCTTGGGAATAGCAAGTGGGCTGGTGTGGTTGGAGCATGGATTCCAGGAGATTAGGCCAGAAAAGGCAGGAAGAGGCTGGCTCATGATAGAAGTCTCAACTGCATGACCCAAGTTGGGTACTTCGGCAGTCATAGTAGTGAAAGGTTCATAAGGGCAAGGAAAAATGGGAGGTTATATATGGCATATATTAAATATGTAACTTCAGAAAGGAGTAACTACTAAGTAGTGATCAGATTGGTCAGGGAAGAGATGCTAGGAAGAGAAGAATTTTTTGTGTGTTTTTGTGGTACCTGAGATTGAACTCAGGGGCCCTTTACCACTGAGCTACAGCCCTAGGCCTTTTTAAAAATTTTTTATTTTGAGTCAAAGTGTCCCTTGCCCAGGCTGGCTTGGAATTTGCTGTTCTCCTGCCTCAGCTTTCTGAGTAGCTGAGATTACAGGGGTGCACCACTACACTGGACCAAGAAAAAGTTTTTTATTGTATGTTAGGGGGAATTTTTATTCTAAGCGAAGTGATGATCATGTACCAAGGCATAAAGGAAGCATTGAGGAAATTTTGTTGCAGGAAGGGGTAGGACCAGTTTCTTTTACGTAGTTAACTCCAACTCCAAAAATTTGAAAATTTTTCCAATATACAGAAAAAGAATAGAATACAGGTATGTCCTTTGACCTACATTCACAATACTTAACATTTTTAATAATATAAAACAATGTAAAGAAGAATGCAGTTAATACAACCAGAGTATAAGCACTGCTAGACAAAGGGGAGGGAGGGAAGGTTCTCTCTGTGGCTGTTTGGGTACACAACAGTGAATTTCCACTCAAAATTAAGCGAAGTATCTAAAGTAGTTATGGAGATTAATTAGAGCCTGCAATAATAATTTCTCTAAATTCTGATTCATACATTGGAGTCCATCTGTTTTCAGTCAGTACTTCATATTTTACAGGTAAACAACAATAACTTAGCAAAATAAATAAACAAAAGAGATTTTGCTATTAGTGTTAATTGCCATGTCTTTCTGCATTAACTTCTGGCTCATGCAATTTGGGTTTTCTCAAAATTTAAAAACTCTTTATGAAACTGTGGAGTAACTGCTACCCTCGTGAAGATGATCAGACATGGACAGCATTAACTAGCCAAGGACTAATCACAGCTTCCTTAAAAAATTATTTTCTTTGTTATTGGACACTTTTTGCTCTGCATTTTCTCCTCCTCTTTCCAGAACAGTTCAGATGTTATCATTAGGCTTGAATTTCGAAGTTCCAGATTCTCTTTTTATCTAAACCTAAAGAAAAGCTAGTTTTCTATTCCCTAATATTTGAACTAGAGTAACCACCAGGCCAAGAGTAAAGAATCTAAGTAACCCTATGTGCTGATGTCCATAAACAATTAGTTAATATATACTTAGACATTTTCATTTAAGCATACAGTATTTGGCCTTATTCCTATATATTATATGGAGTTATATAAACACTGAAATACATGTAGTAAAATCAGGCACAGCCAAATGTTTATAAAGTAAAAATGTGAACACACTTATTGGATTTCAGTATTATTTAAACATTGATTAATGGGAGGTATATACATAGTTCGGGAAGGTTTTATTAAGTATTTTTTGAGTAATCAATTTAGGACTATTTAAAATATTGATAATGATTTACCTGAACCAAGAATGTGTCAAAAAAAAACCCCAAAAACAGTACTTTGAACTCTTAGCAGTGACAGCATGCCAGCTGTTTTTAAAATCCAGGTCAGGTTCTGCTGTCCAGAGCTATTTCCACGAGCCATTGTAGCAGTAGGATTGAATGGCATTTGGTGTGACTTGCTCACCACTTCAAAAATTCTTTGTATTTAAACATTTTAAATTGAAATATAGTGGTAATATTACACTGTGTTTAAAATTCTTGTTATAAATAGCTGATATTGGATAGTCAGTCCTTAGCATGCTGCTGTAACATTTCTAATGATATATAGCATCCAGCTTTAATTTGGCTTTCATCACTGATAGAAAGTAGATGCCCTGCTACCCCCTAAATACACCTATTTCAAATTCAAGGAGGCAGTGGCAGTAAGAGTTAGGGCACTCCTGTTGTCTTGGAGAAGTGGAAACAAAGATTCAGGTGATTTTTTTTTTTTTTTTAATTTTTTTTAGTTGTTGATGGACACAATGTCTTTATTTTATTGCTTTGTATGTGGTGCTGAGGATCGAACCCAGGGCCTCACGCATGCGAGGCAAGCGCTCTACCGCTGAGCTACAATCCCAGCCCCGATTCAGGTGATTTTAATTACAAGTGTTAATGAGAATTGCTGACTAAGCTATGATGGGATAGAATAGGCCAGATCATTGATTTTTTTCATTAAAAGAAAAATAAAAGATGTTAAAATTTTTTTTTAAATATTTATTTTTTAGTTGTAGCTGGACACAATAGCTCTATTTTATTTTTATGTGGTGCTGAGGATCGAACCCAGTGCCTCCCACGTGCTAGGCAAGCACGCTACCACTGCGCCACAACCCCAGCCCAAAAGATGTTAAAATTTAATGCATGTGTGTAATGTGAGAAATAATTACCTACAACCAAACAATATAATACACAGGTACTTACATAGACATGGAAATAGAAATTCATAAGGGAAGTTGTCTGACTATGTTTTGGGGAGAATGAGAGCACTTTTCCCTGGTCTAGAGCAATCCCATCCAACGGCAGAACTTCCTGCCGTTTTGGAAATGCTATCTGTCCCCACTGTCCATCTTGAGAGCCACTAACCACATGTGGCTTTTGAACACCTGAAAATTGGCTAGTACAAATTTAAATTGTCTAGTTTAAATTTAAATTTAAATAGCAACATGTGGCCAGTAGCTACCAAAGTGTATATGCAAATGTGGAGTAAGAAGAAATGGTAGACTAATATCAGAACCAGTAAGTTGGACCAGATACATTTTCATGTTCCTAAAATGTCTGCATCTCAAGTGACTGATAGCACAAGATAGACATGTGTGCCGTGTAATGAGCATGTTTCTGTTTTTGTCACTGACACTTGTAATTATTCTAGTAAAAATTCTAGAAAAATACAGCTTCAAAGCTGCAATAGCACTTACAGAGCATCAGTCAAGTCCTCTCACTTCAGCTCATCCTCTGATCTCTAAGGCTTTTTGAAACTCAGGTGTTTGTTTCCGCCTTGTCACATTTCACTGAATCTTTGATCACTTTTGTAGCGGTTCTCTGGAGAAAAGATTATAGGTAGGGACTCATATCCCTTAGTATAAAGAACTGGTACTCCTATACAAGTTGGTTAATGTGTTTCATTATCTGGAGTTTGGGATCTTCTGCTTCTGAGGCAACAGTTGTGCTGATCATCATGTGAGTTTCCCTTCTACCTCTCCAGGGTGACACTCAAAAAAGAAAGACAAGACACTGTCCCTTTCCCCCAGCCTTTGTGTCACAAGAGACAGATAGCCAGAATTATGTGATGGCTTTCTTCATATTGGTAAGGTTATAGCAGTTAGGGATAGAGGTGGATATGTACCTCATTGATTTGCATTCTATATGTAAATTCATTGATTTCAACCAAAGAATTAGGAAGACTAGAAGAAATAAGTACATTCATATTCTGTGTCTATAAACCCTCTCTGCTCATTGTTAGTCTACAGTTATTAGAGTGAGCTTGCCCAAATATGAACCACACTAATTTGTGAACTCCAGCAAGCTAGAGAATTCTTTCCCTATAGTGAGATGTGTGCTCTATGTACACAAAAGAAATGTTGTGATATGAGAAACTTGATTAATTATGAGAATTATTGCTTTGTTTTCTTCCGGAGTTCAGTAGCATATTGTTTAGTGGGATCACATTTCCGTGTCCTAATATCTGTTCTCCATGTCTCCTAGAAGACTGTAACTACAGCTTCTATGATTACCACAAAGACACTACCTCTCGTCTTGAAAGCAGCAACTGCGACCATGCCTGCCTCTGTTGTGGGCCAGAGACCTACCATTGCTATGGTGACCGCCATCAACAGTCAGAAGGCTGTGCTCAGCACTGATGTGCAGAACACACCAGTCAACCTCCAGACGTCTAGTAAGGTCACTGGGCCTGGGGCAGAGGCTGTCCAAATTGTGGCAAAAAACACAGTCACTCTGGTAAGCCAGCAGCTGCTACTCATGTGCCCATATAAGAGGGTTCAGGATACAGATTTGTAGAGTAATCCATTTTAGCTACTGCTGGAACTTCAATCCCTCCAGCATGCCAAATTCCCCTTTGAACCTGACAGGACAATATAGCATTCCCACAGTTTTTTCAGTTAATTGTAGAGGTGTCTTGACACCAAGGACCAAATGAAGCACGTTATCTGTAGTCAAAGTATGACCTGATTTTCAGGGAAAAGTGTCCTTCACAAAGGCATACATGCTGTTTCATTTATCTGTCCCTCCATTCTATCCACTGTCCTTCCTGCACAACTTGAGTGTTTAAACTCTCTTGTTCATTATTGCTACTTTGGAGAAAATTCCCTACTAAATTCTCTTAATTCATTATCCCTTAAATTGAACACAACCAGAAAGTACTGGGAGTTGGTTGGGACACATGAAAAATATTCAAGAAATTCACAAATTAACACATGAGTAGCCAAGTTCTGTCAGGGAAAAAAAAAAAATCCCTTTAAGGAAGTACTTGAACAAGAATTGTTCATGAGATTTCTAGGATTAAACCATTTATAAACTATTATTCTCAGAAATTTGGGGAAACTGTATCCAAATTTTGACATAAAATTCTTTCCTTAAGATGGCAACTAAGAGCTCTTGGTGGCTTTTGAAGAATGACCAGTGACAAGTGAAACTAGAGAGAAACAAAGTGGAGCTTTGCCACTTATCCAGGAATCCCTAGAGAAGCAACTAGCTCACTCAGTCAGATGCTGAGGGTTAGGAAATCCTCTGTAGGAATAAAGCCATTTAGTGTTCACTCTTGGGTACAGCTTTTGCCTCAGGAAAAAGCCCATTTGGCCAGGCCACAAGTTTGATTTTACTTTGCAGCCAATCTTAACTTTTAAAATAAATAAGTGCAAGAGTTCTTAAGTGTCAGAGGAAGCTGTGTAAGATTGAGGAGCTTGCTCTGTCCCCCATGAGGTGTGAGGAAACAGGTGTGTTGGTTCATATTACAGCATAAAGTGTGCAGGTGGGAGAGAAAATTTTCTTTTTTTTGTTTGTTTTTTAGAGAAAAACGTTTCTTAATGCAGTGTTAATCCAAGTGGTTAACTTTACAGTGAAAGCGTGTAGAAAATATTGCCTGATCCAGAGAATAGTGACACTGCTTTGATATTGAATTATGGTTTTTCTTCCTGGTTCATTTGTCTTTCCTGTTTTTTAGCAGGTTCAGGCAACACCTCCTCAGCCCATCAAAGTACCACAGTTTATCCCTCCGCCCAGACTCACTCCACGTCCAAACTTTCTCCCACAGGTGAGTAAACCATTGAGAAGCCAGTGATGGGTTAGGTAGGACACAAGTCCTCACGGTACTTTTTTTTTTCTACATTTTTTATTGTTGCATTATAGTTGTATATAATGATGAGATTTATTGTTAAATATTTATACATGCACACAATAACAATATAATTTGGCTAAAATCACTCTCCAGCACTTCTTCCCCCTGTCTCCAGATCCCTTTCCTCTACTCTACTTTGATTTTCATGAGAACCCTTCCCCCAGCCTTTATGAGAGAAAACATATGACCCTTGACTTTCTGAGTTTGACCTTATTTCAGTTAATATAATGGTCTCTAGTTCCATCCATTTTCTTGCAAATGACATAATTTCATTTTTCTTTATGGCTAGATAAAACTCCAATGTGTATACATATACACTGCATTTTCTTTATTCATTCATCTGTTGATGGACTCCTTGGCTGGTTCCATAGTTCGGTTATTGTGAGTTGTGCTACTATAAACATGGGTATGCATATATCACTCCAGTATGATGACTTTAATTCTTAAGGTTAAATACCAAGGAGTGGTATAGCTGGGTCATCTGGTGATTCCATGCCTAGTCTTTTGAAGAATCTTCATACTGACTTCCGTAGTGGTTGTACTAATTTACAGTGCCACCAACAGTGTAAAAGTGTCCATTTTTCCCCCCACAACCTCTCCAGCATTTATTATTATTTGTATTCTTGATGACTGCCATTCTGACTGGTGTGAGATGAAACCTCAGTGTAGTTTTGATTTGTGTTGAACATTTTTTCATATTTTTTTGACCATTTGTATTTCTTCTTTTAAGAAGTGTCTAATTCCTTTGCCCTCAGGAGCCTTTTCTAAGGAGCCTCTAAGCAGGCTTACCAATTCAGCTGCATTTAGACCCCACTTAGCAAAAAATTCTGCCTGCCAGTTTGTCTACCATGAGGAAGTTTATTTTTTTTTTGTCTTAGTTTATCAGCAGTGACCATATGCAGTAGCAGAAAGAAGTGAAGGAAAAGGAAATTTTCCTAAATTTAAAACAATTAAGATTATACCATTAGGCTGGGGGATGGGGCTAGCTGGGTGATAGAGCACTTACCTAGCATGCACAAGGCCTTGGGTTCAATTCCTACCACCATAAAAAATAAATAACACCATTATAAACCTTATAATTTAGCAAAAAAACCTGCCTGGCAGTGGGGAAAGAATATAATTACCACTTTTTATTTTTGCAAAGAGAGTGAAGAAGGACAACCAGACTAACCAGTGGGAACCATTCAGTTCTACTCTAGAAGTAATGATATCGCACATCATATTTAAAGGCCAAGTTTTGTTACAAGGTGTGGGAAGGGGTATGCCTAGGGTACTTTCTACCCAGGCCCACACAGCTCTGCTTGCTCATATTTCTCCTGAGTGTTCTTTTAGGAATTAGACTGCCCATCACCATTCTTAAGGCAGAGTGCCAGGATTACCCGTCTGGCCCTTGAGGGCATTGATTTGCCCAATAGAAAGGCTGAGACTGAGGCCCTAGCTTTCAGACCAAGAGAGAAAAGAAAGGAATTTTGTAGCCCGATGTGGTGCACACCACACTTACTCAGAAGGCCAAAACAAGAGGATTGCAAATTCAAGGCTAGCCTGGGCAATTTGGTGAGAACCTGTCTCAAAATCAAAAGGGCTGGGGATGTAGCTCAGTAATACAGTGCTTACCTAGCATTTGCCTGGCCCTAAGTTCAATCCCCAGTACTGAAAAATAAAAAGGAAGAAAGGAATTTTGTGATCAGTGGCATAAGGGATTTACAGATAGCCTCTGGAGAGAGAATGGACAGTGCTAAACATGAGATAAGATGATTTCAGTCATTTATCAGATAAATATTTAATAAATATCTTGAGTAGCAAACACTGTACTAAGCGCTATAGATATGCCAGTTTTCAAGACAAAAGGTTCTCTGCTTTTAAAGAGCTTCAGAGACATTTACAGGCAATTACAGTATCTGTTACGGGAAGTACAGAGTAGACTGAGAGTACGTAGGAGGAACACCCAGCCCATTCTTTTTTTTTTTTTTATACTTTATTTAAATGCATTTCAAGTCATAGTACATATGTATAGCTCAATTTTTCCATTTCTCTGGTTGCAAACCAGATAGAGTCACACCATTTGTGTCTTCATACATGCACCAAGGATAGTGATGACGATCTCAATCAACCATCATTACTATACCCATTCCCCTTTCCCTCCCCCCACCTCCCCTGTGCCATATCCAGAGTTCCTCCACTTCTCCTGTGTTCCCCATTCCCACCCGCCTTATGTATCATCATCCACTAATCAGAGAGAACATTCAGCATTTGGTTTTTTGGGATTGGCTTACTTCACTTAGCATAATGTTCTCCAATTCCATCCATTTGCCTG
>CM053399.1:17874467-17893603 GCA_028644305.1 Xerus rutilus
TATATGTACCACAGTTTCTTTATCCATTTATCTATTGAAGGGCATCTCACACCCAGCCCATTCTTTTTTTTTTTTTTTTTTTTTTTTTGGTACTAGGGATTGAACTCAGGGGCACTCGACCACTGAGCCACATCCCCAGCCCCATTTTGTGTTTTATGTAGAGACAGGGTCTCACTGAGTTGCTTACCACCTCGCCATTACTGAGGCTGGCTTTGAACTCGCAATTCTCCTGTCTCAGCCTCCCTAAGTGCTGGGATTACAGGCTTGAGCCACCGCGCCCGGCTCCCAGCCCATTCTTAAGTGTAGTAGATGAAGTTTCTTTAAGGTTTCCTCAAAGAATTGACATTCAATCTGAGACCTAGAATCCTAGTAAAGTTAGCTTGACAAAGTTTTGGGGAAGGAATAAAAGTGTCCCAGGGAGAAGGCAGAGTATATACACATGTCTCGAGTGGAGAGGGGTGTGTAGCTTCAAGGCACCAGAGGAGCTTTGCTGTAGCTGAGCACAGAGGGCAGTGGGGCCAATCCAAGCCAGACAGATGTGACTGGAGCAGTGCACTGGGGCCACAGCCTGTGGATCCTTGTAGGCTGTGCAGGAATTTGGGCCTTATTGTAGGGGCAGCTGGAATCCATCACAGCATTTTTCAAGCAACTTCCCTAGCCCTTTTGATTTTATTTTGAGATGAGGTCTCACTAAGTAGCCCAGGCTGGCCTTAACATGATCAAACTTCTGTTTTAGGAAACTCCCTCTTGAGGCTGGGGTTGTGGCTCAGTGGTAGAGTGCTTGCCTAGCACATGTGAGGCACTAGGTTCAATCCTCAGCACCACATAAAAATAAGTAAATGAAGGTATGGTGCCCATCTATAACTAAAAAAGACAATTCCCTCTTGCCACTGTTTAGAGAATAGATTGGAGATGGTTAAGACTGTGGACAAGAACAGTTAGGACATTGTCAGTAATGATGATAGTTAATGATTATAGAGGATCTTGTTATATATCAGGTTCTATGTTAGGCAGTTTACATGGGTTGTCTTTTAATCTTCACAAGAACCCTATGAATGTGGGCATTACCCCTTCTTTAGATAGAGAAGTAAGGCTTAGTCTGTTTTCAAACATTGGGTCATAACTCATTAGTGAAATCAATTTAGTGGGTTGATAGCCCATGCTATATACTTTATTTCATGAAGTTTTTGTTTTATATAGATATAAATATGTCTATATGTGTGTACTGATAACAATTTAAAATGTATTTCCTAATGTTAGGTTAGTGGTCCCCACCTCAGGGTCATTTTAAGTTAAGCTAAACTTTTAGACAAGACTATCATGGGCCACACTTAGCAGCAGTATACTTCAAATGATATAAGACAGAAATAACCATATGCCAAAAAGACAGCATTAGATATTTGTCTTCAGTGGGAGTGCCTACAGCAACTGTACAGCAGTTCCTATAGCTATGTAGGGATTGTTCAGGTTTAAGGAAATGCGTTCTTTATCTAGGACATCAGGAGAGCCACTGTAGCATAGAAGCCTTATGTGCTACAGGAACCAGTGTATCTTGTTATTACCATTCCATTGACATGGCATTCAAGATCCCCACAATGGGCATGTCTAAGTTATGAGAGTCACTCCAGTTAAGGAAGCCCAAAGCATGGGATCCTGCTGAATGTAGTTCTCCCCATCCAGATTCAATTTAATTATCCCTTATTGATTTAGTAATAAATGGTTTTTATCATGTACGCCTAGTAACAGTTGCATTCTTACTCTTACTGGGTTTCTAGGGGGACAGAACTAGATAGAGTTAACTGTGAATCAAACTCTGGGAAAGGATTTTACCCCCTGGCTTGCAGTTTTAAAAGTTGGAAAAATAAATTGGTTTAGAAAGACCAGATATGGGGGCTGGGATTGTGGCTCAGTGGTAGAGCGCTTGCCTCGCATGCGTGAGGCACTAGGTTCGATCCTCAGCACCACATAAAAATAAAAATAAAATAAAAGATATTGTGTCCATCTACAACTAAAAATTATTAAAAAAAAGAAAGAAAGAAAGAAAGAAAGACCAGATATGTTATCTGAGTTTACAGAGCTTATAAGTGTTAGAACCAGAATTTGAACCTAGGTAAAGTTGACCCCATATTTTTAATTACTTTCTTTTTTTTGGTACCAGGGGTTGAACCAAGGGCATTTAACCACTGAGCCACATCCCCAGTCCTTTTTTAATTTTTTTTTATTTTGAGAGAAGGTCTCACTAAATTGTTTAAGGCCTTGCTAAGTTGCTGAGGCTGGTTTTGAACTTAATGATCCTCCTGCCTCAGCCTCCTGAGCCACTGAGATTATAGGCCTGTGCCACTGTGCCCAGCTTAAGTACCTATTTTTTTAAATCGGTTTCAGTAAGCTAAAGATAAATTAGTGTTGTGGCGGTGAGGATAGAAAGAAATAGACAAATTTGAAAGTATTTAGGTAGTAGAGTTGAAGTAGAAAGTGTCAAGAATGCTGCTAAAGTTTTTTTTTTGTTGTTGTTGTTGTTTTTCAGTTTTACGTGGACAAAATATGTTTATTTTAATGTGGTGCTGAGGATCGAACCCAGTGCCTCATACATGCAAGTGCTCTACCACTGAGCCACAACTGCAGCCCTGATGCCAAAGTTTATCAAGAAAGACCATTTACTTAGTAGAGATATCTAACAGGAAGTTGACTGTGATTCTGAAATTTAGGAAATGTCTCTGGTTCTGAGACCAGAAGACTGTGAAAGTCTTCCATACACAGATGGTGACTAAAGTCATGGGACTGGTAAGAGCTCTTAGGAAGAGTCAGGACATTGGGAACGAGAGGGGTTCAAGAACAAAATCCTGAGAAATATTCACATTTAAGATAGCACATAAGAAGTGTAGCCAAGAATAGGGAATTAGAGGACCATAAGTGGGGGTGTACTGAAGCTATGGATGTGAAGAAATTTAGAATGTGAATTAAGGCTGTTAGCAACCCTGTTACTATACTGGGCACAAGTTCTGGGTGGACTGTTCTCTGGATCAGGCCTTTGACCTCTGTCTGAAGAGGAAGCATATTATATAAGAGGGAGCTGAGAGCTGAATCAGTGTCACTACATTCCAGGGTAGCATTTGGATCCTGTTGGGAGCCATGGGCCTTTTGTAAGATTTTATGTCCTAAGATCTGAAGAATTATAATAAGAAAGTAAATATTAATAAGTATTGTATTAAGTTCCATTTCACATACATAGTACAGAAGATTTTATGTTTTAGATTTACAGAACTTGAGAAGTATCTTTAAATAATACAGTAATTATTCTCTCTTTCCCCCATAGGTTCGACCCAAGCCTGTGGCTCAGAATAACATTCCTATCGCCCCAGCACCTCCTCCCATGCTTGCAGCTCCTCAACTTATCCAGAGGCCCGTCATGCTGACCAAGTTTACCCCGACAACCCTCCCCACATCCCAGAACTCCATTCACCCTGTCCGTGTTGTCAATGGGCAGACCGCAACCATAGCCAAAACGTTCCCCATGGCCCAGCTCACCAGCATTGTGATAGCTACTCCAGGGACCAGACTCGCTGGACCTCAAACTGTACAGCTTAGCAAGCCAAGCCTTGAAAAACAGGTACGGGAAGGATATGCACCTGCCGTGGGTGGTAGTGTTGCCCTTGAGGCACTGGCTGCTGGGCTGTCTCTAAATACACCTTGTCAAGGGCTCTTCATCTCAGCACCACTGTTGATAACCTGTTGCTTATTATATAATCCTTCCACATGCAAAACGCCCATTCTTACTGAAGCAAGTTGAATTGCTTTTCCACCATCCCTTTATAAAGAGCTTCAGATTCTTGTGTGAGTGAGCTCCCCCTGCTGCTTCTGATGCAGAAGTTCACAGATAGGCTCCACTTCTTCAGCTGGGAAGCACAAATGTAGTAAACAGAAAACGCCATATTAGTTTCTGCCCAATAAGAATCCAGATGAGGATATGACTGTGAGAGTCAGAAGAATAAACAAAACAGGGAAAGAAATTTAATTTCAAAGATCTTCCATGGTTATTAGAGATAATGTGTAACCACACAAATTCAAATTTCCAAAAATCATACTGTAGAAGATGCAGACATTTTAGTTCAGATATTGAAACCCTTTATTTATATTTTCTGAAGTCAAAGTTTCTCTTAAACTGATGAGATTAGAACAATACAACTAACCTTAAAGAATAATACAACTAGCTGGGCGCGGTGGTGCAAGCCTGTAATCCCAGCACTTAGGGAGGCTGAGACAGGAGAATCATGAGTTCAAAGCCAGCCTCAGCAACGGCGAGGCGCTAAGCACCTCAGTGAGACCCTGTCTCTACATAAAACACAAAATACGGCTGGGGATGTGGCTCGGTGGTCTAGTGCCCCTGAGTTCAATCTCCAGTACCAAAAAAAAAGAATAATACAACTAACCTTAAAGGTCCTATGGGAGCCATCTAAAAATAGAACAACAGCAAAGCAAAGGACTTATAGCCACTGACTATATCATTTTGGGAAAAAAAAATCAGTGATGAGAAAGAAGAATTTTACAAAGAAAAGCATCCCCTTTCAAGAAAGTTGTTTTAATGTCATTGACTTATTTCTAATTGACTTCCCATTCATGGTGAAAAATAGTCTCTAGTGACCTTCCGTCTTCAGCTTCTGGATGGCAGCAGACTATGATTCAGACAGGTTGGCCACATGGTGGGGAATGAAAGGCTTCCTGCTCCTTTGGCCTTATTGAACAGAGGAACCTTACACACTAGGCTTTGTGCTCGGGAAGCTCATAAATGTAGCCGACTTTATGCTCAAAGAAACTAGCTGCCAAAATGCCTTGCTCAGGAAACATGCGAAAGCGCATATTGCCATTCCTGGGGAGCCTGGTCAGACCCCAAGAAGTACTGAGGAACATTCAGAAATAATTATTTTTATATATTTTAGATCAGAAGTTTTCAGACACTCATTGGCAGCAGAACTTCAGTATAAAATATTAAAATTTAAATGCTCAAGCTCAGGAGTTTGAGGAAGGATACATTTGGAGATCTGTCTGCCCTCATGTGCTGTGCTGGTTCTCAGAGACCCTCAGTGTTCCACAGAAAATGGTTTCCCAATACCCTCTTTGATCACTAAATATTACTTCTCTTTGACTTTTTTAAATAAAGAGACAAAGAGTTTTTTCATTTTCATTTGTACATTTTTCATTACAAAGGTAATACATGCTCATTTAAAAATGTAAATATTACAAAAATAAAAATCATAGAAAGTGCTCTCCCCCATAATTTTTAAAGACTATAAACTATGCCATAATTTTAGAATTTTACCAAGAATTAATTACTATTAATACTTAGATTATATTTCCTCAAATATTTTCTGTGCACATGCAAAAACCAAAATCCATATATTATTTTTAACTTACTCCTTTTCCCCTTAATAGATGTTAAGCATCTTTTCATATCTTGGTGTTACATGTTGATAGAGCTTTTTATTTTAATTTTAATATCAAAAAGATATGCATGAGTTCTTAACAATTAAAAAATTTTTTCTTTTGTAGCAGTAAATTCCAGTCTCTCTTCTTTTGGAATAGGAAATCTAATAATAGAGGAATCTAATCATTGTCTATTTTAGTTTGGCAGGCTTCCTGGTATAGCAGTCTTACGGATTACTAAACCCAATCAACAGGACTCTCTTTAAACTAGATTATATTTTCAGAATTCTCTTACTTCAGATCTTTCTACTATCCTTCTTTTCTCTTTTATTGCATCTCCAGTATCATATCTTTAGCCATTAAGTCTTCTCATAGATGGGGCTAAGAGTAAAGCAGTGTAAATATGAAGCCATGAAAGTACCACTGTACCTGTGTATATAACGTTCTCAGTATGATCAGATGATCTGGGTTTTCCTCTGCTTTCTGCTGTTTCATTTAGGGTGGTAACATTATTCATTTAATAAAAATGTGTTGGTTAAATGCCAGCTGCTTTGCTGCTGGTGGTATATGTGTCCAAAGATGAATAAATCAAGGTCGGTACCCTCACAGAGCTCAGTCTGTGGTACATTTGAAGCAGGCACTGAGACTGTGCCACCAAGGAAGGAAGCATGGCAAATTATTTAGGTCCAGTGGCCTTGCAGCAGTGCCAGTCATATCAACAGGGCTCTCATTTCTTCCCCTTTCAAGCATTATCAACTTCCTTATCCAGCCCAGATAGGAGAACCCATCTCTTACTCCTTGTTAGAAGCCACTTTCCATTGTGGCTCTGAGAGAACAAATAGAAAAGTTTAAAGAACTTTGAGGCTTAAGATATACAGGCCTTGGGCTGGGATTGTAGCTCAGTGGTAGAGCGCTTGCCTCGCATGCGTGAGGCCATGGGTTCGATCCTCAGCACCACATACAAAGCAATAAAATAAAGACATTGTGTCCATCCACAACTAAAAAAATATTTTAAAAAAAAAGATATACAGGCCTACCTCATGCATACCTCAGAGATAATGTGAGTTCAGTTCCAAACCACCACAATGAAGCAAATATTGCAATAAAGCAAGGCATGAAATTATTGCTTTCCTAGTACATACAAAAGTTGGTTTACACTGCTGTAGTCTGTTAAGTGTGCAGTAGCATCATGTCTAAAAAAAGTTGCATACCTTAATTTAAAACTAAGTTATTGCTAAAAAAAATAAAATACCAACAGTCATCTGAGCCTTCAGCCACATTGGTGGCTACTGACTGATCAGGTTGGTGGTCACTGAGGGTTGGGGTGGCTGTAGCAGCTTCTTAAGATAAGACAAGGAAATTTGCTGCATCAGTTGGCATTTCCTCTCACCAAAGATTTCTGTGTACCATGCAATGCTGTTTGATAGCATTTTACATATAGTAGAACTTTCAGAATTGGAGTGAATCCTCTCAAGGTCTGCCACTGCTTTATCAACTAGGTTTAGGTAATACTCTGAATCCTCTGTTGCCATTTCAGCAATGTCCACAGCTTCTTCACCATAGAAAATTCCATCTCAAAAAACCGTTTTCTTTGCTCAATCATAAGGAGCAACTCCTCATCCGTTAAAGTTTTATCATCACACCAGTAATCCCAGCAACTCAGGAGGCCAAAGCAGAAGGATTACAAGTTTGAGGTTAGCCTCAGCAACTTAGTGAGACACTGTCTCAAAATAAAAGAAAGAAAATGGACTGGGATATAGCTCAATGGTGAAGTGACCCCTGGGTTCAATCCCTAGTACAAAAATAAAGCTTTATCATGAAATGGCATCAATTCAGTCACCATCTTTAGACTCCACTTCTAATTCTAGTTCCATCATCTTTCTACCACATCTGCATTCAGTTCCTTCACTGAAGTCTTGAACCCCTTAAAGTCATCTAGCTTCTCCTAAAGGTCTGTATATGTTAATATTTTGATCTCTTCCCATAAATCATGAATGTTCTTAATGACATCTAGAATGATGACTCCTTTCCAATAGATATTCAGTTTACTTTGCCCAGATCCATCAGAGAAATCACTACATATGGCAAGTACAGCTTGAGGAATGTAGTTCTTAAATGATCAGACTTAAAAGTTGAAATTACTCCTTTATCCATGGACTGCAGCATTGATACTGTCTTAGCAGACATGAAAATAACATTAATCTCATTGTATAGCTCCATTGGTGCTCTTGGGTAACCAGGTGCATTGTCAATGAACAGTAATATTTTGAAAGGAATCTTTTTTTTTTCTTCCTGAGCAGGAAGTCTGAACAGTGGGCTTAAAATATTCAGTAGGCCTTGTTGTAAATAGATGTGCTGCCATCCAGGCTTTGTTGTTCATTCATAGAGCACAGGCAGAGTGGAGTTAGTGTGATTCTTAAGGGCCCTAGGATTTTCAAAACAGTAAATGACCACTGGCTTCGACCTGAAGTCACCAGCTGCATTAGCCCCTAACATGAAAGGCAGCCTGTTCTTTGAAGCTTTGAAGCCAGCCATTGACTTCTCCTCTCTAGCTATGAAAGTCCTAGATGGCATTTTCTTTGAATATAAGGCTGTTTGATCTACAGTGAAATCCTGTTGTTTGGGGTAGCCACCTACCCTTATCTAAGCTAGGTCTCCTGGATAACTCGCTGCAGTTTCTACATCAGAGATCACTGCTTCACCTTGTACTGGTATGTTACAGAGGTAGCTTCTTTCCTTAAACTTGACGAACCAACTACTGCTAGCTTAAATTTTTTTTGCGGGGGGTACTGAGAATTGAATTCAGGGGTACTCAACCACTGAGCCACTTCCCCAGCCCTATTTTTGTGTTTTTTATTTAGAGACAGGATTTCACTGAGTTGCTTAGTGCTACGCCATTGCTGAGGCTGGCTTTGAACTCGTGATTCTCTTGTCTCAGTCTCCCAAAGTGCTGGGATTATAGGCGTGCACCACCATGCCCGGCTATGTTCAAATTGAAGAGAATTGGGGCCTTGCTCTAGATTAGGCTTTGGCATAAGAGAAGGTTGTGGCTCGTTGATCTGTCCAGACCACTACAGTTCTCCATATCAGCGGTGAGGCTCTTTATGTTTATCTGATTTATATGTTCACTGGAGAAGCACTTTTAACTTCCTTCAGAACATTTTCTTTGTACAAACTGGCTAACTGGCAATAAAGACCTAGCTTTCCACCCATCTCTGCTTTCAGTATGCCTTCTTCATTAAGCATAATCATTTCTAGCTTTTGATTTAAAGTGAGAGATGTGGGACTCTTCCTATCACTAGAATAGAAACCACTGTAGGATTATTAATTAGGCTAATTTCAGTACTGTTGTGTCTCTGGGAATAGGGATGCCTAAGAAGAGGGAGAGACGGGAACCACCAGTTGGTGAAGCAATCAAAACACACACAGTATTTATCAATGAGGTCACCATCTTTTTCTTTTCTCTTTTTCGTGTTTTTTTTTTTTTTTGCAGGGGGAGTTGTCCTGTTTGTTCCCTTTGTTTTTTTTTTTTTTGAGATGAGGTCTTTCTATTACCAAGAACAGTCTTGAACTCCTGGGCTTACGCAGTCCTTTTACCACAGACTCCTGGGACTGCTGGCATGTGCCACTGCACCCAACAAGCTCACCATCTTTTATGAGTACCTTTCATGAAGCCCCCTATCAATCAACAGTCATAGCATCAATGATCTTAGATCACCATCACAGATATAATAATGAAATGGCTTGGAATACTCTGAGAATTGCCAAAGTATGACAGAGAGACACGATGAGCACAAGGTGCTGGGAAAACGACACCTGTAGATTTGCTGGACACAGGGTTGCCATGAACCTTCAATTTGGCATAGAGAGAGGGGAAAAAAAACAAAAAAACACCAAAACTACTATAAATGGGGATAATCCCCGTTGATGCTCAAATGAGGTAAAAAGAGTTAAAGTCTGTTGGACTATGTCTGACTCAGAGTTATGTTCTCAGGAATTACGTTTGTTTCTTCCCCAATCATCCACACCATGCAGCAAGGACCTCTGTGGAAAACAATAGAAGGTCCTGTGGGAAAAGTTTGCCAGAAAGCCCCTACTCCCATGTATGTTCTTCATAGGAACCTATATAATAGCTCTAAAAAAGGATGAGAATATTATTCAGTGTACCACCCCCCACTTCCATTCTTCCCTCTTAATAAACCTGAATTGATGATCTCCCTCCACCCCCCCGCCAGATATCCAAGTAGCCAAACAAAGGATGTTGCTTGCCTTCAATTCAAATTTATTTAACCTGATAAATCATCTTGTCCCATTGTGCTAGATGTGGAACACCTATAAAAACTATCTAATATAACATATCATGTATAATGTGATTATATAATATATAGCATAATTATATAAGAAAATTATAATTATATTGCAATAATTGTATTATATTGATTTATATAATATATAAGCTCTAGATTACAATCTCCAACATATTTTAATGCTCCAGTGTTAATTTCATTGAACTGTTTGCAGAATTGAAAACTTGAGATTTTGTAGTTTATGGAAACTACTTGGACAGTTATTCATTTGCACTTGCCTAACTGATTTTTTCATGCAGCCAAGTCTCAGGGTGAATTTGAAATTCTAGACTTGTCAGAGTTTTTGGATTCAACCTTTTATAATACCAGACAGGACAAAAAGTTGCAAATTCAAATAGCCGAGGATGTAAAGCAAGAAATAAATGAGTAAAAGCAAGTTGAAAGTAAACAAGTGGACTTTTTATTTTTCCACTTTCGATTGAAATATAAGTGAAAGAGATAAGCTACTTTATTCTTAATTCCTCTTTTAAAATAATCAGGCAAGCATAATAATAATTGACAATAGAAAGTGAAAGAGACTGTGGTGATCTGCTAAGTAATGTGCTCCTTCTCAAGGAAGCAGCTGCTTCTTGGCAGTAACCAGTTTTTATCCTATGGAAACTTTGAAGAAAAGTCTGAAATCCAGATGTTTTGAAAAGTTGCCTAGTTTTTAAAATACTAGTAACTGTTCAAATACTATGTAGGCAAAAAATAACATCTCCAGGGCAGCTTCAACTCTGGATAATGGTTTATTATCTCTGATAAGAGACCAAGCTTTTAGATTAATCAATCTTTTTTGTTTCTTAACCTAATTTTTTAAAATTGAAGTGAAATTCACATCACATATAATTAACCATCTTAAAGTGAACAATTAGTTACATTCAAGTAACAATTTAGTTACATTCACAGTGTTGTACAACCACCATCTCTTACCTGGTTCCCAAACATTTTCATTACCCCAAAAACCTAGTATCTTTTAAGCAGTTTTTGTTTTTGTTTTTTTTGGCACTGGAGATTGAACTCAGGGGCGCTCGACCACGGAGCCAGATCCCCAGCCTTATTTTGTGTTTTATGTAGAGACAGGGTCTTATTGAGTTTCTTAGCGCCTCCTGTTGCTAAGGCTGGCTTTTTCTCCTGTCTCAGCCTCCCTAAGTGCTGGGATTACAGGCTTGCACCACCACACCGGGCTCAAGCAGTTATTTTTTTTGTTCACCTCGCCCCCTGCCCTGGCAGTCACGTCTGCTTTCTGTGTCTATAGATTAACCTATTCTGGATATTTTATATAAATGGAATAATAAAGCATGTGAATTTTTGTGTCTGGCTTCTTTTACAGTATGATGTTTTCAAGATTTATTCACACTGTAATATTTATTTATGCTTCCTTCGTTTGTAATGGCCGAATAATATTCCATGATGTGTATGTATGTTTCTCCATTCATCTGTTGGTAGACATTGGAGTTGTTTCTACCCGTTGACTGATGTGAATAGTGCTGCTATGCACATTGATGCATAAGCATGCATGTGAGTACTTGTTGTTAGTTCTTTGGGCTATATGCATAACAGTGTGTTGCTGTGTCATTTGGTAATTCTGCTCAACTTTTTGAGGAACTGCCAAACTGTTTCTCAGAGTCATGCTTTAAGGTATTTTGCACAATGGCTAAATCATTCTTATTCCCAGCAGCAATGTATGAGCATTCCATTTTCTCCACACCCTTGCCAGTGCTTACTGTTTTCCTTTTTTTGTTGTTTTTTTTCCCTTTTATTTGTAGCTAGCCTGGTAGGTGTGAAGCAGATAGCATTCTAATATTTATTTGCATTTCCCTAATTATTAACAATATTATTTTTTCATGTGTTTATTGGCCATTTGTATATATTCTCAAGAGAAATATCTATTCAAATCCTTTGCCAGTTTTTAAATTGAGTTGTTTTTATCTTAAGTTGTAAGAGTCCTTCATATAATATAGATAGTAGACTCTTATTAGATACTTGATTTTTAAATATTATCTTTCATTCTGTAGGTCATCTTTTCATTTTCTTGATACTGTCCTTTGATGCATTTTTGTCTCGATCTTGTGCTCTGCAGCTTTGCTGAATTTATTAACTCTAATAGTTGTTGTGTGGATTCTTTGGAATTTTCTGTATCTACAGTCATGTCATCTGCAAATTGGGATAGTTGTATGTCTTCTTTTTCAGTTTTGATGTTCTGATTTCTTTTTCTTGCCTAATTGCTATTGCTACAATGTTGAGTAGCAGTGGTGACAGCAAAAGTCCTTGTCTTGTCCCTGATCTTGGGGAAAAGCTTTCAGCGTTTGACCATTGAGCATGATGTTAGGTGTGGTTTTTCATAAATATTTCTTATAAAGTTAAAGAAGTTCCCTTTTTTGTTTCTAGTTGTCTGAGCACTTTTTACCATGAATGGATGTTGGACTATTCAAAGTAAAAATTGCACTAAGGTGTACAATGTGAATGTTTGGTATAGATACACATAGTGATGAAAGCAAATAAGCACTATGACTTAATACCATGAAATATGATGTAAAACCAACTTGGTATTCTGTTTGACTTTCCAATAAAAGTCGTTTTCCTGGTTTACCTGAAGGGGGAAAAAAAACCGATATACATAGTGAAATGATTGCTACAGTCAGGCTAATTAACATGTGCATCTCATGTAGTTATCTTTTGTATATGTGTGGTGGTGGTGGTGGATTTTTTTTTTTTAGTACTGGGGATTGAACCCAGGCTTTGTGCGTACATTCCTAGCCCCTGGACTTTGACAAATACTTTTTCTGCACCAGCTGAAATGATCACGTGTTTTCCTTATTTCTATACATGTGGTATGTTATGTTGATTTTCTTATGTTGAATGGCTCTTCCATTCGTGGAATAAAGCCAACTTGGTCATGGTGTATCATCCTTTTAATATGCCATTGGATTCAGTTTGGTAGTAGTATGTTGAGGATTTTTGCAGCTGTATTCATAAGGGAAATCAATCTGTAATTTTCTATTCTTGTGGTAGTAAAGTAATGCTGCTTTCATAGAATGTATTAGATTCTATTTTTTGGAAGACATTAAGTAGGACATCTTTAAATGTTTGGGGAAATTCACTAATGAAGCCATCTGGCCCTGAGCTTTTTGTTTTAGGAGAAGATTTTGATAAATGTTTGTTTTATTTTATTTTTGGTACTGAGGATTTAACCTAGGGGCTTTTTACTGAGCTACATCTCAAGCCCTTTGTATTTATATATTTTATTTTGAGATAGGTTCTTACTAAGTTGCTGAGGTTGGCCTTGAACTTGAGATCTTCCTGCTTCAGCCTCCCAACTTACAGGTGTATGCCACTGTGCACAGCCTTGATCATTGTTTCTGTATTTTTAGTTGTTAGAGGTCTGTTTAGATTTTGTTTCTCTTGGGTCGATTTTGGTAATGTGTTCCTAGGAATTGGCCCATTTCACCTACAGTATTTAATTATTTGGTGAACAATTGTTATATGTATTTTCTTGTCCTTTTTGCCTCTAAAAGGTAAGTAAGTAATAAAGCCCCCACTCTCATTTTTGGTTTTAGTTATTGTGTTTGTTCTTTCTTTGTTTCTTTCTTTTTCTTTTGGTACTAGGGATTGAACTCAGGGGCACTCGACCACTGAGCCACATCTCCAGATCTGTTTTGTGTTTTATGTAGAGACAGGGTCTCACTGATTTGCTTAGCGCCTTACCGTTGCTGAGGCTGGCTTTGAACTTCTGATTTTCCTGTCTCAGCCTCCCAAAGTGCTGGGATTATAGGCATGCGCCACTGTATCCGGCTTGTGTCTTTTCTTTTTAGTCTAACCAAAGGTTCACAAATTTTGTTGATTTTTTTTTAAAAGAATCAACTTCTGATTTTGTAGATTTTTTTTATTTTTCTCTATTTTATTTATCTCCACTCCAAACTTTATTATTTCTTTCCTTTTGCTAGCTTTAGGCTTTGTTCTTTTTTCTAATTCTTGAAGCATAGTTAGGTTATTGGTTTACGGTCTCTCTTCCTTAATAAACTTAAAATTGCTATAAATTATCTCTTTCTCTTGCTTTTCCTGCATCCTGTAAGTTTTGATATGTTGTGTTCTGTTCTTATTCATCTCAAAGTATTTTCTAATTTCCTTAGTGATTTCTTCTTTGGCCCTTTGGTTTAAGAGTGTGTTGTTTAAACCACATATGGTAGTACATGCCTGTAATCCCAGCTATTCAGGAATCTGAGGCAGGAGGATTGCAAATTTGAGCCCAGCCTGGACAACTTAGTGAAACCCTGCCTCAAAATGAAAAATAAAAATGTCTGGGGATGTGGCTCAGTGGTAAAGTGTCTCTGAGTTCAATCCCTAGTACTGTTTTTTTAAAAAAAAAAAGTGTGTTGTTTTCACATACTGTGGATTTTCCTTGTAGTACTAATTTCTAGCTTTTTTCCATTTTGTCCAATAACATATTTTATATGACTTTAGTCTTTTTAATTCCATTATTTGTTTTATAGCCTGAAATAGTCTATCTTGGAGAATTTTCCATATACACTTGAGAAAATGTGCATGTACACTATTATTAGAGTGTTCTTTATTTATCTGTTAGGTCTAATTGGTTTAGGGTGTTGTTCAAGTCCTTTCCGTTTTTATTAATATTTTGTCTACATGTTATATCTATTATTTAAGGTGGGGTATTGAAATCTCCAGCTACTGTGGAGTGATCTATTTCTCTTCTCAGTTCTCTCAAGTATTTGATTCATAGGTTTTGGGACTCTTGTTGGGTGCATATTGAGCGTGTGCGTTTTCTTTTTTCTTCAGAAAGACACCTTTGTTTATATATAATGGTCTTCTATGTTTCTTGTAACAAATTTTAACCTCCAGTGAATTTTGTGTAATGGTGGGATACATTCCCTACACCCTTTGGGTTGCTATTTGCCTGAACTCTTTCTTTTTTTGGAAGGGGGGGTGTGCTGGAGATTGAACTCAGGGGCACTTGAACACTAAGCCACATCCCCAGCCCTATTTTGTGTTTTATGTAGAGACAGGGTCTCACTGAGTTGCTTAGCACCTCTCTGTTGCTGAGGCTGGCTTTGAACTCGCGATTCTCCTGTCTCAGCCTCCCTAAGTGCTGGGATTACAGTCATGCACCACTGCACCCAGCGTGATCTCCCTTTCATCCTTTCACTTTCAGTCTTTCTGTGTCTTTCACTCTAAAATGAGTATCAGGCAACACATTGTTGGATTATTTATTTTATCCATTTTGCCACTTTCTGTCTTTTAGTGGTGTATTTAATCCAGTTACATTTAAAGCGATTGCTGGTAAGGAAGGACTTAGACCATTTTGCTCTTTGTTTTCTATATTTGTTTTGCTTTTTTGTGCTGTCAGTGCTGCCTTCTTTTGTGTTTGATTTTTTTCTAGTGTACCATTTTAATGCTTTCCTCATTTCCTTTTCTATGTATATTTTAATTGGGGTTTTTTTTAGTGGTTACCATGGGGATTACAGTTAACATTCATAAGTTTTTTTATAATTTAATTTGAACTGATCCCAGCTTAGTTTCAATAAAATACAGAACTCTCTTCCTATGCAAACTGACCCTCTGTATTATGTTAATTTTGTCACAGTTTTTATCTTTATACATTGTGTGCCTGCTAATACGGATTTATAATTATTGTTTTATGCATATGACTTTTAAGTCATATAGGAAACAAAATGAGAAGTTACAAATCAAAACTACATAACACTGATTTTATATTTACCTATATAGTTACCTTTACTGGAGTTCTTATTTCTTTGTATGGCTTTGAGTTCCTGTCTAATGTGTTTTCATTTCAGCTTGAAGGACTCCCTTTAGCATTTATTTGCAGATATACTAGCAGCAAACATCATTCGCTTTTGTTTATCTGGGAATATCTTCATTTCTCCTTCATTTTTGCAGAATAGTTTTATAAATACAGAATTCTTGGTTGATTGTTTTATTTTGTTTCTCAGCACTTTAAATATGTTACCCTGCTGCCTTCTCATCTGCAGCTTAGAGTGGTTCTGGCTCAAGGTTCCCCACAAGTTTGCAGTCAGATTAGTTGGCCAGGGAATCATCTCGAGGCTTAACCAGAGCTGGGTAGTTTACTTCGGAGCTAGCTCAGTCACGAGGTTCTCGGCCTCTCTTTGCTGGCTGTGGGCAAAGGGCTCAGCTCCTCATTTCTTGGACCTCACCATAGGGCTGCTCACAGCATGGCAGCTGGCTTCCCCCAGAACAAGAGATCCTTGAGAGAAAGGCAACCCATGATTGTTTTATTTTTATTTGATTGAGTGTTTTTTGCATTTTTTGTCTAACACTCACATAGTATATCTTAGGGCATGAGAGAGAGAGTCACTCAAGCCATAGGTGATTCCTTAGCAGAGAGGAACAGGAATCTCCTTCTTCAGAGGCATTGCCACCAAGGGCTTTACTCAGCCTTAGAAGTAGAAGAACAGGGCTCCAGGGAGCTACTGTGCACAGCCTTGGGATGGAGCAACAAACCTTTACAATTGACCTCTTCTCTCTCTCCTCCCTCATACTTCTGTCCTTCCACATTCAAAGAACTATGAAAATAAACTTAGACCTTAAAATGTCACTATAAACTACTTTCCCTTAGGAGGTTTATTTTATGGAGGAAATGTGTCCTTTTTGGTTAAACTGTGTGTATGTGAGTGGGGTGAGGGAGGAAAAGACTTGAATGATTCTCCTGGTAGGTCACACTCTTCACTCAGATCAATCAGCTCTTTTTTATATTCCTGCAATGAGTGAGGGTACTACACTAAACACAAAGGAGTGCAAAACAAGGGGTATACAAAATAGTCCCCACTCTCAAGTAGCTTGTGATACAAAGGGAGACATATGACAGGACTCTGACAAAACACACACACGGCAGCGTTTGTACCCACAGGAGCACTTGCCACAGTGTTGATTGCTTATATCTTCCTGGTGTCAGAATAAGGAAAGCAGAAGGAAAATAGGAAAGTGTCCAGGAAAGAAAGTGAAAGATTTTTGTGATTATGCTATTTTTTCAGTTCTAGTAAAATATTTCATAGCATTATGATTTTTTAAAATTTATTTTACAATAGAATGTATTTTGACACAGTACACAGATGGAGTACAACTTCTCATTCCTCTGGCTGCATGTGGTTCAGAGTTACACAGCATTCTGATTTTTAAGAATCTTTTCCCTCCACATTTTTATTAGTGCATTATACCATCTATTAAAAAGGCTGTCTTCTCCAGTGTGTGTTTTTGGCATCTTTGTCGAGTATCAGATGACTGGGTGTGTGGGTTTGTCTCTGTGTCTTCTGTTCTCCACTTGGTCTGTGTGTCTGTTTTCATGCCGGTACCGTGCACTTTTTGTTACTATAGCTCAGCAGTATAATTTGAAATTAGGAGTTGTGATACTTCCAGCATTGCCCATTTGGCTTAGAATTGCTTTGGCTATTCTGGATCTTTTATTCTTCCAAATGAATTTTAGACTGTTTTTTTCTAGTTCTGTGAAGAACATCACTGGTATTTTGATGGGGATTGCATTGAATCTGTGTATTGCTTCTGGTACTATGGCCATTTTAACAATATTAATTCTGCCAACACATGAACACGGGAGGTCTTCCCATCTTGTTTCTTTTTTACTTTCTTTCTTCAATATTCTATAGTTTTCATTGTAGAGGTCCTTGAACTCCTTGAGTAGATTTATTTCTATGCTTTTGTTTTTGTTTTTGTGGCTATTGTGAATGAGATTGCTTTCCTGATTTCTTTCTTGCAGATTCATTATTGGTACATAGAAAAGCTACTGATTTTTGTCTACATGACTGAATTTGTTTATTAGCCCTAGCAGTCTTTTGGTGAAACTTTGTGGATCTTCTGTGTTTAGAATCATATTATCTGTAGTGATAATTTGACTTCTTCCTTTTCTATTTCTATCCCTTTTATTTTCTTCTCTTGCCTAATTGCTCTGGCTAGAATTTCTAGCACTATATTAAATAAGAGTGGTGAGAGTGGACATCTTGTCTTGTTCCAGATTTTAAAGGAAATGTTTTCAGTTTTTCCCTATTTACTATGAGGTTGGCTTTGGGTTTTGGGTTTTTCTTTTATACCTTTATAGGGTTCTTCTGTCACTAGTTTCTTCACTGTTTTTTATCATGAATGGGCGTTGAATTTTGTCAAAGGCTTTCTCTGCATCTATTGAGATAACTAAGTGATTTTTGGCCTTGATTCTATTTGTGTGATGAATTACATTTATTTATTTACATATGTTAAACCATTCTTGCATCTCTGGGATAAAAATAACTTGGTCATGATGTACAATCTTCTTAATATTTTGTTGAATACAGTTTGTTAATATTTTAGTAAGGGTTTTTGTATCAGGGACATTGGTCTGTAGTTTTCTTTCCTTGATGTGCTGTTATCTGGTTTTGGTATGAGTGATACTGGCTTCAAAGGATGAATTTGGAAGTGTTCCATCCCTCTGTATTTCATGGAATAATTTGAGGAGCATTGGCATTAATTCCTTTTTAAAGGTCTGGTAGAATTCAGTTGAGACTCCTTCTAGTCATGTACTTTGTTGTTTTCCTTGTTTTTATTACTGCTTCTATCTCTTTACTAGTTATTGGACTGTTCAGGTTTTCTGCGTTCTCTTGATTCAATTTTGGCAGGTCAGGTGTATCTAGAAATGTATCCATTTCTTCTAGGTTTTCCAATTTATTGGAATATAAGTTTTCAAAATAATCCCTCATGATCCACTTGATTTCTGTGATGTTTGTGGTGGTTTCTTTTTCATCTCTAATTTTATTTTATTTTTTATTTTTTTATTTTTTTATTTTTTGAACATTTTAAGAATATTTATTGAGAGCTTTAAAATGTTCATAATATTAATGATACAATTTCACTTTAGAAATAGTTATTTGCATAAAAATAACCCTGATAACTGTCCAGAGCTGTATGTCAAATGATGTCCATTTGTTATTCAAAATAACCCCCCTCCCCAAAAAGGAAGAAGTTTGAAGTAACATAAACTCTTTTTTTTTTAAATCTATGAAGTAATTTATATACTGTGTTCACTCTCATTACATATGAAAAGAAAACAAATTTTAAAATTATACTTTCTGATCAACTACCAAATAAAGATACACATGTCAAAAACTCTAGTAAGGAATATAAAACATTAATAATGTTTGTTGTATTAAAGTAGTGTTTATGAATTATATTTTTCCTTTATTCCCAAAATTTTTATAACAATAATACTCTTTTGGCAATCACATTGCATTTTTTTTTCTTTTTTTTTTCCAGGCAGAGTATTTTAATCAGCTTTCCAGGTGATTATGGCCATTATTCAAGACTACACTAAAACCTTAAACATTTTAGTTTCTTAAA